>OX411306.1:162467682-163667682 GCA_948150685.1 Rhaphigaster nebulosa
ACGCTCTACTGTACTCCTATCATTCATTCAGGGAGTGTAAGAAAAAAAAAGTTTAATAAAAGAATAATAGAATTGAATTAATATTATATAGTATTAGCTTTAAAAAATCTAGTTAGTAATATAAATTATTTTTATTTGGTACCTTGAAATATGATTATTCCTAAATATTTTTGAAAAGTTATGAGCAAATCATGAATCCCAGCACATCATAATAGCACTGGTAAGTGTACACCACACACACATACCTCTCCCACAACAGATATTTACTACGACAGAGATTTACTATCATGTTTTTATAAAAATAAAAATTATATTACTAAATTCAGAGAGGGAATAATTTTTTTTGTTTTTATTGCTTCCTTGTACACAGTAAAGGAAGTATTGTAATCGCGAAAATTTTTGGTTTTCAGATTTCAACGGAAATATCCATTTTGTCCATCCCTGAATCCATTTTGACAAGTTTCGTCATGATGTCTGAACGTAAGTTCATTTGTAGATATCTCATTCGTTCGTACGTATCTCGCATAACTCAAAAACGGTTAGCCGTAGAAAGTTAAAATCTTGTATTTAGGATTATTGTAAAATCTAGTTCTGAACCTCCCTTTTTAGTCACTGCATGATAACCGGAAGTACAATAGTACTTTACTTGAAGGTCATTAGTGATTTTCATCAAAAATTATATTAAAATATAATGCAAAACTTCTCAAATTTGGTATATAAGACTTAAGATTTATATTAATATAAATAACATGGTAAATTTTGGTTAAAATTGGCAAACTGGAAGTGGTACTTTACTTTAAGGTCATATTGGACTTTCATCAAAAATTATATTACACTATAATGCAAAATTTCTCAAATTTGGTATATAAGACTTACTTATTAATATAAATAACATAGTAAATTTTGGTTAAAACTGGCAAATAGGAAGTGGTACTTAACTTGATGGTCATATTGGACTTTCATCAAAAATTATATTCAAATATAATGTAAAACATCTTAAATTTGGTAAATTAGACTTTTATGCCAATATAAATAATATAATAGATTTTAGTTGAAATTGAAGAGCCGAAAGAGGTACTTTACTTGAAGGTCATAACTAACTTACATCAAAAGGTATATTGGCATTTCATACAGAAATCATATAGTTCGATGATAGAGGTACTAAACGCGATTTTTTTTTTCCACTCTGATTAAACAATTTTATTACTTGTTTTAAATGTTAAAATTGAGAGTAAAATACTTTTTTTTCCCTCCACATTTGTGAGCTGAACAAATCTGCAGCAGGAGAATAAGAAATAAGTTAAGCGAGTTCTTCCGCATAAAATGTTGAAACCGTCGATTTCTAATGCTTTATCTTGGGAAATAGACAGTTCTAATGTTGTCTAGGAACACGAAGAAACCTCTTGGGAAATTGCTACCAACTGAAAGAAAACGACATATGATAACGGAATAAGACCTTCATAAACAAGAGCTCAGGTTTGTATATGTGTCTGTATATGTCAATAGATGGACGTCGCGACGTCGAGTGTTGTTTTTAAGATACTGCTATCTTCGGACACTAGTAACCAAATTCAAGATCACTTTTTGAGCCATCGATTTATAGTTCAATAGGCGTACAAGAAAGTCATGGGGTGTCCACATCAGATATTTTTTTATCTCTAGCTTCAGAATTGTAAATAAAATATTGAATCATAGTTTCAATATTAAGATTCCTTTTTTAAATTGAAAATAATATACAATAGGATTATTTTTCACCAATTCATAAATTTAAAAAAGCTATTTCAATGACACTTTAATCCTGCAATGGATTTAGTCAATTATGATCAATATCCTTTCTATGGTAATTAAATATCCAGTGGTCAAATCTAAAATAAATATTCTCCTTAAAAAAAAAATTGAATCAATAAAATCCAATACATACAACTAATAATTCTCTTGGAAGATCTCCACCATTGTTGATCCCTCTATTCATAGTTATAAACTGTTCGACAGCAGGTTTCTCTTTCACGGATGGATTGTGAAGGCTTGTATTCAGCATGATAATAGCAAAAGATAAAACATAACAGGTATCTAAAACAAATAATTAGCAAAATTATTAAAATTAAAGTATGATAAATTATTATCAAGGAAATGAGATATTTTTTGTTGAAAAAATTAATTTAAAATTTTAATACAGCTCATAAAATAAAGAAACTTGTTTATTTTATAAAACTGGTTTCCAATTAAATCTTCATAAACATGAGGGTCATATAAAAATATAAATGCTTAGCCACAAAAACAAACATGTGCTATTAGGACGTAAGTGATGCCAAACATGAATTAAAACTTTTTTACACAGCGAGAGAAGGTACTTTTTTTAGTTTATTCTATTTACATGAAATTGAAATTTATACATTTACTTTGGCAGAATTAAATAGAAATGTACCCTCTAACAACAAAAAAATTTTTAAAATAAAATTTTTGCAAAGATTAACATTTCTTCTACCCTCGTTGATGCAAATAATAAATACTTAAAACATGTACAACCAATATTTATATAAATTATGATTAGAAGGAGAAAACAAATTGAGAAACAAACGTAAATAATGACAATGGTAATTAAAAATTACCAAGAAAATTATTAACCAATAATCTATACGATGCATTCTTGAATGCACGATGGTGTTCTTGAGATATATATATATATATATATATATATATATATATATATATATATATATATATATATATATATATATATATATATATATATATATATATAATATTCAATCGAATAATATTCATCAAAGTATACAAATATATATAAATCAATTTTAACTCACCAGTATTAGTGAAGATGTTGGGGTTCAGTTGGCAATACCTCTGGGCAAAGCATTCCATCATTCTGTCGATTTTCTGAGCTTCTCCAGGAAGTCGAAAACTCCATAAAAATTGTCTGTAATTAAAATAAATTTATTCCATAAATATAAAATTAATATATACCATATAATATATTAATATTAATATATTCCCTAACTTGACTAAGGCTAAAAAAAAGGTAATAAATTATACAATTTAAAGGGGAAAACAACAATATATTTTCAAATCAAGAATTAATAAAATATTGGATTATCTTAATAGCAATCATACGACTAAAACCATTCATCAATAATGGTTTCGATCAATTATTATACAAGCAGTAATATTATCTTCATTGATGAATCGGTTAAAAATTACTATTTCAACAATAACTACAAGACTTTAAAGAATTTAAATTCAAAGAAAATCAGAATAATCAATAATAGTAGTGGTGGTTTGTAAATTATAAATAACTAAAAAATTAACATTAAGAATTTAAATATACATTTTTACACTTGTAAACATTATGACCTTCGTGACAATTTCTTCCTTTCTTTTGTCAAGTAATTTAGGCATTAAGGAACAATTCAAAACCATTAAAGTATCTCACTTATTCAAATCCATGATAGTCCTATTAAGAGAGAATAGAAAAACATCACGTTATAAAAAACTTCCTCTAGCATTATTATATTAAGAAAATATTCTTGAAAATATCAGATCATGTGATGAAAAAGTGTTAAGTATCCTTTCCCCTCTATTGAATAACAACTAACACAAACTAGTACATATCACTATGGCATAATTTATTACTATTACCGACAATTAATTATATAATGAAAAATGATGCTCAAAAGCAATCTTTCATGTACATATGACAATTTAGTATACTAAATAGTAAGTGATATCATTTACAACTGCTCCATATAGATTGCCTATGCAAACCAGTGATTTTTTTCTGAAGTTACAATTAAGATTTTATTATTAATTAATCAATAATTTTTGTTTTCTCATAAATTTCTATTTTTTTTATAATTTAGTTTATTTTAATAAGGTTTAAACATAGAATGAATGCTCTTTAGGTACCACAGAACATAATGTGCGGTGAGTTCTATAACTAGGAACCTATCCTAACTGGAAAACATGGGTAATTGCAGAGAAAGGTTCCATTAGTTTAGATCCACAATATACTATATACTAACTGTTATAGAAATTCCACTGGTGCTACATAGAATTTTCAAAAATAAATAGGTTGATCATCAGAAAAAAATTCTATTCTAGGAAAGTTCAAATATCTAGTTTTCTTGAAATTCTTAATCGGAGTTGCCTAGTGATAGAATTCAATCCAAGAATTAAAATAATGAACTCCCTCCACAACGTCCTTATAAGTTGAATAACAAATTATTTACCCCCATTAATAGAAGAATTTGAGTTTTACAAAATAAAATAAAAAAAAGGCCTTATTTATCAAAGTTTAATTCAATTATTAGTTTTTTTTTCACCCAACAAATTTAAATTAAAAAAAAAACAACGTTCCAATAGTAAAAGTAAAACGTTTGTTTAGGGTATTTAATATAAATTATTTTTAGAGTTCGATATTAAACATATTAAGAAACATTATATTTGAAAGAATATTACACCTAGATATGTTAATCCTGTACTAAACATATGAAATAAAAAGTAGTTTGGCAAAATAAAAATGGATTTCAAATTAGATCTTATTTTCTGGCCAGAGACGATAATGGAAGTGTATATTGGAAACTGGTTCGTTTGTCTCTCTTATAATGGGAAATAATGATTTGATGAAAAAAATACGAATGAAATACTATGCGCTACTTATATAAAGTGGCAGATTTCTTTAATGAATAATTTTAGGCAATTAAATCCTTTTATCCGAAATGTTTAAGCTGAAAAATGAATCTACTTATTTTTACTCTCACCTGAGAGCCTGGACGAGGATGAGATCAGTAAAGTCATGGAGGTCGACAAATGCCTTCAGCACTCTCTCGTTGAACTCATTCCTCTCGCCAAGATAGTCTCCTATAGCAGTCTTGTTAAGACCTTCGCCTTTGTAGAGGAAGGCAGCCACATCTTCTTCAGTTCGCTCCAGCAGGCCATGCTCTGTCAGGTACTCAATGCCCTTCTTAGGGTCCATGTTGAACTTCTTCCGGCCGATCGACATCTGCTTTGCCCTCGTCGTGTTTTTACTGAAAAATAGAAATAAATAAAATTTATAGATATTACTTCAAAAACAAATGTACAATGGTGTAGACAATTAAAATAAAATGTATCCTTTTACATTTTTTTAACCATCATTACCTTATACTTAATCAATATTTAATCTACAATAAATCAATACAAATCTACCAACTTTCTTTGTGGGGCTGGGATTAAAGAATAATTTGGGAGGAGGCTGTTGTTATGGGCCCTTTATGAGTAGATCCTATTAGTAGTTTCGTTCATAAGAATAATATAATTGTTATTATTAAATATTAGCATTTATTATTAATAATTATCATTAACCTTTTGGCGTACAGAGTAAATAATAGTTCTTATATAAAATGAGTGAATAGAAGAGATAGTTAAAAGACAATGTCAAACACAGGGCAAAGTACAAAAGATCAAATAAGCAGTCATGGAGGAGGGCAGAAGCTAAAAGGAAGAGGACTGCAGGTGAGATGTATCATTCTGTTTGTACTGGAAAGAATGCTAAGAGAAGGCTTTATAAAAAAAGTTAAAGAATATTGTACAGAAGAAAATTTTGACATCATTTTATAGAACTGAGATAAAAAAATCTCAGGACCAGTTTTTGGCCAGTTGTAAGATGAAGAATCCTCCTGAGAGAGAACGATTAACCTCTAACCCAAAGTAAATAAGTCTAGCATTTGTAATTATTCTTTCAATAGTCAAGGTCAAAATGTTATAGTTTGCCACCAGCTTATTTTTAAACTCCTCTAAATATCAACAAAGAGAATGAGAATAATCCAAAGTGGGGAAAGTTTTGTTAAAAAAGGGGGTTCGCAAGGTAAGTAGAAGAAATTAGAAGAAGGTAAATTTACATTCTAGCTTTTGAGCATTTGAAAACTCTACCTCACCACTAAACTTCACTGGGCAAGTCCATTAGCCTACATTTTGGCAACCTGAAGAGTTATCGAAAACAGTTTTGCAGTGTCAGTTTAGCTCTTCTCCAAGAAAGGCCCATGATCTATCTATATTTTTATGATTTTAGCTTAAAAAAAAAAAAAAAAACTCACCCCATTATTATTTATTATTTATATTTTAAGTAGGGTTGTCTTGTCGAAAAGAAAACATTCCAAAAAAAAAAAATTCACTTCACAAGTCATTTCTTTGATGTGATGAAAAGTTTCAATTTGAAATTTAAATCACAGATTTGGCGCATGTGCGCTGTTATTTCTCCCACCTCCTCAAGTCGAGAACTTGAGAAAAAAATTCAAAGTTTCATAAGAATTTAATATAGTTGTAACAGAATTTTTTTAACAGTGAATGTAAAAACATATTTAGTGCTGCAATTTTTAAAACTTAATTTTTTTACGATAATTCCTTTCTGAGGGAATCACACTTTCGACATTCAGTCATCCCGCGTATCGTTCCTCCGGCAACCATAATAATAACCGAAATGAAAAATGTGTTTTTTTCACATTCCATACTTTACTGTTGTCAGGATGATATAGAAAGATAAATGGAGATAATCGGCGATCGCGATAGGCTCAGATTCAGACCTATTTCATCAATAATTACAATCGGTAATTTATTTCCACAAATTTGTATATATAAATCAGTCGAGAAGATAAATTTTATTTGCTATATAATAACAAGCCACAAATAATGTAAAATACGATTATGGGACTAAGTATAAGAGGAAATAATACTGACCTGAAAAGAATCGAATTTGTTGATTTTAAGGATAAGTTGTCCGAAATCATGTTAAAATATTGTTAAAGTGTACATATGTAAATAAAACTTTGTATCTATTTCTCTCTAGCAAAGCAAAATATTTTAACTAGCATGCTTAACTCCCGCATAACGAATAAAGCAAGAGAATGGATATTGAAATTCTTAACTAATTACTTCCACGGAATGAAACTAACTTACGTCACTGGTGGGTTTTTCCTTGTTCATTTTGTTCTATCCTCCATTTTAACCATCCGTATTTACGATTCTTACATTAATATTTCTCCTCGAATTTATTGGAGTATCTTGAACAATATCTTTTTTTTCCCCTAGCTAAAAATATTTTATGAGTAAATTTATACTCTACCTTCCAAATATGAGGAGAAAAATTAAGAAACAGCGAGAATAATAAGAAAATTCTTCTCAACTTATCTTTACTAAGATAATATCAAATGTCCATCGCTCTGCTTCAGGAAAAATAAAATATGTAAGCGGAAAAATTCTGAAATCGTTCGCAATTGTATTTAAATTAGCAGGGACGAGAGTCGCCCACTGCGCAAAACAACCGTTTTAAATTTCGTGAAGGTAAATATTTACGTTGAAAAAAAAAAAAAAGAAATGAACAGATTATAATGCTAGTATTCCCTTGACACAGATGAAATATCCACTGCGTTAATATAATAAACATTAAAAATAAACTATGATAAGAAGTAATAATCAAAAACTAAGATAAAAATCTGGTGCGGTGCGCGCATCACACAACTTTCCCTTACCATCCTGTAATAATTATCTTTTTAATATAATTTTAAAGAGTTCACAAAAACACTGCTTCTAATGAACTCAGCAGCATTCACTTCTTCTGCCACTTAAGTACAATAAAACAGTTTTTTAAACAATTATAGTACAACAATTCTGTGCACTACCTATATATTTTAACTTTGTCAAGTTGCAATATAATAGCTATTTCCAGTTAGTCCGATGCGCTGTATCTTTGCTAATACTGGTCCGATTTTGATGATTCTTTTATTATTTTTTAGATAATTTAATTACCTTTCATACAATTATACACATAATATACATTAGAATGAATACTTTTTAAGCTATGGGAAAATAAAATATTTTTTTCTTCAAAACTTTTTCCCTGCAATTCCTCGGTGATTTACTACATAAATGAAAAGTTAAAGGCCTTTATGAAGAATAATTTAGGCAAGTTTCGTCAAACTCGTTACAGCCGTTTTCGAGGAAATTGTAAAAAAGTGTAAAATCGATTATATAAAGTGGCACCTCCGATTAGTCGATTTTGACGAAAAAGTTGCTGTAACATCACAGCCATATACCTACTTTAAATATGAAATTTGAGTATCATACTACTTTTTGTTTTTGAGCTAGGCTGTTCACATACACACAGACATACAGACACACAGACACACAAACCATTTTGCGAGGCTTGGTCATTTGGACTCAGTGGACCTTAAAAAGTGTATTTCCGTCGAAAACTCGAATTCGAAAATTTTCACGATCGCAATTCTTTCCCTTACTTTATACTTCGTATATAGGTAAGGGAAAGTAAAAAACTCAAGTTGGTGCCCATCCAGCTTATGCCCGAATCCTTGAGGAGAAAACCTGGCAGTTGGATGCTCACCTACATCACCTACTTGTATAAACGTTGGTGAAAAAACAGTACGTCCTTAATAAGTACTATGTCCGAGGCATGTTTTTACTACCATGGTCGCAGTAAAGGAAGTATTGTAAACATGGAAATTTTCGGTTTTCAGATTTCCACGGAAATATCCATTTTGAACATACCTGAACCCATTTTGACTAGTTTCGTCGAGACGTCTATACGTACGTTCGTTCGTATCATCCATAATTCAAAAACGGTTAGCTATATAAAGTTAAAATTTTGTATTTGGGATTCTCGTAACATCTAGTTGCAAAACTTCTTAAATTTAGTAGGGCTTATATATTAAAATAAATAACATACTAGATTTTAGTTAAAATTAAAAAAACGGAAATGATACTTTACTTGAAGGTCATAATAGACGTTCATCAAGAATTATATAAAAATATATTACAAAATATCTCATATTTGGTATATAAAATTTTTGTATCAATATAAATAATATACAAGATTTTAGTTAAAATTGGATAGCCGAAAGTGATGATGATTTACTTGAAACTTTTTTTACTTCGGATAAGCACGTTTCAAGGTCCGTCCTGTCCTAACCGTTTTTACCAATTTATAATAATGTGTGTGCGCGTGTGTTTGTGGGTGGGTGTGTATGTAATTAGATGGAGGATGCCAATAGACGTCGCGACGACGAGTGTCGTTTTTGAGATACCAGAAGAGATATTCGGAAACTAGTAACCAAAATAGAGCCATTGATTTATAGTTTAGGCGTACAAGGAAATCATTCGATGTCCACATTAGATATTTTTATTTAGTTTTTTTTTCATTCCACATTCGCTTGGCTGTTAAATATCATACCATACTTCTTTCAAAATATATTTAATATACATGAACCATGAGGTGCTAAACAATTAGCTGTTTTGTTTTAACACAAGATACATTAGTGTTTTATATGCATAACAGTTATTTAAGTTTATATGCATAATAAGTTATTTATAAAGTTCCTAACATTAACGTAAAATATTATGATTTGTCAATAATAAAATAATAACTTAAGTCGATAAAAAACAGACAGACAAAAATTTAATGTTATGGTATAAGGGAAAGATGCGTTGAGACGTCATGTGTGATGTGTCAACTTGATGACTCTTTTATGGCTGTTGATGAGACAAACGCTGTCTTCTTTTATGTCCTGACCTGGTTAGTTACTAGCTGGTACTTGAGAAACATAATGCTTTGTTATTGCAATTTTCAATTATATCCTAAAATTAAGTCGGAAATTGCCAAAAGCAGTTAGTTAATACACTGGCCAACTTCAATATGTATCTTCTCTCCTCCTTCTCTGTTAAGATAGACAAGAGAGATGGTAAAATATTAAGATGACGCCCCGTGGATTAAATAATAACGAGGCAGATCGAGATAGGGAGGACATTAATGAGAGAGAGAGGTAAATGGTCGAGGAGTGAAGGCGCCATTAACCACGAGAGACAGCTATCAAAGGGGAGCTTCTCTTCTTGTCTTGCCAACTCCGCCATTAACACCTTCCACTTTTATTCGAAATGATCACAAAATTTCGCTTTAGCTGTGTTTTCATACTTTGTAAACATATAACACCATAACAAGTGGCGGAGGCTAGTAAATAATTACGGCTTGCAGAAACCCGGTGTAGTTTAAGCGCACGCAGGTTTCACTCACAATACAGTTCCTTGAATCAGTAGCGAAAGTAATCGAGAAGAAGAAACCCAGCTGAAATCGGAGGGCCGTCCAACTTCCAATGAATTTGCAAGTATAGGCCACTTTTCTATGTTTAAGTAACCTAAGAAATAAAAATCTGCTACGGTGCGCGCAACATGCTACTTTCCCCTATCACCCTATAATTTAATGAGTTCACATAAACACTAAACAAAATAAAATCAGTAGAATGCACTTCTTCAAGTGTTTTCCCACAGAAGTATAATAAAATAGTTTTTCGAATAACTTTAGTACTACAATTCTGAACACTAAATATTTTTGGTTTGTCAAGCTGAAAATATATTTTAAAAGTTTCGGTTTAGTTTCCATGGAAATTCCATTTAGTTCCCATGGAATCATTTTATTTCCGTTACATAATATAAAAGTAGAAATTATTAAGTTAATTTCTACTTTTATTTTACTACAATACATAGTTACAGAGCGTGTTATTAACGATAGGTTGTGCGGCTTGGCGGGAGGAGGTTCGGTCGCATTCGTCTCTTTCCGGACGCGCTCGGCTTTGTATTTATGGTCTAGTAGTCCTTATGAGAAACGGCGTATCTTTACTAAAACAAGCCCAAATCAAATTATTGTTTTTTATTTTTTAGGGAATGTAATTACCTTTCATATAATTTCATAAATAATTTACCATAAAATGCTCACTTTTTGGTTATGCGCAAATGAAATTTTTCTTTTCGCTATACTTTTTCCCTCTGCATTTTCTCGTGTTTATACCACTTACATGAAAAGTTAAAGAGCTTTAAGAAGAAGACATTAGGCAAGTTTCATCAAAATCGTTAAAACCGTTTACGAGAAAATTGTAAAAAAGTGTAAAATCGATAATATAATTGCCATATCCGGTTAGTCCGATGTGCTATATCTTTGTCAATACTGGCCCGATTTTGATGATTCTTTTTTTGTTTTTAAGATGATTTAATTGCCTTTCATACAATTCTATACATAATGTACCATTAAATGCAAAGTTATGCGTAAATATTCTTTTCATCATTTCCTCGGTGAAGTACTACATAAATGAATAGTTAAAAGACTTTCAGCAAATTTTAGTTTTTGGAACCGTTTTCGAGAAAATTTAAAAAAAGTGTAAAATCAATGATGTAAAGTGGCACTTCCGGTCCGTCGATTTTGACGAAAACGTTGTAGTAACATCCCCAGAATATACCTACCTTAAGTACGAAGTGTCAGTTTCCTACAACTTTTCGTTTTTGAGTTGGGCTGTTCACATACGGACAGACATACAGATACACAGACCATTTTGTGACACTTGGTTAATTGGACTCAAGAGACCTTGAAACGTGTATTTCCGTTGACAAAAATTTTCAGGATCGCAATACTTTTCCTTACTATATATTCATATATAGGTAAGAGAAAGTAAAAAATTCAATTTGTTGCCGGTATGTATTCCGGAAACTGGCATGATTCCACGAAATTCCTTCTCCATATCAAACATTAGTAACAAGGGCGTACGCAGATTTTTTTTTAGAGGATTTAATAAGAAGGCAAATAATCATCAATCACCTAAATGTCTATGATCTCCAAATTTGGCGTAAGTTTAAGGGATAAGCATGAAAATTGAATAGAAAAATATTTTTTAAAATTGCCAAAAATATTACTCAAAATACAAATATTTTGTTGGTGGGTATGAAAATTAATTTTTTTTAGTACATTTCGGGGAGAAAGAAGATATCCCTCTGATCCCCACTCCTCCGTACGCTACTGATTTGTCATCTATATCAACCAAATAGAGAAAATAAAATGCATAACGATAAAAAACTGATTTATTACCAAGAATAACACATAAGAATGTGAAGAAAGATATATGACAACAAATTGACAGTCAAGACATTTGTTACTATCATGAAAAATTTATATTTATATCTCATCAACGGTTCTACGGCTGGTAATAATAAAACATAAATAAACAAATAAATAAATAATAAATAATAAATAAATAAATACGATTTAAAAAACCTG
The DNA here is from genome assembly GCA_948150685.1 of Rhaphigaster nebulosa. Classification (NCBI taxonomy): domain Eukaryota; kingdom Metazoa; phylum Arthropoda; class Insecta; order Hemiptera; family Pentatomidae; genus Rhaphigaster; species Rhaphigaster nebulosa. The sequence goes on from OX411306.1 coordinate 162,479,783, forward strand.
TGATAGCATTCTACATTAATGAAAAAACGTAAATAAAATCCATGTTTCATTAAAAAATTATGCATTTTTTCGAATTCAGTAGGTAGTTCCAGAAGAAAATAGGTAGTTATGGGTTGAATTTTGTGAAAAAATCTTGACTATTGAAGGTTTTGCTGCAAAAAATAGGAGGTAGGTTGGGCTTACATGAACTGTTCTGTGGCAAAAAAAAATTATTTCCATGAAGATTTGTTGCAAAACGGAGATTGCTAGAACGTATGATTTTTTTTTTTTTCCATAAAACTGTGCATATTGGTATTCAAATTCCTCCAGGGTAGGTCCAAACTACCTTCTGCTTGTAGCAAACCCATTAATTATTAACATAAACTTAGACTTTCTTTAATTTTTAAAAACATAAATGATATCATATTTAATACACAACAAAGGTTTTAATTAGGGATTGATAAATTATTTGCCACTTCAATAAATTTGTTTTATTGAAAACTAGTTTCGAATGTTATACACTCATCCTCAGTTCTAAAAACACACAAAAAATTCATATATTTTATACGATATATATACATATATTTTGAATTGCTTATTTTTGAATTTTTGTGTTTTTAGAACTGAGGATGAATGTATAACATTCGAAATTAGTTTTCAATAAAACAAATTTATAGAAGTGGAAAATAATTTATCAATCCCTAATTAGATTGATCCTTCTGTACCATCATGCGGATGTCAACTAACAAAGGTTTTTCTACGCTGAAACATTCATTAAGCTTGAACAATGATTTGAGGGCGGAATTCAAGAAAAGAAGTTGTGACACACTAAAATATATTTTATATTTATGAGTTTTTTTTTTTTTATAATTTTTCAAGATAGCATCGCAAAACATTAATTAGATTATACTTTTTCATTCTCAGTTCCAAATGTCCGTACAGCAAATGGGCTACGAAGAACCATCGTCCTTAAATCTAATAAAAAATAATTATGTAATATTTTATGTTTTCGTAATTAATATTGAGATGGATTTTCATTAATTCTAGTAATGTAGCAATAACTGATTGCATTTTGACTGCTCTTAGGTTTCTTAAAGACTTTGGACATCCATCACAAGTTTCAGGAGTAAGGAGAAGAAGGATTCGAAAATAATAGGATACGACAACCAAGATATTATTAAATAACTTTTTCGACTTCAAGGTATCCTAAAATTTATAAATTAAGTGACATCTGGAATAGTATATTTTAACGAATACCATACCTATGCTCCGCCAAGAATGATATACCCAACATATACACCAACATATACACCTCAGTCTTGTTTTAGTAAATTTTAATTAGAAAAAGAAGATAAATATATGATTTTGAAAATTTACTAACAATATTGCCAACGCAGAAGAAAATATTTATTATTACAAAATATCTGAGAGGTTTTTCTAGAAGTTTTATTTTTTTAGTTAGTTATTTTGAGAATAAGATGTGAAACTTCTCAATAGTTTCCAAAAAAAGACTGTACCAAAAAACCTGTACCAATCTTGAATTCAGAACAGTCTTGAATTCAGTACCTACTTGGTAAGATGTCTTGAATATCGGTTATGCAAGGAGGTAATACGTCCAGGATCACTCTTAACCGCCACGTTTTTCCTCCAACCAATTAAAGGATTAGGCACCCACTATATGGAGACTGAGTGACCTCAAGAATTGTTATATATGTAAGACGTCTACAGTAAATTATAAATTAATGCTAGCTATGGCATTATAAGGTCTACTTGCAACTCAACTTGAAATGCTACTTGCTGAACCTCAATGGTCTCGGTTCTTAGCTCCATGGCCTTATTGTATTTTACATACAATATTTATATACAATATTTTCATACTATTTTAATATATCACACCCGAGAATACCATGTTTTTCTTTACCTAAGCCATCCGATCCTATTGTCATTACGTCACCACTAAGTACACACCTGCTACATTTAACTAATTATCGAAGTGATCGAGGCTAAGCAAGATAATATTACACTTGAAGCAATATTTTTTTATCTTTAAGCTGTTTTTGAATGGCTTCAGTCTGAAGTTGCTATGGTGATTATATGATAAATGCAGAATCACCATTCGAGTACAAAATAAACTGAATAATAAGACGAGTTCGGACTTATTGACCAATCCGAGCTTTCTTGTATGAAGTTGAAGATATGATTATTATAAGAAAGTATTATGATTGAAGTATGCAATACAAGACTGTACGACAGAAGTGAATTGTCGCAAGTAATCATTCTCAAAGTTTTACAGGAAAGCAAAAAGAGGTTTCAGATCACACTGTATTGTTTGTTGTGGATGGTGGCCACTCTGCAGATTTGAAGAGTTGCATATTTTACTACCCTTTTAGATTATTTACGATACTTATACTCTGCAAATAATGCTAATACGATAGTAAAATCAAAATCAGCAAAATTAGAAATACGACATCTTATCACTGAAGTACAGAAATATGCCAAATAAGAGTGATATGAAATAAATATGACTGACTTCGGGAGAAACATGAATGAGAAAATGTTTGTTCTGCACAAGGTCATGAGGCTCATTCTTTTCACACGCCCCAGAGGATAATCAGCAACTGATTGGGAAGCAAGATTACTAACTAATGGGCTTGGTGTATATTGAGGTTAATAATAGGGGAAAAAACAACGAGAAAGTGAAGGTTTATATGCAGATTTTTTTTTGTTTTCATTGCAGAAAAAAAGTTTTTATTACCAACTGAAGAAACTTCCTCTTAGAGGTAGGATATTCAAATGGAGACAGGCACTCCAAAGTTAAAAGCCAACCGATGACGATGAGATGGGCTTGTGATCTGGGGCAAGCGAAAGAGGTTGGGGAAAAAGGAACAGAGGGGGTAACTTGTTAAAGAAGGAGCTCTCTTTCATTCACAAAGGTAGATTGCCTTCGGGAAAGCTAGGAAAAAAAAAGTTTCCTTCTCAATCTTGTGTTTTCCAACATCTGATGTCTCCTGGCGATAATGAGTGATCAGTCTCCTTTTCACCGCTCCACTCCGGGATAAAAAAAAGTTGTTAGGTTGGCTAAAGGCAAAACAATGTCACAGCCTGCTCTAGCGGCTTTCTACTCGGTTCAGGGTAGACTGAATGACCGGTGGCTCTTAGTCAATGAAAGTGGACATCTTCAAGGAGAACGGGGTGCTTCTTGTCGGGCAATCAGCCGATTAACCAATAATGATTTTGATCTAATAGGCAATTTCGAATTTAGCAAAATCATAAAACACAAATTCCAATAATATACTCATTTCATAATAATAATAATAATAATAATAATTCAGAACAGTCATAAAGCAAATGCCATTAGAAAATTAGAATATTTGAAGAAATGAAGAAGCCTTCAGTTTGAATATTTTTATTATAATCAAAACGCAGTGAACCCGAGCTAAAAAAGTTTGAATATGACCAAACATCAAGAAAATAAAATTTGTGGGAATTTTATTAATAAAATTGTTTTGGGGTTTTTTGATTTATAGTGGTCTTATTTTAATCTTTGATTAGGATAATTATTACAAAAGATGTATTTTAGAAACTTACCGCACACCTTGATTATTTCAGCAGGAATATTGTTGGTTCCCGTTGCTTTGTAAGATATTAATTTTCCGATGACTACCCTTGTACATTACTCTTACGTTATTTTCGATCCAATTAGTTTCTGTCACTATAATTTTGTTTTTAAGAACATAGGCAAACTCTTTTTTTTTTAATTTATTTATTTTTTTTTTTTTAAAGGACTTTAGACGGATCATTCTTTAAGGACTGTAAGTTGGCAGCATTGTTTTCGCTGAGTTTATTTAGACCTTCATTTTTTGCACATGGTTTAGACAATCTTCATCGAGTAAGAGCTGTTCTTTTTTTTTTCCTTTTCCCAAGATAACCTTGACTTCTAGCGCGAATTAGTTTCTAATCAAAGAGTTTTTCAATTTATTTAGATCAAAATTTTTGGAATAAAAACTATTTTCTCTTATTAATATTAATTTTTTGTCAAAGTTTAGCGATTACTATTTCACAACCCACATTCTGTCCCACGATAAGATTAAACGTCCATTATACTACTTTTCCAATTATGTTGTACGGTAGATTAAAAAGAAATTTAAAAAATAAAATTTGTTAGGAACACAAATTAGAAACAAAAAACTCATATGTAAAAAAAAATATACCTATATATTTTTAATATGTTTAAAGAAGTCATAATACAGGAGTAAAGGAAAAAAAGTAAAATAAGTAAAAATGTAAACACGTTTTTGCTTCTCTACATACTCTAGATGCAGTCAGCTTAAACACACAGAATAATTATAATTTAAATATAAACCTAAAATGAACATTTACAACTCAAAATGAAAGGCACTATTTATGAAGTATAAATATTACCTTGAGCAAACGGAGAAAACTAGTTGGTTTATAAGTTGAATATAAATAATTACGCTCAGAATCTGAAATTTTTTCTATTCTCAATTAACTGCAGTTATCGTTTTGACTCCAGTAAATATACCTTTTTAATATTTTGTTTTCATTTGTCTGTAGGGAGAGTATCCATACTAATAGAGTTGTACAACTCAACAAAATTAGGTATTAAACTTTTGTGAATATTAATAGAGTTTCTGCGCTAAACAACTAAGTGAAAGAGAGATGGTCATTATGAAAGATTAACTTGATTTTAAATTATACAATTTATAATTGATAATTTCAGCCTGATGGAGGAGAGTAACCTGAAGTTTCTTATCTTTGTTACAAGCTGAGATAGTAAACGTAAACTCTACAAGAACTGATTGGTGTTTGAACGCCTGGAGCGTCATATCGGCGAGCCGGACTTGGCCACGCGATATGGCTCGAGCAGAACCGTCAACAACCAATAGAATTAGCCTATATTATCTCCACTTTCCGGCTGGGTTATAGGAGGGAAGGGGGAGGGGGTGGTTGTAGCGATAGCCTTATCTCTACCGGGAAAAGCTATCTTTGAACAACAATAACAACAGGATACAACTTCAGGCAATGCCTGAACGTATCTCCGCGCCGCTGCCACATGGAAATGCACTAGAGTTGAAGACAATGGGCCAATGATTAGAAAAGGAATTGATACGAGGAAGGGCATCGACTACCAAAGGCCAAATTGAAAGATTCAAAAACAAAGCCTTGAGTCTCTCAAATAGCAAAAAATAACTAACCAACGTTTCGTCGTCAGGCATCATCAGGACTAAGAAGTATAAAATTGCATTAATGCGAACTAAAGATACTATTCATCTCACTTGAACAGCCTTAAAAAAATACTAATTAAATACAGATAGTAAACCATTCCACTTATGTCATATGCCCGCTCCCTCCCGTTTAAATTATAGATTGTTAAGAATATCTGAATGTTTGGAATACCAAAATTACAGGTACGGATTAATACATAAAAATGAATTTTATTATTATTATTTTTTTTTTTTTTGGCGAATCCCTATTGGGTAGCATGAAGTTAAGTTCGAGGCGCAATGCCGACTTAATAATCTGCTAAAGTATTTCTCCAGCGATTCTAACTCCGGAATTCCCGGAAAAAATGAGTCATTTTTTTTTATTTATGAATTCTGACAGAAAATGAAATTTTAAGATCAATATATAACAAGTAATTTTTTTTATCCGATGGTTCTAATTACAAATACTAAAAAACACGGCTGTTGTGGAAAGTTCTTAATTTCTTTGACAGAAAGCAATTTTTTTAGGAAACTATTCATGTAAACATTAAAGAGAATTAAAATCACGTTTAAACGAGTCTATTTTCATTCGAGAACGCTAATTAAATGAGTGATAATCATAAATGAGAAAACAGTAAAAGTATCAAAAGCCAAAAAAAGGAGTATTTTGGAAAGGCTTCCGATTATTATTTTTACTCATGCATTTTTACTTTCCAATAACTATATCAAATAATAATAATCATCGTCCAATAATTTTTTTTTTTAAATAATACTTTTTACCAATTATTTATTTAATATTGTCACCTCAATATTTAGCGTTCTGAAATGAAAGCAGACTCGTTTAAACGTGATTTTAATCCTCTTTAATCTTTACATGAACAGTTTCCTAAAAAATTGCTTTTAATTCTCTACACTTTTTCAAAGAAATTTGGAACTTTTGTATTTTCTTGGATTAGCGCCTTTGGGGTACAGAGGATTAAAAAAGAACCCGAAATGAATCCGTCTAAAAATGCCAATCCTTTTAGAATACCTAAAAAAAATCACCCCATCCCGTTAAAAATTACAGAGTTAAAAGTCGCTGGAGGAATACCTTTAGTACGCCTCAAAACAACTTCCGATTTCCCAATTAGGATTCTCCAAAATTTCATTCTGATAATAATGTAAACATTTTATAATTTTAAAGGAGAAGGGAGGGACAGCTGTGACATCCAGTATATTGTCATATATATATATATATATATATATATATATATATATATATATATATATATATATATATATATATATATATATATATATATATATGACAATATACTGGATGTCACAGCTGTCCCTCCCTTATATATTATATATATATTATATATATATATATATATATATATATATATATATATATATATATGTATATATTAGAATACTGTCAGTGCAATCATATATAGTTGCCTTCACGTGAATTGATGCTTGAGACCCGTAATGCAAAAGAAACTCCGTCTAGAGTTTTTCATATGTAAAGGTGGTCCGCATACGATTCAATTTCTGGCTTAATGGTTCGTAGACTTTTAACTTAGACTGCTGTGGTTTGGACACGTTATGAGAATGGAAGAGACACGATGGCCCCTTCGAGCACTTAAATATTGCCCTGAGAAAAGAAGAAGACGTGGAAGACCTCGGAAGCAGTGGATGGAAGGGGTCAGAGAAGAAATGGCTGCTAGAGGTCTGATGAAAGAAGACTGTTTTGACAGAAGATATTGGAGGGAAGGCGTATTGGGGACCAGGATGTGAGAAAATCGCAAAACCCGATAATAAAAAAAAAAAAAAAAAAAAAAAAAGACTTTTAAGAGTCGGGAACCACTGCTATCACACAACACCAGTATATCAACATTGATTTTCTCAACCTCCTTTACTTAACGAGTTTGTATTATGTTTGAGACTGCCGTTTGAGTTTATTTGTACCTATAAATAGTGAGAAGAGGTTGACCGAAATAGAAGCAGAAGTCAGTCTTGATAAACATCACCACTAATTGCTCTTACTTCCAGTGTTTATTTTAGAGGTGAACATTCATTAATCAATTGTTAAAAAACAAACAATAAAAACAAATACAATTAAAACAAATTTTTATATATTAGGCAAATTATTTTCAAAGAAAATACACGTTTTAAGGCCCCCTGAATTCAAATAACCAGATTTCGAAAAATGGTGTGTTTGTGCGTATGTTGTAAGTCAAGATTAAAAACGAAAAGCTGTACGTAACTGAAATTACATGTGGTCCGCTTACGGTTCAATTTCTGGCTTAATGGTTCGCAGACCTTTAAGAGTCGGGAACCACTGTTATCACACAATACCAGTATATCAACATTGATTTTCTCAGCATTTTCTGTTTGTGGTAAATATATGTCTGGGATGTTAAAGCAACTTTTTCGTCAAAATCGACTAATCGGGAGTGCCACTTTTCCGAAGTCCCGTTCGGCCGAACAGTGCAACAAGAACAGTTACCTTTCAAGTTACTTTTTTTAAATTTTATTCGCTATGGAAGTCGAAAAACTAACTAGTGCTGTTCAAGAAAACCCTTCTTTGTGGGATATGCGTTCAAAAATTACCACCATCGGGACGTTCAGAGGAAACTGGGGACAACCTTTGCGGAGGAAATACGTTCTCAACGTAAGCTAGTAAAAAAAATTTTAAATTTTGTTATGGGAGGATAGCATTGAAATCTCACAATCAATTTCATAGATTCAAAAAGCCTTCTTCAACCATTGATTTACAAACAAGTTCATTTAAAAATTATATGAAATTAGACAGGTAAAAGGAATTCCTTTTTTTTTTCTTCTTCAAATTGATTTTTATATCAACAATATTTCTTTGAATACATACTCAGCACTCAGTCAACATGATTTTTTATTGTAAATGCCATATTGACTGAGTCGTAAATATTTATTCCGCGATATACAGTGACTGATTTTAATTTCTCAAAATTATAAAAATTCGATCGTAGTATCTTTCGTCGTTTCAAAGGTTTTATCTGAAATTTACCTAAATATGTCCGCTTAAAGCTTATAATTATTTTAAGATTTTTGATTATTCCAAATAGTGAAGCAAATAATTATATTATATATACTTATTCCCCTTTATTAAATAAAAAGGGGAAAAAGTAAAAAGTAGAATTCAAAAAATAGAAAAAATCAAACCCGATAGGTATATTTTAAGAATAATTTACATAAATATATTTAAACTAATTTATGAGTTGAATGAATTATAAATCAATGTTACGAATAGAATAATTATAAATTAAATGGTTAAATGTAAGCGTAATGGTATTTAGAACAATTGTGGCATCGAAAATGAAGTAATAATATAAATATTACTAAGGTAATGTACAATGGCATACTATAAAGTTAGTACATAGAATTAGAATTTATGTAGTACATTAAATTTAACAAATACATATATATATATATATATATATATATATATATATATATATATATATATATATATAAATAAATAGTATAGTACATAGAATATATAATTTATAAGGAGAAATTCTTGAAAACGGACAGTAGGAGTCTGAAATGTAGATGTAGAAAATAAAAATCAATAAATAGTATTTCGAATTACAACATATATCTATAATTTGATAACCAATTAAAAAAAATAATAATAAATAAATAAATACAAATCAAAGCAATCTAACACATACGATTAAATAAATATGTTGGATTACTTATCACATATTATATGATAAAGATTTCAGCAAATACACTGGTAAAAGTAATGATTGTAAGTCATGGTATACGTTTGTCTTGGTAGACATCAATTGATGATGCTATATAGATAATAAATTTGATATCGTTTACAAAAAATATTTACAAGATGTAACTAGTTATAAGAATTACATCTATCAGTTAAAGAATTATTATTAAGAACGATAGGATAAATCCGATTGCAAGTGAATAATTCTTCTGTTATAAACGATTCAAAGTATCAACACATCGTATTTCATAAGTTGCTTGCATTACTTGCGATGTCATAAATTATAGTTGTTAATGGCACTTTAAAAGCTCACAACAGCCTGGTAAGCCGTTTACTGATTATTAAACGAGCAACATTAATTAGAAAATACAGATATATCTAGTCAACTTGATGATAAAATATTGTGGATCGTTGAACTTCATCGTGTAATACAAATTACGTTTAAGAGCATAATTCCAATCCATAAAGTCTGTATTTAAATATTTGTTATCATTTTATGTATCCTTGGATACGATTGGTTCCTACAGACGGCATTTTAATTGTAAGAACCAATTAATTAATATTAATTCAAGAGCAAACATCTTTTCCAACAAATCAAACTAATAAATGAGCATAGAATAAATATAATTTTACTAAATTAGCATGTTCAACATAAAATTTATCCAAGATTTAAAGAAAAAAATCGTCTGAAAAAAATCTCAATGAAATTAAAAATGTCAAACTGTTTATAATTTAAACAAAAATCAATTCAACAATCACTGACCAATTGGAAAATTCGACAAATGCGGGATGACAAAAAGTTATACTTTTAACAAGTTTTCCAAGGGATGGATTAATTTTTACCGATCTTAAAAGTAAGTACCCAAATTGTTAATGAAGATATTGCTGAGTAAGAACGTATTTTGTAATGAGCTCCCTAACCCAATTCCTTTCTAGCCTCCGTGTTGTCAGCGATCTTGCTTGTAAATGTTTCTCTTTTAAGTCTATTAGGTAGTCATAAAGTTTGCCCTGATATGTTCTATATCGACCTGCAAAACCTCATAAGTTGTTTTAATGCCATCTTGGACACTGAGTATGTACATATAATGCATTATAGTGTATATTATACTATATTACAGTGAAAACTTATATTGTAATACACTGCATCATAGTGTTTTTTTACTTATATGCTATGAAGATCGCATAATAAGCCAGTGTTTGTGATTGAAAGATCTGCAGTATACACAATTTTATTTTGGCAGTTCCTAAGATGTGCGATGTACAATTCCAAATGAGTTTCATTTCATATTCAGTCGCTGTCTCAATTTTGGTGGGAATCGCCTTTAATAAAATAAAATCAGCAAAATTGGATTTAAGGGAGTTTGTACACGGTCTGGATGTGTTACCTGTGATTCTTCATAGTTTAGTTTGATATCCCAAAATTTAAATATTCTAAAAATTATTTTTTTTAAATAAGTAACAATTAACCTTAACTAATAGTTTTACCGAATTTGTTCGATGAATATATGATAATATATGATGACCTTTCAAACGCTACGGCTTACTAGCATTTATTGATGTTAATACCTCAATATTTTAAATATATTTAAGTTGATAATTACTTATGGATAATAATTGTAATTATTAATTAAGAGATTAAAATGATGGTCTAAAAAATAAATAACACAGTAATTAATATTAAAAAAGTGAAAAATCTAATTTCAATAAAATAAAATAAAAAACACTACCATGTGTCCGTTGATTTTATTAAATAGAACAAATCAAATGCGTGATCTTGATTATGTAATTAAAATAAAAAATATTAGATTTCCTTAGAAGCGTAATCATTTTATTAAGAGAATTTTAAATTTTATCTTATTTCTTTTTTAATATCTTAGGAAAAATCAACACTTAGAAATAATAAACATTTTTGAAGTATGAACATTTTTCCTGAGAAATAAAAAAAATATTTAATTTTTCAAATATATATTAAAACTTTAACGAAGAAAATATAATACACACCTATCGTCGGCCGCATCCATATTTTCCATTTCTGCAACAACTTCCCCCAGTTCATCTTTGAGTTGCTGAAACAGGTTAAAAAAAATTCTAATAACTTTGATTTTGAAAATCAAATCAATAAAGTAGGAAACCAGTGAATTATTTTTCAAACTTAAATTTATGTCTAAAATGTCAATCAACATTACAAACGTTAGGCACATATTTAATTATTATTACTTAAAATCTAGATATGAATAAATAAATACTAAGTTAAAGGGAATACGAAATAACTGCTATTTGCAAGCTATTATAAAAAAAATTGGATCCTGGTGTGAAAGCACCAATTGCCCACAAACGGAGAATGGCACAGTCAAAAAGAGCAGGAGTGGGGAACAACGAATAACATGGTTATTGTATCTAGTCTCTCTCGTGTAGCAAGTGCAAATTAGGTATGCTTTGCCCAACCATCTAAGGGTCTCCACTTTCTTATTTTTATACTCAACAAAAGACTGTATTACTGAGGCACGAGGCAAAGAAAACATACAGCGCAATACAAATATAGAAAATGTTGTTTTTTTTCTTTTTTACAGGATGGAAAAAGGGAGAGATAAAATCAGAAAAAGGACACAGTTTTAAAAGTACTCGTAAATGTTTAGGAATGACAATGGTCAGAAACTTGATCCTAATACGCATTAAAAAATACCGTGGCAAGGCCTAACAAATCGGTTCCTATCATCACATCTTACAAATTGGAGTGTAAATTTTAATGGAGTAGGATTATATCGCTCATTCCTTTCAACAACGTCATTTCTCAAAAATGTGATTTTTCAGGAGAATGATTTTTGAGTTTAGAAATAGAATACAATTTATTTGAAAAATTATCAAGACACCGATTGAACATTTTATTTACAATACTTCAGATCTGTTTAAAGATAAGACCGGACGTTTTTTCTATGTTTTAAGAAGAATAAGTATTAAAAGTTAATGTGGAGTAAGAGCGCATTAGATTTTAAGAAAGTCCGATTTTAAATGACTGCAAAATCATGATTTTTGAAGCTTGTTTTTTCCTCTTTTTTTAAACATGTTCCTCAGACGATTTTATATTCAAACCCATGTTTCGATCACATCCATTTTTATGAGATTGATAATTCAATTTAATAGTGCCTAGTACGTACTCGCCCCTATCTAAAGAGGTAAGTACGTACGAAGTACCTGAAAGACTTAATATTCAAGTAGCAGCGGTGATGCGGCAAGTGCAAAATAGTCCTGTTTCGAGAGGATTATTATACTGTTGTAATCATCGAAAAAGTTACAAGCTTGTCTGAAATTCACATTTAAACACATTGGGATTATTTAAATCCCCTTTGAATACTGGTGAAAATAGTTCACAATACAGTTTTAAGATTGAAATGCTAACAAACATAATTGTCTTCTTCGGTAATGTTGTTGAATTTTTAAATAATGAGATATTGTTTACCATTAAAAGCTCACATCACCTCACTTTAAATTTATATGAAATAATTTATAATGCAAAAACGAAACTTCTGGTCTTCAGCGATAAATATTAAGTTACAGATATGGCGATTTTTCAGAAATATACTTCATTTTCAGGATATTCTGAAAACAGGACATACTAAAAATAGCAAATTTTAGATAGAGGGAGCTACATGTAATAATGCCACATACTTTCACTGCCGACATGTATAATATAACGAATAAAGAAATCACGATACAACCATTTTTATAACCAATTTATACAATAACTGATAAAACATGACAGGAAATAATTATTAATGGCAATCAGTCGAAAAATGTTTTTGGATATCTCACTTAATATGTAAATTTTAAATATCCTGAGTCCACTAAAGTAATCAGTAAAAGAATTCTCCCATTTCATAAAACCTCTTGTTCTCCAGAACCGGCTAATAGTTTTCGTAATTGAAATAAATTAACTTATCCATGTGGGAATCAAAACCACACAACCTCAGCACGAACATGACTTGGATTTTGTATTAACTATATCGAACATTTGAAAACACGAAACAAAGTAACGAGTGGGTGAATCATATCATTCAATAAATATATGTATATCATTTAACCTTTAAAGTTAATATGTTTCTGGAATATTCATAAATATATTGACTCAAAAGATTTATACAATTTTAACGAGTAATCATACATATTACAGACTAGAAACAATGCCGAATTATAACTGAGAAATAAATTTAAATAATTTTGTTAGTCTGTTTGTGACATTTTACCGGCTTTCATTATATTACCGTTTTACACCTAGATGGAGTTATTATTAAATGCTGAAATCAAATCTGAACCCTCGTAAATTGATAACATTTCGAGGAAATCCAATTTAATATTTATAAAGGGCATAAGCCATAACTCCAAGTATTTCATTCCAACAAATTAATTTGGATATGAAAATAAATTCAAAGGAAATCTGTTTGAGTAATGTAACTGGAAAAAAAATTAAATATATAAAATCATAAATGAAAATAATATATACTTATCCGCACACATACATACACTAATATAGTAACTAATTCATAGTAACCTACTAAGTAGGTTAAACATAACTTTTTTATGTTCCGCACTTTAACATCTTCGTCATGGCCTCTTTGCTAACACAAATGGCAAGCAGCATGAAACATAACGGTACGTTGCACATTATAAAATTTCAAGCAATTTATTCTAATGCAGTTTTATAACTCTTCGATATAGTAAACAAAAAAAAAATTAAAATAAATAACCAAACCAAATTAATAAATACAATTATCCATCCGACAGTACATCCAAAATAAAAACTGCGTTTGGTTTCCAAATATCTTCTGTGTATTTTATCGATTTTTTGTTTCTGAATTTATTTTTAATATAGCCCATGAGGTAATGGGCTTTTATTAAATTAAATTTCCTCTAATTGCTATCAATATAAGTGGGATACGATTTAGTTGCTTATTTACTGGCTCACTAATTTATTTAGATAGAACAATTTATTAATCAAATCCGGTAACATCTACCTGTTCCAAATTCTATTTATTCCCTATATAAAATTTTTAGGTGTCAATATATTTTGTTATAAGCTAAGCGAACCTAAGTATAAAGCACAATGAAAGAAAAAGATTAAAATAATAATACAAAAAATATTTGATCTGTCTCCGAAAATGACTATCTTCTAATGACAGCGATTTCGAAATAACTCCAACGAACAGTCATTGATTGATTAGAAAAATAATAACTTTTTCTCCGTAATTTAATGTAACAAAAATATTATTTTATATTTATTTTTATAGCATTAATAAACTATTTTAGGCGCCAATATGTTTTGTTATAAGTGATGAAAACGTTGATTTGAGTGTAAAGCATAAAAAAAAAAAAAAAAAAAAAAATTATAATCGTAATAAAATGCTGTGAGGTGACATCGGAGTTAGGATACGTTGTATAGGGACATGCCAAATACAATGCCTCAAGCCTCTCAAATAATGTCTTGTTGTCAACAACGAGCAAGTCAACGTTTCGCCGATTCAGGTATCCATCATCGGAACAGAAAAAAATAAGATAATATAAAAGCAGACGAGAGAATGTGCTGTCTCTAGTCTGCTTTTATATTATCTTATTTTTTCTGTTTCGACGATGCCTGAATCGGCGAAACGTTGACTTGCTCGTTTGTTGACGAGGGACAGCACATTTAACATCAATAGCCAACAAAAACGAGTAAACCAATTGAGATAGTGCAACACAGCAAGGCAATTCAATAATAGCTAAGTTTATCTCCCTTTTCATTCAGTATGTCGTTGTTGTCATGAGAAAATATCCTATGCACCATAACCTTTCTTTTCAGTAGACTCAGTTTAACCTATTGATAATTTTCAAATTTGACAATAATTATGTCAATGTTTTAGTTTTCTAAATAGTAAATATGTTTTAGTTAATTCTCAATGAGTCTTATTTCAAATTAATTTAGTATCTGAAGGTTTCTCAACTTTTGACAACATTTTTGGAATCTACGATGAATTTCCTTCAAGATAGCAACCAATTTGTAGAAACATATTGCTCCGTCGTGCGATCATAGCAGCCAAAGCAAAGTAAACAAGTAAAAACGAATAATTTTCAGAAACAGTCTGTAGAATCTCAAGCAATGAAGTTTCTAGCGACGACCTTGGAGAATTCATAAGTTACTTCATTTAATCAGCTTTCCAATGAAATACCCACTTTGAGAAGCTAGCCTAATTTTGAAGAGACATTGAAATTTGTAGATCAAAAAAATTAGATAGGTACCTACATCAATATGAGTACCTGTAGTATTTATTTGTCCTGGTTTTGGTATCCTTGCATCCTGCTATTTTTTTTAACACAACAATTTTTCTTAAGTGCCTTACTACAGCAAATAGTGTTTTTCTTTTTGATACATTGTTCAACAATGATACTTTTTATTTATATTTTTCAAGGGATGAAGATTATTATCACAAATGCCAAAACCATGTAATGCGGTTAATGGGCAGCCGGAGTATTAGTATTTGATTCCACTTCGTTCTCTAATTAAATTGTGATAATAATCTTCACCAATAAAACAATTTTATTGGACAACCAATAAAATCCATTCAAAACGAAAACACTCTTTGCAGTAGTAGGAAAACTTTTTGTGGAAAAAAAAAACCCAAGATACGAGATAAGAAAACCAGGACAAAAAAATACTACGTACTCACATTGTTGTATATGCCTAACGTTTTTGAACTTCCAAATTCAATATCTCTTCAAAATCAGCTTCGCAAAGTTGGGTATACCATTGGAAAGCTCATAAAATGAAGCAAAAATATATAAGGATACATAAAGTTGGATCTTATCATTCCGTGAGATTTTAACGTGGATTTCTGAAAATTATCCGTTTGTACTATCTTACTTTACTTTGTCTCCATGGAAATTCATCATTTATTCCAAAAATTGAGGCAAAAATTGGGAAATATTCAGTTACAGATGAGAAATTTGGACTTTTAATGAAAAAAAAACTACGTTGTTTTCTACGAAAACCCTTTAAAAATAAAAAAACGGATTGAGATAAGGCATGGTTGAAGGTAATGAACTAAATTTTTGATATACTATGCCTTCCTCAATTACTGACATTTCCTTCAGGGTCATCCAGTATATATATATATATATATATATATATATATATATATATATATATATATATATATATATATATTATTTGTTATTATTTATTTTATTTTTTTACTTCAATATTTCTCATAGTCTTTAAGATTCCGAGCATCCTATTTCAACACTTTCTACACCAATCAAGAAAAAAAAGAAAAAGAGAATTTGGCATAAATCATTTTTTTATTTATTTAAATGCACTTTCAACACCATTCGAGTGAAGTAACCAGCTTAAAAATCTTCCAAGAGGCAATTTCCATAGCATCCATCATGCTAAGACTATTTAACACGAAATGAAGCTGAGCGTGTATCAATAAATGAGCAGGCACTAAGCCGGTCGTTAGGCACGGACGATTCCCCCTTGTTTTCCACAGCAGATCTCTCAAATGAAAACGAAAGCGTAAAGAATCGATTATTTTCTTTGAGTAACTTATAAAATTGTGAAAGGGAAAATGTTGCATGTAGCTCTACTCATGACTCACATGCGATGTCCTCCAGATTAATTATCTCGCAACTTATTTATTATTATTATTTCGCAATCATTTTATATACATTACGAATGGGAGGGCCCGTCCTAACGTCAGTTTTAATCACTGGTAAAAAATACAAAGCATACCTATTTACAAAGCATATTTATTTATTCTACATCGTTAAAAAAAAAAAAAGAATAAAAAAGGAAAAAAGGATCAAACAATAGCTGCACGAACATAATATAAAGACAATACATATAACAATAACATGTATTTTTAAAGGTTATTAACCTCCGAAAATACAAAATAACCTAATAAATGAAATTATACACTTTTCTTCCCTCATCTCTTCCAAAATGAAAAATATTAGCAAGAAATAATAACTCAATAAACTTTGTGAGATGAACTTGCTTCCACGGGCTTGTCATAACAACGATTATGGGCACTCACGTACTATTTATTATTTCTTGTCGTACTTCAAATCATCTCCTTGAACGGTCAAATCATCCTCCTGGTAGGTTCACTGCGTATTTCAAGAAATTTAGATATTTTAGAAGCATCAGAAAATGGTGTAGTTTTTCGTTTTAGGATTTACGAAAATCATAAACTAGGATAGTTGGAATATATAGATAGATGGTACGTATATAATAGTATGGTTCTTCAACGAAATCTAATGTCAGAGTACATTAATTATTTTAGAATACTATAATAAAATTTGTTATTTGTTTATTTAGGAATCCTTACATGGGCCTAAAAACCAATAAAATCACGAAGTTGGAAATAAATAGCGCTTAATTTTGATTAGGTACATAGAGACACCTTTAATTAGAAAGATACACCCAAGCAATCGTAGGAGGAGAAACTGTACTACCTTACGAAAATTGGAACAGTTCCAAGCTAGCGCGATAAAGTAGCAAGAGGCGGAACCCGGAAACCAACTAAAGTCCCAGGCAGGCCTCCGCAATTATCAACATTATTTATTATACCATCCGCCAGCAACAAACTATTTTAATTTCCTGGCTGTTGTGGAATTATTTCGCTTTTGGTAATAACACCGATCCATAATTACTTACTTATAAAAAATTAAACTTCAACAAACATATTTACAAAACAAACATTTACCGGTTACACTATCAGATTTTATGGAAAAACTATCAGATAATAAGCCAAAATTGTCATCTTAATCACGCTTGCTTCTACATGTTTTCCTTCTTAGCGTAAATTCATTTGGGGTGCATAACAAAGTTCCAAGACAGGCGCTGATTCACGGAGAGAGCTGCTCTTTCTTCATTTCCAAGTTTCCTAGCATCACAAAATCTTCGGCCTTCCGAAACAGTTGTATCTTGTGAGGCTCTGTTATTCAAAAACTATATTTTTTGGCCCAGCCATTTACTGTTTTGTTCAAGAAACTTTTTTAAATTTCGATGTGCTTTTGTCAATGACATTTCATGTCATAAATTAAAGACAATAATAATATTTTAATGTTTTTTGTGAACAACAAATACTTCCCTTAAATATTTATTTATTTTTATAACATTAACATTTTTTATTTCATCTAGCCGAAGCGACGTTTCGAAATCTTCTTTCATCATCAGGATTTTATTGCTTTTTCTCTTAGACTTGCTATTTCACTAAGTCTGTGTTGTCAATAAATTATTATTTCGTCTATAAGTCTCATTTAAAAAACTAATTTTTTTTTAAATTATCGGGCACTTTGAACCGATATCGATGTGAAAATTATATAATATGGTAATAATAATTTGAATTCTCGAGGAGTAATGATATAACTAAGTTGTAAGAAAATATTTCTAGGTAAAACATCTAATTAAATTTTGATAAGTTTCAATACACAATACAGAGAGACAAATATTTTTGAAAAAAAATAGAAGCGAGAGGAAAAAAAAGGTCAAAAACTTAAAAATATGGTACCGACTTACATCGTAGGTTCTCGTCGATGGAAACAAAAGCTATCAAAGAGATTGCTTTTTAAATCTCGAATATGCTTTTAAAATGTACACTACAGCGTACAGCTCCTCTGGTACAAGGAAACAACAAATAAAATAAGCAAGTGTACTCGTATATAGATTGAGCTTGAAGAAATAACGATCGAAAACCAATCGAAACTTAAATTCAGATTAAAGAAAAATCCACAGATACTTCACATGAATTAAACATTACGATGTTGTCAAATGATTGAATTTTAATTTGCCTAAATAAAATTATCTGAATATTAAATAAATACAGTACTGGCTAAGCGCGAAAACCAGGACATCTAGAGTTAGGTAAAGAAAACTGAGGAGCTACTCGAATAAAGAAGACTCGGTCCGTACTAGAAAACGGAAATCAATGTTGTGAGAAAACTAATGCATATTTAAAGGTACAATTTAATTCACTTAGATTTCTAGGATTATTTAGCAGCCGCTTATCGCCAATTCTACCACAAACTGGCACTACAATAAACCTTATTAGTAAGACCAGGTGAAGGATAAAAAAAACACCTAGCTTTTTATTCCCAATATAGACTTAACGTTTAGATGTGTCAGAATCGACAAGAGACAAGAGCAAAGTGGACTGCCATACTGACACAGTTAGTTTTTCCTATTCGCCATATCCATCCCTAGCTCTGCCATTGAAAGCTTTCTATAAACCATTCCCGGCAGAGCACTTCTTTCAACAGTGAAACCAGGAAACCCAGTTTCTTAGAGGGTAAACGACCATCATTGGCGCTTTAGGTATGGAATGAAGGCTAGATAGAAATCAAATTGCAGAAATACTTATTCTTTTGAAATAACACTTTTTTTTATTTTTTTTAAATTACATATTTTACACAAAAAATAAAATAATGGAAAGAATAAACATGGTGGAATAGAAGCATTTTCGAGGACTGTTGTGATAACAACAAAATCTATATCGAGGCCTACATTAATACATATATTTCGTAAATTTCTTTCGTTTAAAGTTAATATTTGTAATGATCAAATTAACCTTATTATTCAAAATTAATTTTCATTTTTTGTTTAATAGAATAACCGATATAAAACGGACTTTAAATAAAGCAGCCGGCTGTATTAGTTCTCTCCCACTAGTTATCATCTTCTTGGATAATATTTTACAAATCGAACCCATCGCTTTTTTATCTCCTGTATCAGGGGCTTCCTCAGCTGGTGCCATGTATCCATAAGTCACCAAGAGACCTTACACAGATTTTCACCCCTCAGTTGGAGCGGAATACTTTCTCGCTTCTATACTAAGCCACCCTGAGTGGTAGTTTACTCGTTAGCCAATTATGTGAATACATATTCCTGTATACGTTTCTTCCATTAATTCCACAGGCGGATAGACGAATCATCATTGGAAGAATTTATACAAGGCAATCGTGATCTTTAAAACAAACTATACCGTCACAATGATTCCATGGACTACGTTATTCATTTGATTTCTTCACTAAAAATATTTGGGTGTCATTAATGCGTTTAATAACCATGCCGTTATATTAATGAATTAAATTAATTATTTAAAATATTTAAATTTAATAGAATTCATATGGTATTAAAAATATATCATGCTTAACAAATAAAATAATCGATAAAACGCCTTCTTTGGTCAATTCAATCCAGAACCTTAATATTTTCGTTTAGATTTATTTTTTAGAAATATTCTCATCTACCTTAACTTTCTTTTTCTGAAATAAAATGATCTTTATTTCTACTGTCGTGTTTTAATGAATTTAAAACACTATCTCCAACCCAAAGTATGGCGACCGGCATATTTTTAAGCGCGAGAGGTTCCTACAAATGAACTTTCTAACGCACGGTCCTAACGCAAAACGACTAAGAGCATTTTTTTTTCCGTAATAGAAATGAAATGGGAAAACGAATACGAAAATCATTCCATTACTTGATTATTTTCGAGTTAACTTAAATGACATATTTCTTTTTTTCTGATAATTTATAATTTCATATTTTATGTACGAATGATTATGACCCCAAGTTGAGGCCGATAAAGAGGATGAAAGACCTTAGCCAAGAAGAAAGAAGACTGGTAGGTAATGACGGCCCCAAAGAACCGGTAGTAGAGGGGCAATTTTCTGCGGGGGCCACTTAATACTGCGCCTCTGGCCGGCACAATTCTCAATCCAACGCAACTGCATTTAACTCTAAGCGAGCAAGTGCAACGTAATCGAGACGAATCGTAGTAAACCATGCAATATTCATCAGAGGATGCATTAATTGCAGGATTTATGGTCGAACTTCGAAGGAAATCGGTCATCACGCGCTCAATATTAAGCAGTTAAATGGCTCATAGCATACTGTATTTGTTTTAGAAAATAATGCATTAAAATGTTGCAGAGTGTAAGGCCGGAAAATTACCGATACAACCGAAATCGACTCATTCGCTAACAATCATCAAGAACAAGATTAGATATCAACAAATGGGCGGTTAATGAGAAAAAACACTACCTGGTGAGAATACATTTCTTAGAAATTTATCTATTAATTTAATTTAATTTAACATTTGATATACTTGTTTTATAATTTTTATTATTTCCTTTATTATTCTTATATTTGTACGACTGTTATAGTATGTCATAGTTAATATATATATATATATATATATATATATATATATACGCCGAGTATCGTTTCTAAGAATAATTTATTGGGATAAATTATATATATATATAATATTTAATTTCTCTCAATAAATTATTCTTGCTATTATTTATTTTCATTTTTATTCCTATTATTTTTAATTTGTGTTTCTTATCTTTTTATTTTTGCTTTATGTAACTTTTTTTCTGTATAATCAAATTTTCTTTCATTTTGTATACATCCACTATTCTACATAACTCTGATTTATTTTAGCCTGCTATGTATGTTTGAGCCGAAACCTTGACTTGTAAAAAAAAATATTGTTCTGTTTTTTTTTTAAGTTACTTTGTCTGGTTTTTCGAAAAAATTCTGTTATAAAGCCGATTTCAGACATCAATCCTCTAATTAGAGTAGATGGATACTTTGGCAGTTTAAAAGATTTTTTAAATTAACTCAGTTCAAAAATTACTCAAGGTAATATAAATAAATAAAATGCTTAGCGAAGCGAAAGGTGATATTTAAATAGTCTAAACTACAGTTGAATTGAAGAAGTACTAAATCAACTTTCACGTTGAGCTTATTTTCATATTCCAATAAGTACAACAAAGCCAGGTGACAAACAACTCAGTTTATTTTATCAGCTGTAAACACAATGTGTAACTCTAGAGGAACACCGGTGAATGCTAGGCATTGGGATGACGCCAGAGATTTGACACGTGTACCCTTCAAACCAAACATCATACAAGAATTGATATATAGCGTAGTTAAATTGCACGAAAGGTTTTTTCCTTATTTATCATAAATGCTGACAACCAGGGAAAATAATTCAAACTTCTTCCTCTTTATTATCTATTAGACAACTTTTCGGACTTTCAAGTCCATTCTCAAATCTAAAAATATCAGATGTGGACAAGACATGACTTCCTTGTACGCCTATTTAACTATAAATCGGAGGCTCAAAAGGTGATCCTGTATTTGGTTACTAGTTTCCGAAGATTGCAGTATCTGAAAAAATGACAATCGGTGTCGCGACACACACACATACTCTTGTTTCTGGAGATCTCATTCCATTATTATATGTCGTTTTCTTTCAGTAAGTAACTAGTTTTCCAGAGATTTCTTCGTGTTCTGTGACAACATTAGAGCTGCCAATGTCACTAGATAAAGCATTAGAAATCGACAGTTTCGACATTTTAAGCTGAAGAAACCACTTAACTTAAATCTTATTCTGCTGCTGCAGACTTGTTTATCTCACGAATGGGGAGGAAAACTAGTATTTTACTCATAATTTTAACACTTAAAACAAGTAATAAAAATGTTTAATTGGAGTGAAAAAAATCGCGTATGTAAACTTCATTATCAAAACATACGATCTCTCTATTCAATTTTAATATAAGTTTATTATGACCTTCAAATAAAGTACCCTTTTCGGCTCGCCCATTTTAACTAAAATCTAGTAAATACATTCATATTGATATAATAGTCCTATTTACCAAATTTGACATGTTTTACATTATAATTTAATATAATTTTTGATGAAAGTCTACCTTCAAGTAAAGTACCACTTCCGGTCTGCCAATATTAACCAAAATTTATTATGTTATTTATATTAATATGAAAGTCTTATACACCTAATTTGAGAACTTTTGCATTATATTTTAATGTGATTCTTGATGAAAATTAATAATAACCTTCAAGGAAAGTACCACTTCCGGTAATCATGTGGTGACCAAAAATGGAGGTTCACAACTAGATTTTACAGCAATCCTAAATACAAAATTTTTACTTTCTACGACTAACCGTTTTTGAGTTATGCGAGATACGCACGTACGTACGAACGTATGTATTTTCGCGAATACAATACTTCCTTTACTTCGTACAAGGAAGTAAAAACGATAATTGATAAAATATTTCAAACAATCACTACCCAACAATTAATACCTACATAAGAAACAGATTATACGGATTTTTTTTTTTTATCTAATTAAACTTATTCAAAAATATTTAATTTTATTTCAATATTTTAAAACTTGGTAGCATCATTGCTAAGCTCGTTAAACTTATCCAATCGGCGATTATCGTCATAATTAAATTAATAACAATAAAGATAATAATCATATTTAAAATTAAATTGTTTCGATTAATGCTTTAATAACCTACAATAGTAAATCCTTTGTCAATTTCACACTTTTAATTATTAAACAATATCAAACAATGAACAAGTACATCTGTTACCATTTCAATCTTAAACTGCACCGTGAACAGGTTTTACTAGTATCCAAAAGAGATTTAAATAATCCTTATATTAAATATCGTTATTCTTTCACTTTTTATTAATAATTACAAGGTTAATTTTATTGATAATGACAACAAAACGTTATTTTTAAAGATCAGAACATTTTTTATATTTTTAGTGGTAAGGTAATGTGCGGTAAATGCGTAATGGTCTCGTTAAATCCAAACCTTAACCGGAAAGAGCTGCCCTTTACGGAGCATGGATATCAGCCACGAATGTTCGCTAAGATGAAATAAACGAGTTGTAAAGATATTAGTTCCAACCTGTTGATAAAGTTGGATCTTTCAACTTCGGCTGTACTGTCCGTGTTTACCCACCAGTAGGTCTGTTTTGTTTTTTTAATGTTTGTACAAAGTGGGACCTTCAGAAGCTGTTCTTCAAAATATTTTGTGATTTACATTTCTCCTTGACAGTTTTATAGTTTTTAAATGCTTGTGCATAGTTACCCCGCAAAATATGATAGATCGGGTAAGTGCAGATCTCTATTGGGGGCCAAGTGTGTGCGGTGTACACTAATTCTTACTATCATGTTTAGCCTGGGCAGCTACGAATTACCATACTAAACAAAAATTATTTTTTCAACACATTTATTCAATTCTATTCCACATCCCACTTTCAAGACCCAATGAAGATTGTAAAATGTGAATCTCAAATTTTTTTAACTAAAAGCCGGAAGCCGAACTATTGTGCAATTGTCCCAAAATCGCTACTGCTTGAACAATGATTCTTCCAGAAACTTTATACGTACTTACTCCTTAAAACAGAGAAAATATGTAGCTTCAAAAATAAACATTTTAAAGTCGAATTGTAAAATCTAGTGCGCACTTACCTCACATTACCTTATATATTGATTCAATGAATCTTCTTTCTGCTTTTATAATTTTTTTTTTATTTAAGACTTTTAAAATATTAAATACAAATTTATGAAAATCAATAATACTGTGTCTCGCCAGAGCTGTTTAATTAATATTTTTAGGATACTTTACATTAATTTTATATCGATTGATTATTGTTTTTAAATTGTCTGAGGTGAAAATGATACAGGTGAATAATATAATATTGATCTGGACATTGTTCACAATTAATTTTAAAAATGAAATTTTGTCTACTATTTTGAAGCTAAATTTAGTTTTTGAAGTAATAAATTTCGTTTAAGTATTTATTCGACAGTATTTCTTCGGTACAATGAAAAACTGTGGAATTAAAAAAAAAAACTCGTCAAGAGACTATAAAAAAAAACTGTTTCAAAGAGTGTAGGATCAGACAAGGAATTTTCAACAGTTGGCCAAGGTTATTTGAAGGCATTCCTATGCGATCTTTACGCTAGAGATTTGTTTACTGAAATAAGAAGAGAAGTAATTCATTAATATAAACTGAACTGTAAACTAGCGAAATTATTGGTTACAGCCCGTCATATTTTAACCATTATTTTGTTTAGCTACTAACTGTTATCTATATATTTTTAATAATTCAGCCTGCGTAGATTTGTGCTGGCAAAACTAGAAAAGTAGACGGTCGATTTTGATGGGGTTTTCCAGAATTCCTTCCGGAAGGTTTATACGCATTAAATTTTTCGAAATTCTCCACTGAACGTGACAACTTCATACACGTGGAAGCAAGTTCACTATAAAAACATTTTAACAAGAGAGAAATTATTGTGTGAAAGCGTCATTGTTGAATAAAATCGGAGTTTAAGGAGGAAAAACTGTAAAAACGTGAAGCTTCATTGCCGTTTTGACAAATTTATTATTATTTAGATTCTGTTCCTAGAAAACTTCTAAATTAAATGAGACGAATTCGAAACAATGCAGATGATCACCAAGAAAAATTTTCACCTCTTTGGTTTTGGAATGTTAACAGTCAATATTTTTGTTGATATTCGGTTGTTTCGTGAAAGTTCTGGTACAGATCTGAGCCCGATTGCCTGATTTTCTGCAAAGTTGTTTGTCAATGTGACCTACCTCTGGAAATATAAAATAAAACACTTCTATAAAATTTACTAATTGTAAGTATAATTTTTAAAAATTGAAAATCACAAAGTTTTTTTTCCAAAACCAAAAGAATAGTTAAGTCAAGAATACAAAGATTTTAATATTATTGTACCTGATAAACAGTTAACTGCACTAAGGTCGGTGCAGTAATTATTGACGTGCAAAAAAAAAAAAAAAGAAGAAATTAATTATAGCTACGCAACTAACAGAAAAAAATAAAATGAAACACGTGCTCAAGGTGACCTTTTTATAAGTCAATGTCTCACTATAGGATGTAGATCCACGACCAGAGCTGATGAAGGCCAAGGTTCCGAACTGGATAAGGTCACTGGAGAAAATAATGACCCAGCTGGGCTCACCCCTCCAAATCTTCAGTAACCCATAAATATAAGTCGGTTCATAACACGATGTAAAACGGAGAGTACAGTACCAAACCATTAAAAAAAAAAAAACTAATATATAACTATGGATACAGGTTAATCCAAAAGATATATATGCAAAATGGTATTACAAATAAAATTCAATAAATAAGTTATTGAATAATGGAGAAAACTGCTCAAATAACCGTCCTCGTGAAATCCGAACTCCAACTTCAAACATCTTTTGATATCATACAGCTAAGATACAACCCACTAGTGTTCTTTTTCATTAAAAATGACATCTTGAATGTAGATCCAAATTATTATACTTCTCTAGGTTTCATTGGTTAGTGGTAAAATAAAAAAAAAATAAAAAAAATACGCTTTAGAATTGTTTTCTGTAGATCAAGTGTTTCCTTTAAGAAATGTATTCATATAATGTAACGTTCTAAAAATAATACTAGCTTTGATGAGGATAGAGGTCCTTTTTTTCAAAAATGCATTGATACAGGCTTCCACAGATCCTGTCTAGTTATTAAATCGGAACGGATAACTATTTTTTTTTTAATTATTGAATGTATCAATTATAAGATGAATAAACACGATCTGCAATTGATTAAAATAATTTATGTTTATCGTAGGTTAAGGCAAAATCATTCATTTTTTAATAGGACTCAAGAATCAAGTTGAGCTCCATCAAGCCTAACAATTGATGTTTTGATTTGAAATAAACAATGTGCCTTCAACTGAAAAATATTAATGCTTTTCTTCCAATGCCGATTTTATTTTTTTTTTACTTTTGATGGAAACACTTATTTTTTATATTGTTATGTGAATCTAACTGTTGCTATCGTTAAGATAAAGTCATAAACTTTCGATTCTAGATTTTGAACTACGTTTTATTCAAAGCAAGGACATAAAGTCTAGGAACCCCTGATGTAGATCATGGCGACTGAGTGTGTACCTTCGTTTTTTAAAATTTATTTTGCATAATTTATCTCTAACTTGCTTCTAGAAGGAATAATGCAGCAATAGGATTGTATACGCTATCAATAATATTCATCAACATATCTGTAGATTCTTTAGAAATCAAGTCACCATTTTGTTTCAGTAGATAAGTAAACAGTCAAGAAAATATTACCGCCATATTTTTCTGCATGATAACAAAACGAAAGCGAACGCCTGAAGTCAATAAAAACTTTCTGAATATAGAAATAAGACGCCTCAAAAGAGTCTGTCAAAATCAGTTGGCCGAATTTCGAACCGGAAATTTCCACATAAACGGAGTCCTCCAGCCTAGACTCCCTACACATTTTAGTGTCGATCATTATTCCCACATGAATTGTATTGTAATAACACGCAGACGTCGAATGTTATTTGTACAAGCGTTTTTATAATTGAAGTTTGGACCATGACAAACAGAAACCAAAGTCAATACCTTCTGTAACAATTTTGTGTTGGATGGAAAGTATTGTCCCCCACCTCTTACTCGTCGGATCTGGATCTGGTACCTGAAGATGAATGGAAAAAAAAAACTACAAGAGAAACCTTCAAGTAGCACTAGGCGGAATACTTCCTATACAAAACCTTAGATGTTCAATTTACGTGGAGGAAGTATAATTATTATAACTAATACTAAAATTGATTCAATTTCTATAATAAAACATAATTTATTTTAAACAGAAAAACAGGAAAGACGAAGTTGTACACCTATTCGATTGCTAGAAAAAGGCTACCAATTCAATACGGGAAAACCTTCTATGTTGGCAAAAAGTCTGGGCTATTCCGGCACATCAATAGTAAATTACTCAGCACATTTCTACACAGAAAAAAGTGTATCTTTTTAAAAGAACCGCTGTTTCCTTTACGATTTCTTCATCCCCAATAATTTATTTTTTCCTATGGCAATATTTTATTTAATACTTAAACTTCAAGTTTCAGTTTTGTTCATTCAAATTTTTCAATTTTTTCAATTCTTTTAGTCATCTCAATATTATTTTATAAAATATCATTTACCTATTGAAATTATTTATTATTTCTATTTTATTTTTATTTCTTGCTCGATATCTATTCACAATTATATTTATAATTATGGAAAGTACAGTACCATGCTATGCCAAGTATCAGACAAAAACATTTTATTCGCGACCTCCATGTGCCAATAAAGTCATAAGCACCATAATCAATCATAATACCATAATCAAGTTATAATTCATTTCCCTAAAATAATAAGAGCTAAAATAACTTCTCAAGACCATCCGATTCAACTTGAAAATCCTTTTGATGTGAAAAATGACACTTATTAATTATTAATTCACCGGAAACTTTTTTTTTTTTTTTTTTTTTTTTTTTAGTTACTGAAGTATTATTAGTTATTAGGCTGAATCCGTTTGTTTTGTTTTATTCCGAAACAACTGAATGAATCCGAAGAAAATTCATGAGATCTCTTAAAAACTAATAAACTAAAACTAATAAATTAAAACTTTAATCATTTTACATTTCAGTCAATTCACTTATGTTTTTATTATAAAATATAAAAAATGTGGTGATAAAGTAATAAAAGCGGTTGCTGAAATAAACAAAAGATACTAAATAATGAAACCTGCACCTCAGAAACTTAAACTTATCAGAAACTTAAAGTTTTCTTTTTATATTTTAATGTTATATTATAGCATCATAATTATAATATTGTATCATTATTATTATCTACCTTCAATCATTATTATTGTTATTATACGTATTATTGATAGCAGCATTTTTTTAATAATCAATTTATAGATTATATTTTGTACCAATGTCGAACTAAAAACTTATATTAATACGTCTATTTTTATTTATTTAATATTTATTTTTATATTATTATTACGTTTATTATTACTATTTATCCATTTTTAGAATTAGAATACCTGATTATGAATGCACAGACTTATGAATATTTGAATAAAAATCCTTATATGGAACAACTTTTATTTAACATAACTATTAATTTTTAATTGTTAATATTACTTTTACACTACCACAATTATTTTTATTACTTCCATAATTTCATGTATAAATTTATACAATTAGAATTAGGACGTACAAATTAGTTGAATTAGAATATATTGATTTCTTACACAATAATTTCTAAGTTTGTTTTATTTTTTGTTTGTCTTGTTTTATTTTATTCTTTCACATTTGTTTTATTTTATTATTTTTTTACCCTATTGTTCAAATGTTACGAATATTATAATTATTAATAAACAATTATGTAACTACACAGAGTTTACTATATGATACATGGATACAAAACACTACATTGAATGAGTCATACAGTAAATAAATAGCATTCACAAAGGATTACTGTATAAAGGTAATAATAAATCGGCGGTAAGAGAAAAAGATGAATAAAAATTCAATAATAATACTTATTATATTGTAATTTGTTGGCAGTTATTAAAAACTGAATTGCATTGTTTAAAATTAGCAATTAAATTAATTATTGGAGTTCGCAGGAAATTGGAGAAGCACGTTTTTAATATTGTTTTGCTGCATTATATTTTTAACATTGCTTACTAAAAAGTAAACATCAATTTACTTAAAATACTATTATTGTAAAACTAGAAACGCAAAAATATAAATATTTACCTTACAATACTACAGTAATTTGGAAGAAGACATACAAATTTCGCCACATAATACAAACAATAAATGTGAGGTATCGAGTAACATATAAAATAGAAAATTAATTCGATTATACGAACCACAATAAAAATTAATCTTAAATTTATCCAGGAGCGTTTGCTTATAATCGAAATTCGGTGGATTTTTAAATGCGATTCTCGAATGGTAGCAACTATTGGTACAAGAGTTACGAAAGGGTTAGGTAGAAAATAGTTGGCTCGACATTTACAGATAAAGGTAAATGTGCTCGCTGCAGTTTCTGCATTCTTCTCAAGCCAAGGACTTGGCGTTCACATTCTACCTCTAGGCCGATCGAGGACGCGGAGCTGCTGTCCCTCCCCCCTTTCTCTCTCTCTCTCTCTCTCTCATACATCTTCTTTCTTTAAGCCGCTACTGGCTTCGACTAACGGTATCCAGTCGTGAATATCTTTCTTCAGTTTTTAATCTTATAAAAAAAAATCTATAAAACTTTAATATACATTAATTTATTTATTATAGAGTTACGACTATAACAAAGACACAAAAAGTAAATGTGCTTTGTAATTAAAATGACAAGTCGATGACTTGTAAAGGAACTATACTTTTGTTAACCTCCAATATAAGTACATGAAGTTAAAGTTTTAATAGTTCATAAGGAATGTGACAAAGCTCTAATAGGGGAATGTAGATATTGAAATAATTGAAGACGTGAGTGGATGAAGGTACAATGTAAAATATTTTCAGATAGTGATTCTTCTTATGAATAAAGGTGTTATGATCTTATATGCACCTTGATATTAACAAACTAAGATTTTAGATTAATCACATGATTTCTCAGTGGATTGGATAGATTATGTCTTTCAAAAAATATATATAAAAAACTTATAAAACATGCCATTTTCGCAAAACTTTAAATTTGTGACATAACAACTTCATCTACTCAAGCCACATAATAAATATGCACTATTTACAATAGGTCTGGAGCAACAACGAGCCAGGCTTGTTCCCTCACTTATGGATGGCATAGCATGTTTCCAGAATATCCCAGCGCTTCTCATTCAATCGCGTCACTTGCAATGAAAGCCAATGGAGACTGAGCGAGCTGGCTGTAGCCGAAGACATACAGAGTTTGAGTGGAGAATCTGGCCATTGCCAGAGATCCAATATAAATAATTACAATACGTCTCGGGACAACTGTCGTTTCAACCTTCGACAAGAACTGTAGAGATGGGTGGAATGGGATAGGTATTGTACTAAAGGATCATCCTTACTTATCTGGTGAAATTATGAGAATTAGGAAGGAATAAGGTTACAGACAAATAGGACATTAAAGTACTGAAGTAGGACATTGTTGGTTACATAGTGTGGAGCATTGACTATTGTTCGAAGGAATTTGGACTGAAAGGATTGAATGTGTTTGATGTTCGAAAATCAGTAGTTTGCTGTCAACTGATAGCTGAGATTTTTTATCTAGGAATCTAAAGCTCTTGTCTTTTAAGTCTAGTATGTGGATTCCATGTTAGACTTAAATGGATCTTTTATATCTTCGGTTAATTTCGAAAAATCATTAAGTAACATTATATTAAATTTGAGATAAATCTTGACTTTTTCCTGTGTAAAATCAGAACTTTGTGCACTTATGTTAGCAAAATTATTATTTAATTAACAGTATATTAACTATATTATTTGTATGCAATTATTAAATTTTTGCATAGATAAATATGATCAAAACTCCCAATTACGTATTTTTAGGTATAAATATTACACATCAAAAGTGTATTAAGTAACTTTTTCCAATAAACCAAAATATGTTCTTCATATTTAAATCTATGTTTCTTAATAATTGAATGTAATTCAGCATTAACAACATTCCAAGAGACCAATTTATTTCTACTGAATTTGTTAATTCAGAATTATAAGAGATAAGCTCTTTAACTATGACTTATTTTTTTAACAATATTTTAAATTTAATAATACTATATTAAACAATACTATAAACGAATGAAATGTCACTTACATCGCGTTACCATATTAACGTAAGATTTTAAAAATCAAAATTGCAATTCAGAAATAAATTAATACTAACCGTGAATGACAACAAATAACTGACAGCTTAGATCTAGCAGCCGGTCCGGATAAGTATGAAACACGATTTTTAATTTGCTATTTATCAATATAAACAGTAATTTAATAACTGTTAAAAGGAAATAAAAGTCAACTTCAACTAATCCTTAATCAACAACCCACCTCTAAGGAACCACTAAGTCATTCAAGTCCCGATCCTCTTTGATGGTCTAAGCGGAGCCATCGAAATAATGCAGCACCATCAAAAAATTATCCAAGCAATGTACATCGTAATCAGTAATTAATAAGATAATTTTTTTTTTTTTATAAAAAAGAAATATTATTGCTGAGCTAGAACATTGATTATTTAAAATATTCCAATCGATGAAAGATGACTTTATCGACTAGCTTCTTATCTTAGTGAAGCTAAACCGACTCTTTGTGCTAAAAGGACGCCTAATCAGCAAAGAAAATCGTCGTAAGCTCTTTCGTCTTCAGCCGCAACCGCAAGAATCTGCTGATTTCAAGTAGAATCTGTTCATGTCGATTCATTTCCGTCCAACAACAAATCAACATTTGAGAGTAAAAGAATTATTTCTTTCGAAATTATACGGAACATAAATAACCCCAAAACTATTACACTCAATCCTAGATTACACTCCATGTCGTCTTCCTTCAGTTGGTAACAAGTTTCCAAGAGATTTCTTCGTGTTCCTTGACATTAGAACTGTTTATGTCACTATATAAAGTATTGGAAATCGAGAGTTTTAACATTTTAAGCGGAAGAACCCGCTTAACTTATATCTTCTTCTCCTGCTGCAGACTTGTTCAGCTCAAAAATGGGGAGGAAAAAAACACTCAATTTTAACACTTAAAATAAATAATAAAATTATTTAATTAGAGCGGAAAAAAAAATCAAGCTTATAACCTTTATGACTGTATTAATGTCAATCAATATACCTTCTGAGGTAAGTTTATTAGGACCTTCAACTAAAGTACCTCTTTTGGCTCTTCAATTTCAACCAAAATCTATTATATTATTAATATTGATATAAAAGTCTATTTACCAAATTTGAGATGTTTTACATTATATTTTAATATACTTTTTGATGATAGACTAATATTACCTTCAAGTAAAGTACCATTTTCGATTTGCCAATTTTAACCAAAATTTAGCATATTATTATATACCAAATTTCAGAAGTTTTGCATTATATTTTAAAATAATTTTTGATTAAAATCAATAAAGACCTTCATGTAAAGTACCACTTTCGGTAATCATACAGCGATCAAAAGCAATTACATTACTTCCTTTACTGCGTACAAGCAAGTAAGAAGGAACGGCTCAAGACACACGTTGAAACCACTTGTGAGTATATTTCGTTTTATAGAGGTTGGACGAGAAAATTTGATTAATAGAGGTAAATTAGCCTAAGATTGTGTTAAATAAGTTTGACTTACTCTTATAATTGTATGGTTCAATAGTTTTTTCTTTCGGTATGAAAAGTTAACATTACTCCTGAATTATGAACTTTAACTTTCATAGTTATCCTATGAAGTTTTACAGTTTGTTTGGACATCTAGAAACAATCGAGCAAAGGCTAACGAAAAGTTTAACCATAAGCACCAAACACCAGCATAATCCAGTTTACCTGCGGATAGCCGAATGCATTATTTACTTTTCTCGAAGCCCTTAAATAATTCATTTAAAGTCTGGTTATGCTTTTAGGGAGCAGAATAAGACTTAAGATTAAGTAGGATTCAAGTAAATGAAGTTTTAAGCTTGGGAGTGAAGAGGCGAAGAAAGTTCAGAGGGAAGGTTGTGTTGCTATGGAGAATCCATTCCACGCCTTTATATCTCAATACCCTCCTCTCCCTCGCTACGCTACCCCACTGCTGGAATTTATTGAAATTACTCCAGATTGTTTTTGAAAATGTAGCCATCCTAATATAGATAAGATTATAACCCATCTTGAAGCTCGAAGCCTGTTTTTTATACACATATAAAGGTATGAATAAATAACTGGATATAAATATAAGAGTATTGTTCATGTTGCAAAGGAAAACATGTTTTCGTCTTTACTGCCCTATATAAACGAAAACAAAAATTAATTAACAAAAAAGAAATCCAGATTTGTCACTTATTTGCGTTTTACTCTCATTATGTTATACAATTTAAGTTTAATCGAATAGAGAGCTTCGAGAATAAATGAATTTTAATAACCCTTAAAATATTCAAAAGATATCGTGGTGGACGAACGCAGTCTCTAGGTGCGTTTACACGAACGAGTTTTCCTCTCAAAGACCTCTGAGTGTTCCTCTCTGGCCCTTTGAGTGTTCGAGGAAGAGTCCTCTAAGAGTTGTAAAGTCACGCCACAGAAGGTGTAAACATTCCCTCTCTCCTCTCGGAGAGTACTCTCCGGAAATTCAGAATGAGTGAAACTACTCTCCGAAAGCAGATAGGAAACGTTTACATCTGCTGTGACGTGGCATTACAACTCTCAGAGGCCTTTGCATTTGCCAATTTTACTCTCGAGATTGAAAAACTCTCGTGTAAACGCACCTTAAAATAATATCAGGATATACTTCTGATGGATAGATCGAAACGAAGTGATGCATAGTGCATTAGGTCAGACATGGCAGATTAGGATTTTTGATTGGGTTCGGTGGAGGGTGGTCTCTTATTTATCGAGAATTTAAGGTCTTATTTAATATTATTAGAAGGCCCTCAAAATGTACATTTTTTTCTTCTTTTTTTTACCATAAGTACTAATTCGGCTAAATGAATATATTTAAAATAAGTAGGAGTGAGCCGAAAGAAAGGGAAACATTGTGCGGCAGACAGACATACAGAGCTTGGAAGGGGTATCGATCGGAAAGAGAACGAGAGAGGCTAACTGAGGGGCCCAGTGTTTACCATGATTGCCCTCAGAGCTATCCTCCACCTCCGTCATTTCATTAGTGCTTCATCCATCAGTCTCTTGTTCCTGACAGCCCGTGGTTAAACGACCGCTTCTTATTCAATTATATACCATCCTATCATCCGCTTTATCAATTTAAATTTAGCCTGCTCAATCACGAAGATAATGGCACACGTGCCATGCATAACAGTGATAATATGCGAATAAGTATGCGTTTTTATAACTATAAAACTGCTTTAATAGCAGCGAACTATTTGGTTTACGAAGATTTTGAAGATGATACATCCTCGAAGGACCTTAAATGTTTTCCTGCGTCTTTTGTTTTAATTTTCTAATCTCCTAGCATTTACTTTATTTTTATTTATTAAAAGTAATATTTATTATCATTTCAACACTAGCTAATTAAAATTTAGGTAACTATTCATTAAATTTGAAATTTTTAAATTGCGATAATAAATTATTATTTATAATGAATTAGAATAGCAATAACTTACTACTATCCACTTGAGATAAGAAAGTACACACCTACAACCAAATAGGTGACCATCTTGAATCTTTAGAATATCACTAGGAAAACTAATTTGTATTTTACTTTACATAGCGAAAAACACATAAGATATTTCAGCATTAGGGATTGAATTTACTTAAAACTTTTTTTTTTATAGGCCACAAAGTTTTAACTATAAAATATCTGATGTGCACAACACATGACTTTCTTGTACGCCTATTAAACTATAAATCGCTGGTTCAAAAGGAATCCTGAATTTGATTACTATTTTCCGAAGTTTGCAGTATCTCCAAAACGATACTCGGCGTCTCGACATCCATCTATTGACACACACACACACACACTCTTGTTTCTGGAGGTCTCATGATAACTGAAATTTCCAAAAGATTTCTTCGTGTTCCCTGACAACATTTAAACTGTCAATATCACTAGATAAAGTATTGGATATCGCTAGTTTCGACATTTTAAGCAAAAAAAAAAACTTACTTAACTTATATCTTCTTCTCCTGCTGCAGACTTGTTCATCTCACAAATGGGGTGGAAAACCAGTATTTTACCAATCAATCTTAACACTTAAAAGAAGTAATAAAATTATTTAATTAGAGTAGAAAAAATTGAGTTTATAACCTTTATCTCCGAAACATATGATCTCTGAATAAATAAATTTCAATATACCTTTTGATGTAAGTTTCTTATGACCTTCAAGTAAAGTGCCCCTTTCGGATCTTCAGTTTCAGCCAAAATCTATTAAATTACTTATATTGATATAAGAGTCTAATTTACCAAATTTGAGATGTTTTACATTATATTTTTATATACCTTTTGATGAAAGTCTAATATGACCTTCAAATAAAGTACAACTTCCGGTTTGCCAATGTTTACCAAAATTCATTATGTTCTCTATATTAATAAGTGAGTCTTAAATACCGAATTTCAGGAGCTTTGGATTAGGTTTTAATTTAATTTTTGATGAAAATCAGTAATGACCTTCAAGTAAAGTACCACTTTCGGTAATAATGCAGTGACCAAAAAGGGAGATTCACTACTAGATTATATAACAATCGTAAATACGAAATTTTAACTTTCTACGGCTAATCGTTTTTGAGTTATGCTAGATACGTACGAACGTGCGTACAGACGTCAAGACGAAACTAGTCAAAATGGATTCATGAATGTTCAAAATGGATATTTCCGTTGAAAATTGAAAATCGAAAATTTTTGCGATTACAATACAAGGAAGTAAAAATACAGCTATTAAGTTTTGAGTTAAAATGCACTTTTTTATGTTTGAAACATAAGACAATTACTATAAAAAGAAATAAGAATGATTAATACATTGTTGCAATACTTTTAAAGATTAGTCACCACATAAATTTACTTCTTCCAGGAAGTAATACAGTGAGGAATAAATTATTATCATAAAACAACAATAAAATTTATAATTTTAAGATTAGTACAAAGTTCAATTAAGTTCAATCTTTAGGCTAAATAATAAGTTTAAGAACTATTGTAAAATACTACAAGGATGCAGATAAATATCTAGAGTAACTTCAATTTTAACAAAATAATTCATAAATATAAAAGTACTAAAAATGTAAGTGGGTCCAAAATTTTTAAGTCTAATATTTCAAAACATGTAACTAGCAAATCAAAGTCACTGAATAAATATATTCTAAGAAAAATTATACCAATCAGACATTTTATGATTACAAATTTAAAAGCTATTCTGCTTGCCACAAAATTATATTTAAGATAAAAGAACGAAAAATAATTGAGGAATCTTCAACCTCTACGAAGAGCAAACTTGTTCATTTTTTACATTGCTTAATGTCATGCAAATTAAAATTTCAGGAACTGGTTTAATCACAAGTAATTTGTAAATAAAGTTAGAACAAACAACGTCATAACGTTGAAGACCAAAAAACTGGTATTTCTAATGATACATTTTAATATCGTTATCACAAAGTCATAACAACATTCAATATCGAACAACACTGATAGATATTCAAGGTACCTGCATTAGACGAATGGACAGGACAAATAACTGAAAATTAAAAACTTTATATTAATTTTTGTTTATATATATATATATATATATATATATATATATATATATATATATATATATATATATATATATATATATATTATACTCCGGAAATAATGAAAGAAAATAAAACGCTCTAATTTTTTTACATGACCAAACTGCTATCAAGGCTTTAAAATGAAGGAGAAACTCGCTGCTATGGGCATATTAACAAAATATCGCCAGCAAAAGGAAAAAAAATGCTATGCAAGTCCAAAACGGTTTGATTTAGATTTATTTTATTGTCGCATAAATTTAATGCACAACAATTAATTATTATTTTTTTCTGCTCGTTATTATATCACTTGCTGGTACCTGGGTCATTTGCAAATAAATTAGCATTTTCGAAATCTGAGAAAATAAAATTTCTCGAAATCTTTATTTCGTTACCGCGTTCTGAATCAACTTAACATGTCATAACAATGCTTCTGAACACCTGCATACAGTTGATTTGTCAAATTATAGTTTCCTTAAAATTTGGCAGCAATAGTTAAAGCTATTATTTTTATTAATATTTGAAAAGTAACAAACGTTTAAACATGTTAAACATTCACAAGAGAAAAGGGGACTTGTGGATCGCGGAGCCACAGGCCCAGTTGGGTAAAGATGCCACTTAATTTCCTATTACGTTATGGTATTAAAATCCAGTACTTCAGCTTTTAATTTCCATTAAGTTACCCTTACGGTAACGTAATGGAGGTTGCAGTAGCTTTTAGATTGATAACTCGTTTACTTCAATTCATT
This sequence comes from Rhaphigaster nebulosa, assembly GCA_948150685.1. NCBI lineage: Eukaryota > Metazoa > Arthropoda > Insecta > Hemiptera > Pentatomidae > Rhaphigaster > Rhaphigaster nebulosa. The sequence goes on from OX411306.1 coordinate 162,517,554, forward strand.
ATCAAATATAATTAAGTTGAGAAAATTGTGTTTATGACGAGAATTCAAAGAAATATAGAGAACGAATATTTAACTTGAAAAAACAAAACGACGGTAATGTACTGGAGTTATAAAAAAATTACACACCATGTTTTCATAGCGCATTCATAGCGCACAGCAAAAAAAGGGTGCATCTATCAGCGATAGAGTCGAGAACCGAGTTGCGAAATTTACTGACAAAACTACGTGGTCCTTGTAGAACTCCTTTAGGTAGTATCCTCAGCAAACTTGGTAATGTAAAAGAGGTAATATTATTAATACATTCCCCGAGACAGCCTCGACGTGAATCTCCAAAATGCATATTAAAAAATATTTTAAACCAGTTTCGACTAATATAGGTAATAACAAAACAATACTTTTCGTATCTTCATTTTCATGATTTCTGAGTCAGTCAACGCACTGGAGGTTATTTTAGCATTTTTATTTTTTTTTTTACGATATTAAACAATTTAAAAGAACAATTAGCATACCCTACATTATGCGATCAATAAATAAAAATGTTTTTACTTCCTTGTACGAAGTAAAGAAAGTATTGTAATCGCGAAAATTTTCGTTTTTCATATTTCAACGGAAATATCCATTTTAACCATCCCTGAATCCATTTTGACTAGTTTCGTCGTGGCGTCTGTGCGTACGTTCGTGTCTCGCATAACTCAAAAACGGTTAGCCGTAGAAAGTTTAAATTTTGTATTTAGGATTGTTGAAAAATCTAGTTGTGAACCTCCCTTTTTGGTCACTGCTTGATCACCGGAAGTAGTGCTTTACTTTAAGGTCATAATTGATTTCCATCAAAAATTATATTAAAATACTATGCAAAACTTCTCAAATTAGGTATACAAGACTTTCATATTAACATAAATAATAAAATACATTTTTATTAACATTGGTAGACCGGAAATGGTACTTTACTTTACTATATTAATTCGAGTATTTTACTCGAATACTGTTACTAGTCAGAATTAGATATGACTGAGGATGGAAGAGGTAGATCAGCCTTCGTTATCCCTTTTTTTTTATATTAAGCATGGATAATGATTATTCATTCTTGAGGAATAAAATAATTTTTAATTTAATATAAAATATATTTAATATAAAATTTATTTTATAAGTTACCTCTGATTTGTTTTCCCTCTATAATTATAAAGTTTACATCGTAATTAATAATATAAGCCAATTTCGCATGAAAAACTGTTTATGTAATTGTTTTTAAAATGGCAAAAGAAAAATTACGTTCTTCTAAATTACATAGTATACTTGTATTCCCTTATTAAGGTGAATATGCGTGTTTTTAAGTTGGTGAATAAAATAATTGAGGTTGCGAAATATAAATAAATTAAAATAATCCTAAATAAACGAAATATTTTCTAAAAAAAGATAATGAAACAGACATTATCACGTACCTCATTCATGACTATAAACCCTTCACGTGCGATTTATTATGTCTATAAAGAAGAACAAAATCTTATAAGAGCTTCAATAAGTAAAATAAATAACAATAACTACAAATCGTCATTGTGATTTGAGGTTTTTTAGAGATATTTCTGATACATATTTCATTTTTAAAAAATAAATCCCAATCACTGTTTATTTAAAAATATATTCATTCGCTCCAATGGATAGTTTCAGAACGCTTATTGAGGTCAGAACATAAATTAGCTCATTTCATAAATGGCCATGCTGTGATTGGGTTGCTATGAACCATGATCAAAGACATTGCGAAATCCTCCTTGCATGACAACAGTCGACGACATTGAAACTCAATAAATATTGTAAGCTATCAATATGGTTAGTGACGATAAAATGAATATTAAAGACAATGAATGGCAGAATTGAACCGAACATGTCTGTACAAATGCAAATTAATTACTATTGTTATGTCATAACACTGAGCGTTTTGCTAGATTTATTAAAAGTTAGCTTGAAGACGGCAGCATGATTTTTCAACATTTTCATCAGAACTCATTGCTATTTTCAAAGAAACATTAGCATATACTTACATATATTAAATAGTATTATTAAAATATAATTAAAAAAAATATATTTATATATATATATATATATATAATTTTTTATATATAATTGAGAAAGTATATTTAAAAAAAGTCTAAACCATAAATCGAGACTACAAAGTTAAAAATAAATATTTATATAGCTAAAGGAAGAATTTGATGTTTACTAACACCTAAATTATCTTACTATCTGGACTTCTGTCAGTTTTACAATAACAGTTTTGTTATCTGATTGCCTTATTGATTATTATCAATAGCGTAAAAAAAAAAATGCTAAATACGATAATAACAACAAGACATACTCACGGAAATAGATGTTTAAGTACATATAGTATTAAACCCAAATCTCACCTGGAACAAAGAAGAATATATTGTTATAAAATATAATATATAAATAGAAAACATGTTATATGTATGCTGAAAATTACATGATTTAAATAAACCTTCAAATTTATTTTGGATATGAGGATTGTCAGTATTAAGATCTGAAAATATCTTTTTGGCGTAAAACGCTTTAGGAAAAAATTAAATTTGATTCTTTAAAAAACAATAAACGCAGAAATATCTTCGCGAAAAATATCTAATACACCCAGAAATCTTACGTTTAGTAATGTGGGTACACAAAGATCTGTTTGGGCATGCCATGAATATTTTTCAAGTTGATTAATTTCACATACAGTAAATAAAAAATTCTTGGCTTATTTAATTTATTTATTATATTTAGGTCATATGTTTACAATAACGCGGAAGCAATAAAGGACATGGCAAGCTTGACACCATGTTGTCCCCATAAAGGTCACATAGTTCTAGCTTTCTAGGAACTACAAAGACCTATATAAAAAACCCGCAGAAATTCCAGATTTTTTTATATTACAAATATACCTAAGTATGATAATATGTGAATCGATATTCTAATACGTATCCAAAATTTTATAATGCAATAACGCTAAAATATAATTTTATGCCGAAAAAAGAGATATTCTAAATTAATCGAGTGATAAACTCAAGTGTCAGCAAATTTTGCTATTTTGGGGTTATCCTGCATTTTAATGTGTGTTTTTCTATTACTTTCGCAATGCCAAAATACTTACTAAATCCTGCTTCCATCGATTAATAAACGTCACCAATTAAGGATAGAAAATCCGGCCAATTGTAATTAAGAAATTGGCTGCCTTACTTCTGTAACCCTAATTTAAACCCAATGGTCTCAGTTCCTCATTTCTACATTTTCAGGTACGCCACTTTGGTATTGCACTGACGATATCATCATTTTACATTACTCAGTCACTTTTGTATCTGGCAGTCATTTATTCATGACTTATACAAAGCAACTAGTGGACTAAACTCGTCTTTATTAAATGTCATACTAATCACATATTTACTCAGAGTACGAATACACGCGAATATGGGCTTAAATGAAAAAGAGACCAAGTATTATGATTAAAGCAAGTTCGGAGATTAAATATTTAAATTAGAAATAATAAAATTTTAAGGGATGTAGTATTGAAAATCAAACAAGAAATTTTTATAAACTTTAGTAGTATGGTAGATAAATACTTTAAAAACATATATTAACGTAATTAAATGGTCTTTTTTCCAACAATCAATTTATCGAATTTAAAATATAGCCATTTTTAAATTATATATGAGTGAGTGAGTGTGTGTGTGTATATATGTAATATAATAGATATATATATATATATATATATATATATATATATATATATATATATATATATAAATTATGTAACTTCAAGTTTTAATTATTTCTTTTCCTCGTTCTCCTATTAGAGTTTCTACTATAACTGTTGATTTATCCCACCCACACACAATAATGACAGCAAACAAGAGACGTTTAGAAGGAAATGAAAAACCTCACAAAGAAAAGGGAAAACAAATTGTAATGAATTAAACAATAAAAAGTAATCGAAAAATAAACAGAGAATATTCAAATCGCTGCTATGAGGTAATATAAAATATACTCATGAATGATCATCTTAAGACAGGACAAGACATGCCATGGCATAACATATAGCGGTTATAAACAATAACTAGGAGAAACTAACAGCAACTCGGAAGTATATCCTTAGAAAGTAAAAATGAAATAGCTGCAACTATCGAGAAATTTTCTAGAGTTCTAAAGTATAGTCAAACGTAATAAAAAAGTAATGTGTGTTGTTTGTGTCAATAATATAACGAGTAAAAAGTAAAGTTTAATCATAAATTAAAAACATAATGATGCTATATATATTTAAAAGTAAAACAACACCGTTACTGGCTCTATAACTCTGTGCCTAGGTGTATAAAATAAAATGAGGCAATAAATCTTTACCTATTCAACAATTCCTTGTGATGGATGAGAAGTCCCAGGAAGCTGTTTGAATAGCAGCTTGGATGAAGATTAAAAAAAATAATAATAAAATGGCGCTCGGCTCCCAGCAAAACGGGCTTTGCATCAATGACTACATGCCTAGTGGATCATTTTTTAAATTTGAAGAGCCATACAACTTAGAATCAATAAATCATTACAATGATAAACCCTTTCATACCACAATAACAACGACTATCCCTTTTAGGCAATAATAATAATAAAAATAACTTTATCATGAAAAAATGTCCCTTATGAAAAAATCCTGGTTCAATAGGAAATTCTCATATGGCCAGTAACTAATTCAATAGTGCATGTGATATAAAAACTACTAAAATATAAATATATACATTCGATTTATAAAAAATTAATACATTAAAGATAGTTAATTTCAAGTTAATATCAATATAAAAAGGCAACTTAATTGAAAGAAAATTACAATTTCTTGTTAAAGAAATTTGTTTGATTACACTACAAGGTATAGCAACCTAGAAGGCAAAGTGTTGCTGTCCATATGATAGGAAGTTCCCGTGCACAGCGCCAGGGATGACAACTCAACAAACCGAATCCGGAAGTTTATAGAGCTGCCTGCCTATCTGGTAAATGTAACGGACGTGGGGTGTCGCCCTCAGATGGAACGTGCTTATAAAACCCAGACCATTTCCGTTCATATCAGATACGAAAGAAGAAAACTTTTATAACTAAACGTTGTAAGAAAACAAACAGAGGTCGATACTTCTTTACCAATAAGTTTATATTTATTTAATTTAATATTTTCTTAAATAACGGGAAACTGTGTTATTTCATGTAACATCTCACTACCGGAGATGAGATGGCGCATAATGCAGAGCGTCATTTCCTGAAGGGACCAACAATGAGGTAAACACACTACTACACAATGAAGAAGCACTTACGTAAAGATCGATTTTATGGGAATGCGTTATGCGAAGTACAGAAAAAAGAAAAGAATAAATAAAAAAAAATAAGCGAAAGTGAAGGAGAATTCTAATAAAAAAGAAAACAGCGATGTTCATATGAATACATGACTTGGACGGGTTGGATGAAATCGATGTATTTCCTGCTTTTTAAATTTAAGAAAATATTCAACGCAAGAGCACAACCTTTTAAAGAACAAAAACAAAAGATATAATTAAAAATTAAATTAGGCAGTATTCGATAATTAATAAATGATTTAAATATTTGCAGTTCAAAGTACGACCTTAACTCAATTTAATTATTTTTTCAGTTAAATTGTTTTTAATAATTAGTTAATAAGATCAATTAATAATAATAATAATAATATATAATATATATACCATTATATAATATATTATATTATATTATCATTATATATATTTATGGGAGAGATCTCATTTAAAGGCTCCTGATTCCAAAAAGGTAGATCATAAAAATATTTTGTCACAGTCGTCTATTATGTTTTAACACCTCTCGTTCTAAATTATTAAATCTTCATCGAAGGAACTTAAAGGATATGGCTAGTAGGGACATAAAGAAAGTCAAGTTTAGAGGTAAATTTAAGAACAGTTCATGTCCAATCGATTTTACCACAACTTTCAATTAAAAAAAAAGTTTGTTAATTTTTTCTTTGAACGAGAGATGTTAACTTTTTCTCATAACTCAACTAAAATCATTTTTAAGAGTAAGTTTTAACATGAAAAAACTTTAGCACTATATAAAAACTATAACTATGTGTGTACTGTTTTATTCTTGTAATTTTTTTCAAATTTACCGAAATTCGAAAAAATATATATACAAATGAAAACAAAATTAAATTAATTTTTTTTTTAAACAGGATTAACATTCATTTTTTTAAAAATTAAATACAAATTTAAAAACAGAACATTCGAACTAAAAAAACTAAAATGAATGATTATTTGAGTGGATAATAGAAGAAGCAAGAAGGTAGAAGAAGAACTGAACAAAATTTATCTACTTTCATTACAAATTTCGATTGATTGCTAATCAATGAACTTTTTTTTGAAGTCCACATTACTACTGTCATGCAAATGCTGAAATAATCGCCCCTCCCCCCTTGGACAGTACTCACTGTACACAAATAGCTGCTATTATTCCCCCACTCCATATTCATGAGGTGACACAATACATTTCCCCTGCCATTTCATTTGTCCTACTATTAGCTGCAATGGAAAGACGACCCGCCCACATTCCTCTACGACCGCCTCACTGTACACGATTTTTCTGACGGCATTTGCGGCTGGTAAATTGATGCACGTTATATATTCGATGTTGCAACTAAAAAGACTTTGAAAATTAATCTAGCAATGTAAATAAATTGGCCACTAGCAGCGGATAACAATAAAATCAGAAGAAATTATATATTGAATAATTGCAGTATGAAAGAATTTTTTGGAAAATTTCAATAACTAAAACCGAAACACCAGTATATGTCCTATGTTACATAAACTTGTCGAGGACTCGTGTTAATCATTTTATTTTACATTTATGATAAAAAAGATTAATTTTTTTCAAATTATTTCGACGTCATTAGCGACTAGCCATTATACGACGCCCTATGAATAATGTATGTGAATTTTATTTCATCATGGATATTTTATTATTTATTATACTTACGAATTTATTATTTGTAATCAAATTCATTCATGTTTCACGAATTTATTAAAAACCGGTACAGCCATTTTTTTTGTACTTAAACATGATTTAGTGAACCTGAATAATATTTTACTTTATTTAATTTTACATGTATGCATTCTAAAAACTGAACAAAAATAAAAATACTTTGAAGCACTTCATACTTCTGATGACCTCAATAATGCCGTGAAATTTAAAACTAATGTCATGGACTATAAATAATTACTCTTCTGAAACATTTTAAAACATTAATGATGATTTTGAATATAAACGTTTTCGTTATTTGCGTGCTCTGTTTAGATCTAGTCTTCAGAAATTAAGAAAATTGTAGTTTTGGAATTTAATGATTTTTAAGTTAATAATTCTAATTTATGAAATTTTAATTGCAATAATTATAGTTTTATTGATTTTATTATAATGTTTTAATATTTTAAATACTTAATATTTTAGTTTAAAAAATAGTCCACAACTCAATTATCGTTTAGAACAATTATATGATTGACATGATTTTAATGTTAGCAACTCCTCTCCTCGGAAGGTTCTGTTTGTTATTATCCATGGCTATTGGCTAGAGTGTTAGCGAATGGACAACCATTCATTATGTAATTATTATTTGCAAAAATTTCTGGGTTTTTTTTTTTTTTTTTTTTTTTTTTTGCTGTGCTGTTACAGTGAAGTTTGATTAACTTGCCCTCAGTCTCTGACTGGCAATTCCTCTCACAATATTTTTCAAATGTACACCCTCACGAATTTTGATTGGTGTACCGATGCTTAGATGATGCCTGAATGGACGAAAATTTGACCATACAAATAAAGGTTTTTAAAGTTTGAGACTATTATAGTCTTTTATCTTAATGTTTACACCCAACATAGTATGCTTCCTAATATAGATTTATAAAATAAACACATTAGAAGCCGAGTGTAATATTAGTAATACTATATTACACATAACAGAAGCACCTCCTCATAAAGTATAATGAACTGGAAGAAAATAACAATACCACCTAAATACAATTGCTTAGATTACGTAGATACTTTATTCTTGGGAGTATAATTTTTATAAAACGGAATATCTAAACGATAACATAATTAGAATTTTATTTTTGCATTTTAAGAGTCTCGCGATAAAGAAATAATACAATTTCATGCATAATAAACGAATGCATTCGGTCTCATTCGCGAGCTTTCCGCAAGGCCGCTGACCCCAGAGGGGTGAACGAACTTAAATTACGACAAAGCTTGCACCGCTTTCCAATCAATGGGCAACTACACAAATGGTGAGTTATAATTTGAATATTCATTGCGGATGAGACGCAAAGGGTTCATCATATACACGTGAACGTCGGGTAGGTAACTGCAGTAGCGAGAAATCGATGGAAGCGTTCCTTGTAAAACGATTCATGGCGATCAAGATAATGCAATTTGACAGGGAGGCATTCATTACCTAAAGTTCATAGGGCAATATAAAATGGCCTTAGCATACCTGTAAATTGGTAAATAATTGCTTCATAACTAAAAGAGTGCCTTCTTATTATGGCCCATATAATTATTTATTTTAATTTATAATATTATCACTGATCAACTCGCAATAACTGCAAAAGCAAAATATTAGTTTTTTTTTATTGTCTATTCTCATGGGTTAACCATTCCAATCCTGGACAACATGAAATATTAATATAACATTGAACACATCAAAAATACATGGTTCATTGTTCTGCAACAATAGACTATAAAACAAACACTTGAATACATAATTGTGTATTTAAATACATAATACACGAAATTCTCTATGACTATGGCATAACAAGAACTGATGATTCTCTACAGTTCCCCAGTGTTGCATAATGTTTAAATAACCCTAATTTGATTAATTTTAAAACTGTTTAATATTTTCTTCTAATGATAGAAGGGGTCAGAGTACTTATAAAAGGTTCTTAAAAGCCAGTATATTTAATTTTAAACTGATTTCAAAATCTTGATAATTTGTATTATTCCTTAGGTAGAGAAATAGTAATATGTCGAAGTGTATTTGCCTTTATTCATGTGCAATAAAGCAGGAACGCAAAGATTTTGGTGAAAAATCAATAGTGGCGTTGTGGGCTGATAAAATCCAATCCGTTGTATGACTGTTGACTCTCCGCTTATATATTTAAAAAAAAATTAAAGAAAGAATATTTTCCCTTTATTTTCTAATTTATTTATTTTTATTATTAATATTATTATTATTATTATTATTTTTTACATAGGCCATGTTATGAACGCCTATCCTTGAACTCTTCAAATAATATCTCAGGCTCAGATTTAATTTCGAAAATGTTTTTAATAGATATTTTATATTATTCATGCTTGTGATTCTGTAAGAAAATATATCTATAAGAATTAGTCGAGAAAATCCTCAGTAAATTAGTGAACTTACATTACCTTATTTTTTTTTTTTAATAATGTAAAATAAAATAGGAAAATCAAAATCTTAAAAATTTTGTTGAAAAATAATACATAAGAACCTTTTTGCCTAAATCAATATATCTTTTTAAAAACCTAGATAAAACAAAATTAATTTGAAATTAAGGATCATTAAAGTTTACAAGTTTCGAAATACTCACAAAACACGGGATCTTGATTATTTAATCTATTAAAAAGCGTAAGACAATTGCAAAAGAACTACTAACTTATTCTTGAATTTGTAGCCATCAGATTTGATCGAATATTTTGTTAGTCAAGATGTCAATGTCAATGAACTGGACATTTTAAGTAAAATGGGCGTAAAGGCACAACCATAAAGCAAGTATCGATCAAAAAGGAAAATACAAATCAACTATGATTTAATCTTAAAAGAAACGAAAAGATTAAAACTACAGCACAATCCCGAGGAATTACAGTATCTTAAGGAAGTTAAACTACAAATTCCTCTAAATTAATAGCTCGACTTACCAACAGAAAATACCGTCGTAAATGTTAAACTAACCAGCCCGACAATACATTAGGGACAATAACAGTCTATTGAACTAAGCTATGGAATTCATAGCACTGAGGAATCCCAATAACTATACGGCAACACAATCCAAGTTTCCACTTACGGCTTTCAAGAAGGAATGCAACGAACTAGGGTCGTAAACTCTAGAAGAGAATCAATTTGACAGTAATAGCGGAACATCTAGGAATGACACATTCCCTAAAGGTTTATGATTTCTAGGATCCACATTGCTTTGAGGGATCGTCCAAGAATGTGGCAGTCAAGGTTGCAGAGAACTATAAAAACAAATACCGACAGGTTGATACGACCTTCGTGAATTAAATTTAAACGTAATAAATTTCTTTTATGTTATTCACCTTATCGATTTTATGATCTAAAATTTACATTTCGAGATCATTAGATAACCCGAAGCCACGATGTCGATATTACCCAATGTTGTCCAACCATGGTTCCGTGTCGTTTTAGCACACATAAATTTTAAGGTGATACGTCTCTTTACAAGCAACTTCCAGTTATTCGTCCATTCCAAAAACTTTGCATACATATTTCTCATTAAGATCCTCTTTAATTACTCATCTGAAAAAATAAATTTGAGGCTTAACCAAACGGATAAGATAAGGTTTGCATAATCAGTAGTTATTAAGGTTGCAGGGTATCGAAGTGGATGTTGTGCAAATGTGTTAGCATCCCTGTTTGTATGGATCGTAAGGAATAATATATTCGACGTGTGGAGGCTAAACTGAAGACCATTCGTCGTTGGACAGATCAACTCACGGGTCACCCTCAGATTCGTCTGCTAGTAAAACAGAGATGGGGTACCTTCATACCAACCGATTAATTTTAGCACAGAGGTAAAATGAACGAAAAATAAAATTAACAGTGAGATAGATTAAACACGCTCTACATTGCCTTCCTCAATTTTAAAAAGGATACGATCAGAAGGTGTCTTGTTGGATTATAAACAATAATGACTTATTCGAAATAATTTATTTTGGAAATCATCGACTAGTCCAGTGTCAATCCGTCACGATTGAATCTAAAACAGATGACACCGGTTCGATTCCGCGCGGTGAGGATTGACTTACAGAAAAAACATGATATTACAATTGCTGGAATACAACGATTTCGATGAAACGACCGACCCATCCAACATGCCATGGGGGGGACTACACTAAACAAACAAACGACAAAACAATTTATTAAAACATTCATCTTGTATTTCGTACATTTTTTACGTAAAATGGATGATATACAAGTTTATTTACTGAAAAACATACAGCGTTAAATAGATATGCAATTTCACGCAACAAAGTGACTGATTTGTGTGTTGAAAGCAGGAAGAGAGAGTAGTGTTGAACGCCAAATCAGACAAAACCAAAAGAGCGATCGTTTAATGTCTATGCAATTCGCATCAGGGATAACAGATCACTAAGGACAGACAGATAAATCGTTCAACAGAATTATGTATAGGAAACAAATCACTCATGTCATAATCATCAAACATATTCTATTCTCAATTCCAAAAGCATACTTAAAACTTGGAGCTAAATTTCTTTTAAGTTTCCCGATATAATATGCAATGACAAATACAAATATTAGGAATACTTTTGGATACATAAAAACACTTGCTTAGCTCTATTAAGTAACAAAAAAAAAAAAAGGCTTGTCTATTTTAAATAGAATAGCAACCAAATCTTAAATTTATCATTTGCCAAAAAAAAAAACTTCAAATATTAGTAATATTTAAAATTGACGTTAAAATATATTAAAAAAAAAATATTAAAGTGTAAAAATATTTAGAAGGTTTAAGTTAAGAAAACAGAAACAACGTATCATAAATATACCCATTTTTAACGAATTCGTTAAGGATTCAAACCAAACGCATTTATATAAAAAAAAACACTAACACATTTATTAAAAATAACAAGCATGCAGATTTAAAGAAAAATATGTTTTCAGAAAAAGTTGACCTGGAAAATCTATTTTATAAAGATTGCAAAACATAAAATGATATCTAAATCATGTTAATCAATGCAACTGCCACAGAAGAGCATGCAAAGCAGAATTTAATCACCTAGTTTCCTAGAATTAGATAGAGCTTTCTAAATTGATGGATTTCGTAATGTAAGAGGTGTATCCTTGGTACAAATCGAATACTCAGTCTGGCTAATATAGGTTGTAGAATAAACCCGTCCTTCCATCCCCAATTGGAGTACATTCAAGGACCCCAATGAACAAACTAAATTATTTCATTAATAACTTAAATAAAATTTATAGGTTATTCAATCGCATGACATACTTCAACTTTCAATTAAGAATTAGCTTTCAGTAAGCTTTGCTATGGCGTGCAATCGTGCAGGTATGAAGACCCACATGCACTTTCGAATACAAGTAGGGATGTACATTTTCATAACGTCTTGACTCATTATGCATAGTATTAACTTTATTTTCAATTTAAAACTGCTAACATTGTACTGGACTAAGTAATGCTAGCGATTTGCCCTATCCCTTAATTACTTTATACTTTTAAAGGTAATTATAAACAAAACTCAGAAAAAAATCAAAGACAAGCCAATCTGGCGCATTCCAATTGGCACAAGTTGTTTGTTTGGTGCTATATTGATAACGATTTAGTTGTAATTTGGGTTACCCACTTGTCCGAAGCCAACAGCGTATGCAGCAAGGGGCGCATCCAGACTCGAAGGGACCAGCCAGAGACCAGGAGGCGACCAAGTGCTATATGCCAAGCGGTGAATTGGTACAAGTTATGGATATCGTCGGCAAAAGTATGAAATCACGCTACTTAAATTAAAATAAGTTAAATTCCAACCTTTTAGAGAAAGAAAATAAACGTGTAAAAAAAAAAAATACCAACATATGTAGGTTTAAAAAAAAAATAGCTAATTAAAAATGAAATACCTCTATTTCAAACTGTTCTGGACAAACATGGTTTCATACTCTTGCCGACGATATGTAAATCCAAGCCTGGCTAAAACGTATTTTTATTATTATTATTTTTACTCTATAATATCGTAGAGTGAATTATAAAACTAGGCAACTACGATGCAACGTTACAAGGAACCTAGATATTTGAACTTAGTTATAGAATGGCATTTTTTCCAGATGATCAACGTATCAATTTTTGAAAAGGATATACCTCTGGATCGTCTACAACAGTTACCTAGTTGTAGTTTGTTGTTGACCCAACCTAAGGAACCATTGCTCCCATAATAATTACCCAGGTTTTACAAAATTGTAGTTACCTAGTTTTTGAGCACGCCCAACGATTTGCATTATTGTGGAACTTATCGCAAGCAACATAAACCACGAAATACCTCTGAATTTTTATTTGGGCAAAGAAATTTAGTAATAACCGAGTGTATTTACCCCGAAGAACTCGAAAATAAAAGAAAAAATGTTAAAGTATTTTGAATACTATATTCATTGGCGATCTGTTCATTGGAGTTTCATGAAATACCACCAAAACAATTGCTGTTATAACACATAGTAAATAAAGTATTTATACATATATTTTTTTTTTTAAGAACCGAAAATCAGTTAAATAGTATAGGTAGTAAGTACTGAACAGCAGTGAAGCTTAAGAAATCACAAACTAAATCTATTTCGGTTTTCGAGGCCTGATTCGCAACTTCATTATTCAAAGGACTATTCGGTCTGCGTCACAAGACTGAGTAAAAAGAAAGACAAATCGAACTCGATTCAACTAACGAAAATAGGAATTGAGCAAATAATGCCTACAGAATATATTCAAGATTTCTTAAAATTACTATTATTAATGGATCGAATAAACGGAATAATTTTTTTCAAAAGGAAAACCAATTAAGCGTCGCAATTGCGTATGATGTATGTTATTTTCACAAGACAAACGCTACTACGAATAACAGAAGACTTTCTGCTTTCTAAACAGCGACGAACGCAACAAAAAAAATAGTCCTAAAAAATTGAATTATTAATAGAACTGGGTTTTTGTTAGTCCGCGTTGAGGTTGACTATGTAAACAAAGAACGGACAGATGTGTTTCCAGTAAAAATAATCCAGCAGAGTACGATAATGAAAAATAGGGAGAGTAGTGATTAGGCCGGGGTATTCCCCAGGGGCCAAGGATGAGCACTCTTATCTATCACGCTATATGTGTACTCCCACCGCATCGGTTTGTGGTTATTGCCTGCATTGTAGTCGGGGTGTAGTCGACCGTTCAATCAACACATTTCCTCTTCGACTGCTTTTATTCGCGACATCCTCCCAGAATGGGACCTGGCCGTTATTTTTGAAATGGATGCTATCAAATAAAATAATAACCTCAACTAAACTATTTGGAATTCGGCAGGTTCTCCTTGACAAGTCATAAATTGTGTATAATATAATATGGAAATAAAATTAGTTCCGAAAAACAAATGTTAAAAATGAAAGTTGCATAATTCATTTGCTAAATCTATATGAACTATTGATCTATATGAGAACGTATTTACTTTAAAAACTACCATTGCAGGAATATATCCCGCACGTTAAATCACCAAACCATACCATACCATACCATACCACATACCATAACAAAAAGTATTCAATACAAATTGGCAAAATCGCAGACGAATCACAGAACGAATAAACTCTATCATGAGTGATTCCAATCAACTAAAACGGATGCTATCAAATGTTTTGGACTAACTCCCAAAGCATTACAGTAAATATTATTCCAGTGTTGAACAAACGCCAGATAGAAGAATCAACCAAACCCAAACTGACAACCAGTTATTATCGATAGTTTATTTATATTTTTTTTATTTAAATGAGAAAGCTTGTTCATAACTTGTTTATTCGTAAATTTCAGTGCCATTTATACATTACCACATTTCTTATTATGTTTTCTCTTTTGACTATCGACTATATTTAAAGGAAGTTTCAATTAAATACTGCTAAGCATCAATTTATAGTTTTTGAATAAAGATATTTATCTATTTATAATATAAATCTTAAGGTGAATTATTTAAAAAGTTCTACATACAAATTTTATACTAGATCTAACCTGAAGCACAACTGCCAATGAACGGCCAATGTTCAGCGTTACATAAGATGCACAGTATCTGGGCTAACAGTTAGAAGAATGGGGAGGTTTTGTGGTCAGCATAACGCTAAACACGCCCTTGTGAATGATTCCTATAGACAGTTGATTCGTAATGGGATTTACCACCACAAGTTACTATTTATCGTAATGAAATTAGTTTCACAACAGAACAGACATGGCAGAAATATAAGAGTAATAAATATACATTGATTATTTTTTTCTCGACTGTTAATAATAATTTATTTTTTAAGGTTTCGAAAATATAAATGCAACAATATTTTTATTTGATGTTTCGAGATTTTATTGTTTCATATTCATGTTTTACAGTGAAAACAGGTTTCAGGTACAGAAAAAAAAATCGAGCAAATAATTATATTATTTGCTATAGTAAAAATGTAGGACATATACAGTGTAGGACATATATATATATATATATATATATATATATATATATATATATATATATATATATATATATATATGTGTGTGTATATATATATACATATATAAAAGTAACACGAACTAAGCTGATTCAACTTTTAATTTATGTAGTAAATCACCGAGGAATTGTAGGGAAAAAAGTTATGATGAAAAGATTTTATTTGCGCATAGCTTAAAAAGTATACATTTTACGGTAAATTATGTATAGGATTGTATGAAAGATAATTAAAGTATCTAAAAAACAATAAAATAATCATCAAAATCAGACCAGTATTAGCAAAGACAAAGCGTATTTTATAAGCAACACAGGATCCTAGATGGATAACCGAGCGCATCTGAAAGGAGACGGATGCGACCGAACCTTCTCCCACCAATCTGTTATAAACAATATACTCTGTAATAAAGTAATTTAAGAATACAAAAACGGAAATTAACTTAATAATTTCTACTTTCATATTATTTAATGGAAAGAAAATATTTCCATGAAAACTAAATCGAAACTTTTAAAATATATTTGCAACTTGACGAAATTAAAATATATAGGTAGTGAACAGAATTGTTGTACAAAAATTGTTTAAAAAACTGTTTTATTGTACTGAAGTGGGAGAAGATGTGAATGCTGCTGAGTATATTTCAAGTATTGTTTATGTGAACTTTTTAAAATTATATTAAAGAGATAATTATTATTTGACGGTAAGGGAAAGTTGTGTGATGAGCGCACCGCACCAGATTTTTTTGTTTTCAACAGGAACATATAAGCATTAACAGTCTGGATGAATCCATATATTTTATCATTTTTTGGCAGACATTGTTTCATCACTTATTCGTTATCATTGATTTTTTTTTCAAAAAATTTTTGGCAAATTATCAATGCTTTGAATTAAAAAAACATGAACAATAGAAACTGGGCAATTTACATTTTAGCAACGCCATTTCGCATTCTGTCTACGTTTCTTATCCAATCGACTTCGGACTGTTGCAGCAATACCAACCAAAACCTATTTAGAATGCTTACCGATCCGTCCTGCGAATTTACCTTCGTCACAAAACAAAACTCTTTCAAATAGTTTTGACACATCTATAGCAACAACTACTTTTGGAGGACAGGAAATTCTTTGAAATGTGCTTTTTAAATAATTTCATTAGCATTAATTCAGGTGATTTTTAAGTTTAGTCTATACTTGAATTTATACTAACCTAACAACACTCGCGGCACAAAGTACCTTAAAATATGACAAGGTTATTTTTAGGTTATCAAGATTGTTTTCCTACTTTTTATTTAAAGTAGCCAATCAATTTAACCGTAAAAACCTACAACAGAACAAAAATAAGAACAACAAATGAACCAATAAGCTAAACTAAGGAATTTCTATTAGCCATAATAATACGAGGAATAAAATTGTAATCGCGGGCAGTACCGTTCCAACATTCAAACGAATTGCTCACAATGGCTGAATAATTAATAAGTCATACATGAATAAATAACCCATAATTATGGATAATGTGTATTTATTAATATTTGAAAAATAAGAGCTTTTAAAGTTGACAGCTGAATGGAGGAGTAGAAACAAAAACCTCCATTCATAACTGCATAAGGCCGGGCCCTTACTATGACCTAACCTATCATTCAAAAAGTTCAGGGCTTAACAATTTCCTGAGAGAACGCCTACCACTATTCAGAATTGGGACAATACGTGGGATAGCCGTAATTGCTACTATCAGCTCCAGTAGTAAATGTAATAACCGATATCCAACAACCTAACTGGAATATGATCACGTATTAGGTTTAAATGCATTAAAACGATCTAACAGGGTTTTAAGCTGGACTAGTATAATCTTATCATATAAGGATTTTTAATAATTTAAATAAGCTTACTGGAAAATATTTTGATTATCTGATATCATTAATCATTTTTAGCATGAGCAAAGCTCTTCCACCGCAACGAGCATTTAATAAAACAGTGAAAATTCTCTACAATATCAAAGATCAAAAATAACTCTTAATTTACTCCTGATACAGAAGAAAGAAAAATATATTAAAAACCATATGTTAACCAAAGAAAGACGAAACAAAACGGAATTATGAAATTCATAATTATCAATACAATACCAGGAACGTTGCTAAACACAAAATTCTTGTGATACTTACATCAAAAGAATTCAGATTATGGACAAACCTGAATAAAAATTAAGATAATTAAAATTAAATTCTTCCAATATTAGTAATAAGTGTTATGGAATTGAGTTAAACAATTGCTGCTAACGGGTACATATTGCAATTATTGCGTTTAAAGCCAGCACTAAAAAAAAAAGCGACCGAAATGGCATAAGAGATGAAATAGTGATTTGCCTTCATTATAATGGGAATATCACGGGTTAAAAATTTCAATGAACAATATTGCCAAAAATGAACATATTTTTTTCAAATTCTTTTAAATTTCTTCATACAAGCATTGAACTATACTCAGATTTACAAAAAGGATTACGACGAGTGAAGACGAGTATCATTGAAATAAATTATAAAATATATAATAAAAATCAGTACTAAAAAAAAAAAAAAGCCAAACTTGCCTTACCAATTGCCAATATTCCTAAATTGGTAATAGACACAATATGCATACCTGTAACAAAAAAAAAGAAATTATAATTAATTTACTGAATATATTATTATATAAACATAATATTGACAATAGGAAAAATCGTTAATTATTAACTGATACGATGTTCATAATATCCATTACTTTAGTCACTGGAGGCATAAATTAGTTGTAATTATAAATCAAATATTGTCTGTTTGTTGTAAATGTTGCGTGACAATATGAAATGAACAATATGAAATTTTTTAAATAAATTTCGAAAATGACCATATCGACAGTACATCTGTAAAATCTCGTAACTGGAACTGAAATAATATACTATATACAGATTATATACTATCATTATATTTGGTCGAAACATCAATAAATATAAATAATATAAAAATAAATGTATAAATGTGACAACGCTTTATATAGTTTAAATTTAAACCAAGAGACCTTAGAGCCTAAAGGTATTTTTGTTTTTTCTTAAGACATTATACGGTCTATCATCTTACATAAATTTATTATCATGCTATAAATTAAACGATATCCCAATCAAAGTAAACTAAGCCTAAATGCTTTGAAAAAATAGCGCTGAAAGTGGGTTTCAGGAATAAATTTATGAGCGATATATGTTTCATTTAACCAGTTTCACATTCTATCCAATAAAATATAGTTTAAAATAGAATTATAATATTTTTATCTAGAATAATCTATTTCCGGATTTTTTATTTTTCATTTTGATTCACCTATATGAAGGTCAACTACATCCGGATTTGATAGCCATAATGAATCCGTCAAAAGCATTTCATATATCTAAATATTCATTCATTCATTTCCTTCTTGAGTCATTTTTCACAACTGAGTAAAGATGAATTTAATTAAATTTTATTCTAGAAGGTTCATATCGCCGAGAACTGGACAATTTTGTTTAATTACAAAATTACACAAATGTACCGACAATACTATAAATTATACGTTTTACATAGCATATTGAAGTTAGATAGAACAAGAATAAAAATATCGAAAAGGAACAGCACGCCCGGATGAATTTAACCTCTCGGTCAGTTTATTAATAGACAGTATCGACCACTTTCGAATAGTAAAGCAGAGCAATTGAGATCCGTCGATATCACAAGATGATAGTTGATATTCTTCAACTACGACAGCAATAAGCAAAATGTCAACTTCAATGTTACCATGATAACTGGCACTTTATAAAAATGGCACTATAAACATAAAGCAATAAGAATAAAAACTATACCATAGTCCGAAATAAAAAAGCATTAAAGATCGTAATATTAAAAGGGATAAAATTACATTGACAGATTTTTACTAAAACGTCAAATGAAATTTTTCGTAGATAAGTTAGTACTTAAGCGAAGCACAGAAAGTGCTTGCTAATCACGCAAGAGTTTAAACTCAATGAAAATATATAGCCAAACGTTAAATTTATCTTAGGCATCTAAAGACGGATCAACTGCCGAATTAAAAAACTAAAAATATATTTAAATACAAATTTCATTACAATAGACATAAATTTTACTACAACAGACTATGTAAGTATATAGATATGTAGATTTTTTTTTCTATTTGAAAGATCATAGTTCTGATTCAACAAACAATTCTTCACAATTGTTAAAAAATAAAGCAGAAATATAAACAAAAAGAAGCTAATTCTCCACGTGAATTCAAACCAGTGTCTCAGTTTTTCTCTAAATTTCTTCATCAATCATTTTTTGGCCCATTACATGTTACTTAAATGGTTTGATTATTTACTTAAATTATTGATGTTACGCATTTTACTTTATTTTTAGGGAGGGGCATTAGTTGCTAGAATTTAAGGGTTCAGAAGGCCACTAAATTCGCTCAATACGCAAAAAACTAATTATCGGCGATAAATAATATATGTACCATTGCTGTTACATTAAAAAGTTTAAATACACCGAAAATATAGATATAGTATATGTATGCTAGATACAGTATTGGGTCAATAAAATTGCTCACATCCAAAGAAAAGATCTTATTTAAAGATAAGATACAAATTCTATTTATAGAAGTTATCAAGAATTGAATGGAGTCCTATTCGGTGATTCATAGGCATGCGATGGTGTGATAGCTGTGGACGTCCCAAGGGTGTCGGTATCACGAGTGGTGCAATAGATCCACACACCAATCTAGCTTTGCGGATCGCAAACCATCTCCTCGCTGAGTGATCCAGTGGCTGTTCTAGGAGTAGCCTGCGATTGGCAAACATTTCGATGAATCACATTGTTAATTATCGTATTCCAAATAGTTCATAAATAATTAGCGAAATAAGTGAATAATAAATAATAATAAGTGAATCTAAATTGTAAAAGGTCCAAATGAAAGTATCCAAAATGAAAGCTAAACAACTAAAAATTTCTGACGTAGCCGCATCATCACTAAGTGCAGCCAAATATAACGCCAAACCAATAGGCACAATAGATGATCTAACAGCAAATAGGTTAGAGAAAAAACCTTGGGGGCTTCAATTTTGAACTTAACCGAACTTATGTTCAACAAAAACATATTTGTACATATACTCGATGTGTTTCATTTTCATTTTTAAACAATTTTCATTAGTACCCTTTCTTTCATTTTTTTTTTTCTTTTTTATTAAGTAACAATAAATGACTTATTGTGTAAATGGATGCAAACTTAATCAATATTATGTACTGCACAATACGTGTTGTGCATTAATTGAGGGATATTGTTATATTTAACAATTAGTAGAGTTAAATTTAAAAAATAATAGTAAATGACTAATTTTTAAACTAAGGAAAATGTATCTATTTTGGCTTATCTACGAATAAAATATTTTCCTCATTCTATTATAGAAGATAATCATTTTAGATCATTCATGATACAAAATTTCAGCAATTTCATTGTGATGAATTGTGAGAGACACCGAATTACAGAGGACAAAAACAGACTAACTCCATAAAACCCTCGAGCTACCGGCAATAATAGACGTTATCAAACGGAGATAAATCAATTTTTTTGATAGCCTCAAATACAGGACGAGCCCACTTTTCTGGACTATGACCCCATCAGGACGGCCACAGAGGTGGCAAGCCAGGTAAAAAGCCTCAGTCTAGACAGAGGACTACTAACTAATTAAACTGACACAAGAGAACTTAGCGAGCCTCGTTACTAGAAACAGACTCCTCCCTAAAACTACTCCCAAAAAATTTCGTACTCTTCATATATCTCTTAGAATGAACCAAATGCAGTAGAAGAATTCACATCCACCTTTATCCTCTAAATATTAACCCCAAATTCATGATTCTTAAATTAAAATTATCCAAAACAATTTCCAAATTCACTCATAATGCATATTGCTTGATAAAAACAGTATATACTGAGGCATCCAAATGATCAGTATTTTGCAATAAATTTAAAAAAAATACTTTTTTGTATTATATTACAAAATGATTTCTAAATTTAAAGACTTTATGCGCATAACAAAATGATCGTTAAAATTTTTGCATGAACTGTCTCAGATCTCAACCAACAGAAACCTACTTATTTAGAGTTTACACCGGTGCAAATTATATTAAAACCTATAAACGGCAAAAACCAAGTCCTAAATAACATCCAAAAGGTCTGTAATGCAGCAATAAACTTCTTTGGCGTTTGCGTGAGGGTTAAAATTTTACGTGTTGTAAAAAGCCATCATAAAACAATAAAAGGAGAAATAACAGCAAAGCTAAAGCACTAATCCAAATTCTTTGTGTTCTTTAGTATGAATTTATTTTTAGCTCCTTCTTACTTTACTTATCTTTTTTCTTTATATTTAATTTAATCTTTTATTTTTTTTTTTTGTATTATCAATTTGAAAATATTTCCATTTTGCCCAATAAAGTATAAAATCTGAAAGAAAGTATTTTAAGGATGCGAACAGATAAAAATCACGCAGTATTTATAAAATTACTTAAATTACTATTATTTATTATAACTAATTTAAATGAAATACAAAACTGGAGTGGAGCGTATCCAGTGAATCTAATGAAATTGCTGATTCCTCTAAGATAAAACATTATAGAATAAAAATTACAATAGTTATGTGAATTATTCAAGATACTGTAACATTTGAATATACCGGTGGGCTGCATATCTATGCTCGAAGATTACGTATCTAATTCAATGAGCTGGCAACATTAAATCAGGAGTGTGGGTTGGACTGAAATCATAAGCAAAACAGCGAAATATCTCACAAAGCCGCAATAAAAGACCAAGAAGATTAAAAATATATATTTTTAGAAAATATTAATTTACTTTATGGCAGACTTATTACGCCGGAGACGACGGGGAAATAGAAGAGATAAGTTATCAGTATCATTGCGGCAATATTTGATATTGTATAAAGGAAACGAGGTTGATATACCCACAGAGATTTCACATTCACTTCGTACTAAAAAAATTCGAATAACATAATTAACTGAGATTATATAATATATTTATTTAAAATTGAATAAATACTTTTGACGCAGATAAATCCAACGGAATCCGTTGTGCCAATAAAAGGAAATTTGAAAGATCGGCAAAGTTAGATTTTAGAACAGATACTGCGTTTAGTGGAAGTTTTATAATATTTCATAATCGGACGTGGCTGACACATATAGTTTAAAAATGGCCAAATTGTAATAAAGTTTTTATTAATAAATGTATGTAAGATTAAAATGGTCTATTACATTTTAATCTGACCTGATAAACTTTATAAAATAATTAATTAAGATTATTTAATATATTTGTTTAAAAAATGAATAAATCCTTTTGACGAAGATAAAGCTAAACCTGTTGTGTTCAGTATTCAGTCACACATTATTAAAGTTCGTTTATTCTCATTCAAAAAATCAAGTGAAACCTTCCTGGAAAAATCTAGTATAGTCATCTCAACACCTTACTTTTTATTGGCATTATGAACATTAATATTTTCCTAAAATGAATAGAAACTCAAAGCAAATTAAAATTAAGTCTAAAATTAACAAGAAAACTATTCAACCATTTCATAAATTCAAGTAAGGTTTTCATAAATGGAAATTGATTTAGATCGAATCCTATCAAACTCCAATTTTCTAATTTTTTTAGTTTTTTGAAAATTATGGTTCAGTCATTGGATCTACAGCCTTCGTTCTCTGTTTGAATAAAAGCTATATGCATTTGCTACAACTTAGTTGCTAACAATTTCCCTCGCAGTCGGGTCAGTATTTTCCACAATATTTGTCTCAGAATTTGATCCAAAATTTAAAATATCGCTTGATTGAAAAAAAATACTAATTTTTGAAATGCCGTATCTGGGGAACGATTAAACCCAAAGATCTATTAGTAATTATGATAAATTTAATCTACTATCAAAAACATTTGAAATTATAAGCGAAAAAAAATGCGTAAATTTCGCTGTTATATCTCGGAACGCTCCAAGAAATTTTGTTTTCAATCTTCGAATTCGGTTCAGCACTTCAAAATACATATAGAGCCGTAGAGAAATATATATATATATATATATATATATATATATATATATAGAGAGAGAGAGAGAGAGAGAGAGAGAGAGAGCGAGAGAGAGAGAGTGAGAGAGAGAGAGAGAGAAAAGAAAAGAAAAAACGCGAAAAATTGCGAGTTGTCGCTCAACTGTGTTGAGTTAATGAATTATAAAGCATACTGTGTACATATTAATAAAATACAGAACCTAATAAGGTGTGTGAATTTGTTTCCACGGGTATGAAAACAATGACGTACACCTACCTACTTACATAGGTGTAAGCTTTTTAGTATATAAATTACCACTCAAATTATTGTGTTATTTATCAAAAAAAAAAAAAAAATGTGTCATCGTATCATGATCATGGTACCTTATCTTTTAATTTTATTTTTTTTAATTATCATAAATCATCAGTTAATTCTTTAAATTTTATCTTTTTTTCAAAAACGCTTCTAAAAAGTTTAGATTTTTATACTAAAATTTGTTTCTGTAATCCTCGCTGTTGTATTTAGGTCAAAAAGAGGCTGATCTGTCACGTGAGGTGTCTTCTTAAGGGTCGAGGGGAAAAATATTTGTTACATTTTTTAAATAATAACACAAATACATACGTGTATTATGGTAAAAGAAATACAAGAAGTATAATAAATAAACAAATTGTCCTTTCATAGAGGTGCTGTTGAAGAAAATATTTTAAAAAATATCGTAGGGATAACTTATACAAGCCATTTTTAAGAAAACAAAAAGTTCAAAAAGTCCCTTTCATCATATATTTTATCAAAAATAAATAAAGAAACATTCTGGAGATGAGGAAAGCAGTGCCCCATGGCTGACAAAGGAAGTAAGGAGCCAAGGTGATCGGAGCGACTCGGAAGATATGTGACTTGGATACTAAGGGATGATTCACAAACATCTCATGGTATATTTCCTCAGTGATATATCAAACATATCAAGGCTAAGCAAACAAGTACTCACAATTATAAAACATGAAGAGGAATTTTGTGCCAAAAATAGTTTGATTAGTCAACGTACATAGGATCCATAAAATATACAAGTGCATGGAATTTAAACAAGAAAAAAAACAGTTACTAAATAAACACTATTATACAACTTATTTCTCTTCAATTCATTACATCAAGTTAAAATAAATTTAACATCAAATTAAGATCAACAAATCAATATCAATACTTAATTAACTGCTTGTTAGAATTATTCTAAAAACTATTATCTGGAATGCTGAGAGCAGTCAGTAATCCGAAAACAACTATAAAAGTACGGCTATACCAAATAGGGACTTGACTAGAGTCCGAGTATTTAATAGGAGACCGGAGCAAGTCGGCTCAAGTCCAATCCGTACTTCGTATCTCCGACTCCTATTAAATACATGATACAGGTTCGCTACTTTAGTTTTAGGCCAGCAGATTGAAAAAAGGTAGTTGGGCCCTCACAAGGTTTGCGCGTTTCCATGTTCCCTTTTTATTGCGCCTTCCCGTGGGCTAAAGGCATTGGTGGGCTCACCAAACAAGGACTTGAATTAAGTCCCGTAGCAGATCCATATCGTGTATTTAATAGGAGATAGGACTCAAGTCTGCCCAAGTCCAGTCCGTATTCTGCGTCGCCGCCTCCTATTAAATTTAGTTTGGTTTTTTCCAACGCTGATTCAGCTGTCACTTCAAGAACCTGTCAAAGTAGTATGGGTAATGGAAAACGACTAAGTAGCAACAGCTAGTCCAACGAGTAAAAAAAAAAAAAAGAGGTTTTAGATACCAAAATACTGAAAAATCAGACAATAATTGTATAAATGAATTTTTTTTTTATGTAGATCAATTATTAACAAAAACCTGAGAAGTAACATTTGATCGGTTACATAACAACCACGATATTCTTGGATAACGAATCGTCTAGCATTATCTCCGCACCAGATTTTAGAGAATAAAGCAATAAAAATTATTGACATTGTTTCAAAATTAATATAAGCCTCCCGGCTTCTGATGTAACAAAGGCAGATGAAGTATGGGCTAAAATATAGGCCTCGTTTGATGTCACTAAACGGCATTTGCTTCTAAAAAGTAAAGATTTTTATACTAAATTTGTTTCTGTAATCCTCGCTGTTGTATTTAGGCAAACAAGAGTTTGATCTGTCATGTGAGGTGTCTTCTTAAGGGTCGAGGGGACAAATATTTGTTACATTTTTTAAATAATAACACAAATGGATGCGTGTATTATGATAAAGGAAATACAAGAAGTATAAACTCGCCAGAGAGGGATTTGAATTCCATTTTAAGTCGACCATTGGAAATCCGAAGCCTCATCTAGGCCAATTGAAATAAACTAGGATTTTATGTTCGCTCTAAACGATACTCGCCATGGCAGTCATAACTTTATCTCCACTTTCTGCTTCAATGATCATCACAGTAAATAAATTTCACCTTATATCCCCTATAAAAACTAAATCGTATTGATATAAATTGTAAATATTTTATTTTTTCAAGTAGTAATAAATTATACAGGGATAATCCGTAGTATGCGATGATTTTCAATTCGTATTGCAAAAAAAAATATTTTTCCTCATTTTCTGACTTATTTTTTTTTTTAAAGTCGAGAAAAAAATAAAAACTCCATACATATATATTAGCCCGTGAGGGAGATTCCTATTATCTGGCTAGTATTGGCCTATTAGCATACATCGAATAACCAACTCTAGTTAGCAAAATATATATTATATATTTATAATAGACTAATAAATAGATAACAATTTTACACCTAGGTAGATACATGTTTGAACTTACAATTACTATTTTATGGAGAAAGCTCAAACGATTTTTTTTTTTTTTACTACGAAATAGTGCATGCAAGACCAAACCCACCAGGATGGACCTCCTAGCAGCTTTTTGCAGCAAACGTTTGCAAAAATTTGAAATACGCAACAGAATAAGAAATTGAAAAATGAACTTGGACTGTCACCATTAAAAATCAACTTTCTGTTAAATAAAATAAATCCAAATTTCAACTTAGGAGTAGGTACTTCAATAAGCCTCTTGTTGATCTAATTTAACTTTTTAATTCACTAGTTTGAAAATTAAGATACGCGTTTTCATGTCTGTTTTATTTCGTTAGTATAAATCATTTTTACAGACCATTCGCCTTCAGTAGCCCGCTGAATTTAAATGCAGAATAGCCAAGATATAAGCTGAAATGCCAATCGAAATAATTGACTCATCTATTGAGCAACACTGAATCATCTGTATTTCGATTCTGGCCACAAACTATTTGTCTGTTTGGAATAAACATATTATGACGTATGAAAACCATGAAAGATTACTTCCTAGTAATTAGCGTGATTCATCAAGACAAAAGTTAGTACGCGACGTGATTTGACTATTAACAAATCTGCAATTCTAGGAAATGTTTGGAACAAGATTACTAATACATTGTATAACAGAATAACAATTATTATCTTTTGCGTTTCATAACAAAATGTTTATGTAAATGTGATTCATTTTCCTATCTCAACTACCTCAGGTAAAAAAAAGAAAAAGAAAAAAATGGATAGGAATCGAACAAAAAAAAAACAAAAGATTCTCATATTTCACTTACATTCCGCATTTTACCTCACTTAACGTTCTTTCAATAACATTTTCTTCTGATGTAGCAGTTCAAGAAGGTTCAGTTATTCTAAACCAATGGCTCCCAACCGGCCCGCGAGAGCCTCAGTGGTACACGGACTGACAGGAAACTACTACGGGTTGGGAACTACTCAACTAAACTGTGAAACCATTTTCGATAAAATTTCAGAGGTAAGTAGTGATTATAATACAATCATAAGTAACTTCATCTCCTCGGAAAGATATTTCTGCTAACAGAAATGTTGCACATATGGTTTTCTTCCTTCAATCTATCAGCTTAAACCATTCCTCAGGGTCAAACAAAAATTATAAAATCCAATAAATCTATACAAAATATAATAATAACCATGGTTTTACCTAAATTGCGAGAACATTTTTGGTCAACAAGGTGAAAATTGGTGAAAATACGTTTTGTGGTAAAAATTTCTCTGGTCAACGTCAGACATTTGGGGTTGTTTTTTTCTCCGAAATATCCGAACGAATTCAATTAAAATTCATAGTGTCGTTCCATATAATAAAGATAAATCGAAACGCTAAATCATATAATTATCAAAAATTAGGTTCAGCACTTGGTAAGCAATTACTGTTTCTTGAAGAACGGTTATACAAGAAGGTGATGAGTTAGCCACGATCACGCTTAACTATTAGGTTTTTCTCCCACTTATTAGAGGATCAGATACCACTTTACAAAGACTGGGTGTGCAGTGGGACTACCCCTGAGACGATCCACGGTTGGCTTAACAGAATGAATAAATTATCTGCTAATACCGGACTCGAACCCAGACCAGAAAGTTACAGCCTTAGGAGTGCCTTACTCACTCAGCACATAGTTAAGTAAAATAAAGTAAATTATAATTGAGATAATATCTAAAGATATCCAATATTTCTCGAATAAGTATAAGCATCACAGAATTATTAAATGGACAAAAAAATTATGACAAAATATCAGGGGTGTCACTAAAATTTAACAGTGTACAAACGCAAGAGTCCTTGTCCACATCATTCACGGTCCTGGCAGATTCAGAGATAAATTATCATCAAATACGATTTAAATTTTAAATTAGCGTTTACATTTCAATTTCAAATCCAAGCGGAGCATGCGCCATCGGTCTAGAATATTTATTTACGAATAACACACAACACTCATCAGGAATAACAAAACATTTTCATGTAAGCATGTTGCATCATAAATCTATGCTGTCAACGTTTTATTGTCGCTATTGTAACAGGCTGATAACTCACGATGAACATATCATCGTAAGTTATCATCACATCTATTACGTATAAAATCGATTGGTGAGCTTTTCTCCCCTTGAGTTCTGGAACGTGGCCCACCAAACTTAATCTGGACAAATGTGTAGGTAGTGATATAAACGACAAAATCGTTGTTTTGGCACGAAAACCGAAATCAAGGTAATAGGAAATTATATATCATGAAAAATGGAGATAAACCAACACTTCACAACGCTAACAAAACGGCAAAATGCATCTTCTTTATAATGATGATTACAACATTCAAAATTCAATAAACTTTCACTAGAAAATAATACATTACAAATTTCTTAAAATTTTGTAATAGGAAGACAAATAAAAAACTGTGGTGCCAGAGTTAAGTTGTCCCTGGATATGCTTATTACTACCTGTTTGGCAATAGGAGTCCAAAATTAGTTATTCATTAGCAAAGCAGAAAAAACATGTAGTCTTAATTCTCAAAGTACATTATTTTCTTAACACTTTTATAATGATTGAAGTTCCTTGTTTGTGCAAAAAGCATAAACGCATGGGAAATAAAAAGTATCCCGCACTGTCATTTCCTCGGGATCTTTCTTCTGCTTAAAGTAGTGATTAAAATAAATGATGAACTTTTTCGTTTCAACTTCGTAATTACACCATTATTGAAATTATCATTTCTAGTATATCTGTTGTAGTCGAAGTATCGCGACATGTCTTCTAGAGGATACAGTGGTATTCAAATTTTAGGAAAGTAAATATTTGGAATTTCGAACATTCTGCCCGATCATAGCATTTTAAATCACTGTTAAATCATATTAAAGCCATATTAAATCACCGTTCGCATCCTGCCTATTAAAGTTGACTTTTATTTCTTGGCAGACCCGCGTAATAAATCCCGACCTTCACCCTGGCTAGAACAGGTTGGTGACATGTAGAATAAGTCTTTTCTAACCTACTTGGGATATAGAAAAAGTTTAAACCAAATAAACAATAAAAATTTAAACAGTTGTTCATGAAAAAATCGCACAGATCAAATGCATAATATAATGAAACCAAAAATTATATTTTCAGTATGTTCGGACTCCACATAAAATATTTCATGACAAACTATAAGAACATACCAAAAAACTTAAGCAGATCATGGCCACAATACATAAGCCAGGAAATTAACCGAAAAGGAGCTGGTTAAGATACCTCGTGGAATAAAATGTTTATAAAGTTCAAATTAGGAGTACGTAACTCTTATACCTGACTTGTCAATTACATAAACTATTATTACATCCGTTTTATTGTAAGAGGCTGAATGAAAGGCGTGGATATAATAAAAAAGAAGCTCAATATAAAAATGTTTTACATCCGCAGATTATTTGAGAGGGTATTACATAGCTAAAAAGCGGAAAAAACAAAACAATAAAAACGAATCCGATATTAAGATTCGGGGCATATTTACAATAAAAGCGTCGAAAATTTCGTAATGGAGAGACGACAACAAATCCTGGCATAAATCTGGTTTAATGGCATTGTTGAAGTGCCAATAGCGGAGAATGGGGTAGACGGGGCCATAAAAAATGTACATTAGCAAGAAAATGGCGGGCGCTAATACGTATACAAGGCTCTTAAGTGAAAGCAATTGAATAATAAAAACAAAAAGATCAGAAGGAGAATTACTCGAGATGAGATGTGATTTATTCAAGGAGGGATCTAAGCATAGCCGGGAGTGGACAATACTACAAGCATTATTGATTCGCGTCGTTGGCTTCAAAGTGAAGTCCCGGCATCCATTGATCTTATCTAATGAGTCACATCACGGAAAGGGCTTTGCGTTCCCTATCTAGGCCAGTTCACAGGCTTGAGCTTAAAAATAACGACTACATTAATAATGGGTCATATCACAATTCAGAAATATGAAATATATACTTAAATGAAATCAGTAAATAATAAAAGGCAACAGAGGTTTTACGTCGCAGGCTTTTAGAGTCGAATTTGGAAAATGGCAGTCTTCTAAATACGAAATAAATATCAGATTTGCCATACTGACAATAGGTTGTGAAATAGAGGAAAAATTGCTCCTTTGTATAAGGAGGTAATTATTTAAACAAAAAGACAGTTTTTTTATAGCCAGATGGAAAAGGGTGTGTTTCGAAACGTGTAACGTTTCAATTCAAAAATACATGGTTGGAAAACTCAAAATTTATTATTTATTTATTAAAATACGCAAAAATGTTTATTTTACAATATGAACAGAATGATAAATAATAATTTGATAGAACTAATGAAATGAGAACCTAGTTTTTTTTTGTTTTTTTAATAAAAAATATATAAATACAAATAGAGTAAATTCGAAAAAGTAACTGGACGTCGTTGTCTTTTTACATTAATGTATGATCTAAATTCACATCAATACCTATACCGCAAAAAAAAGAAAGAAATGTTTTTGGCTCTCCAGTATAATCGTTAATGAATTTTTAGGCTATCGGTTATGATCAGGTTCAGCTCTATTTATCTACGCTTCATGAAATGTTTATATTTGCCTAAAAACACTGATCACATTTTTAAAAAAATCAAGGTACAATATCTTATTTGGCAATGTTTCATAACTGCAATAACAATCCATGGGATTTTATTTTTTTAACATTTGTATTTATAAATTTATTTAAAATATCAACGATTTATAATCAAAAGATTTTACAAACCAAGCATCAACTAATTTTTTTTTTTTTTTAAATAAATAAAAACTAATTTGTAATATATATTTTTTCATTACTTAATTAAAAATAAAACCATCAATTCTCGTCCGATTTCAGTATTCGTGGAAAAATATCTGACAAATTTCTTAAAACAATTTACCCGACAAAACCATAAGTAACCGCAGAAAAGTATATGTTTCTCCAATTAAACAAAACACCTCCGTCATAAATGCTACAATGTACCGCACATAACTTTAAAAAAATTTCTTATTTATTCTGAGCCTAATTGTAAGATCTGAACAGAGGATTCCGGTAAAGAAATTATGAAAGAACCTACGGAGAAGTCAATAAAAACCACTGAACATTATAGAATTTATTTTGAAACCAATACCAATAAAAGTATAGATTAGATGGAACTTACGTTAGATATCGTCATAGAATGGACTGTACAGGAAGATTTCCGCATTTCATTTAAGTTTTTTTCTTTCTTTTTTTCGAATTAGGAAAACCAAGGTTTTCAAATTATATTTAAAAGATTGTATTTACTTATTTGAAATTTATAACGTAATTAACAAAACCAAACAAGTAGTGTAGTTAAATGGATAAATGTAACATGGAAATAATTAGTGAAAAATTCAGGCATCGGCATCACTGGAATGTCTAATCATCCAGGCATTTAAGCTTGTCTGTTTATTTTCCGGAATTCATAAAATAAAAAATAAATAAATAAGATACATCAGTTAAAGGAAATTGGCCTAAACAACCTCTATACTGAAGGGCATCGTCTCTTCAAAAATAGCAAACATGCCCAACTGCCGGCCTCTGCTGCGAAAACAGTTTAGCTATCTCCTTAAATAGATCCGGAGATTTCGACCAACCCTCACGGTCAACTTCCACGTGGCAAAGGAATTTCAGAACTATGCTAAAGAACAATAGAAAAAAACTAAGGGATCTGGAAAAAAAAAATGTTTCCATCCTATTTCGAGTTGAAAGAAATGAGTATTCAGTAAGAGTTGAAATGATAAGCATTGCATGTTCTACATGTATACTAAAGAAAAAACAGAAACGTATGCTACTATCTAAAAAAGAGATCAACGAGTTTATGAATATTAACACTGAAACATTGGCGTAAAAACAGGAAATAATTCAACATAAAATATAGTTAGTCAATGAACAATTGCTATAATTTTCCGGGCTTTTCCGAGTTTTCGAAGCTGTGGGCGGATTATCAGTGACCATGTGTTCTGAAGGACTGTATTTGTTTACAAGAATCCAGCATCGTAAAACATGTCTGATTGGTTTCTAAAAAAAATAGGAATTTCAATGTCCGTGGAAATCTTGTTTATCCACAGTAAATGAATGACATGGAAGACATTTATTCTCAGTAATCGAATAACAAACAAGACGCTCTAAAGATATAATTATTTATTTGTATATAGAAGATTAAAAGTATGTAATACGTACTATGATTATAAATTATGATGAAACTAATGCGCAGTAACTTCAATCCTTTAAAGAAAAGCAGATAACGTATTGATTCTAACAAAAAAAAAATCAAGGAAAAACAAAACATAAGCATCTAATCTATCTAAGTTTAATTTGAGTTTCATAACAATCATTCATTGTTCAAGAAAAAATACACCCTTTCTAATCCATACTATATCTTCTACTATAAGTAGGTGACTTTTTGGACAATCATTATTCATTTGTAAGTCAAATCATTTATATATATCGACAATTGCATTTAAAAAAAATTAGCTACATCTCTTATCAAAACACTTTGATTACTCTATACTACATAAATGTTTTTTATTGTATCACAAGCTTTATTGCCTTGCATATTTTAATTTTAAAACAATTAAAGGCAACACAATACTATAACAAAATCTTAAAAAAAAGAAGTATAAAGTTGAGTTTATTTAAATGATTATTTGGCATAAACCACATCATTATAATTAACATATTGAAGAAAATTAAAATATCCGATGTCGGGAAATATATAGCGCGCATTTTTTAATAAATTTGCATAAATTATACATAAAACAAAAGAATTTAAAAAGACTACTAGAATGGCATTAGCTTAAAGAATGCTACTTAGTTAATCGTTCTCAGAAGATTATACTAGCAGTTGGTTAACCGTTAGAGAATTCAGGTGACATGCAAACGTCCACTATAAAACTACTCTACAAGCTAACATGGAAGAACTGGGATCCGGACTTAAACAATGGAGGAAAAAGAAAAATGGGGAATACTTAAGGAAATTGGTCAGTATTATCAAATTAAAATGATAGAAAGAAGAAGGAGATCCAGAAAGACTTTGTCTTTAAACACTAGAAATCGACAGTGCAAAAATTAGTACAAAATATTCTTATATATAGAATATTAATTTATAAAATTAATTTTATATTATAAAACATCTTATAAAACTAACTGAAATTACATGAGGACTAAATTCGACATTAACAGCATAGGCAAACGACTTGATAAAGAACCTTCTCGGACGCATGCGCAAAACAATAATCTTTTGTTATTAAAGTAACAACACATTTCTGAGTTAGTACAAGCGATTGAAAGAATGTAAAACAAATTAAATTGTTAAAAAAAAATTCTAGTAGATTTCACAAGATAGATGTCTGAAGTTATATAGAGGTAGAAGGCTTTTCGCACGTTGAGGGTAACTTCCCGGCTTAAGCTTCGCCCACAAGGTTCTTCCTCTAGTTCTTTGCCAATATACACGGGAGAATAACTATTCTCATTATTATTCCTCAACAACTTAAAGCCACCAAATTATTTCATTGACCAGATTCAACATTGAGGAATCTTTCAATTGATTTACATTATTAAAATATTAATTTTTTTGTCAACTTATGAAATATAAGTTAATAAAATTATGGATTAGTTTCAAAAATCGCTTCAAAATATTTTATTCTAAAGCTGCATAACTGAATATGGTGAAAACCCGTGTCATTTTTAATAAAACCAGAATCTTATAAAAAAAAACATTGATAGATTTATGTATTAAAAACTAAAGGAATTATTGAGAATTTACCAATAGAATAAATAAAGTTAATACAAAGACATTGGAATTGACCTTAACTTATCAAACTTTTAACAGAATAAAAATATATTATATAAAAAGAAAAAGATATAAATAAATGAAATGAACGATCGGAAGAATTCACGAGTTCTTGAGAAAGTACGTAAGAAAGAAACAAGAAACAGTTTTAAAATAGCACTGACATTTATATATTTGGTGTATTCTGCCTCCATTTAAAGTTGAGAATGAGAATGACGTCTAGAGCAACCCACGCTTCTACCTCACAAAATATTTACAAAACGATTAGACATTCCTGATTGAACTCAAGATAATAACAGGAAGCCTTAAAGGCTTCATTGATTCCTATTTTCTACGTCATCCTATCTTGTAATTATTTATATTGAATACATTTCAACACGGTAAGATTCAATTGGAACAAATGATTGTGATGGTTGCAAATAATTCTACAAATTATTATTTTGGCAAAGAACTCCAATTAACACAAACCAAAAAAATTATAATAAAATCAAAATGAAAAATAAAATAATTAAATAATATGTTTTGTTTTTTAAAAAAACTATAGTTTATTTATTATCTACTTTTATTTTTCATTACATTTCTTAAAATTATGAGGAGACAGTAAATGAAATAGTTCTAAAATTAAAACTAATTGCTTCGTTAATGGTCGAACGAAATAATGTGAAATATATTCCAGCAAACTGGAAATCCTTTAAAATTCAAACATCCGTTATCTGAATTATAATTTAATTTAAGTTCCACTTATTTATTTTTTAAATTTTGTTACAGACTAAAAAAAAATAAGCCAGTCTGTTTTACTATTCAATTTTATATTTATTAAAAACATATCTTTTACAATTCATTAGCTCAGGAAAATACGGGAGTCAGTATTTATAACAAATTATTATATGACCTAATTTAATAACTCATTAAAGAAAAACCCAAATTAATGGTTTTCGTGATAAAATTTCGATGGTGAGGGATGAAATGAGGACTACTATTTCTAAAGTTTGTCCACTTGAAACTTCTGGGTACGAATTCGTTGAACTAACTTAAGGAAGACTTTCGCTGGTACTGCCCACCATATCGGCTGGCAGTTACTGCTGCGTTCTGGCCGCTCCAGGAATCTGACGGTCGGCAATACGACGGTTTTAGGTTATCATATCATATCGAAGCAGAGTTTTGATGATAGTGCTCACGATCCGACGGTTCCGACATTTTTTTTTCGTCATGTCGGAAAAATTAAAAATAAAAAATAAAAAAAAACTATAGCTAACAAAGTATACTGTAGTTCTGATGTAACAACATTATTCATTAAATTTTAGATCCTATACTAATTTTGAAAAAAATCTCTTTAATGGAGGAATATAAATATAAATCCAAATAAAATAAATTAAATAATAAAATTCAATTCAATAAAATTCAAAAATTGAAATGTCTTTTTCAATTAAAGCACTGATTATCATTATTTAGCAAATAATGATAAAACATTATCTGTTATGATTTCATGACATATATACGATATTTATTGCTAAAACAGCCAGTACTGTCCACAGAAATAAATTTAGAATCAGTCAATCACAGAAATCAATTTTAAATATACATATATAAAAATTAAATATACTCCTTCAATTCTTCTGTTTTCTAATTAAAAAGAATTATAAGCCATCACTCTGTAGAATTGGGACATTAATGTGTAGTTTATTGGCACATAATGGTTGAAATTTTATAAATTACCTAGCCTTATAATTGAACCAAGCAAAATGGTGTGAATTGATCAAATAAGATCACAATTCCGCTATCGTGTGTATTTATGCAATAGCAATACAAATGAAAATTATTAAATTTAGGGCTAACATTTTTGTTTAACAATATTTTAAATTAGGACGTTTAATGCCACAGGAGGTAGCCGCTACGTTGAGCAGGTTCAACGAAATATACATGCGATAACGGGTAGCAGTCAGCCATTTAGGTGGGCAATAGCAGCGAAAGTCTACCTTTAGATAAATAAAATTTCTTACTTACAGGACTCAACCTTTCTTTCATTACCAGTTTATTTATTTATGAGTTTATTTATTACATTATCCTAAGGATAATGTAGTACAGAAAATTAGTGATATCTAAAGTAGCAAAAATGTAACTGTTCTGTATCTACTAAATTTAGTTGCACTGATCCTACAATTTATTATAATAAGAGCACCTTCATCTGAACTGAACTGAGCATTCAGTCAGTAAGTTGAAGAGTTTAAGGACCTCTGTCTGAAATACAATGATAATAATTAATTGAAGGAATTAATACAGTCAAAACACAAGAGCCGAAATGGACAGAGGAAGTTCCCACGAGAACAAAACCGGGTGCCTTGCATGAGTGATCATACGAGGGAAGGAGCACAGGTTCCGTTGAACTTCGTCCCAGAGTTCTCCATCTCATTGTTAGAAAAACCGAATCACAACTATACAAGATACAAAAGAAATCGAAAACAAAAGTGTGCTGCGGGTTAGGAGTTAGTACTTGCAAGTACTTAAAATAACTAATTATTAGCAAGTGGTAACAATTCTAAAAAAAATTAATGTCGCAATCCCCGTTGAAGTTTCAGGTGACATCATTGCCAATATTCAGATTTGGATTAAATATAGTAAAAAGACAAACCTTAAATAATTCTGAACAAGAATTTTTTTTTATTTCTGCAAACATATTTTATAAGGTTTTTTTTTCTTTAATTAACAACTTTTTAATTAGTATGCAGTTTGCATTAGATAAATCTGGGAAGCGACCTCCCGCAGTGTCAAACTTCATTTGCAACACCATCCTTTAGGTCTGGCATCATGTGCCCTAACTTGCTCCAAACTATATAGAACATCTTCATCAAACTTCAAACCACTTCTCCTTCCAAGTTTATATCCATCGGAACGGTCTCGATATCATTTCAAACTCTCACCATGAAATAACCTTTTCATGTCATTATTGAAATAACTTGGCGGCGATGAAACACCTTGTTTATTATTATAGTATATATTGTTTTAAGTTGTTAATAATATACCAGCTGAT
Source organism: Rhaphigaster nebulosa (assembly GCA_948150685.1). Taxonomy (NCBI): domain Eukaryota; kingdom Metazoa; phylum Arthropoda; class Insecta; order Hemiptera; family Pentatomidae; genus Rhaphigaster; species Rhaphigaster nebulosa. Next base: position 162,554,834 of record OX411306.1, read on the forward strand.
GTAGTGATAATTACAAAGATCGCTAAAGACAACAAAAAGTTAGTAAGGATAGGGCATATGTTCAAACTGGTTAATATCAAACTACTTTCATCAATTCATACATGTAGTATTTGGATTATCGAAATAATAATAATAAAAAAATATATACAAAAAAATAGAAGTATTTTTTTAAGTATAATTTAATAGGTCTGCATTTTAAACCTATTGGTCTGCCATGGGGTTCCCATAATTCACTTGTAGGCAATATAGAAAAAATACGGGAAAGTTTTGTTGTAGTCGTAAATTTTGGGTACACCCAATTTTTAGGGTGTAAAACCTCGAATCTGAGGTTTATTGACAGATATTGTGAACGGAAAAAAAGTTTTTTTGTTTTTTTTTTGCAAAAAAGATACGTTGTAATGTTGGTTACTTTATCTCGGAAACAATTACTTTTTTCATGAAGACTATAGGTACAAAATTAAAATTGAGAAAATTTCCTATATTTTATGCCTACTTCTTCTGACATTATAACTTTTTACATACAAAAATATGCAACTGAAGTTTATTTTCGTCTTTTCTTCATTATTTTCAGCATTTCCCATTTCACTTTGTTTTAAAATACTTTCTATAAACAGAGATGTATGTACATCTCTGTTTAATGTGCATTTCATGTATTTTTATGTCGATTTTATGAAGTTTGATATCATTTATGGTCTACAGCATAGCATAGGGTTTTCTGGAAATAGGGCGTAAAGAACCCAAAATCGCGTTTTTGGTGAATTTTTGATCGCAATATAAATAAAATGCGCATAGTTTGATTGTTTTCGAGATATGGGTGAAAAAAGAAAAACGAAGTGCCAAGTTTTTAGATATTTGTTTTGTTTTTTCCCCAAAAAACAAGATTCCTGGCTCTCAGCAAACCTCAAATTCAACGATCCTGAGAACTGGGGTGAATTAAAATTTACCACTACAACAAAAATTTCCCCTATTTACCCTTTTCTGTACTAGTTTGATTGGACTAGTATACCGAGTAAAGGTGGTTTATCATGTTTTCCTGTTTATCATGAGTTCTTCTTGCATGTCTTTTCAATGCACCCCTTAAGAACCAAAAAAGCTTATAAGAACCTTATAATCTTGATCTGCTCAACCTAGGTTCCTCTTTACAATCTTTGAATACAAAATCCCAGCCTTCCCTTCTTGTAGAAATTCTTCCTTTAGTAAATCTTTTATTATTGGTTCTATTTATTTTAACAACACATTTCTATCCGTAAAGCTTCCTTTAAAACATTCTTGATTCCACCACTCCCTAAGCAATCAGTTCATGTAAACCTGATCTAAAATTATTATAAAATTGGTTCTGATTAATACATATTTATTTAAAGTACCAATACATATGTAATCAATCACACTTTGTCTCTACAGAAGAATTGACTATAAAAACTTCTACAATTTTTACGGTTGTGTATTTCAGGAACAAGGGTCCTTAAAATGAGTGGGGACATTTTCCAATATTTACTTTTTTTGTAAGACATATTTCAGCACTCGACATTTTTTTTCCTGTTGCTCTAAGGTGGTTATGAAAGTAAAGAGGTATATTTTTTCACTGATTGAAATATGTATACCAAACGAACTTATGTTTCGAAAACATATAAAATTGTTTATGCTTTACAATAATAATAATTTGAGATCAACAGCAATGTTAGCACTGTTTCTACCTAATGGGATTATAAATAAGTTTATAAAATAAATCAATTTAGATTAAGAAATAATAGAGCTTATTAATGGTACCAATACATTCACTAATAAAAACGTATTTATATAGTAATAGTATGCATTATTTTTTTAGTGTTCCGATCCTATTTAATACATTTATTGGCCATTTTCAAAGTATACTGTTGTATCTTCTGTGTCCAATATTAAACCTACTACTAAAAGCAGTATTTGCGTTTAAATTTTCAATGTGCTGAGCTTTCACATACCCATTCTATTTTGGCACATTGGTTTATTTATTTTTTCTCGGAGGCCTGGCATTTCCTTATTTATCATTACTTAATAAATTCTTTACAACAAACATATCATCTATTCAGAGCCATACTTAACTAACCACTATATTCACTTCACTGAGAACGGATTGAAAACTTAAAAACTACATTTTAGGAACTACATTTAGCATTAGGTTAATAATATTTTAATATTGGACGTAGATCCCACAATAGTATAGGCAGTTTGAAAATGGCCAAAAAATGTATCCAATTGGGCCGAAACGTTAAAAAAAATAATATATAATGACTATGTAAATAAGTCTTTATTATTAAATGTATTGCAGGATTAATAAGGTCTATTATTTCTTAATCTAAATTGATTAATTTTCTATAAAAATTATTACTATTATTTTTAGTCTTTTAAAATAAAATAATAATATAAAACTTGTTATTTTGTACAGTAAAAACTGGATAAATACATCTATAAGAGATGAAAGACCTGATTAAGCCATTAGAAGCTAAAAATGATTCAGCAGGAAAGGTCAATTATGGCCAACTCGAATGTTTTCTACGCTCTGTTCGGGTTAGCCTTCTTCACAGTGCCATTTTACTTTTCAATCGCTTTAGCCTTTTCACTATTAGCCAATAGTATTGCGGCGAGCCTGTTACATCCCAAGCAATTGACAGGTGGCGTAAAACACCTGGAAAGAAAACTTTTTTGCCACCATTTTCCGAAGACAGTTCCACTCTTACATTACGGTATATTTTATGCCTAAAAACCCTGTGACATAAAACGTAATGCCTTCATATTAGGGCACGAGTTTTTAGTTCAGCAAACGATCTAAGTTCGATTCTGGCTAGTTTTACAAATTGTAAATTAATTTTTGATATACAATTATTATTTCCTCATAAGTCAGAAAAGTAAGTTATTAAACAATGAATAGTGTTTACGAATTGTCATCTTAACTTGGTCATAAAAGGCATTCTGAAAAAAATGAAATAACAACCACCATTTTGTTAAAAACTTTATGAAGGATTAAACAATGCGTACGAAAGTAAATCTGACATTGTAAAAAAAATAAAACTTAAAACATGTGTTATTATCATATGTTATAGTATATATAATCTTTTATGACTTTTATAAAAGACCCACATCACTTCAGATTCGCAAATATATTTACAGAAATACAGATTAAAGAGTTCGCTTTCTTGCAGATAAAATTGAATAAACATTATTTGTTGGGAAATATTAGAAAAGGCGTAAAAATCCGTGAAAAAAGCATTTATGCTGTCAGGTGATTTACTTTCTCATTTATACTTGATTAAACAATAAAAAATTAATATTTCATAAAAATGTTGGGCAATTATTTTATTGTTTTAATGTTTCATGAAATATTTTTATTTATTGTAATATTTTAGAAACATCATAGTTTTTAAACTTTATCTATAAAGATTTAAAACTGTATAACAAATAACATAAGCAAGGGTGCTATCTAATTAATAAAAGAGTAGCTTATGAAGAAACTACCCTTTGGTTTTAAGTTTAAATGTCCAGAGCCATATTCTTTTTAGACGCTCCAAAACATTATTGGGAAATGAATGGGAAGCATGGTAAGAAATTCATTAGGGTAGCTGGATATGAAATTTATAATGGCAGGAAAAGTATCTATTTCGGTCCAAATCAGCAATGTTTAGGACAGTAAGGTGATAATGGATAAGTTTGTGTATGACATGATATTTTTACTATCACTTAACCTACAATATGAGACGTTAATTTTCAAAATGAATCCAAAAGGATTTTTTTGAATATCGCGGCCTAATTAGAATTTAAATGCTAATTAATAATAATAATTGTTAATATCTGATTGTTATTAGTATTTTTACTGTGTAATTGCTGCGAAATTAAAAAAACATAACAAAAGAACACTAATTTATTTCACAATGTCAATAATTAAATTGAAATGAAGATCACTTATTAAAATACTCACCAACATTCCTTAGGAATTTTTATGGCGTGCTTTCCTTAAGGCAAAGGTCACTCATTGTTCATCAACTACACAATAACAGCAGATCCACACTTATCACAACAACTGATGATAAAAACTTTCAATAAAACCATTTTTTTTTTTATAAGATTTGAAAGAAAACTTGTTCAACTAACCGACCATGACCGATTAGAAAGCTGTGAAGGAATGACCGCTGACAATGAGAGCTAGCAAGCAAAGTGATCCCAAAATATATTTATAACCTGGCAAAGATGACTCCTGCCAAAGGTTAGAAGACAAGCCGTGAGGTGCCGACCCAAGTTCCTCAGTCGAGTGGTTTACGACCCTATGTGACTGGCATCCCGGGTAACCTCCAGGTCTTAGCTACAGCTGACCTGAATGCTAAGTGTACCTGCGGCTTTTCAGTTAGGTATACACTGTAAGGTGTTCGTACTAAAGCTTCCAAGACAGCCACAAAAAATATTGAGAGTAGATTTTAACTCTCTCTTACATTATGAACAATAATTTCTCTTTTTTTCAAAGGGAAAAGACAGTATTCAAAAGAAATAGTATCAGACTAGTATTGTCTGTAACGCAGTTGTTGGGACCTCTGACAACCAACCATGGAAACAAGAGTTCGATTCTCAGAACTCCAGAGGAATTTCTCAACGAGAAAAGGATTGAAAAAACGTTCTCATACTTAAGAAAATAACCGAGTAGCACTGTAAATGATAAAGTAGTAGCCCCATAATAAAACAGAAACTGATGTGAGCAATTACATGAAGCAGATCATTATTCTCGAATACTAACGTACAGCACCTGTTGTAGAATAAAGGTACAGCTCAAAATTTTAAATTGGAAAATCATATCCAAAGTTTTTTTCTGCACTTTTGAATACCTTCACACCAAAACACAATGAACATTCGCAATATCCATTCGTAGGGTATTACGAATGTTCAGTGTGATTTAATAAAGAGGTATTCGTAAGTGTAGAAAAAACAAACTTTAAATAAGATTTTCCAACAATTTAAAATTTTGAGTTGCACCTTTATTTTACGACAGGTGCGGTATGCTATAAACATTTCATTATTTTATTTTCATTAATTTAGTTTTTATTTATTAGTATTTTTTTTTTAATTGAATATGATTCCAGTTATCAAAAAAATAATATAAGATTTTCCACCAACAATCTTAATCCATCCAAAGTAATAGAGGAATGGTAAAAATCCGTCACTGTGGGCACTAGCTCTATCTGCTGCTTTAGGTTCTAGAGTGCGTGTTGTTAGTAAGTTTGCAATGCTATGCCGTGCCGTAGCAGACGTTTCAGGAAGCATCGGGCAGTACCGCCATTGCACCTGTTGCGTTCAGTTCTTGTGTTTAACGGATTACTCCATTACCCCACTCTCCTCTAATTTAAAAATAAATACCAATTAAAAAAGTCCAAAGTTACTTCAAATTCCCAGAAAAACCAAAGCATCGAAACTAACTGGCAGTGTTGTTATTCGGTGGCGGTGGCAGTGGTGTAATTCGGGAGTGGTGGCAGTTGCCACCCCGTAATTGTCCAGCTCAGTAAAAATAGGTCTTGAGCTTTTTTGTAAATGATATCTAATTTACAAATGTTGTGGAAAGTTATTACCAATGCATCTTCAAAGGAAAATAGAGAATGTCCGCAATTATTTTGTAATGAAAATAGCCTGAAAAAAACTTTAAAAACTAACAATTTAATGCTAGTTTTGTTTTTACTTCCTTGTATGAAGTAAAGGAAGTATTGTAATCGCGAAAATTTTCGGTTTTCAGATTTCAACGGAAATATCCACTTTGACCATACCTTAATCCATTTTGACTAGTTTCGTCGTCGCGTCTGTACGTACGTACGTTCGTTCGTTCGTATTTCGCATAATCCAAAAACGGTTAGCCGTAGAAAGTTGAAATTTTGTATTAGGATTGTTGTAAAATCTAGCTGTGAACCTCCCTTTTTGGTCACTATTTACCGGAAGTGGTACTTTACTTGAAGGTCATAATTGATTTTCATCAAAAATTATATTAAAATACTTTGCAAAACTTCTCAAATTTGGTATTTACAACTTATATATTGATTTAAATAACATACTAGATTTTGGTCTAAACTGGAAAACCGGAAGCGGTACTTTACTTGAAGGTCATATTAGACTTTCATCAAAAATTATATTAAAATATAATGTAAAACATCTCAAATTTGGTAAATAGAACTTTTATATCGATATGAATATATTTAATAGATTTTGGTTAAAATTGGTGAGCCGAAAAGGGTACTATACTTGAAGGTCATAATAAGCTTACATCAAAAATTATATTTCAATTAAATACATAAATCATATGCTTCGGTAATAAAGGTTACAAACGCGATTTGGTTTCCAATCCAATTAAACATCTTTATTACTTGTTTTAAGTGTTAAAATTGAATGTACAATACTGGTTTTCCTTTCCATTTGTGAGATCAACAAGTCTGTAGCAGGAGAATTAGATATTAGTTATATATATTAATTAAGTGGGTTTTTCCGCTTAAAATGTGGAAACTGTCGATTTACAATGCTTTATCTCGTGATATTGACAGTTTTAATGTTGTCACGGAACACGAAGAAATCTCTTGGAAACTAGTTACCTACTGAAGGTAAACGATATATAATAACGGAATGAGACTTCCAGAAACAAGAATGTGTCTGTGTGTGTGTGTGTGTGTGTGTGTGTGTCAATAGATGGATGTCGTGAGGTCGAATGTCGTTTTTAATGCAATCTTTGGGAACTAGTAATCAAATTGAGGATCACTTTTTAAGCCACCGATTTATAGTTTAATAGGCATGCAAGGAAGTTTATGTGTTGTCCACATAAGATATTTTAAGTTCTCAGGAGAGGACCACCGGAGCCTTCTTATACGTGAGAGCAGATCCTCCATACGCCTTACCAACCCAGTTAAAAAACTGAAATTACGTCCATGCTAATTGGATAGTGATAGAAACATGAACAATAGTATCATAAAACGTTTGCTAGTATTCGATAATGGCCTGCTAATGTTATTTCAACAAAAATGTTATTTAAAATGTTACTACTAACGAAATAATAAAAACAGCATACATTAAATTTTTTTAAAAATTATAATAAGGCTATATAATATTTATAGTAGTAACATAAAAATTGGCAAAGTTCACTGACAAGCTTAAATATGTCTGATTTAGCAGTGGCAGTCCCGGGCTAAGATCCAAATCTGATGGCCTGTCACATAGATTTTAACTAACTATATTTTTTTACATCTCAAATTAATTTAAATTAAAAATAAGTTTATCAAAATTAAGTATGATATTTACAAGCATGGTCTGGCCACAATAAATCAAAATTGCTGGATATATATACTGGACACCTTTAAAAACTCAGTAACACATATAACTATAATGTTCACTGTTTCACTAATCATTGCTATAAAATAATAAAGTCACTTTTATAGCTTTTTATCACAAGGATCAGCTGGACAGAAAAAGAGAAATAAAGAAATCATAAACCTCATAAAAATACAAAACACACGAAAGCATTAAATTGTTTATTTTTATTAAACCCGCATCATTCTGCTGTCATTATCCGGCGTCGAAATTTTTCCATCCAAGTTCATACCATACTCCCCCCTCTCCCAAGTCCAATAAAGATACAGAGAATAATTTATAAGCAATCATTTTTGCTGTAAGGCGTTACGGCTATTTCTCACAGGGCTATAGTTGAATATACTAAAGGTAAGATATGGGCAAATGCTAGAGGGGCAAGAAACCTGACTAACGATGTGGACACAGCGATGGGGGTCTATAGGAAGGAATATACCAAGAGCTGCCTCCACCCAGCTCGGACATGATGTGTCGGCTGAGGTGTCCATCTCTTGAAGATTATTAGGGGAGAAGTGGAGGAGCTGTCACGTTCCTGGCCACGTGTCCTGCATACACGTGCGGCACCGAAGAATATCCCGATCGTCCACACCCCCTCCCCTTTAATCCTGAACAGGTGTCGCGTTTCACGCTTCTCAACTTCCAATGGCCCCCATTTAACTGATTTCGATCAACAGTGAAAGCGATTTATTTTTATGTTAGTTTGTTTCATGAATAATTAATTCCGCGTAATTGTGAAATTCTGAAATTAGAGCAGTAGAATAAATAATAACCAATTTGTACAATTATTAATGTAGAAATTGCAGAACCGGAAACTTGGAGATGATAGTGGGGGTGCGGTCATAAAAACAGATACTATTTTTTTTACTGTTTAATGAATGCCTAAAATTCTAAAACAAGTTGGCAAACATTAAAACAGTAATGCATTTGAATCGTTAAGTTCAAAACCTCCATAAGCCACTTTTTGAGAGATATTTAAAATTTGGCAGATCCATTCGGCTGAGTCAGACACGTGTAATAAGTACGATGCATTTTTGCTGTTTTTGTAATGATCACTATTTATCATTTCATTGAGAAAAGTGGAGTTAAATCAGACATGTGAAAGAGATGAAGAATCAGAAACCGACTAATCTAGTCTGAATACACTTTTACAAACAATTTTATCATAAATAAACAATTTTTTATTTATTTATTGGTGATTATTATTTTCGTAAAGTTGATTGATTTGAGAAACGCCATAAGTCAAGCAAATTTAAACATCGTAATTATTCTCATTGTCTTAATTGATAATATAATAAATTAAGATTCAATCACATTAATATTATCAGTCGTTTTTAGGTTGCCTTGAACCACTCCGCTTTGACCTAGACTGTTTTGTTGTTTTCCGAAATGTTTTTTTCGACTTATGGGTTTTCTCAAACCAACGATTCAGTTGTGTTTCATTTTGATCGCACCACAAAATAACCTTAAACGCAAATGAAAAATTTAGTTTCGGAAACAAATTTTACTTTATTTTATCGAAATCCGACTCGAAAAAATTTTATTAGGACTTTCTATAAAAAATTAGTAGTAAAACACCTTTATATTTTTATTAATAATGTATGAATGAAGTTTTATTTTGTTCATTTGTTAGTCAATAATATCAAACGAACAAAAAATTTCCTATTTAAAATTAAGAGTTTTAGCGACTATAAAATTAAATATTAACATCTGAGGACAACAAAATTACTAATATCCATATCGAATTCCGCTAAAAAACAAATTGAGCAACAAATAACTAATTTTTCGTTATTCAATATAAAAGAATACAAATCAAAATGTTCGTTAAGTAAGAAATAGTTAACAAAACGAATTAAATCATTTGGTAATTAATAATAACTATTATAAATAGTAAACAACAGAATGAACATTAAAAAAATTATTCCTAATTGAGGTTTTAAAGTCGGATCAAAATCCAAAACAGCTAAGAATATTTGGTTAGCTTTGATGTAAACAATTAATTATTTTCTTTAAATAATTTTCGTTAAACATATTTTTAACCATTTTATTATAAAAATTAAAACATTATTTTAAAACTCGTTCCTGAAACCACATAATATATTGATATCACAGCATCTTAATGATGATTGAAAACAAATTATGTTAATTTTTGCCTTTAATTTATGTTTTCCATTTCTTTGAAAATTTAACTATTAGTTATCTATCCCATGAAATTGACATTGGTAAAAAAAAAAAAAAAAAACAAACATAACTCTAAATGTCAAACAAAACTAAAAATAGAAAAGGCATGATTTCTATTAGAAGAAGCTACGTATTATTTCTAGAAAGTTAAAATATATAAGAATGAGATTCAAATCTACCGAGGTTCAGTAATATTATACAATCCACCTCACATTAACAATTAGAAAATATAAAAAATGCTTACAATGCATAGTATGGACGTGAAAATAATGTCACGTAAATTTAAAAACATTATTACCTTTAAAAATGTATTTAATAAATTAATTAATCAAATCACAAATAAATTCCAAAATATAAATTAAATTTCATGAGTATCAGGCCTTGAAGAATTTGACCCAAGATTAAGCCTAATAAACAATTAAATGAGTATAACAACAATTAAATACTAGAATTTATCTATTTTTATGAACTAAAGAAATAGACCGTGACCCATTCCAGAGCATACCTATATAGGACTCATTATACATGGCCTTACAAACTGGAACACAAAGCACCTGCCTGCATGTATTATAGTTTTTATTTATTTTTTGTATTTACATCTATTAGAAATTCAGATAAACGATACTTCTTATTGCCTTCAGGCCACCTGTCTACAGTAATCTAAATAAAAATAGTATTGACTTAAATTATTTAATTCAAACGTTCATTTAGAAAAATACAAACTGCTATAGAAGGAGGTTTGACAATCAAAATTGGGCACCATGAAGACTTTTTCTTTAATCAGTGAAATTAATTAACCACGTTTGAGAAAAAAGTAAGTTTCATCTCTCGGATATTTTTTTTTTTATGATGAAATAATGAAAAACAATTATTTTAAAAAGTTGCAAATCACGTAAGAATAGAACGATATAGTTTTTATTTGTTGGGTTACATTAAAAAAAAAAAAAAAAAATGTTAATTCCAACCAACTCACCACCAGCAATAAGCCAATCAAACAAAAACACTCACCTGAAAAAAAAGAAGAGAAAAATCAATATTGAATATTACAAAAATAAATTAAAAAATGTAATCATTGACAACAATTATTCCATGATAAAAAAAAGTCACAACAGATAAAAAACAAATGATATTCTGGAATAAAAATTAATTATTTAAATAGATAGAAGGTCTTTTCTAATAAACCATATACGTTCATGTACATCTAATATATACAATATATTGGTATACATTTCAGAGGGTGAGAAGCCAAAAGGGTGACAAGTGACAATTTAATAATTTCATAACATATTTTAATACAATCTAAAAGTTTAAGTTTGTATCAAACTTATATTATGACTCTACTGTATCTCTTGAATATCCCTTGATATTGGAGCAACATTGCACTTGTAAAACATTTTATAAGTATTAAATATCCATAACCCCACTTAACTAATCTTAAAAAAAAAATCACTTGTATACCTTTGTTGTATACCTTAATAGCATCATGCTATGACCCATAGGGCGGAGCAGTAACGATAAATAAATTGCTAAGAGAAAAAAATGTTCAACTTGCGTAAGTATCGTTGTCATGACAACTCCATCTATCAATATTGTAACATAAAACTTAAGAGTTTGTTTGTAAGAAGGCGCTAATTTCAGGAACTACCAGTCCGAAAAATTCTTTTTGCATCAGATAGACGGTCTACTGAGAAAGGTTTTAGGCTTTATAACGTCGAGCTAAGACGAATATAGACGGAACAGTAACCATAAATAAATTGCTAAGAGAAAAAGTGTCCAACTTACGTACTTTTTGTTGTCATGACAACTTCATACCCGTGGAAGCAAGCTGACCACTCAAGCTTTTTAATAAGTGTGAAATTATTGTGTGAAAACGTGAAAACTTCTTGCCGTTTATAAAATATTATTATAGTTTTGGAGTTTGCCTATTCAGATTAATCGCTGTCTCTAACTCATTAATAAAACATCAAGTCGGAAATTTTACTAGCCAACACTATTTTTTTGTTTAAAAAAAGTTAATCCTCATGTTTTGATCGTTGAAACATGAATCGTGAATTAAATTCTGGCAGTTTTTTATAAAAAAACTGAAATAAATTGTTATTACGTCAAATATTGAAACTAAAAATCTGACATTTTTACTAGAGAAATTATACGTTATCTTCTGTTCTCCAAGGAAAAAGAAGCAAAAACAAAAATGTTCGTACTGTGACACCCTTCTTCCAAGCCAGCGATATGTCATTTCATAGTACTTATTAATCGTGAATTATGGTCAACTATTCATCAGTCACGCTCAAACATTACTTACGACATTAGTCAATGTAAATTATAGTCGTTACTCATAATTTACAAGTCAGAACATTTTTTTCTTCCCATATCTCACCGAAGTTATAACGCATATGCCATTAGATCACATAAAAAAATTGCAATTATTTGTTCATCCCATGGAAGGTTGTTTAATTATTAAAAAATATAACTAATATGAATAAAAAATAAACTCTTATATAGTAGGTATGACTGGTATTATAACTGAAATTAAGGGATCTTAGAGTTTAATAAAATTAAACTCAAGATAGGACTCACGGCTAAATGATGAGTTCAATCCGCTACTACTGATTTTGAATAACAGAAAAAAATAAATGTTAAAAAAAAAAAAACCTTTTTAAAAATAAAAATGTACTATTTTCTAATATATGGATTTATTGTTGTAAGAAAAATAGAACCTCATGGCAAGAATTAAAATGGTATACAATGGTATATTAACTTTTAAGCTTATTTACATAACATTTCCACTTGATGCAGAATTAATAATTCATACATTTTTTTTAAAATAAATGATTTCACTGCCATACTATCAGTGTAATTAATGCCTGATTTCGATATAAGTCTGATCATATCGAGGGAATCCAGAACTGAATAACACTAAGCTAACGTCAGACACTATTGTTAGGTTCATCTACCTTCCTACCCCACGTTGCATACTAAGATCCACAAAGTGTTATTTCCTTTTTAACGTTTGAGTTGCTTTCTTGATGTAAGAGACCCGTTATCAATTGATAAACAAAGAACTTTTTTTGTGACTAATAAACGATAAAACTTAAAAGAATGACACATTGCGTTATCAAGAATTATTATTATTGCAACGTAAGTTATAAGAATTTTACAATTTAAGAAAATTTCGTTTAATTTTGATGAATTGCTGAGACATTACATCGTTTTGAAAGACGATTAATAAATTTATTTGTATGCTTCTGTTTCGTAGCAGATTTTTAGCATCTTTCGTTTAATAAGAGATAATAGAGCTAAGTAACTTACGTCTCAGAAATAAGATTCAGCTTTGATTCCGAAATAGAAAAATAGATTATACACTAGAGACAGGAGATCCGCTCATGAACTGATTCAAAGAGCAATAGATGACAAAAATGAGCGAAAGCTTGCCGATTCCTCCACCCTTGGTCATAAAACTGTGTTACCGACGAACAATATAAAACAGTTAATTCATTCCTGTGAGTGACGAGTAATAAAAATGAGGAAGCTTATTCCAGTGAGTGAGCGGTTTTAATTCGTTATACCAACTTCTAATGTATACAAAAATACATAGAAGTTCTGATGCCGAAATTCCGACTTATAAAAATGAGAGTATTTGAAGAAACCTATCACTGTTAAAGAAGGTCGGTCATATCTTGGCTCAAAGGAAAAAAATATTGTAGACAGGAGATAATACGGAGACAGTGATTATATTTTATTTAAGTGCCTTAATATCCCATCCCTCTTTATAGTCAGAGTACACTAGCAACCACAGAATGAGATTGCAAGAACAAGTATTACAAGAACGGGGCATGATAGGCATGAAGAAGAGAATTACCGCACGTTCTTCGGTCATGATATGAATGTTTCTTGTTACTTAAGGTCTCTCATCCAACTCCTTTTCAAGATTCAACTCCGTTCCAGCTGGTGGTGTTGGGCATATTTTTTGTAGCCGCCACCTTGAAGCGTTTGAAACGTTATCCATTAATTGTGCATGTATTGGTTGACGGTTTGCATTTATAAGTCTTTACTTACTAAATTGCAACAAAGCCCTAGTAGGGTCTTGGCCTCACTTAGAGTTAACTGCCATTCAAGTAGTTACAAGTCTTTGTGTAGAGTTATATTACAGGCGGGTAACATGGCCAAGGTGCACGTGTGATTGTCCGAAAAGTTCTAAAAAAAGTATTGGTTCCTGAATGTGTTTTTTAAAAATTTATTTAGCAATTCCTTGACTAAATTTGTAAGGCGTGCGTTTCGTCATATTTTAATTTACACATTTAAAAGATTCTACAGATCGCAAAACCTTCCACGTGTAAACTATTTTTTTTTCAAAAACTGAGATTTATTGGCCAATCCTTAATCAATATATTAATCAAGATATTGATAAATCTAATATCTAAGTTAGTTCATTTGCAATTCAGATTTATTAGTTAATCCTTAATCAATACATTACTCAAGATATTGATAAATCTAATACTAAGTTAGTTCGTTTGCAGAATCCGAATAAACAATTAACACAAAACTGGATTAAGTTACATTCCAATTGATAAAAGTTGTCTCTGAAGATTTAGGTGTGACTACTCTCCGAACAATGTCAAGGACTATTTTTTAAACCAGAGTTATAAAACGAACAAAAACAAGGAACGAAAATAATCTGGATAAACAAAAAAAAATCCACCCACTGACAGTAGCCATTTTTTTCGAAGGGGAAGCAAAAATAAATATAAATAAAAAAGCAGGAGCATCACAAAAGAAAGGAGAAAAAGTTTCAGGATGTGAACAAGAGTAGAGAGGAATAATTATCCTAATGAAGGATCAATGGCGGGACCCTCTTCAGTCTCCATTTTGGCGAAATAACGAAGGGAAGCGAGTGGTCCACAGTTCTAATATCCACTTCATAATTTTATTTTGCCGTCTATCAATTTCTAAACCATTTTAAATAACCGAGTGAAATCGGACGAAAGGAGAAACCCAATTATAAAGGTGTTCCTAGAGACACGGATTTTTTTTTTGGGTTAATCTGGCCGCACACAAAAAAAAAATAATAATAATAATAAACTAAAACTACTAATAGCTGTTATTTATTTTTTAAAATAAAAAAACAGATAAAATAAGCTCAAACTAAAACATAAAAAATATAGTAAGACTAACAATAGCTAATGAGCAAGAGAACATTGGTGATTCAGAAACGCACTGGCAAGAACATATTGATTTTTTTTTTTTCGGTGGCTGAGGACAGTTCCGGTATTTTATCAGCTCACGGAGAGAAATATAGAAAAAATATTGATTATCAATAATACAAAAAATCAATAATTTTTAAAATAATTCTTATAAGATGAATAAAAAACACATTATCTATGGACCGGACCCAAAGATATCCAGATTGAATAAAAATATGTGAAAATGTCATATATTCATTTTTGCTTTAACCATATTCGCGGTTATTTTTCAAAAGTAATTATATATATAATATTTTTGCACATTATAAAATATAATTTAAGCAGTGTAATAATTTAAGCAATATAATTTAAATTAACTGTTAAAAAGGGTTTTAAATATTTACGTACAATTTTTTTAAAAATATATTCCACCAATATTATATTTTTTTTTCAACTACTCCAAATTTGTGTCATTTATAGCAGTATTAATATTTTATTTAGTTGCATTCTGTAATATTTTATTTATTTATGTTCAAATTAACAGAAAACAAAATTACTAACATTACAAGTACATACACATCACACAACATAATTACAAGATAATGTATAAAACAATCCCGAGAACTCTTGGAACGGTGTGAACAAGTTTTATAATTGATGACATACAGCAATGGAGTATCACGGCATGGAATAAAAATAGTATAACAATAACATTACAAACAAAAGTAAATATTAATCATATGGTAGCAAGGATGGAATATAATACAAATAATAATAAAAATAAAAATGAATTCTATTTATATTAAATAAGTAAATACACGATCAGAAAAATGTTAAATAAATAAAAGTCATTTTCAAATAATAACACCTGTTAACTGATCGGTTAAGAACATTTCTTGTTAATCTTCAGATTATTATTTTAAAGAAACATCGCATTTCTACCAGTTAAACCTTAAGCATGGAACATCCCCTACACTTCTCCAATAAGGGAACATCCCCATCAATTTTAAATAACCTATGCATTGAACTTCACTGGTTTCCTCTAAAGGTATAATCCCATTGGGCACGTGAATAATGTTTGACGCAAGAAAGCTATTCTCAAACATTCTATTTACAACCACTTTAAATAAGTGTCAAAGGATAGAACTTAAAGCTACAAAGCATGCATAAATATGGCAACTTCCCTAGACAACCGAATTACATTTACAATTACGCAGCGCAGTTCTTGAAAACAATGTCCCTTCGGAATGTTGTTTGCTAATAGAATTATAGGGAACAGACAACTAACCTTGGAGTTACAGATAGACAAATCTTAGACAATAGATTACTCCTACCAATGAGGGTTTCACTTTAAGGCATCCTCTTTGGTCCTTTTTTTAGAGCCCACATTCCGATCTATGCGGGCACTCTTGGTATTATATCGAAATTAATTACGGAAATTGGTGTTATAGAAGAAATATCAGGTCCATGTGATGTACGATGATATCAATAAATATTTAACACAGTTCAATTATTTTTTGGAACAAAATTTACGATTCCGAGCGTTTGAAAAAGTGATATAGGAGAACTAATGGTTCGATGCGAACACTTTCTATCACTGATTAATAAAATAAAATCCTTGTCAAGTCCATTAATGATCAATTATAATACAACAGATCGAGAGGTTGGGAAGCAGTACACCTCATAGGTGAATGTCCTTCGCCTTTCCAATAGGACTTTCCAAAGTTACAAACCACCACATTACTTTCTCGATGATCTGGATGCAAAGAGCTAAGTGTCACCTAAGATAGAACTTAAGGCATTGCATGTAGGGTTTGGATCCTTTTAAGGATGCTTAGTCGATCAACAGACTTTCCTAAAGAATTACTGCGAAACAGAACGAAGGTCGAATCGATGCACGGATAATAATAATTATGGACCTATTAGGTTCAGAGCAAACAAGCAGCCAACTGCAGAGAGCATGAAGGTCATGGATATCTACTGTAAGGCTAAGAAACATATTTTTATTAAGATTAAACCGTATATTTAGCAGATTTAACAACATTTAAAACAAGAATTCGACCTTATACGAAGTACCTAATGACTGATCTATCTCCCTACCCATAACCGAAATCAAGTTTGAAAAGGATCATCAATATTTGTTCTAAGAACTTAACTCAAAATTAACCTTAAGAACAGTAATATTAGAAATACCCAAATACTGAAACTTCAACATATCACATGGCACAATCTGACACCCCAGGAACCTGGATATGCATCAAAACCGTACGTTTTCCATATTTTTCAATGAACAGAAGTAGTCACGTAAATAATCTTCAATAATGGAAACCACGTATAGTCAGAGATAAACGAAAGTTTCCTTTTTCTTCACAAAGGCTAGAAAAGGTTACCCAAAGGAATTTAGCATAAGGCCACTTCTTCGCAATAAGGAAACAGGAAATGGACAATAAAAGAAAACGACAAAGAACGTCCTTTTTCATTTGGTAAAATACTCCTCATAACATTCGTTCTATGTCCTTCCATAAGATTCGTTCTATCAGTTCGTCGAACTGCTGGAGAACAAGGACGAAACAGATTCCAATGATCACCTTCTCATGCAGAGGCGTACGGAGAATTTTTTTTTTCGGGAGAGGGAGATCTAAATTTTTTGGAGGGGAAGAGAATACAATAAGAAAATAGTAAATTATCACCTAAATGTCTAAAATCGCCTTATTGGATTTTAGAAATAAGCATGAAAATTTTATAAAAAAATATAATTATTAATTATCAAACATATTACTCAAAATACAAACCGCATATTGGTGGGTATGAAAATCATATTTTTCTTATTTTTGGGTGGGAGGGAGTAGGAGGGAGGGAAGGTATATATCCCTCTGTATAGGCCACGGTTCTCATGATACAATATTGTAAAAATAACGAGATTGATTCAAAATATATTTATGTATCAATACGTAAGAGTTAATCACTTAAGTCTCAATGATGACACAGCTTACCAGAAATAAGTAGTTTTTCAACCCGAACAGTTATGAATTCTTTTGAGTTTTCTTTTAAGCGGTATTCGACCAACCCTTAACTCACTTCCCTGCCTCCCCGGCATTCAAGTTTGACTAAGTTGTAAAATGGGATGCAGCAATG
This sequence comes from Rhaphigaster nebulosa, assembly GCA_948150685.1. Taxonomy (NCBI): domain Eukaryota; kingdom Metazoa; phylum Arthropoda; class Insecta; order Hemiptera; family Pentatomidae; genus Rhaphigaster; species Rhaphigaster nebulosa. Next base: position 162,572,680 of record OX411306.1, read on the forward strand.
AAAAGAACTTCTGAAAGAGTGATCCGATCCCAGGAATATTGGATTTGCTTAACTATATTCTCAAAAAATACAAGGGTTCATTTCCCGAACATCAACTATGTACGCATTAAAAAACAAAATAATTTTTACTTTCACAATATCACATAAAATTCAAGCCGAAGAAAGAAATGTTACAAGATCCGGTTAAGAATAGACTTTAGCTGAAATATCTACACCAATCCAGTACTAAATAATAATGCACTACTTCGTCGTAAGACGAATGGCTAACTTTAAAAGAGCTTTTTTTTTTTTCGAAGGAACACCGGTAGTACCAATGAGATAGTAATTAATATCAAACAAAGGAATATTCTGAATATGATTCATCGGAAACGCCCTCGACAAAATTATTGGTTGGTAATTTTATTATTATTTTCTATAAATTTGCAACACAAAAAAAAACTATATTAATTAACCATTAATTTATTTATTTATTTATTATTAAAAAAAAGAGGATTCTATTAATGAGCTACATATTTCAGATACAGTTATTTTCTACTATAGACTTAAGATATATTTAAGACTTGGTCAGATGACGTCTTCAATTCAACATTTTTCTTGCCGGATACTTGACTATTCTCTTTTAATTTCCCTTAAATTCAACCTTCACCATATTGTAACCAAATGCCTGCAAATAATTATTACCAAAGCAATTAAATTTAAACCATTAAGCATTTTGATTACGAAGATATAATTATAATAAAAAGAAAAATTAAATTTAGGTAAAATTATATGTGAGAATAAGAAATTTCTACGAAATGACTCGTTTTAATAATAACAAAATTGAACGAGACAAACAAGGTTGAACGAAAAGAAAATTAATTGTAAGCCAAGGGCTCTGCTGAGAGGCGACCTGGAATCTCAGAAGAGCTCTTCAATTAAGTAACAGCTAGAGCTTACAACGAAATATATTATTTTGGCAAGAAAATAAAACACGAAGAAAATACATTTTAAAGTTTAATTATTGTTTTTTTTTTTTAATTTTTCTATAGAAACGGAAATAAAAATAAAGCGCTTATAATTGGTATTGCACTGTTTGTAAATTATATAGTGTTCTGTATATTTATATTTCCTATACTTTATTCATTGAGCCAGATCCATAAAAACATATATTGTGGTGTATTGGGTAATAGATAATAACGTACTTAAAATAAATAGATATCTAAATATTAATACTAAGGAAGAATTCGCAACACTCTTCTTAGATTTCGGTGGTGATTCAGTAATTAAAATAATAATGTAAGGTATAATTTGTATTTGTCCTTAGACTACTTTTTGGTTTACCAATGGAAGGGGTGTTGTCTGTTTGTTTATCCGGTGCTTAATTAGTGCTACATAATTTAATAAATAATGTATTAGAAAAAGCAGCAATACAGATAAATGTTTTGTTCAAATATGTTGATGACATTTTGTGCATTATAAAAAATAATTAAATAAATAGATCGCTAGAGATATTTAATGGATACCACGATACGTTAAAATTTACAGTGGAAGTGAAGAAGAATGAAGATTAAGATTTCTGGACATTATACTATAATAATCAGACAGGAAAATAAAAGAGTAGGAATATAATTTTAAATTATTATTTTTATCATCCGAATCATATAAAATTCAATGTTATTAATATTTTTTTTTTAGAAAAGTGGTAAAAATAACACATTAGGCAGCTTAAAACAAGTGATTAATTAAGTTTTTATGATGTTCTTTTTATACTAAAAGCTTAATAAAAAAAGTTTGGAAATTAAATATTAACAAAAAAAAAAATATGTGTGTGTGTCTATATATATATATATATATATATATATATATATATATATATAATATAAAATTCTATATAACAAAAAATTCTATATTCTCTGTATAATATAAAAAATATTATCTATAAAATTCTATATAACATATAAAATTCAATATTATTTTTTTTTTTTAGAAAAGTGGTAAAAATAACAAATTTGAGCAGGTTAAAAGAAGTGAATAATTGAGTTTCTAAGTTGTTCTCTAATAATTTTTATCCCAAAAGCTTAATTAAAAAAGTTTGGAAATTAAATATTAACAAGCAAAAAAATATATATTTGGGCGAAGGAGTGATCAAATTGTGACTCCGTGTACCTAAATTGTGACGTAAAAAATCGCCCGGAGGTTTGGTCCATGGACGGTCTTGGTCAGGGAAAGAAATATAGGTCCTCATGCTCCTGCTGATCCCGAGCAGCTATAATCCGTAGATCTTGACCGGTTTGTCACTGTTCTTGAACCCGGGTGAGTCGGTGGGAAGGGCACTGCCTAATTGACCCCAAAGAGATCGGATGGAGCTGCACCATGGAAACCATGGTTCGTAGCAACGAGAGGTCGGGTGACCTCCAGGTCATCTTTAAGCCAAAATGATGTTAAAAACATGAAAAAAGTACGCAAGAAAACAGCATTAGTCCAACACGTGTCCCAAAGAGAACATCATTTTGATTTTGAAAAATTTCTACATAGAGTAGAAAGAGTAGAGAGAGTATCTTTAAAAAAAAGATTTGGAAGATATTTTTACTCTGAGAAGATTAATTTTATTGTAACTTTCAAAAAGATTAAACTATTATTATACAGAGATACTAATCAGACTTAATGTTTAATTATGGGCAGTTTTTAAATTGAATATTTAGAATATTAAAGGGTTGTATAATAATTTATAAAAAATAAAAATGGTCATTTTTGATTGTAAATGTAATTGTTGAAAAATTTAAAGTATTAAATTATACTGATTTAGTTAGCCTAAATTAAAATTAATGAATACTGACAGAAAATTGTGTTATTGAAGCTATTTAAGGTAGTGTAGTATAAATTGTTAATTTATTTATAGTTTTTCTTTTAAAAAAGTCCTGCTTGTTAAAGGAGATGCCTTGATAATGGGCTTAAGGGGCCGAAACGTTAGAGGTGTAAATTATAATAAATAAATCAATGGAAATTAAAAGGATCATTGTAGTCTTTAATAAGTAAGATACAATTTTATCTGCTTACTCTGTAATAATCTGAGTCAATTAAGTTTAGAATATATAGAAAAGTCTATCAAAATGCGCATTTACAAAATACCAAAATAGTTCCTGGAACGAGATCCAGACCATAGGATCGTTTTGGCAAATGCCCAGAGTCTGAGGCGGACATGTGTGCGAAAGACCTAAACTTTCACAATGGAGAGATCAAGAACAAAAATGTATTTAACTTCTAAACTTGATAATATTTTAAAAATTAAATTATAACGTTTTATTTTTTTAGATAATATTCAGATGTTGGCCGCGTAGACATGAGATTGAAAGCTGGCATATAAAAATTAACAAGAGCAAGACAAACAAATTGACTAAATTCTTTTACTACAGTGAAAGATTAAAGGAGAAGCCATTATAAAAGATGACAATGTGATCGTTCATATTGATAATTATTTTCGAAATTATCAAATACTCACTTTCCGATACATTTTGACTAGCCAGTATTAACACCGCCTGATCTGCCACTTTTTAAATATTTTTTATTATTATTTTTTCTAGCATTGTGGGCAGATTTATTTGTATTTATTTCTTTTTTTTTTTACATATAAAAAGTTACAAGCCGCTTAGTAATTGGCTAACACATATTTTCATTTGGGAACTAAAATAATAGTAAAAAATGCATTGAATGTGGATTGATAAATAGAAGCGTAGTAACGGTTAGTCGAAACCCTGGGAACGAGTGATACACAACCGGAGAAGCAAGGTCAGGACTATAGAAAAAAACTTCTTCAGCACTAATGAGTCCACACGCAAATCAAGTTTAGTCTTTTAACCAAGTCGAAAATTATAGTAAAAATATACGATTAAGTACTTACAATAAATAGACCCTTTCTGTGATTAACACGGGGCTACGCTCATTACAACTAATAATTATAAATAAAAAATAAAATAAATTTTTTATGCGCAGCTCCAGCTATGAATCACTTAAATTTCATTTCATTATTAATAAATGCGCAAGCATTCTGCCAGTTTGTTTTTTTGTTTTTCACCAGTAAGTCACGGGAAATATTTAAAGAGGTGATATTAGATCTTAAGAGCAACAAAAAAGTACATATGGACCATGGCCCGATTATAAACAAAAACAACTGAAAATTTAAGTTTTGTATTTTTTTTTTTTTAAATAAGCCACGATCCTTGCTGAATGCGAACTAAAAACTATTCAAGGTAATTAAGTTCCAACAGCACCATCGTAAAGTAGACTAAATGGCTTAACTAAATCCATTGTAAGAGGGCTTTCGGGAGATCCAATGGCAAAAAGTTGGATTTATTTTTTAAAATAACTCTTTGCTTCTGAAAGTTTTTCTCGACCCCCTTCTAAAAGCTTGAACTTATAGTGAGCATTAATTTCGTAGAAATGAACACGAGGTTTCTTTTGGGTTTGATCTAAAATTGGCTATATATATATATATATATATATATATATATATATATATATATATATATATATATATATATATATATATTTGTAAGAATGTTGTATTTATTTTGCGTTATTCATTTATAAACTTTATTATGCGTTAACATTTATGAAATACTGATACATAAGACATAAGTACGTCATCGGAGTTTCTAGCATGCCATAATTTGCCATTGAAACATCTTATGCATGCAGTACTTACCCCGGACGTGTCCAGGTGAGGTTGGCCCTCAGCACAAGGCTGTACGAACCACATACATTAGAAATAAATGAGGTCAAAGCGACATGGCTGAGGCATTTGTCAACGCAGCTCAAGCTTGGCCTAGAATTTAACTTCGGAAGTGAACTTTGTAAACTGTCTGGTACATACGATTTTTGAGATATAATACATCTACAGCAGTTAGGAGCTTTCCTTATTTTGGTAGCAACAAAATAGAAAATAACTAGTGAAACTAATAATGAAGCTCTTAGATACCGATCATCGCAGAATTTATTGAACATCGTATTAATTGATATGAGAGAGCGACAACTCAAAATATTAATAAAGGTCTCAGCGAACACGATACCACCGATCGCTGTCTGTCAATCGAACACCTTCCAAGCCCAAATTCGTGATATCAGCTTTAACGCAATCCTGCCAAATCCGTTTCTGTCTAACCCTCGGACGGACATCGCTTATAAATGTTTTAGTAATTCGTTGGTTACTAAGTCCATTTCAGCCATCGCTCCGCTAATACATCAATTATACTGAAGGGGAGCATGCTCTGCAATCCCGTGCTGTGTTGCTTCCTAAATTATCCAAAGGACTCATCCTTCCTCGGACAAGTACGAAAACTCGAAAAGAGGCCAGAATTAACTGCGAGCAAATGATTGGAAGATTCCAAACACCAAGCCTTGAGTTTCCAAAATACCAGTTAACAACCGAACAACCAACGTAAACACATCACATCTCTCGTCAGCATCTAAAAGACACATCAACTAGATTTGTCTTTAGTCTCTGATCGATGTGTCTATTTTTAGTCTGATGATGTGAGATGTGATGTATATTGACGGCACATATTTGGTTTTGTTTTTCTGTTCTGTTGATGTCTGAATTGGCGAAACATTAGGTGATTGGTTGTTTACTGGCATTTTGAAAATTCAAGACTTTGTGTTTGTTTTCTTCCAATTATATCTTTGCATTCGTATTAATTATTTTTGAAATTTATATTATCTATGATCTTATCTTCCTCAACTATGGAACAATAATTTATACGCACGCGATGGACAAGACTAAAATACCGAAGATGTACCTGCAAGTTAATAAAATCTGTTCGTCAGAGGTCAAGTCCTATTTTGCTATATTTGATTAAACTATCGTAATAGAATTTTGCTGACCATTTTCCGAGTAAAAGTATCGTAAATAAGTTAAAGGTAAGGAAAATTTGCAGCACTTTAAATATAAACATTTAACACTATCCACAAAAAGCAATACAGTGCGATCTGAAACTTCCTTTTGCTTTGCAATAAAATTTCCAAGAAAATGTCACGATGGTTTACATCTGAGGTACAGAAAAAATGTAGCTGATAATTAAGTAAATCAAACCGAAAGGTCAGGAATGAGATAGCTATTTTAAGAGAAAAAGAGTAAGAAAGCGCTTTCACCAATTGGATACGATTGAAGACGCGATACGGTCTTTTGAAAGAACAATACTAATCAATGATAAAATTTCAACACTAGATTATTTTTTACTACAAAATAGTCGCCGTATAACCCTTCAGTTTCATCGAAAACAGTTCCGTATTTAACAGGAACGGTATATTTTAATAAATTACAACGACAATAGAACATTTTAGGATTCAAATGATTATTACCTTAAAACTTGTAAAAATTAAGCGGATATTTGGAGAGAAAAAATTAGTTGTTTGCTTAATGCTAATGTTTGCTTAATGTTTCCTTATGCAGTTAAAAATTTAATATGAATTTTTTAATCCATTTGAAATTTTTAATCCACGATTTACCCTGTTTAAAATGAAGTGCGTTTTAAAAAAAAAATAATTCATAAACCACACTGCTTACTTCAACGTTTTGCCGTTTGTTCCGTAAGTTAACTTAACTTTCGCACGGGCGATAAACCAGAATTACTCCGAAATACAAGATAGGGCCCAACTCAAGCTATAATTAATCATTAGCAGGCCTTCGAGCCGGGAGCAGGGATGACGAAGAGCCGCCAGTGGAAGGGCTCACTGGAGCATGGAACACCTGGAGAGAGGAGGGGCAGCTGCTACTATTACACCCTGCTCTACTCGCGTACAATTACCGCTTTTTGTGAAACTCCCTGCCTTGGGAAATATTTCCCTCTAGTACCTCGCGATAGCTAAGCGAGATAATTAGGATCTTGGCACCATAACAATCAAAATACATCAGAAAGCCGAAGGAATATTCTAACGATCGTAAATTACTCCATTACTCCGCCGGTTCCAGGATTATATTATGCACTACATTCTAGGGAGTTAGCCTTTCCTATTAAGTAAACTGGGACGAAACCTGAGAGATTACCGGTTTATCTGGAACACACCGGACTCAGACGAGTTATACTCTAAAGTGATGCCAGAACAGTTGTCAGTTTAAACTAGAAGGTAATTGAACCCATGATGAGGTTAAAAATAGTAACTCACCTTAGGATACAAGTAAAGCCATATTAAACAAAACGGCGATTCACTACGTAGATATGATAAAAAATAATAATAATAATAATTAAAACTAATTACATGATTAAAATAACGTCAGCCCTCCAATGACGCTAGTTATAACATTCAATTCGTCTTTGCGGCTGATAAGATCATAAAATATTAAATGATAATATGTGTATGTCAAAACATAGGAAGCTGTTGAAACATAGGTCTTCACTGAAGATAATAGGAATATTTTTTTTCAATAAGTTAATATAACGACCAAATAGAATCAATTTATAATATATATACTGCACAAAAAAAAAAAAAAAAAGAAAGAAGGAAAGAACTAAATCGACCCTTTAAAGCACTAACAACCGATAAAAATTAACTTAATCTTCCGTATTTTAATGTTATATTAATTACCATAAGACCCTATTAACACGAAAATAGTATAAATTTTATGTTCGTCTCAACAGGATCGTAAAATTGTCTTATTTTAGGAAACATTAATTTCAATACACAGACGTTGACTCAAAGCCTTTTAACGTTAGCTTAACATTTCTGGAAGGCTTCATAAATTAAATACTGGGTGACGAAATATTAGAATAAAGCATCTTTTGCCACTGCTAACTTATAGTTTTCTGTTTGAGAAGCATTACAGATTCGGTCAAGGTGAACCAATCAAAATAGAAAAAAAAATCACTTACTATATCATTCTCGGCGAATGATGGATGGAATGCAAAGTGATCCCATGGAATAATTTCAAGGGTGGATTGCGGGGACTGGAACAGTAGTTGACCCTAGCAGGTGAAAATTTCAAAAATGATTCACGCTTTATTTTTTTTTATTTATTCAAATAGCGAAAAGATTTATATATCTATGCAAATAAATGTAAACTGACCACACTGCTAAGGAAAAAATAGAATTGAAAAAAATTCTGTTTTATTTAAATGACAAAATGTGAAAAATTCAAAATCATAACAATTACTAAAAGATCATTAGTTATTAAAATAATAACGTATTTTATAAAGTATTTTAATTTATTAAAATACTGATAATTGCAAACCTGTAGAATCTTTATAAAACAATAACAAATTTCTAATTTTGGCCCTTATTTTCAGTTCTTAAACTAGTTTATGTACTTTTAGTTAATTTTCATGTATAATTTAGTCAATAGTCCACTGACTTACCCACTGGGACAATCTCCATTTAAATTTAATAATTATTTATTAGATGACAAAAAATTATTTTTTTATACATAAAAGTGCCACATGTTCCGTTATTTATATTTATTTGTTATTTTTGTTTGACGCAATCAACATCACCATAAGATTTTTCAAAATTGGCTCGAATTAGTTGCAGATTTCTCTCTTCGCATCGAAAAGGTGACAATAGCTAGTATTGATACACAGATACAATTGTATCTTTAATTAACATTCTCAAGCCAATATTTTTTTTTTAATTACAGGAATAAAGGTTAATTAAAATGTTTTTTCAACAATCTTTTGATGAGCACTTGTGTATTGGACAAGAGCGGATGTAAATTTGAGGAAAAAAAACGGGCGAGTGTTTGACATTAATGTACTTTTTTGCTTATAGAGCAGCATATCGTAATCATTAAAATAAAAAATAATTATTTAGTTATAATTTTATGAATGATAGTTTTATGACATGAAAAGTAGGATGAAAATGATATACAGGATACATAGATATTAAGTTTTAATCGTCAGGTTTTTGAGTTTATAAAAGGGTTCAAGTTAAAATTACTAAAACAAAACAATGTCGACTCACAATCAACGAAAAGTTAAGCGGATCAATATAAAAATTGAATTTTTTCCGTCATATTTTCATCTCACTGTATGAATTGTTATTCATATCCTCAATTTTAATAGAGTGTTTAATTTGGTTTCATAAATTTAATAATTCGTAGTTTCTTATTTTATTTTTTATAACCAGCTAGTATACAATATACTATAAAACAATTGCTAACACCATCAATGCCATTAACAGTATCAAAGCTTAACATATTTATAGGTGTTTTACCATATTAATTAACATCATTACAGTTAATAGTCACAGTATTTAACGAATTTGCATAATTATTATGGTAATCGAGAAAATGGCAGTAATTTTTGAAAAGAATGTTCACCCACAGCATCTGTCAAACCATTAACTGTAATTACAAGGAAGAATCCGACCTTCAAATTCATTACCGGCCTAAAGCCTAGAACTTGAATATTACCTCCGCACGTACTATATAATAATAAAATAAGTGCTTGTTTTGTAAAAGGTGCTGAAGATGAACTGAGAACTTTGAAAGGCCTTAACAATTAAAAAGTAAATGTTTAAAAGTGTGAAACGATAGTTTTTATTCGTATAAACTGCTTGTATAAAAAACACTCAGGAATCGATAACAAAAATGTATTTGTACTCTTGAGCAGAACGTCCGACCCCAGTATTGTTAAATAAAAATTATTATTATTTTTTTTTTTTTTGAGGAAAATGTTTATTTAAATGTTTTTTTCGTGCAGTTAAACGCCCTTCATTCTGTCCTGAGTATTTATAATGATTTAAATTTTATAGCTTTTTTTTTAATAAACTGTTTGAAGATCTACACATCTATTAAAAAAACAAAATTAAACCATGTTTCTAAAATTAAAGTTGCCATAATTCCACATGTAGTTAAACTATGTCAGTGAGGAAGTACACTAAAAGAGTGTTTCTTGGGGAAAATATTGATGAAGTTGGAGCTTTATACCCAATGTTGGTGGAAAGTTCAAGCCGTATGAAAATTTACAAAACTTTAAGAAACATAAATATTATTTTACATTAAATTAATTTCATTTCATCCACCATTTAGATTTTCTATGTTAAAAGTCTTTTCCTAACAGAATATTTAACGTAGAGTAAGAATCCGTGGTATTTTTTAGCTCATTACTTCCCAGCAGAAAAATGATATATCGTTGTTTTTGAAGAAAAAGAAAAATGCCCATTTTCTCCCAAATAAAAAACATTTTTGGAGTTGATGGTTACAATTTCTTTATGCATTTAAATAGGCCATTCGACCCCTTGAATGTCTTCATCTGCTTATACTACACCCTGAAACGTAAATAATATCAGCTGAATAAAATAAGAGAAAATAATGCCAATATGAAAACTGATATACTTTAATTCATTGAGCTAATAAACTTGTATCCTTGTGAAACAATATAGAGAGGGCATGAGCGAAGTAGTAGCAAGTAATTGGTCTTAATCTTGCCAAGGCTAAAGTTAAAAATACCTCCGATATTGTAGGATATTAATTCCGGTGATGGAAGTCCTTATAAGGTCAGTCCTAATATTGGAAAGGATAGGGGAGTTGATTTATGGATGGGTGGAATCTTGATAACAATACAAATACCATCAATTCGTATTACACAACGGAACACTGCTCATCAGGAAAAAAGAAAATGCCAAAAAACTCAAAGACATTTAGCAAGATACGAATTAAACATTTGCACAGTTATCAATCAAAATGGAAATTATAAAAACTGAAAAATAAGAACAAAAAAAAATAACCATTTTTACTATTAATCTAATTTAAAGATAAATATTACGCCTCGCTTGAGGGCTACAAGGAATGATACTAGTTGGAATAACGATTTTAGAGTAGAAATGAGGTTGAAAATAATTTTCAAAAATATGAAAAATAATTAAAAATTTTGTTGAAAAAAAAAAGGAGTAGTCAAGCAGCTAATGATGTGAAACAGGATGGGCCAATTTAACAGGAAAAAGTAGCACTGTTCCCTCAATGAAGAAATTTACACCAATTCACGCATTGCTATCAGCAGCGACGTCCGCACAACGCACGCTTCATGAAGGTACGTGGATAATGTACGATCCACAAGGAAATGAAGAGAATGGTTGCGAATAATCTGAAAATAAAATTAATCAACCATAATAAAAAGTCATATTTGCCCAGTGACAGATTTGTAATCCACTCCTGCCACCCACAGACATCTCCAGATCTCCTAAGCAAATACTGCTTTATAGTTAAAAACTGGGGAGGTACGTGGTATCCCAGTGTCATGAACTCAGTTCTACAATAGTTAAAAACTAAAAGGAGATAATTTTTATATTTAAGTGTGTTTAATTAAGCTGTTTTTTTTTTGTTTTTTTACATTTACAAATTCGTTTAAATCTAATAAGATAATTTCATTCAAATTTTGCCGCTCCCTAAAAATTGCCGCATCAGACAAAGTGTCTAGTCTGCCTCTGCGTAAATCAGCTACAGAATATATCTCAAACAAACAATTCAAGAATAGTTATTAGGAAAGTTAATGCTTTACATATTTTCCTTTTTTAACCGAAGTATAGTCATTTTGTAACAAGTTCGTGCAGTTTTTCAGTCTATACCATTAACCTTATTTGCAAAAATTTGATGGCGAAAGCCAAAAAAATATTAATTGCACCACTTTATCATTCCAATACCAATTCCATTTTTCTAATACTAATGGATATTTTCTTTCTTACTATGTAATTAATAAATTACAGAAATTAAACACCCCAAACAGAAAAACTGAACTTTCCTTGTAAAAAATTTCTGAAAAGATAACTAATTAAATTTTAAAATTTCAATTAAAATTAAATTTAAATTTCCATCAGTAATAAGTGTTGCCTCCCCTGGTCTTGAGCGTGAACCTGTCTTCAAAATGGATAACTAAGGGAACGATCAGAAGAAAATCGTGGAGTACTTACTAGGAATTCCATACTATTGCAAGAAATTATTGAATCCTTTTGAATCACCAACAAATGAATAAACACGAAGAGATTTACTTCGCTATATTAATTTGGATTTAAAAAAAAAAATCAAGGTGGTGCACTAATTTTGATCATCGTTGCGTATGGGCCGAACACGAACCAACGGTTTTCCTAAAATCCTAAAGCTGACCTATGAGGATCTTCAGAGGAGAATGTTCAAATATGATATTTTATGGCAACTTGACGACATTGAATGAATGAAACTAAGCGACCACCGAACTCCGAAAGGTATTAGAAAGTTAACATTGGTTCATTCTCCGGACGTTCAGAAAAAAAAAAAGAAAACAGAAGAAAGTGAGTCAAAATAGTCAACGGCTGGTGAGGATTAGGGAAGAGCGATGTTAGAGTAAGGCTGGCCGCCACGTGTTCTCAACAGTACACTAGTACACCAGTACACAAGCAGCCGAGCGTAATGTCAGTACACGGTCTGTCCATTCCTCTTATCCATCCATCCGGCCGTAATTACCAATTACCTGCCGAGACCATTAGGCCATGCGTAGTATTCTCATCATACTAATGAGTCCGGTCATCAATATGCAACTGCGTGGAAGTAGCTGATGTCCGAATATTTCTTTCAGGCATAATGAATAATTGATGCTTAATCTATTAATTAGAAAACTTGCGGAATAATACTAATTGTACCGAAGAAAGGCAAAACTATAGATTTTAATAAACTACACCTAATTTTGATTAAGGGATACGATTAGATGATTTCTCACGTTACACATTTTCTGAATATTGCATATCTTCAAGTTACACTATTTCTGTTTGCAAAATGACTCGAAATCCCGCAGAAGGATTTTCTGTAAATAAATAAATTTTATAAATATCAATTATAATGAATAAATTTAAAGGTCGATGCAACATTTGTATAACTCAAGTGATAAGTAAATATCTATACGTTAAAAAATAGTATATTACTTAACAATATTTCTATCATCTTACCAATTCATCTTTAGTTGAGTTAAAGATGGAAACGGATTTACAGCTAAACGAAATAGTTGAAAAATAACCATACTAACCAAAACAGTAGCAAGCAAAACAGTAGCAAGACTATTCTAAGGGTGGGTTTATGTTGAAGCTGCGATAAGCGATGAGAACAACAATTAAAACCAAGCTTAAACCTTGTGACATGAGTGATTCCGAAAAATAAGAAATACTTTTATCATCAAGTGCTACACAATATTATTTTGCTGAAGGTACACGGAAAGAGCAGGATTTTGTAATCCACCTATTTGTAATGAATAGCACTTAAAAGAAATAACCAAATTCAAACCAGCGTTGCAGCTTTCTATTTGGTTAGTTAACAAAAAAAGTTAGTAATGAGTTTTTAATTGTTCAACGATTTCAAATTTCATTCTACAGTTTTCTGTTCGAGTCAGAATAGGAGGCCTTCTAGTTGTTATTTTTCAACTAAAATAGCAATTATTAACTGCTAAAAGTAAACTAGCAGTCCATCTCGAAAGATATTTTCAATTAATTCCAAAAAAAAAATATATATATATACTGAACATAAAAGAACAAAAAGTCATTGAAGCCATTTTTCAAAACTAAGAATAAACTAAAGAAAATTTGGCTTTCACTACGATTATATAACCTATTCCGATCACGGTAACAAGCTAAGAGGGTAACCAAATCCTTCCAATCCAAACCTTACCACAAAATTCATTCGACCTGACTTTCGTCACCTTCCTGATACTAAATCGTTTCGAAGAAGATTGATTTTCACGATGGAATAAACTCATAATTGGTACAAAGCTCAGATTCCTGCGACTGCGTAAAATGGCTTTCGAAATCGTCGATATATTCAGTACAATATCAAATGGAAATTATGAGATACCAAGCATGTCGAAAAACTCAACGAGAGGTAATTAGCGTATACTTCCAAAATCTTCTACTCAGATTTATTAAAGTGTGGCCAAAATTGTGGTAAGGATCAAAATATTAAGAAGGGGTGTGAATTTTCAGCGGATCAATACGTTTTAGCAGGGCTGGATGAACAATACAGATAATGTAGGTTACTGCCTATGGGCTCCGAGTTTCATAGGGGCCCCTTGGCCCTTGAGAAAAATAATTTAAAGTAGTTTTAATTTGCTTTACAAAGATTTCAGATTTATTTTTAAAGAACTAACAATTTCGCAAAATTAGCAAATATGGTACATACTTATTTCCTTTCCAAAATAAAACTGAAAAACATCGACAGACACAGACAACTGTCCCGACGCTACTTTCCTCAGTAGCAATGCTTATATATTACTAACAATAATTACACCATTACTCTGCAATGTTTCCAGGGACGAATTAAGCGGTAAGCGGATTAAGAGCCCCGCATATCAAAGGATCCCTAAATCTTAAAATATCTAAACTTAAAGATTCTGGAGCTGAACGAAAAGGTTCAACGAAAAAACCCTCCATGAAATAATCGAACAAACCTAAAAACAAATTGTTAAATTAATGGCCTCTAAGTTGATACATATTTCGTCACCAAGGGCTCCCAGTTGTGATCTGTCACTGCGTTTTAGAATCCCTTGAATCGAAAAAACGCATTTTTGGCCATTGGTATATGTGTCTGTCATTTTGCAGGGCTTTGACCCTTTTCCCTCCCCCTCCCGATGCGCGTGTAACAAATAACAGCCTGTGTCAAATTGTCGAAAAACATATTTTTCTATAGACTGTTGGGCCAAAACGGCTCTAACGATTTTGATGAAACTTTCCTAAAATCTTGTCCCTAAAGCACATTCATTTTTTATATATAAAGCATTTCCGAAGAAAAGCAGAAAAAAATTATGAAGAAAATAAAACTTTATTCGCGCAAAACTACAATTTTTGAAGGATCAATAAAAAATCATTCGAAAGGAAATTAAATGTCCTATAAAACAAAAAAACAAAATCATCCAAATCGGTTCAGTATTAGCAGAGACATAGCGTTTTGAACTTTGTACACTTGTTACAAATAATTTTGCACACGTTCCTATGAACATCGGTTCACCTTAAATTAGCTTTTGATAACTCGAAAACAATAAATTTTCTGGGATATTCCAGATGTGCATTTGAAAAATAATTTGATTGTTTACCAAAATAAGCAAACTAAAAGATATAGCAAATATTTTTTGTAATTTATTCTTACCCAAAACGGTAAGGAAAGTCGTGAGAGTGGATACACCAGATATTTTTATTTCCTGATAATGCCTGAATAGGAGAAACGTTGACTATTTAGTTATTTACTGGTATTTGAGAAACATGAGGCTTTGTTTTGAAAACTTTCAACATCAACATTAATTTTTCTCTCCTTTGTTTGTATAAATATGTATATATTTATATACTTTTATTATTTATTTTTTAATACCCATTAATTGTGGAGTTTGAAGTTATAATCGAAGGGATGTGTTGGTTTTCAGAAATAAATGACAATTTCGCATAAAAATAAGGCCACTGTATATGTATGGAAGGTCTTTCTAAAAGATTTTCCAAGTGATCCGAATGAGCGAGGAGAAAGTATATATACGAATCATCTGGATTCACACCACACTCCGGCAATGTTCCACTAACCACAAAACCAGTAAAAACATCCTCAGCAATGTCACTCTCTCTCCAAAGACAATTGGTAAGCTAATGAGTAGTTCAGTGTAAATTGAATCTAAAGAATTATTAAATTCCTATAACATGTTGAGGGTTATTTTTTCTCAGCCTTTAGGTTATTACAATATAATTTTGGGTTACATTTGAAATAATACTAAAAATACATTTGGTTCCCAAAATTCAGTCTTGTCCCCTTTCAAGACAAGTTCGAAATTTCTATGGTCATATGGAATAAGTTGGTATATCGAAAAATGGTTCTCCTGAGTTATGTGCATAGTGATCCTCTCCCAATCCTTCAGCACACACAGTGAAGTTGGTAAGGTAACTAACAGCTCTAAATCTTTATGAGTAACAGAAGAGCATTGTGAGTTACCAATTTCTTAACTGTTTGGAGAAGGCTTGTAAGATGAAGACACTACACAACTCAGGAGAACTATTTTCGAACTTACCTAACTTATTATTCTCTCTGATCATAAAATATATGACTTTTTTTATGCTAGGTAACTATCTCTTATTATCCTATTGCCATTATCTTATTATTGTATTTTTTTATAAAATATATATTTTTTAAATAAATTCATAACATATATCGTCATATAAGCTGTTACAACTCGTAACTCGATAAAGTCAAGATTACAGGAGGAAAAAAAAAAGTTTAAAAAATGTATTTTCTACAATATATATATATATATATATATATATATTTTTTTTTTTTTAAACCATCGTTTTATAGGATAAATAGTTTTGTCTAATTTACGAAGCCTTTAAAATAATGCGTCGATATCTTTAATAATAAATGGTATCAAGATTTATTATTATTGAAAAGAAAGTCATTTCCATACATACAACCAGTAATATACTTCGAAACAGGGTTTAATAACTTCTATAAGGAATACATGAAAAAAACAATATGTAAAAAAGAAAATATTTTCGCATAAAAATTAAACAAAGTAGAAGCTGAACAATGAAAAAAAACAGGTGTAGTACAAGCGTCGCTAACGATATTGTAAAGGTACCTAGGGTTCTGGTTCTTTTCAAAATCCGAGAAGGGGGGAGGGGATGAATTAGAAAACTGGAAAAAACAACCGGTTCCAAAAGTCAGGGGAAACCCATCGGCCAGAAAGCGGAACCATTGTCAGTATACCAGCTGAAACAAAGGTTGTATTCTGGCCAACTTGGACTTACTCCGATGGGCAAAAATTTCACCAAAAATTTAAATGGAGAAATGCCTGTGAAAGAAAGTCAACTTCTCATTCTAACTTAGAAGTTTAACTTTAAACCAATACGTGGAAATAAATATAGCAAAATCAAAATAATTGGAAACGAAAAGTGTTATTAAGACGGAAAAAAATAGGGTTGAAAGAAAGAAAAATGAAATAAAAAAGTAAAAAATGTAATTCTTTCTAATTTATTGCTATTGTTGTTATTTGAGTCGCTTATTTCCAAAATTAATCCTAATCATCATTGGCAAATTATCAGGTGCCACGAAAAACTATACTTTCTATTCCAATTGTGATATAAAAACCAATTTTTTTTTAAAAATATGCTAGACAAATCTTTATTCTTGCAAATATTTCTAAAACTCGTTGATTATATTAATGTTAATTAAAAAGCATTTAAATTTTAAATAGACCGCAATTTCCAAAAAAAAAATCGTTTGGGGCTCATTTTGGAAATAAACCACTCCATTAAATGCAATTATATTATCAACTCAGGTAAAAAATTAAAGCATTATTCTAACTGTAACGAAGACAACTAAATTTTAACCTTACTAGACGTAGATAATACAATCAAACAAAGGATAAAATAAAAATTATTAGGCTTGCGATATATACATCCATAGAATATTTTGTGGGTTTTTCTTTCTCCGATTTTAAATAATTTTTTGTCGAAACCGAACTTAGACTAAACAACATTTTATAGATAATTATATCAAATGATATTTTGTATTTTAGTGGATTAATAAGCTTTAAAAATGGGGTTATTACTATTTTTAATGTCATTGTATTTAACTATATTTGTGCAACTATTGTTTGCTGCAATCTTTGTCCCATTAATTTACAATAACTAAGTGGTATAAAAAAAAAAATTGTAATTTATGTTATTTCCCAGTGATTAAACTTGAAAAACCTTGAGCCTTGAGTCCCTTCCCCCTCCTCCTAATAATCTTTAACCAATTAGCAGGTGTAAATCACAAATAATAATAATTATTATTATTGTAAATGTTCAATATTAATATAATACTAAGTTCCATATATCTTGAATTACTCCCCTACTTCCAAGGTATACATCAATTGAAGCTATCGTTAATCCTATTAAAGTTAGAAATAAACTGCTAATATTTTTAGCACAAAAGTGATATTATATTACATATAAAAATGCACCCTTCATACTTTCCTATTGAATAGACAAAATGTATTAGTATCCCTAAAAATGGTAATGGGAATGCTAGAATCAAAATTTGATGATTGATTTTTAAATGGTATCCAACAAAAAAGTAACTTACGACACAAATATCGATGGAATTGGCAGATCTTTAACACTTTAGAATCAATAATTTTATTTCTGTGTGCACAACCAGCTTGCCTATACTTGCGCAACTTTTTTTCTGAAATATTTTCATAAACTCATTTCATTCGTCTTCGAATGAATAAATTTAGTCTGCGATAATATGTAATTAGCTTTAAATCAAAAATATATACAATTTCTGCAATGAACGAGCGCTTAAAAGTTTTGGTACATGGACTTCAATAAAGTATGATAAAAAAAAGAAACGTGTACTGGCCTCTAGAGGCCATCTAGATGCGCCTTGGTTGTGAGAGGGTAATGGTCATAAATATGCAGATATTAGAACCTCTTGAATTAACAGAAGGGTACATTCTTTTAACGATATCTATTCTAAATAATGATAAAATAAATGTTTTTCTTTGTATAAATTCTTTTCTTCAGAAAAGAGTTACAATAATTCCCCCAAAAAAATTATAACAAAAAAATGTCTATTTCCATTAGAAATATTGTGAAAGAAGTTCTAAAAGGAATAAAGTAATCAACAGATAATTTTATAAAAGTAACAATTATCATTATTCTTCATATATATTATAAATTGAAAGCATTAAGCTATTTAGTTATTATTTAAAAATTATTCCACATTATAAGGGGAACAGTTTCTAACTTAGATTATTCGCTTTTATTCACGACAACCGTTATATTAACCACATAAAAATTAATTTTCTATTGGAATAAGCTCATTATTCATAATAGTTGTATAATATTAAGGAAAAAATATTAAATCTTTGTCTGCACTTAAGAAACTTTTATTTAGTCCAAGAGATCTTTCATGAAATTTAACTAAACAGATTTGATTTATGACGCAAATGCGCTTAATAAAATAAAGCATGGCAGGGCAAGATGATACATCAACCTGAAACCTGAGGCATAGAAATTGTTATTTTTAAACGTGAGAAAAATGTGAAATTTCGAGACCGGAGAGGTGATTTAAAATGTAGAAAAACTACTATATATATTTTCGACCTTAACATTCAGGCCCAGAGCAAAACAAATCGAATTGTGAAAGCAACAGTACCTGACCGAGTTTCATTAATGATTAATCAAAACTAACGAGGTCGATTCTCGGTTGAAAGTATTAAAGAGCAGAACCGACGATTTAGACACATTTGTGGGAAGCATTAGTGACAGTACCGTATTTTTAATTTTACGGTTTAATGCTGATACAGTATGGAAGGAGCTAAAATGGTGATCCACATCTGCCAATTTTTAGTTAAGTAGTTTTGATTGATTTTTTTTTTTTTTTTTGCCTAACAAGATACTATGCAACATGCAACGTGTCACGTTCACGAAAATCTTCGCGTTCCGACAATCTTGTGTGCAACAAATGTTTTCCACGACTATTTTAAAACTCATTTTTATTAAGCTGCCTGATTGGGATCTCAATTGTTCCTTTCTGAACGAAGCATTCTGTTTTAAAAGCATACAAAATACATCTCTTATCACATTGTCAGAAGATATAACACAGTAACTTGAGAGAGTATTGTTTACATCAAAATAATTTTCTGATAAAAAACCAATTGGAGTTAATCAATAAATCTCAAAATCAGCCAAGGAAGCTGTATAGCAAATAATTTAAAAATAAATTTATTCATCCATCTATTAAGTATCCAATTAACGTTATATTAATTTATATAGTTAGTTATTTCTTTAATAGAGAATGCCAGTTCTAAAAGGCAATACAGTAGAGCGTCGATTAACCGGACGTCAATCAGCCGCACCGTCAATTATCCGGGCTAATCTTCATTTTTTTTGTTTCAAATGCCAAATTGGGATTGATTCCTTCCTATAGGGGAAGGTTTTGCCCAATTCATAACTACATTATACATATAAAGATATAATAAATAATGAGAACAAATTTTTACAAATTGTTTAATAACAAAAATGGAACTTTATGTACTTAGAAATAAGCAAATTTTTATTAGCACAGGCTGAGTCAGAATCAATCCAGCAAATTCATTGTCCATCGCCTCCACAGTCGTTGGCGTGTGCTGTAAAGGTCCCGGAACAGCTAAGATTTTCTGTCAGAAGGTTCGTGTAAGTCGGGAAATTATCGTTATATTATTTGGCACTGTCTAAAACGGTTTATGGTAGCTCGTCGACAATTAAGTTACGCATCAATTTAATAAGCCACAGGTGAAGCGACAAAAGAAAAAAAAATTATGTATAAGGAGAAATGTCAAACATATAACAGGTAGCATTAAAGGTGACAATCGTTTTATTCAGAAAAATAATCAAATAAGCATGAATAGGATATAATTTGATTTAGAATCTAATGGATTGTTATTGAAGATAAAAAGTTAAGACTTTTAAAGAATTTAAATAAATACATTTATGACCTTAGTCGATGATTCTTGCATATTTCAATACTCCACATTTACATAGAGAGGAAAAATGTAATATATCGGAAGAGGAAGAAGAAGAGTAAGATGTAAATAGGAAGGGACATATGTAAAGCCTTGGTCAATCCTCGTCCTGCTCCGATAATACCCCACCCACTATGGGTATATTGCCTTGTCCCAACCCAGCCTTCACATTTGCTCTTCACAGAATGTCAGATCTGCATATATTTGATAAGCCATAGGTCAATATGACGGGAAAAACAACGGCACGGAGAAATCGAAAACATAAAAATAACATAAATTATCAAAATGGCAACCCTTTCATTTTTATTTGAAAATTTCAGAAAGTATATAAAAAACACAAATATGCAAAAAAAATCATTGAAATTATATCTGAACGGAAGAACTGAGATAAAAATTATCATTTATGAGTTTCTCTCGTTTTATCTATTGAAACAACACAATACCCTCCGTACCATTATTAATATACACACTATTTTTTAATGAATAAATAAGACAATCTCTAAGGGTTCGAATTACATTACTTTAGGCATAGTAAACCAACTACAAAGTTGGTCTCCTAAAATATTTTTAACATCTTAATTATGGCAATGTTTAAATTTGAATATACACTTTAATCATCAAAATAAAAAAACGTTCATTTGCTATGATTTTTCATTTGAGACTGCCCAAAAAAATTAATTTACATAAATAAATATAGTCAAAGTTCCCGCCAACAAAATTTATTTATAATAATCTATCTGCCACGTTTTAACAATTAACAGCCATTTTCTGCCATGTTCTGAATATTAATCAAAATAAAAAACAATTTTTGAGAAAGAACAAGAGATAAAAAACCAACCTAGCTCAATCATAAAAAACATACCATTTTTTATTATTTTTATTTTAAAGCCCCATGGGATGTGGTTTTGATTTGAGGGGTTTGTACAGTGGTTTGAATTCCTTTTGCTGCATATGATGCATTTTAAGAGGCGTCTGAAGAGAGGAATATTAGGGAGTCGTGGGGTATTTACAAGGTGAAAGGGTTCTAGTGTCAGGGCTCACTAGTTGTTTTATGTTAAGTTAGTTGTCCTCTGTCTAATCTAAGGCTTCTTACCTGTGTTTGCCACCTCTGTGGCCGTCCTGTTGGAGCCAGATTCCTTTAAAGTGGGTTCGTCGTTGTGTTGGAGGCTATCAAAAAACTTGATACGCATCCGATTGATAAATTCAGTTACTGTCGGTAGTTCAAGGGTCGCACAGTGGGGCAAATCGTATATTCAGGAGTGCAAAAGTAAAAAAAACAAAGATTAAATTTAGCTCTCGTCGCTAATGCCTATTGGTACACAAATGTTTACATTCATAAAAATTGGGCAACTATTAGAAAAATGTATCGAACGAATTTATTTTAAAGGAAATTTTAAAATTTCTTTTAATTGTAAGTTGTGAGATCCGCTTAGATTCGCTTAAATTTTTGCACAGTTATTAAATTTGAGACGCTAAGTTTCTATTTTTTATGATTGTTTTTGCAGCCTCAAGGCACTTTTTTCCATGGATTTTATTGGAATTTTTTTCCAGTTCAAGGCACATTAACAGTGTATGTTTTTCAGAAATTATCTCCACTTGGAGAAGGACTCTGTTAAATATTTGGACAACCAAGGAAACTCTTGAATGAAAAAAAAAATCAGCATTGCTCGATTAAGTGATTTTTAATGTTGTAGAGCACATTTCCGACAACGAAGACATAATTGGGATGTCTCAAGAAAATAACATTTTGATCAAAGTTTTTTTTAAGTTAAACGAAAAAGGGATGAAGCATTGCTTTCCATTGGGACAATCTTGGTTGGGCACCGAATTAAAAATAATTCTACCCAGCGTAAATCGTGTGTCAGATAGATCAAGTATTGGTTGCCCGATTAAGTTCTTTCACGATTCTTCATTGTGGTCCAAGAGACGAAAAATACCACAGCTATAACAAAGTGCTATTTCATCAGAAGAGGAAAGAAATAAAGATACAGACAATTTAATATGAGGAAATGGTTTGTATTATTGACTTATTTCATTTATTGTTATTTTCCTGTGATCCTTTAGTTTCATTCCAAACATTTCATCAAATGGTAAAAATCAAAAGGAGGTTGCACTATTATTTTCTCTTCCGGATTCGGAATCAGATTTCGAAATAGAAACGAAACTTAAGGATTAGATGTTGTAAAAACCCAAATTAGAATAATTGATTAGAAGTAGGAACTTATATTGTGTTGATTTATATTCGTTTGTATATTTATAATCCTTTACACCTATATTTTATGCTTATATAATTTATATACCATATATCTATACTAATATACTAGCAAGTTACAGGTATATTTATTTATTTAATTATCCTATGGATTTTTATTTCTGTTTAATAATACAATTTAGTAAGTTTTTGTATCATTGTGCAATTGATAATGATAATTTTTTCATGATTGTGCCATCAAAGAGTTTTGCACTAATTTATGATTTGCCCCACTGTGGGTCCTATGGAATAAATCCGTTTTCGTCCTCCGTAAGTTGGTGTGTCTCACAATTCGTCTCAGAATGCAGTTCTGAAACTGCTGGAGTTTTGATGCAGTTGTTGCCGATATATTTCCTAACATTGGCACTGCATGAAGAAGGGACGGTCTTAATAAGCTATTATAAATTAATAATTTGAGGCGAAGGGATAGATTTGGCGATGTCAACAGGTAGTTTAGTCTGTAAGACTTGGTTTTCACCAATCTGGTCTTCTTCTGACAATGGAGGTATAGTATCAGATGCCGCCAGGTAGGAGGAATATAAAAAAAAAGTATCATATTCATTATGCATTATACTATTATATCCTTAAGAGTATTAGATGCTAGTCGAGAGTGACACACAAGTACACTATAGAACTTAGGAAGAGGGCGTTTGTTCTTCTGGATGGAGAAAATAATACAGAAAAAACATACCTAAATTAATTAAAACTTTTTATACTATTTCGTTGTTATTAAGGTTCTTAAGTAGCGAATATGTTAGTCAGACATAGCTGTCTGTAGCCAGTGTCGTTTGGAAGGTAAACTTTTAAACAAATCATCAACAAAATAAATTCATAACGCGTAATTCAACAACTGTAAATCTAAAGCACAAATAAAAAAAAATATACCCTTGAGTTAATATTTTTTTCCGATTTTTAAATGTATTTATTAGGTTTTATTATTTCACAATTAGGAAATTGTACTACTCTATGACAACAATAAAATTCAAGGATTATAAGGTTATTAAATATAAATCAACCAAAAGTCTCACGAGGTGTATGTTCGTATGAGTGATACGTGTAATTTTAATTTTTTACAGTATTAAAACTAAAAATCGATTTTTGCGACATCGCTATGAAGAGAAATAATAAATTGTAAAAATCATTCATAAATCGTGATGGACACGTCTTGTGAGGAATGGGTGTGTTCAAACATATATAAATTTAGAAAAATAATGTAAATTTTGGATGAATGAACAATAATTGAATAAAACAATATTTGAGAATAATTATTTACTGAGTTTTAATAACAGTTGGCTTATTAATAAAAAAAAAATTATAATAATTTTTTTGAAAAAATACCTTTGTGAAGTTTATGAAGAAGATGTAATTAATTCCGAGGCTTGGCTCAAACGAAGCCACTTATATCTAATTTATAGGGCAAAGAGCGTTTGAAAACTGAAAATTCTTGTGTCCCCTCGCTTAAATAATTTTTCATAGAACTAATCCTCTGACGGTGGTTCTTATCTTTGTAGGTAGCTTCTTATTTCCACCACTCGATAAGTCACAAAGCAAGCGTTTCACTGCCGTTCTTTTGGGATTAGGACTAGACAATAAATTTACTTTACTTATTAGCCCACTTAATTAGTCGAAAACAAAACTCATTTCATTTCTATAAATAAATGAGGCTGAAAATATTTCATCACTAGTTCTTTTCTTAGGATGCTACGTTTCGGCCTTTAAGCCGAATGAAAAGAACCTTATTTAGTTTATATACAATATAGCAAACTGTATACATTTATAAAAGTTTTAAATATAACCAAATACTTACTTCAAACAAATAGATTTAAATGCATAAAAATGCAATATATTAAGTCCAATTATATATGGTAGTCAATTTTCAGAGATGCCTGAGGATGGGTTAAAGGCCGAAACGTAGGATCCAAATAAAAGAACTAGTGGTGAAATATTTTCAGACTTTATTTATTTATATAAATCAATTCATTTATTCACATTTCTTCTTAAATCAATAAACATATACCATTAAATTTAGGAATATTATATGAGGTAAAACAGTTTTGTTCGTTAAATTTACAATGATATTATCTATGAGAACAAGCAAGAAGACAAAGAAGGAGTTTTCCTATCTAAATTCAATACGCCATTACAGGACGGATAACGCTATTCGCAGTTATGAATAGCAATGTTGTGTTGATCTCATTTGACCTAGATGCCAGAATAGAGAGCCCAATTGTATATAAACAAAAACATAACAAATGAGCGATCTACGTATACGTTCTGGGTAAATGAACTGCATATTTCATGATTACATCAAAATTCAAGGCAAACATCGACGGTGGAAACAGACACCTATTTTATTTGAATATTCCAAAAATAACTAAATAATTCGTAAGATATATCTAGAAATTAGATTTTTAAAAATATATCGCCAGTAACCTTATAGCATAGGAGCCTCGGAATAATTTAGTCCTGTACTAGCTTTATTCTTTGAACTAACACTATAAAGAGACCCGTTAATTCCGGAACTGGTGGATATGTTACGCAGGCTTAGTCTTTAAATGAGCCTCATTT
Source organism: Rhaphigaster nebulosa (assembly GCA_948150685.1). Taxonomy (NCBI): domain Eukaryota; kingdom Metazoa; phylum Arthropoda; class Insecta; order Hemiptera; family Pentatomidae; genus Rhaphigaster; species Rhaphigaster nebulosa. The sequence goes on from OX411306.1 coordinate 162,597,943, forward strand.
CTGGCCAACCAATCGCCCTTATTAAAAAATATATATTCTTATCAATGTGTATTCACTGCATTTATAAGTAAATATTTTTAAAAGGTCTTAATAAAGAAAATTATTTTTGCTTTCGAAATAACAACTATAATAATAGTTATATATAAAAGAAATAAAATTGAAAGCTATGAGCAAGTGATTAAGTCAGGAAGTTAGACTTAGTTTTAGACTAACCCAACCGTAATCTGTCGGTAATATTCGGAATAAAGCCTCGCAGAGATAGCTCTCGAATTAAACTAGTGTAGAAGTACTTTACTCTGAAATTAAACGGAAACTAGCCATACATTTATTCAGAATCGGGATAAAAAGATTAGGTTAGTTAAATGCAAGACTACGTCCACAGACACTTGATTCAGCAACCGCTACTAAAAATTTTTTTTTTTAAATCTATAAGTAAAAATATAATTTTGAAATCTTCTGTCACTAGGTAGCATTCGCAAAAAATATAGCAAAACATGAAAATATACAAGAGATTCTAACATCTTCTGAGTAGTGCGCGCGCAAAAAAAATAAAAATGACAAGAACACTTGCCATGGGAATATCATGACTCACCACACAGGAAGTACACCGACCTTGCAACCATGCCTTTAGTGAGACCGGATGAAGAACTATGAAGCATAAAAAACATATAATCGGCAAAGCAATGTTTGAAAAACCCTTCAATAATGAGATAACTTCATGAGATGCTTGAAGAGTCCTTGAGTACATTCGACAATTTTGTTTTGCATGTATAAAAAAAGAAAGCGTTATTTTACGAAATGGTTGAGAACCACCGGAAAAGAGAAATAGAGGATGGATTAGAGAGTAATAGAAGGTCTATATCAAACAAAAGGATAGGAAAAGAAAAAAAAGAAGAACAGATATAATATGTACAATGTAGTAATACTTATTATGTATTTAGAGCTAAAATGAAAGAAAAAAAAATGTGATGAATATTATGTATAATATTATTGTATGTCTAGCTATAGATTGATTAGTATGCTGTGCATATAGCAACCCAAGATTTTTGGACAGCATTGCTGTAAATAAAGCATTTCTCTCTCTCTTCGAATAAATCGAAAGCTAAACAGCATCCTGAACATTCCAAATATTCATTTGAAAGATAATAAAATTACCTACAAAGCTAAATTAAAAAAAAAAATCTAATTGGGACCAATATTAGCGAAGGAACAACAAACAATTTTTTTTAATGGACTTCGCACAATAGCGATAAGAAAAAATGTGCGAGAGGACACACCAGATATTTTGATTGGTTCTTTTAATATGTAAATGCTAATTTTAGTGTAGCACATTTGTCTTTCCAGAATTTTAAAATTATTATTAATTGTAATATTTTAAAAAGTACATTCTCGGTCAAAATGGCATTTTTTGAAGAATTTATATTCAACAATGTTCTACTGAATATAAAAACCGTGAAAAAAAAAAAAAAAAAATCGTATGGGAAACCCTTGCAAGAGCGATAGTTCTATCAAGGGTCGATGCCGCCACCCACATCTAGATAACAACCTTCGTTACACTCTCACTCAACAACTATCAACTGTCACGAGATTAAGTGGCCGGCAGTCGACCACACAATTCAAAAGAAGTCAGTGACAGTCGGAATAACATAAACGAAACTTCACTTTCACGGACCACTTAGGAGCATCTCTGTTTGAGGTAGTCAGCGGACCAAGGAGATAGTTGACATTTCTAACTCTAAAAACCAATGTTGAAATATCGAATGAAATATATACTAAACAAAAAAAAATCAGTGGCATAGCAACCCTTGAGCAGGGAATAACATGACGAATCGCATGGCCATCACTAATTTCATTCAACTTCTCGAGAAGTTTACATGGCTTTTCCAAACCATTGGTACTACCTGAAGTAGTACTTTCAAGAAATAAAATTGATAATGAAAAATAAAACAAAAAATTAACAAATATTTTTTTTCTATGCAAACAAATGATTTTCAATCAAAAAGAAGACGGTTGGGGGCAGCATGTATATTCAACCTACTCAATATACGCACCCCAAACCATCTTCTTTTTACGATTACATTTACGGTCAACTAGTTCTCCATCATTACAAATGATTTTTGATGACTAAGATATCTTTAGAGCAACGGATTGCAGATCTAATATGGAAAACTTATTCTCAACAATTTTCCAAGGCGTCTGAAAAGAAGACGGTCTGGGGGAGGGGAGGGGAGAGAGAGAGGGGAGAGGAGAACAATTTCTAACATAAAATTGTCATTAACAATTTGCCAATGGGTAGGTTACGTCATATTATTTTGCATTCTCAGCACTATTTATTTATGCTGTTCATGACTGTAATAACGCGATGTAATTTTTTAACATAATTTTTCTTTGGATTGTTACATAGACAATGAAGATATGAACTGCATAAATCTTGCCATTATTGCTGGGAATACATTCACATTGTCGGCAAAAGTGTGTAACTGTCATACCCCAACTTAACAAAGAGAGACAAAAAACGTTTAAAATTAAATTTTTATCATATTGAGGCGTTTTCTATTAGTAAGGTATTTCTATTCTATTAGTAGCTATGTACTAGGCAAGTGATATACTATGGAGTAGACAAAATAAAAATTTAGTAGCTATGTACTAGGCAAGTGATATACTATGGAGTAGACAAAATAAAAATTAAGTGTTGTGCATAAAATTTAGACAAAAAAATAAATTAAATAAAATAACACTTAAATTAAACCGTTTTGGACTTAATCTCGATACTTTTACCAACAATATCTTAAAATTAACCTTTTTTTTTAGATATTTCACTGTTGAACTGGGGCATGCAGAATACGATAATAACAAAACGAAAGCATGCAATTGTTCAACATCAATAATTATATTTATGATCAATAAAGAAATATTATTAATGGAACAAAATTTTGATTTATACATTTTACAATGATGATATTAATACATAGACATACAATAAAAAATAATTTTAGTGAAAAAAATAATAAATACAATAAAGGAAAATTGGCGATTAAAATGGAAAAAGAAAGATTGTCATTATACCGCACTAATATTTTTCAAGACTTCGTATTTTAGGGACAAAAATATAACAGAATTGCATCTATAATTTGAAGAACCACCTAACCAGTGAAATATGACCCATATTACAATTAATTAAATTGAATGCAAAGAAAAATAACTATTTTAGAATATTGAAATAATTCAAATAAAGCTATTAGAATTAATATATAAATTTTTCGACAAACTCAAGAAACACCCAAAGGTGGGAAATACAGACAATATTCCAGAAATAATGAATTATATGAGTATACATTGGGTGCTATCAGAAGAAATGTTCAACAACTACAAAACAACGCGTTATTTGCCAAAAGTTATTCTAAGCCTTTGGCGCCGGATAGATAGTGTAGAGGAAAATGGACCGCGAAAGACAAACTTCAAAAATAAAGTGGAATGCGATCTTTCGGTGCTGATAAAAATTAAAAAAAAAAAATAGATTATTGTATTATTTTAATAGAGCAATATATAACTTCCATGTAAAAAAAAATAAAAACATTAGCATATCTCTAGTAAGAACTTTTTTTCATATCATACTTTTGATTGTTGATGAATAGTCAAGTAGACAAGCTTTTAAATATTGCATAAAAACATTTAATAAGCTTATCTTAATTTTTATTTTGTCAGCACATACTACCGAGACACGGACAAATATGCTTGTAAAGAGGAATGCAAAAGAAAAAATATGACTAAGCTAAAAATTTTGGTATACACTCATCAATATCCAAACAGCGAAATCATACCAACAGTGTACCCGCAAAAAAGTCCCATTTTTATTGAAACAAAGGATTTGCAACTCTATAAAAGTCCCATTTTTATTGAAACAAAGGATTTGCAACTCTATAAAAGTCCCATTTTATTGAAACAAAGGTTTTGCATCTCTATAAAAAAATAAAAGGTTCCGGATCAAATGAAGTGCATCATTTTTACGTTATTGGTTAAATGTTTCAGAGAGAAAAAAAAAATAGTTTTTATTTTTGTCTTATGAAAAATTATGTCAGAAGCACTCCGTCGATATGCTCACTAAACAACAACGTTAAATTAATATTGCATAGCACCAATAATAAAATCATCTATTAATATTTTAATGGTGATAGATACTTTATCCATAAGTAAGTAAGTAACATTATTTATGTTAGCTGCTAAATAATACAGTAACAATGACCCCCACCAATCAATGATACTATTAGAACCCATTAGTTCGTATACTTAACGATACCCAATCATCCTTGTTCTATAGTTACTCTTTTAGGGTCAATGGTGAGATCATTGACTCATGTGTGAAGCGGTGAATTTCTCCTCACGGACGATTTTTAATTTCTAAATACAACTCAATCGAATTTCGTTGAACGTAATCTCAAATAGAGGTTATATTAATTTTCGTTAACACATCTCTGATATACAATACAAGGCCTTCGGCAAGGTATCATTGAAGCAGTGTTGCCAGACTAGTCCTGCATTTTCTCTCTAAAACTCTCTAAATTTTCCCCTTAACTTATCTAAATTTTCCTCTAAATCCACTTACTTTAACCCTAAATGTTAATTCATATATTTCTATTAGTGTAACCAAAATTACCCACTAGTATAAGATAAGAATAAATGATTAGAAAAGTAAAAAATTCCCCAGAGGGTGAATAAAACTCAAAATCTAGAGGAAAAACCCCAATCTGGCTACACTGCATTGAAGTATGTAACCCATCATAGTCAACATGATCCATCACCAAAAGAATAAGGACAGTTATAACTCCTTGAAATTGTGTATTTATATATTTATATATATACACACAATACAAAGGTAAGAAAAAGAAGAATATCAATGTCAAGGCATTTCACAGATTTATGAAAAGACAAATAAAATTTACAGAAGAAGAAAAGGACTTTCAGATCCGAAAGGGATAAAAAAAGGTAAATTTTTTACAAATCTTGGCTAAGATTCAACCAAAATCGTACAGTTCATCTTCACACCAATAAAAAAAAAATAAGAGTTAAAATTAATTTGTAATTACTCAAGTTTATTAACTGTCTATCCCCCCGTCAAGGAGGTTGTGATTTATATAATATTATTTCTACAGAAGATTAGTACGTGGCGATCATACACAATGAATTTGAGAAAGCCTATCTCAGTTAGAATAAGCAAAGCATGCCGAAATCAGAAAATGTTCAGAGATAAATTAATAAAGTTCATATCGATCTGGACCATGAGCCAAGCAATAGTATTTTAAAGTATAGATCGAACTACAAAAGAAGAACTGCTCTTTGAAAATATCTCAAGGTTTCTATGCACCTCCGGAATTAGAACGGCCGGGATTTTTCCGGCTTATACTCACTCACTTAAAAGGTTTTTCCAAGTTTTCCTGAACTTAATGGTGATCTAACTACCTCCAAAAGATACCGTGACACAAATGCTTATCATAGTTGATACCTCCATGACAAGTATTTCGATTCTTTTAAAATTATTCAAATTATGACCACCAATAATTTGTTAAATCCCTCCAACTTAAATAAGTACCTACCTTCATACTTCTTAACAGAATACAACCTTTACCAGATCAAAAAAAATGAGTAAATGAAAATATTAGGCTCCGTCTTATTATATTCAATAATAGAGGTTTATATACAGGTTGTCTAGCAAAGTAGCTTAAAAAATTTCCTGACTTTTACATATTTTTAACAAGTTTTCCTTGACCAAAAATAGCAAAATTTACTCAAACCGATAATACTTGTTACCTACTAATTATACATTATCCATGACCACCTATTTTTAAATATTAAAAACACTTATTAAATGTTGTTATTGGTAAACTTTAAATTCGGAATAGGACTTATACAAAGTTATTTATCGGACACTAATATTAAAAATAATTAAAGCAAAAAAATATTGCAAATTACTACAAAATGGTATGTTACTAATTATTATTATTTATTTGCTAAATTTATTTTTACCTATCAATAACATTATTAACAGTATTTCGGAATCATTTTACAAAGACAGATTTTTGGTTATTTTTTTTTTGTATCTTTGATATAATGATTCCAATACACCTTATATTTATCCTCATAAATGACTGAGATATGGGTGTATGGAACATTTAATCGGGCGCGATTTTAAAACAAAACGGCTGATAATAATGCCGAGTTCCGAAGATTACCATGGAATTAACCTCTGATTTTGGTGCCAAATCTGACGGCGGGTGTGCAGAGGTTATCTTGAAACGTAAAACCTCAATTTTTTTGGTCGATAACAAATGTTCAGTACCTATTGAAAATAATAAACCAAAAATAATCTTTTTGCTTCTTTAGTGTTCGATGTCTTACACAATCTATATGCTGAGCAACTGTAGATTACGCCCATTTTTTAGTTTTAACCATGAATTTTCTTAGCGCTCCTGTTTTCCCGTTTTTTTTTTGTTGTTTTTTTCGGATTCCCTGACTTTAATCCCGGTCGCTAAACACTCTGTAATAAAACAGAGAAAAATAAAAACAAGATACCATTCCTATCATCTTAATTCAAGAAATAAATATTACCAATATTCCGTACATATTACTCTATCTTTATTAATCTAACTCATCCTACAACACTCATTAAAACAGAAAGGTTTCAGTGAATAACATTTATGATAAGAAGAATGCAATACCGCAGTGAGTAATGGAGACGGAATTAGAAATACTGAGTATCCACCTCAGACCTTCAAGCGACCTTACAGTATCATCACCATGGCTGGGATAATACTCAATGGCGCGCTACGGGCTCCCCCATTCATACCGAGCTCCTATCCTTTGCCTTGGTAATTAATGATATAATCGATAGTTAATTAATAAGATAATTAGGATATTGAATAGGATAGCTCCAAATACACATGATGGAGCGGTATTCATGTTAAATATACCACATACCTACACATTAAATGCCAGCAGATAAAAAAATTATTAACAAGATAAGAAATATATATATTGACAAGGTCGAGATAATTGAATCAAGAAATTTTAATTTCAAACCACCATTCTCCAATAATACATTAATCGTTTATTAAATCAATAACATAAAATGTTTTAAATATATTTTTTTTTAGAGCATTTATTATAATCGTATACAGTATCTTAACTGTATATTTCCTTCCAGAAGATTATCCAATCATAGCAAAATATATATTTCGCGCATCTGAAACTTTTATGAATACATATATCACAAAAAAAAGAGAGATGAGCTCTCCAATCTCAGTTCACTGACACCTTGCCTGGATTGGTTTTCAAAAGATACTGACAACTGCAGGGTACCAAGAAATAAAGGAATAAGGCCCCAACTTCAAAAGGTTCCTATACGGCCCTTTATGTTCCCCTCACAAAAGGGTTTGTACCTGTTAACAACTTTCCGTCCTTAACACTCGCGAAGCTTCAAGAATGGAATCGCAGCTCTCCAAAAGTAAAAACAGCTAACCACGTTTTTCTATTAGAGAATATAAAAATTAAAAAAAAAAAAATCCTACAGGGAGTAATATAAGAATAATTTGTAATGAAGGTTTTTGAATTCAAAAACGGTTTCACAAAATCGACAGTCGCGCAAAGGATTCTAGTAATAATTGATTAATTATTCATGTAATGGGGTAGAGGATAAGAAGAACATTCAAAATGTTACGGGTACAATAAATCTAGTTACTACACAACTTTCCCATACTTAATTCATATTTTAAAGCACATTATTTAACTGAAACAAAATACTAAACTATAGAATCCGACGTTATTTTAGTAAAGATTTATTCATTATGAATTCATTCAAGAAGGTCGGGATGGTAAGAAATCGCAGAATATAAGGGTCAATCTTCAAAAATTGGGAAATCACCATCCCATAATGAAACCGGGCTTTGCATACAAATGTTTTAATTTTTTTTTATAAAGTATGGTCTAAGATTTTTTTACCAGAGGGTAAAGATTCATGCTAATAATAATTTCACATATGTAAACATGTTTTAAACATTAAAATCCTCAATCCCTCATATGTCCCATTGCTTCTAAAGTTAAGCCCTAATCAGTAAAAAATGAATAAGCACAAAATCCACACTCTCTTACACCTCACCTTTCATTTATTGTAAAAATTGTATTTCATTCAATACGTATCTAATTCAATTGTTTAATTAATAGGCTAAAATGAATTTATCTCATACGCTTTGTGATAATTTAATAAAAATATAATAAATTAACTAGAAATTATTGAAATTGAAAAATATATTTCAATAAAACTGTAATATTTTTATTGTATAGTTATCATTTCTTTGTAATATTCTCTCATTCGCACTCTACCACTCTACTATGCTCACTCCCTCATACACACCCTTATGATGGGATATTTTGACAACAGTCTCTCAGATGCAATTAAAATCAATAAAAAAAATATATAAAAAATAGATTGCATCAGAAGTAATAAGAAAATCTTTCTATTTTCGAAGAATGACCCATATACATAATCTAAATATTAAAAAAAGAATGTTTTAAAATGAAATTATTTTTAAATTAGCAAGAAAAAGGGACATTTTTTTATCATCCCACTCTTCATATTTCCATATATTCATATTCCTACTATATCCCATTATTGATAATAAATACAACTTGGGCAATTTTGTCACGTGTCACATGTATTTCTAACATTTCCCTCCTCTCCCGGCCACATATTAAGTATTAAAAAAAATATATATTATTCAAGAACGTGTCAGATAAAGTTAGTGCTAACTTACCTTTTATTGCAAGTAAATAAATAATTGAAAAACCACTCGTAACTCACCTGAAAAGAAAAAAGAAATATTAATATTTATAACAACATTCAATTTGCACAATATAGTTCATAAAAAATTATATCACGTAAAATATTGAAAAATTTTATTTAAGAATTTTATTGCAAAAAAAAGTAAAATTAATAGTTAAGAAGCTAAATTTAATCAATAAATAAATACATAAAAGAATTGTTTTTACCATCAATTTTCTTAAACTTTTAATATGTTGAGATATATATAGAAACAATGTTAGAAAAAATAATGAACAAAAGCAGACTGGAATAAACCTATATTTAAAGGACCTATAACTGATAAATTTAAATTTCCAGCCACTGCAATTTTAAAATTAAAATCCCAGAATGCTATGTTTATTCCTTAGCTATTTTGTCTCATGCTATCTGAGTTCAGGATTAAATATTTTGGAAAAATGCATTAACCTCAGAAAAGGCAGGGGATGATGCCTTTAATCGCCATTTTTACGTTATTTGTTATTTACATTATAATTTTTATAATACCGACACTTATTGACAGAAGGTCAAGAACTGTCTTACGAATGACAACATTAAAATATCTACTTTTATTTCACATTATATTACCAACTTGCCTGAACATGAAAGAAATGGTTTCATTAATTAATTAATTTATCTCTCTATCAATTTTATTATTAATAATAAAAATAGTATTACAATTATTTTATTGTATTAATGTATAATTTGTTGAGAGAGCTGTGAATTGGAGTATTATTACCGGTGTCACGGTTATTGGTAATTGCGTTAACGCCCAAGCGGAAATTCGCCGTTTGGGGACGGTACAAAGGAGGACTGAGGACGGTGCAAATAGTGAACAGGAAATGCAGATCAAGTCTAATAGCCTCCCATTATTCCCTTTATATAGTCCTTCCAATCCTCGCTTATATTTAGACTTCAACGCTACACTCCCAAACTACAACAAAGCTGAACATCCACGAGGAACTGAAAATCACCATGTCCAAAGCACAAAATGATGACAGGCGACCATAAAAAGCTTATGAAAGCACCCGGAAACCGTAGCTATTTCAGCATCACCCTCAGATAATTTTTTTTATTAATATCGCTCTAAGCCAACGATAAACAGCCATCCTTTATGAGGATTTGATTTGCCTTCAATAATGAACCTTTGTAATTGGCCAACAAAATGTTGTTTATCTATCCTCCTTAAAATTTGAGGTTAAACATTTCATGTATATGTAAAATCCAAAAACTAATTCAACACAAAACAAATTCGTCCGCGTTTTTTTTCTGAGACTACTGGTCCGATTTTTTTCCTGAGATTTCGCACCAAAGTACCAAAGCGTTAAAAGAAAAAAAATAGCATTGTTTTTTTTTTTCATGTATAATTATTTGGAAATAATAAACCATAAATTAATCATTTTAATAATGTTATGCAAAAAAACTATTCAATGCGTTACCTAGGATTTCACCTTGATAAGCGACTCACAGGAAATTATATAAGAATGATTTAAAGATACTCTATCAATATGGTATTTTAAATTTGTTTTGTATTATTTATTCATTAACGTTTCATATTTGTCATTGAACTATAAATAGAAGTGTAGTTACTGATAAAAGGAATGATGAATATCGAAGTTATTCATAATATGTGATTGTACATTTTTTACTTTATCCATAACACCTCATTCCAAAAGGAATTATCAACATCCTTAAAAATGTAATTTAAAAATTTCTCTATGAGACGTATTTTTTGTATTAAAAATATATATCTTATATATGTCCATATATATATAGACCATATCTTATATAGACCATATATATATGGTCAAAAACAGATGTGTATACAATACATAACAGTACAAGCAATTATATTTTCAATTGTATGATTCAGTATTATAAAAATAAATAAAAGAGAGGGGGAGAATTAATGAATAGGCTTGATTTTAATCTTTGGAAGCGACAAGTATTTGTAATTAATGAGTAGTTAAAACATTTTTTTTTTTAAATTTTCCTGTGGTTCCCGACTAGCAATCAAACTATATATTTAAGTGGTAGTTAAATAAATAGTTAGTTATGATTTGTAAAAGGAAATAAAGACTAAATTAATAAGGTGTAACGCAACTGTATGATATTCATAGTTTCTATGAAAAATAATTGAGACAGTTTGGAAGAAATACATAAAAAAAATTATTTATTTACTAAATGTGCAATATGGTAAATAATAGTATTTTTTATTTACTTGTATGAAAACAATGTCTTGGCTCTTAAACAGGAACATTCTATCTGCTAAAAGAATTTGCTTTTAAGCTTATCTCTTCACAACAAAGCTACAACACTAGCAACTTCTGAAGAAGTGTCTACCCCCCCTACTTTCTTTGTCTTTATTCTTCTTTTCTTTTTTTAAATTTTTATTACGTTAAATCTAGCACTGTATAAGCATTTATGACTCAGGAGGGTTTTCCCAAGAGGAGTATTAATAATAATATAAAAAATATCAAATGAGGAAAATCCATTGACGTTTTACAAAACATTGATGTATATAAACTAATTTATTTATTGAATGAATGCATTCCTAGCGAATCTAGTCCTTGTAAAAAAAAAAAAAGAATAAAAAAAAGTGTACAATTAAAACTACAAAATAAAAAAATAAATTATTATTAAATTACTTATTTAGGTAATTTATAAAAAAGAATGAGAGACCTCTTGAGGAATCCGGCATTTTAAATAATGATAATTTATTAGAATCCATTAATCACTGCCAAATTAAAGCAATTAAAAATAAAGACAGAATACGAGCATTCTTCGCTAAGGGAAATTAATAAATTCTCATAATTTTTGGAAAGGTCACAAACCGCCTGTAAAAGTCAGCCCTAAGTACAGGTTTTGAAAGCGGAGAAGGCTTAAATATTTAGCAGCGTTTCCCAAAAATATTGAGAAAAGGGGCAGGACATAATTAAAAATAAATTCAACAATTCCAATCAATTTAAAAAATAATGGTTCGGAATTGATAGAAAATATAAATATGAATTTATTCTCTGAAACCTTTTAGCAGGGGGGAAAAGAATTAAAATTGGCTACCAGGAACTTCAAATAAGCCGCATACCTTCCTAAAGAAAAAGAAAAAAAAACTTGAGATTGCTCCCCTTCTACGTTTATTACATCAAGGATATGCAAAGCAGTGTGTCAACGTTGGCGAGTATTTCAGATGATGTGTTCGACCTTCGGTAAGGAATTAGCTACTATAATTAAAGTGAATGATATATAATCATTCCTAGTTTTATAATAATTATATATTTTAATCGGTTTATCATCTAGAATGCATTGGCCACTTTTAAAATGAAAGTCGATAGTAGTCAATAATAATGTAAAAAAAATTGATTGCTGCATTTACGTGAAAATAAAATGCAGGAATTTTTATCTACCATCAATATTATATAATTCTGTCTTGAGAGTCAGAATAGAGATAAACAGTAAAACAACCAAAACAAAAGTAAAAATAACTAATTAAAAAAGAAAGCATATAAAAGAATAGCAAACTTCATGATCAAAATTTCTTCGTATGATAAACTATTTATTGCTTGATACTATATAATCTTGGTATCGGCACGCATTAATTGTGTTAAACTTAAAATAATTAAATTATATAACGATTAAATATTTAAATTATAATGTCTTAGAAAAATTCAGGAAAGCTTATGAACAAAAAAATGTTTCGCCACAGAAGACATAAAACAAAATTATATGTAGGAACAAGTATGTACTATTGAAATTTCTACATGTTTTGATGTCTGTACTCATAATTGAATTCTTCGTTCTCAATACCAACAAATAGTTCTTCAAGTATTGTACTGCGGAGTTGTTTACTGACACTACCAGGATATTACTATTCTTATAGTAAGTCTAAATGCATTTATTGTCTAAAGAGTACACAACAGTACTCCGCAACCGCTGTACCCCGGCAAACTAGTGTGCCGCATGGCGAACTTGGTAGTGCCTCGATGTTCTCGAAAATAATTGAACAATTAAATTTCCTGGAGCTTCCAGTTTTTCTCGGCTAATTAAAAACTAAAAAATTAGGTAATCGACAGATAATTTAATTAGGAAACTGATTTAAGAACTCGCCAAAAGAAATTGCAAAAAAATACGTAGATTGATAATTGAGGAGATTTTTATCAAAAGTTGACATCTCCATTTCCACTTTTGTTTGTAAAGTTACAGTAAAAACTAATTTTTCCATCATTCTCAACTTCACTTTTGCTTGAAAAAACAAAACTTTCCATTCAATTTTCTATGAGGAAAAAACACATTATACAGAAGTGGGGCTAACATTAGGTACATTTTGGGATAGGCACTTATCAGAACTCATTGAAATTTGTTTTGGTCGGAAGTGGAGATGTCCGCTTTTGATAGAAAGCTCCTCAATTGTGGAAATTGAAAAATTGATAATGCAAATACTTTACATCCTTTTAAATTCTGCATTAAACCTTCTGAACTTTAAAACGCACTTAATTGAATTTATATTTTTACATACTCTATTTTTACAAGAATACCGAACAATTTTGATTTGATTTTACAAGAATGGACGAACATTTTGATTCATGAATATCTATAATTTCCGTACAAGCAAATTGTAAAAAAAATCTGGTGCGGTGCGCGGATCACAAAACTTTCCCTTACCGCCCTACAATAATGATCTTTTTAATATAGTTTTAAAGAGTTCATATAAACAACAATGAAATAAACTCGGCAGCATTCACTTCTTCACATCATGTCCCGGATAAGTACAATACAAATTTTTTTAAACAATTTTAGTACGACAATTATGTAAAATACCTATATATTTTAAGTTTTTCAAGTTGAAAATATATTTTAAAAGTTTCGGTTTAGTTTCTATGGAAACATTTTGTTTCCATTAAATAATATAAAAGTAGAAATTATTAAGTTTATTTCTGCTTTTGTATTCTTACATTGCATTATTACAGAGCGTATTTTTGACAATAGATTGGTGGGAGGAAGTTCGGTCGTATCCGTCTCCTTTCGGATGCGCTCGGTTAACCATGGAGGGTCTTGTAGTCCTCATAAGATACTGTATCTTTGCTAATATTGGTCCATTTTTGATGATTTTGCATTTTCATTAAGCGGCACTTCCGGTTAGTCGATTTTGACGAAAAAGTTGCTGTAACATCACATGCATATGACTACGTAATTTCAGTATCGTATAACTTTTCGTTTTTGAGGTAGGCTGTTAACATACACACAGACTTATTTTGCGAGATTTGGTTATTTGGACCCTGGGGACCTTAAACCGCGTATTTCCGTTTAAAACTCAAATTCGAAAATTTTCACGATCGCAATACTTCCACATAAAGTAAAAAGACTTCACATTCCAATATAAACACTGACTCATTTTTTGCAGGTATAAATCTTCAAATATTGTGACATGTTAGTCAAACATCATATAAGTTTATTTCTAGCACAATCACTTGTATGGTAGTAAACTGAGTGGATATTTATTTTTTATGATAATTGTTTTTTATTAATTTTTTCTTAAAATATATTTATAACCATTGTTGTTTATCGATATCTTTTTATTTATTTATTAGCTCTTGTGAACATTTTGGTTTTTAATTTTTTTTTTTTCATGTATAAAAAAGCCTTATTTTAAGTTATGTGAAATAGTTGAGAGTCGCCGAAAAAGAAATATAAGGGATAGATTAGGGAGTAATACAAGGCTTATAGCTAATAAAAGGAAAAGTAAATATATAAAATGGGTAATGTACTGATGATAGTAATATGAATATTTCATTTGTAATATGAAATAAAAAATGTTATGTATATTATGTCCAATCCAAGGAATTACGGCAGCAATGCTGTAAATAAAGTAATTTACATATTACATAAAGCTGTAAATTTCTATCTTTGATTCATTTATTTCAGGAGTTAAAATAATAATATTATAATACCTTTACTTCAACTTTCCGCGGCATAAATTGTAGACAAAAAAATTACCACTCATTAGTTTATTTGATAATTTTTTATATGTATCTTATGTAAATTCTATAACTACGAATTTTTGTTTTTGTATTGATATACAATTCAATCTGCTTTGTATAAAACAAATAAAATTAAATATCTACACGCATAGAGCTATTTTATTGTTTTTTTATCTAATAAAACATATACGTGTTATTGTAATTGACGAATTGGCAAACTTTTACTTCCTAATTACAAAAATTGAATGTTACGTTAAAAATAAATAAGATCTTGAAAAAATAAAATAATTGCGTTAAATGGTAAATGGTGCTAAAAGTGTAGATGGAAAGCATGTGCAAATGTTTATTGCACGAACTAATTTTTTGATAATTAACTATTTATAGAAAAAAGATGAGTCATTGATATGCGAAGTGATTGTCCAGCAGTGGTAGTGCCAAATTTGTTCACGTGGTTGTTTGATTTTCAAATGAATCGGAGAATTGTCAGGAATTGTTATGGAGGCAAGGTTACCAGACGAGGGCATATGTGAGTAGGAATACATTAATTTAAATTCGTCAAACGTAGTGTCCTTTCCCTCTCATATTCCCTCCCCTTCCCCCATTTCTCATAACATTAAAAACACTTCAACTCAGTAATAATGACCAGTGGGAAGTGGAGAGGGGGGGAATAAGGATAATATATCCCTCCTCCGAAATGTTTGAAAACATATAATTTTCATATCATCCAACATAAGATTTGTATTTTTAATAATAATTTGTGATTCAATTTTCCATTCTTATCCTTAAAACTTACGCCCAATTTGGCGATTACAGACACTTAAGTGATTACTTTTCTTCTGATTAAATCCTTCTCGAAAAAAATTAAAATCTTCCTTCGACAAAAAAATTCTGCGTACTCGCTGGATAATGACAACGCAACAGCGAAATTCATTCTGGAATAAAAATGAGTTAGGTTCCAGTCAGTGAAATAAATAAAGATATTGACCATTAGGTAACGAAAACAGAAGTGTCATATGATGAATAGAAAATTATCCTACGCCAAACGATTATGGTCACTAGTAGGGGCCAATTAACCGACCATCATCATTTACTGGAAGGTTAGAAGGATAACGACAAAAAAAAAAGTAATGCGCTAATCAGAAGAAAATTGATGAACACACCTGTCATTACTAAGTAAAAAAACAAAAACATAAATTATGAGGAAAACTTCACGTGCTACCAAAGCCAATCGTAGGATAGTTGTTAATGAAGTATTTTAAAGTTTTCTTCAATGTAGCAAGGTGTATGAATGGTGAAGGTGTTCTTGTTTTGAATGATATCATCGGGCATTGTGATGAATTGGTTTCTTAATCTGTTAGTTCTTAGTTATATATTGTATAACTTGTATTTATAATGAATATTAATCCTAATGACATTTTAAAAATCTAAAAAAATAAGTGTTAACCACATAGTTCAATAAGCATATTTCAAAATTACGGGAACTCGAAGCCATTTGGATTAATATATTTTTCTTGTTTATATACATTGTAATTGTGAAATAGCCCTTCAGTTATCTTCATAATCGTTATTAAAAATAAAATAAACAGCTATAGGAACAATTAATAAATCGATCGTTAGAAATATGCCAACATAATCAAAAAAATGTCAATTTGGTTAAAACTTCAATTCAAACACAACATCAACTTAAATACAATTACACAGAATCAGCGATATTTTATAAAATTTTGGGTTAAATTTCAAGTAGTCAACGGAGAGATACGTTTACTGAATCGAGATTATTTTGAGTTCTACCAAAAATATTTCCTTACATTTTTATGTAATATGCGTGTATTTTATGTGAGAGTTTCTCGTTTAAATATGATATACATAAAGATGAGACATGTACCATGGACGGAGTGATATCCCAAGCCGATTTGGCCCTCCTGGGCAAGGACTGGGGGTGGCTGGAAAATTTCTTCTTGATGGGCCTGGACAAGGAGGCGAACCATCCCTGGGTCGGCAACTTGAAGTGGTCCGAGAGGGAACGCCTCGTCGGGGGCGGGAAGGGAGGCGGCGGCATCCTCACCCGTTAAGCATCACACACTAACTGCCGGTCCCGGCCTCCCCCCACCACCACCTCCCATTCCCCCTCCACCGCCCTCAGCGAAGAGTAAACATAACAGACTTAATAATTCATAATATTGCAATAGAAATAGAAATGTATATCCTACCATAAACAACTTCCATACAAAATTTGAATTATGTAAAATGATAATTTTTTTTTCTTTCTTTCAGATTTAAAAAGAAAATATAACTATATATGCAGGGTCGGATTTAAAGTTTGGGCGCCCCTAGGCTTAAGAATTTTATCCGTCCCTCTACATATCATCGGAGAGGTGGTCGATCCGACAATTTTCCGCAATAAAAATAAACTTTATGGTGATAATTTTCAATTTTATCACAAATAACACAACTTTTGAAAATTAAGGCTTTTTATAACACACCATTGACATTTCCTTTGATATTCAAACAAATATTTTTCTTTAAGAGTGCGCCCCCTAGGCCCGTAGTCGAAAATCCTGAAAAAACCAGGCCCGGCTCTGTTTATCTCCGGTGTAAATCCACCTTAAAAGTAATAATGAACAGAAAACATTAATATTTTAATATTTTCTACTTTTAGTTGTTATATCATTGTTATTATTATTTTAGTTATTTCTAACAAGCAGTTATATTAATAAATTACGCTCCACCTGTAAGAAAAAATGTCCTGAATGTACAGTTCAGATTAATAAGTGTAACCGTATCAAGGTTATTGCTTGTTGTTTTTACTCTCATTAGGAAAAAAAATCAATGAACCGTTGCATTAATGCATCAACAACCGCATTCCTAAAAAATAATGCGATTAAATAAAGAGATTTCCACAAACACGTTATCCAGTGTTTTGTTATGCAGACAGCCTTGAAACAAATCAAAACAAGCGATATTTGCTATTTACTATACAAACCATTTTGGAGGTATTTAAAATGCAAAAAGAGCTCTACGAAGAAATTAAGTATATAACGATATAATTCTCAGAGAGCGTTGTTACAATGCAAATTATAGCACAATATTTAAAACAACCTTTACGGAATGGCTCCCGTTGGTAGCGCAACATTTAATTTACCATAAATGATAAAATCCTTTAAATGTTTATGTAATATTACATAAAAAAAATAAAATCCTCCCATTGATGTTTAAGAAGCTAAATTCTAAATAAAAGAATTTGGCTGTACAGGAGAAAAAATCTTTGATTAAAAATACTAGAACAGGATTAAACAATTGTATCTCAGAGATGATAAAACAATCACAAATTAAACATCATATTAAATAACATTTTTTAGCTTACCATTAGAAATATAAATACCTCCGTACAAAAGAAATAATGTAAATAATAAATAAAACAGAGAAGTAAACATTAGATCTTGAAGTCTTTAAATCTTTAGAATGTTTTCATATTTTTATCGTTTATGATTTTATGGTGAATTAAAACTTTTTCATTAATAACAGCACCTGTCTTACCAGACCCAATCGCAATAAAGATAAAAGCAGTAAATGAGAAACATATAATAGAAGAACAGAGATCAGATAAGTGTATACAAAGAAATTATTATTATTAAAGTTTATGATCCTTCTATTCATACATTAACCAAAGAAAATGTTTTAATAAAGAATAGATTGATGGAACGGTACACTCTAATGGAAGTTCATCATAGACGTAGGTGTCTCTTCCATCGTATCAATATAATATTTATAAAGCATAAAATGGTCAATGAATGGATAAATAAATGAATATAGAAATATAAATGAATAAAGAACTGTCTACAAAAATACTTCATTACCAATTAAAAAATTCATAAAATTAAGTTTTCAAAAGTAGATTTATAAGATACTTGGTTATAAAAATTTTACTAAAAAAATGCACAATAATATATACATACATAAATATATATAAACACACACACACACACACACACACACATATATATATATATATATATATATATATATATATATATATATATATATATATAAATATTTATTTATATATATATATATATATATATATATATATATATATATAAATATTTATTTATTTATATTTATATATCAATATAAATAATTTATAAATTATAGGATTTTTTCTATTTTATTTATTTTCGGTTCCCTAAAGGCAAATATTTAAAAAAATAAATATAAAGTAAAAGCGAACTTGATAGGAAGATATATTTAAAAGAAAATAGAGAGCCAAAACCAAGTTAGAGAAAGTGCTAGTTTTTTAGTGATTTTTCCCCTCCTTTCCATGAAAAAAATAATCACTTGTTTTGTTATTCAATGTGTAAATGAAAAAAAAATCTAAGGCTGTATATCATTTGACAATCCATCCACACAAAAGAAGCTACTACGACCAGAATGGTGACTATTTAAGTCAGATTATGGTTGGTGTGCTTTGGTGAAGACAGTATCAAATTTACAAATCCTAGCAAACTAGATTTTTTTAGAACCGAGTTTTATTAAAGCGAATGCTCAGTGATTCTCATGACACTGAAGTGAATCCACTTCAAGATCAAACTAAATCCTAAATCTTTAAGGGCACGATGATTAAACCAATCGCACTCATGAGGACAAACTACTTCACTTCACCATTTAATAAATTTGAATAATAGTACAATATAATAATATTGTATTATAATATAATAATAATACAATACAATAATTTATTCAGTTTTTGATTAATAAAAACAAAAAAAAATCGGACAGACACTGTGTCCACCACACACCCGGCGTTAAAGGCGTGGAATTACTTAGAGTGCAGCAAGTAATGATAATTTCAAAGAAGAATATATAATTATAAAACAGCAATCTCGTGAAAGAAGATACAATTGTATGTTGCAAATTATATTGTTATAAATTGTATTACTCGCTGTCTAGCATTTATAAAAGCGGAACAGTGCGCGTTTAAAAATGACACCAAAAGCGTCCAAATATTTTTCTCTACTAATTAATACACCAGATGGAAGAACGTAACCCTACTTCAAAAACATTAGATATTCACAAAACTGAATAGTTATAGTTATCTGAATAAAGATTGCAAAATACGAAGGTTACAAAACATTTTCGTGCACATGTGCTAATCCCATTAACAGTCATTAGGCCTCCCTTTCATACACATGATAGACTTAAATAATTACTACCAATTTAGAGAAACATAAGGCTGCAGCTTCGTTACGCAACTGAGAACAGAAGCATTCTGAAATATCCGCTTCATAATAAGAGAGCTGTATAACTGATGACGTTAATTTAAAAGATCTTGAAAATGACTACTTTTGTTAAAATTAAAATACAATCGGATTTCTTTCTCGCCCTACTCGAAAATTCCCGGATATGCCACAGGCACGCAATTGTTTTTCTTTTTAGCTCAAGTTCTAAACTAAAAATATCTGTAAGTTTTATATAAATTTACAACTTAATGCAAGATGAATCAAGCAAATGAGATGTACATAAATTAAATTAATGGGAGAAGCTACCCATCTTTAGCACTCAAATAATACTACGGTAATTTAGACCATGAGCTCAATTTCTTTTCATATGTATCAAAAGAATGATTCGACGACTGTGAGGGAGGAGAGATTACATGCGAACTGTTTTGATTGCAGTTAATTGTTGAATGAAAGATATATATTTTTCACCAAATGATTTATAAATGATATATGAAGAGTCCACGGAAGAAAGAGGAAGAGTCACATTTTTCCGAAATGGAGTTATACACATCAATATATTCTTACCAGTGGAATAATGTGGTAAAAAGAAGAGGTCGGAAATATAGATGGCCAGAATGTCAGAAGCGTTTGAAGAATTCCCATAGACTGAAGAAACTAGGAGGAGCTTTAAAACTTGCTTTTAAAACCTTGCTTTTCTTCTAATGCAATATGGGTGACTCTCATCATTTCTTCCGTGGGCTCTTCATATGTATCTGATTTCGGATTAATTTATTTGTGACATAATATGAAGCCGTAAGATTTTTACAAAGTCTTTTTCTTTGTTTAAAATCCTACTTATGAAGCAGAGAATCTATGACTTATGAAGCATTTCTTCCAGCTGACCGATTTAAAGCTCACAATAATCCCCATGGTTTTGGTTTTAAGAACACATAAGTTGATGGGTGAATAAAGATAATAAGTTATTTTTAAATATAACGAATTTCTTGCGTTTCGCAACAGTGCGTTTACAGTGCGTTTCGCATTGATGTAATCACGATAAGAATGCGTTTTAGAACTACAATCTCTGGCCGGTTTGATTTTTTTTTCAGTTCAATTGTAATTATCTCAAGCCGGAATGTATTACAGCCATGTCAGATCTCAAGAAAAAAATATGGTTTTCCATACCTATTTTGTGTCTTTCTTTCTTATTCATATTTTCTTTTATTTCATAACTACTTAAGAGCACTTTTGTTTCTCCTACTCCACAATTTTCTTATAAAAAAAAAGTAAATAATAATGTTTTGGAGAAATTGTAAGCAAAGTACCACAGCACTAAATTCAAATATATCTTCAGTTGCAGATAAATTACCGAAATTTAGAGAATAATTATTTATTAAACATTTTTTGAAACTGTACCACTACAATCCATATCTTATAGTACTACTGACTGATGCCTGATGAAGATTTCTTCATCAAAAATTGAAAATTTTAAACTAGGAAAAACGTTAATTGAATAAAACGTTATTAAATAATTCGGCATATCCAACACACAAAGGTGTAAGTGAAACATGTGAATACAATGCTTGATTGGCACACCCCTGCAAGGGCAGTCAAACCTAAAACATGATAAGCTTTCGAAGGTACTTGGTCCGGCACCTAACATAAATGTGTACACAAGTAATGTATTATTTCATTCACCTTAAACTACACAAATCGAATTTCGAACTTTTTTTTTTATGTAACTAACATAATTAAAAAATATTTTATTTGAGAGAATAACTTTATTTTATTAGAGATAACAGCTACAAAAAGGTGTAATTTTGTAATTCTGAAGACTTCAATAGTCTGTGAAGTACACAATAGCCCGATAAAATGGCGAAATTCAGAGTGGAGCATAAATAACCTACTGATTTTGAAGGATTGTAAAAAACAAATCAACGTCTCTAGAAAAAACAAAAATAATTGGACTGATTTTCAAAAAGTATATTGAATAGTTTTATTTCAGTGAATTTTAAAACTAAAATATTTCAAATGTCGTCGGGTATTGACAACGCATTGCTGAAGACGTTTTCGGAATTTTTCCATCACTTCGCGTCATTTCTGGTGGAATGCCATTGACTTCTTCTTGTCTAATTCTCTCCTTTAAATCATCCAGTGAACGAGGTCGATCCATTTCATCCGATTTAGGGCATAGGACGGTCTCCAACATGTGCACGTTACGGTCGGAGTTCACAGCTGCACATCCCTCATCAAAACGTACACCGAAATCACCAACAGCCACCCAAAGTGCCCTTCTAACATTTTTTTCAGATATTATATCAGAAATAAGAATGGATCTCATCGAAGGGAGATCTGAAATTTCTGGTTGTCTTCGGCAATGCCTAGTAAATATATAGCATCGGCCGACATTAAGAAGATGAAATTTTTAAAACTTACTGAAATAACACCATTTTCAAGGAACGTTTTGAAAATAAAACCAGTTTCTTTTTTATAGAGACATGGGTTTGTTTTTTTCAGGCCTTCAAAATGTGTCAGTTATCTCTGTCCCACCCTATAGTTAAAAATAAAAGGTCAACATTTTAATTTTAGTAAGAACATTGAATAAATAAAAATAAAGAACCTCGGAAAAAACGATTAATTATTTTTTTTTTTCAGACATCGCAAAAGAGGCAGACGAAGTTTATCTAATCTACAACGCGATTGGCAACACAGGAAAATTTTCTATGAAACAGATAAAAATATAAAAAAAATGTACAGAAAGGAATCAACTAAAAACATTTATATAAGAAGTGAAAGGACAAACCTTATAAATTATACCAATGACAATAGAAAATACAAAATAATTTTTCACTAACATTAATGAAATTAACTATTATATAAAACCAGAAGATAATGGAGAAAAATGTGAAGCATCAGCAAATACAAATACACACATACATAATTATTATTATTAATTCACTAACTTTTCATTAAAATTATTAAATACAACTTTTAAATCAAATAAAACAGTTCCGAAAAAAATCTTCATAATAATTTAACAATGTTACCGACACCTTTAGTAAGTATAATATGTAATACCTAACACATAACGTAATTTTCTACAAATCCTAAATTATTATCAGAAAAATTATTGGAAAATTTATGTTAGAAGTCGGTTTTAGTAAATATAAATTATCTATAAAATCGTAATATGTATTAATTTAGCCACAAAGAGGGTTTCACTGATAGAGAATTTGAAAAAAATATAAAGCCATATAAAATTTAGAAGGCTTCGTTGATATAAACTATATTGGTTTCTAAAGGTTTGTAGCTATTCGTATTAATTATATAATCAAGGAAATATAACCCTTCATGCTTTACTATTTTTATTTTCATTTAAACAACGGCGTTTCGAGCCGTTTGGCTCATTATCTGGTTGAATCTAAAAAAATTAACATTGCAAATATATAACATCAATATATAACAATTTACCAAATTCTTTAAAAAAAATAAGAGTGATGTAAGAAGGGTTATTTAAAACATTTACAAAAATACTACAAAAAGAATATAACCATATAGAAATATACGTTATATAAAAACAATTTAATAAAGTATAGTTGCTTTCCAGTACACCAACCCATTTTCTTAATACTTTAGAAACAATGAATAAAAGCTGAAGGCTATTTAATTTTTGTTTTTCATGAATTATAATAATAAACACAAGCAACAAACAAGAATAGAATTGAAAATCATCTTGACAAGCCTTAAAGACGCTTGAAAATGTACAATTGTACAGTTAGATACTATTCAACTCGCACTTCAATTTGTAAATTTTTTATTTTGTCAATTTAGCAATTATGAGTTAGCTTGACTACTCAGAGTCATGTAATAACTAAGCATCATGCTAATTCCATGCAATTCTAAAAATTCCAATTCCAATACTTATGATAAAAACCATAATGCGGCAATGCCGACAATCGCTAGTATATAAACAGAGAAGAGATAAATAATTAAATCTAGCAATTAAAAGATATTTTGCAAATTAATACAAAGGAGATAAGTCCAACATTGTGTAATGTTGTTACATAAATCTTAATAAAATAAAAACACTAACAGCAGAAAAAAACATCCAACAAAAACGAGAAATAATAACGAGCAATCCTTGGAACCTAATGAAAGACCTCACGAAACCATTTCTTACAGCACACTATATCATCAACTAGGGGTCATATTTAAGGTTATCGCAGAAGGGCGTGTTTTAACAAAGATTACAAACTGGTGGTAAACAAGGTTAGGCCTATTTTGAAACAAATAATTTTGCATTCATATAAATACTAAACAGTGTCAATGATTGGCAGCTGTCGCTACATCAATGATAAACGACAACAGAATTTAATAAGAAAAATATGTTTCAAATGTTATCATAAGCTTAAAGTTAGCAGAAGGACACCCTACCCGACTAAAGGTGTATTTAAAGAATTGAATACGAATGACCAACGAACTAAATGATCTAAGCTTATTTAACCAGTGATTTACGGAGTGATTGGTTTGAGAGTTAGTAATAAATAAATTCTATTCGAACTGGCTCAGACCGGATAGAGGAAAGTTAGAGCCCACGCGGATTCGGTCCGAGTTCATCAGTATTGAGGGAATGAGCGGTGAGCGAATGATTCAATGGGAGAGTCAAAAGACTCCATTACCACATTTGATATACAAATAGATTTTAAGGTCTTTCTACGCTGAATCTGCCTACCAGAAAATATTTGAATTAAGACTTTTATATTCTCAAAAATCTTGGCTTTTAAATTAAGGTCCATGGAAAAATGTGACAACTAAAAGAAAAACTTAAATATAAGTATTAAAAATATATAACTACATGCAATACATATGACGGTGATGATCAGTCAATAAATATATAAACAAGTACGTTTGTTGGTATATCTTTATAAAGAAATATTTGTGGAATCTCAGAGCTACTGCTGAATTTAAAAGAAAATTCAATACTCACGCTCTCATTCCGCAAGGGAATCAGACTAAATAAAAATACAAACTCAATCATTGTAATAAAAAAAACGAGGCTCCTATTATAACTCATTTAAGTCATTAGGTGATTTTTATTATTATCATATCTTTACCGAAATACGGCTATATTATTTTTTTAATTAATTAAAATTAATGTAAACACGATAAGACCAATTACCAACAATAGGCATCCAAATGACCAAAATATTTAGCTTATTACAGTAAGAGAACTGTACTGACCCATTCTCTGTACAGCAGTTTTTATCCATTAGGACTTCTGAGACCTTCGGGTTCTCCAAAATCGAAGCCCTAATTCCCTCTGTTTGTAGTCTAAACACAATACTAAGTAGGAAGTCAATTTTATAATAATTGATAAATAGAACAATTTTAACTATTTCTTTAACAAATTCATATCATTTAGTAATACAAACAAACATCCGACTGTTAAGGCTAATAATTAAATATGAAATCAATAAATATTTCAAAATAGGTAAGAAATTATATCGACAAAAGGTTCGGTATCGAATGAGCCACACCTAGCCCAACATCTTCATTCAACGAAGCTAGCTCTAAGGAGTCATATTTATTTATAGCAGGGCTGACACCTCCCAGCGTCACGGAACTACCTATCTCTGCCACCTATATTTACATATTTCCGATTCCCGCGTCGGCTCTACGGGCGTCACGAGAGGTAAGCCATGGTGACGTAATGTTCTGCTCCTCGGTGATAAGACGCGTTCCAAATGAGATTCACAATAACAGGTTCTCCAAAAGCAAATTATAAGCATTTTTCAGTTTATAATATAGAGACGTACTTTAAGGCCGTCTTCTCTTCGAAATGTTTATTGAAGAAAAAATCTTTAATTTATCTGTTTCCATGTTTCAATTCACTTTTTTATGGAGAAAAAACACATTTGAAAGTAATGGGTCTAGCATTAAGTAGAGTTTGGGATACCTACCAGGGCTCATCGAAATGTTTTGTTCGGAAGTGGAGATGTCCAATTTTGAAAGAAAGCTCCTCAATTTCATTCAAACAAATATTTGTAAAGCTGTCTTTTGATAGTTTTGATAACACCGGGAATTCCAGAGGTTGTTCTTAAAAAATTGAAGCCAGATAAGTACGTAAAATCTTAAAAACCACAAAAATATGACTAAAATTTACTCCGGCCATTACAGTGTTGCTCTGCCTAGAACATATATTTTCTTACACACATATGTATATGTAAAATATACCAGGCATCTCCGAAAGTTCCATATTCATGTTCTAGGGGCTATAAAAAGAGTATACAATGCAACCCCACCCCTCTCCGATGGCCTTTGATATAGCGCAATAGCCTACTATTTTCGGTGAAAATACAACTAAAAACAAAGCATAAAACAGCTAACATTAATTTGTCCTGGACTAAATATATATTGAGGCTAATCATTTACGAATTAAGTTAAAAAATTATATTGAATGGCAATCGAAAAATTTTCATTCATAATTCCGATGATTCAGATTTGACCAGACTACACAAGAAGGCCCCCCACACACATGGTAGTATATATACCACTAGCACGTGGCGACTGATAAAAGAACATGTGATGCTTCTTATCCACGCTGGTGCACGCTTCAAACCATAAAATGACACTTAAAATATATACAAAATCAATAAATATTCTACATCTCGAGTATATAGATATATGGTTTATTTAATTAGATTCGTGATAAAGGCAATGTAAATTGTACAGTTTTTTCCTTATTTCACATAAGATAAGAAAACTGCGATTTAGAGTTTGTAGAATATACTAATTCAAATTTAATTTATATTTTGTTAAAAAAGTAAACGGTATTTGTAAACAAAGATTAGTAATTCAGCTGCTTATCACCAAAAATTTTAATTTTACTGTGTTAATCAAAGAAGTGCTTCATTTCCATTAGTGCCAAGAAGAAAGATATAGTGTACTTAGTGCAACATAAAAATATAGTCCCGTAAAATGGTATACTTTACCTTGCATCAAATGATTTTTTGATATTTTGAATATGATATATGGCTAATGATAAATCTAAGTTTCCGATCTCGACAAATGTGTATTGATTCCCAACAGACACCAAGAAATATTGAAAATACGATTCCAGTTAAAGTGGAATGGAAACTAAAAGCCTGTACACATGTCATCATTCCAATATCGAATCACTCCAAATATTTTGTATGTTTCTTGTAGAAAATTTGACCCTCTGCACGATTGTTTATTATGCATTTTGCTCTCAACTGCACTAAAAAAATAGTTATTAAGGTGATACAACCGACTTATCTACATTTTTACGTATTTTTGATATTTTTACAGATTGTCACGACCCAGAATCTCAGTAGTTGTTCTAAATTTTAAACGTTTCATATGAAACTAGTAGGTCATTTAATGATATTTAAAATTGGTAATCAAAACTTTTTACCTAAAATACCGCGGACGCCAGTTATTGAGAAAAAACTGTTGTTTTTTTCAACAGTTTTTAAGACAGCAGAAAACGCAATAGAGAGGATAGGAGATCGAAAACTCGTGTATTTTTCACCTAAAAATTAAAATCATCTTTTGTAATCCAATTCCTTTTATTTTAGATATATCCACTGGATTACAGAATAACATAATACCAATTTACCCGGGCGAGAACTCTCGCATTAGATATTAATGCTTATTCTAATCCCTAATACATTCGAATTGTAAGCGATATTAGGGAAACAATATAATATTACCAAAAAAGTTTATTTAACATACAGATTTGGTGAAGCTACATAGTTTGTAATGACTATGTTGAAGTTACAGTTCATACTTAATAAGTAATTAGCTTACCCCACTGGAAAACATCTTTTCAATTTAGCAGTTAAGCAATTAGATCCAGCTATAACATTTTCTATGTGTAGTATTCATATATAGCATATAGCAGTGCACTTTAGGATTGGACATGGGAAACAGCATATAATTTCCCACTCATTAAAAGTTTTTGTAAACAGACTCAAATTGATATAAACTTGCCATGACAACGACATGTACGCAAGATGGCATATGGCCCGTGCGGACCTATACATGCGTTATCTCGAAAACGGTAGGTTTTAAGGCTTTAAAATGCTGGACCAATAGGCCCTGAATGATCATAAATGATCTTGATGCCCGCATCAAAATCATTAAAGCCCAACTTATCTCGTCTCGATCCGTCGACTCTCAGATGCCGAATCTTTGAAACCTCCCAGTTTTTTCATCACTTTTTTCATCAAGCCCTAGTAAGAATTTAACAATTGAAACTAGGATTCGTCACTTCTCTGTGAAATTCCTTTTCTTTTGATACCTCACTTATCAAAATCCATCGCTCCTGAGAGCCGGAAAAGGGATCTATACTACCGTAATAATATATAGTAGTGATCAATTATATATTACCCAAAATCATTCCATACTATAATGCTTTTATGGTAAATATAATGTAAATATTACTAGCTGGGTGAATTTCATTTTAAAAAATCTTCTAAAATTTGATATCATCAACTTTTACGTATAACTCAACAGCTGTATCTGGAACAGTATTCGGACTACCGTGAACAATTTGGTCTTCCTTAGGTTTCAAATTTAGACGAATTTAAAAACATATGAGTTACTTTTGCCGAAAAATAGGTTTATCATTGTTAAATAGGCAAAAACCACTCAATTTTGCTTATTTTGTAAATTTTCTCAAAATTTTTAACCGCTATATCTTGAAAAGTATTAGATCTAAAGAAACAAATTTGGTTTAATTTTGTTGCAAATTTAGTTTACTTTAAGAGATTACACAGTAAATTTTACCGGTTCTTGAACTTCATGAAAACGAAAAAAACTCCAAAAATTTTGCGGGTTTTCAAATATTTCAAAATGATCCGGACATCTATCGAGGTCGAAAACTTTGATTTATTATTAGCCATCTATCACATACAACTTATCAAAAGATCATTTTGATACAAAACTATCTCATCTGATGCAAGATATTCTCCCTTTTTGACGATTTTAGTGGATCCTATGAGTATGTTTCACCCGGATATCAAAGCACGAATACAACTTAGATAAGAGAACCTGAAATTTTGATAGATTCTACCAATAGAGTTTCAATTACAGAACGCAAAGAAAAAAAAATCACGAGGTTTTTACAAAAGTTTTGTAAAAAGTCACTAAACTTTTTGAAAAACATTTTTATCCTTAAACTAAAATATAATTTTCAAACTATTTTTGCCATGCCTTAGGTAATCCTGTAGCTGTTGGTTTGCTGAACGTGGGATTCAACGAGCCTTGAAATATTGTATTCACTACCTAGTGAAAAATCCTCTACATTCAGCAGTTTTATTTAATTTTTTCTAACTATTTCATTCTGAAAATAATGTAGTAAGTAGGTTCCTAATTTGTGAAAGCAGTTTTGCGCCATACAATATGGTCGAGTGGACTAGGGTTTTAAACATTATAATCTTTAAAAATAAAAATAAATCAGTATCACTGAAACAAAAAAAAAGATTTTGTGTTCAGCACTTGTTAAGAAAGTACAGTTTCTTAACCAACGGCAGTAAGCATTCACGTTCAACCACCAAGTTTATCTTCCAAATCAATGAAGATTGATGCTTCGTGAGTCCCAGGAGGGTCTCCCGATCCCGGAGTCGATTCACGGCTGATATTGCAGAACAAAAAACGTATCTGCCACAGCCGTACTCGAAGAAGGAGTCTACAGCCTTATCTCGAAGCTAACGCACACCATTAAAATTTTAATGGTATGGAATGATGAGAAAATATGACCGGAATAAAAAATACAAATAAATAAATGCACCTGGCAGATGCACACAACCAGAATTTCCGCTTATTAAAAGGATAAAATCTCCCTGAAGCACATTTCCATAAGATCAAAATAAAAGATAACTCCCCTTCGTGATGAAGCTTTATAAGCAAACAATCATCAGCATACATTTTTACTAAGCAGTAAACAAAACAATAAACTCAGAAAATAGAAGAATCATGGAACATTAACATTAACATTGACGGGCAAGATAGGCTAGTAGGCGATCGCCTAGAGCCTCCCTAATCCGGGAGCCTAAGAAACGCGGTTTATATTTTTTTTAAATATTTCTCCCTCTCATTATAAAGTAATAAAAAACTTTTAATTGATTACTATTTGTCGAATGTGAGCTATACAATTGTAAAACGTAAATAAATTACTACAGACAATCTTACTTTTTAATAAATATTTAATAAGTGTGCCAAAATAGCAGAAAAGTGTTCTCCAGGCATGTAATTTTTAAATATCTTCCGGATCCCCTCTTAGTAAGTGGCCGAGCCTCCCTCTCTCTCTCTCTAGATTTAGATTAAGATGGGAATGATTTTAAAAAATAATTGTTCAATTATTAACAAGCAAAGGGGTTTGTTTTTAAATGATTATATGGTTCATATAATTAAAATTAAAAATAGAACTAAATAATATTTGCCGAATTAAAATGCAAATCCTCCTATATTCATATATATATACATATATATATATTTAATACTTTGAACAGAGACTTGTAAATATTATTTAGTAACTATTAAATTAGTAAATATTAAAAGCAAATTATTAATAAATAAATATATATATACATGTATATATACATTTTGTATTAATAATTTGCTTTACAGGACATAATTATAAAATATTACTATAACTCTTTATGAAATTAGGAAACAATAGATCAAGAAAAATCATGCGGCACATGCTGAATATCAGTAATAAATATATTACGGATAGAGTCAGAAGAAAAAATGGCATAGAGGCAGGGGCGTACACAGAATTTTTTTCGGAGGGAGAATTAAATTTTTTTCGTGGAGTAGATTTAATAATCACCTGTGATCACCTAAATGTCTACAATCGCCAAATTTGGAGTAAATTATAATAAGTATGAAAATTGGATCAAAAACTATTGTTAAAATTACCAAAATTATTGCTCAAAATATAAATCTTATGCTGGTGGCTATGAAAATTAATTTTTTTCGGACATTTCGGAGGGAAGATATATCCCCCTGATCCAGCGTACAGCACTGCATAGTTCAAGACAAAAAAAAAAATACTGAAGATCTGCTTTACACCTTTTTTCATGATTTGCATTATTATTAGAATGAATAATAATTTTTTCAACAACAATTATTCAGTAATTATTAGTTGAGTATTTTCTTTCTTCTTTGTTTCTTAGGAATTATTTTTTTTAATTTATTTTTATTTCAAAATTTATTTTTAGTTAATCTATAGGATATTTAATCCACTAACTATATTAGTCGTAGTTCAGAAAAAGAAATATATACCATCCCAAATGTAAATTATTTAATATAATATTATTATAATAAACAATGTGTATATTTTAGAATTGCGAATGGTAACAAATGGCCGAAACGTCGAAACGTACAAATGGCCTAAAAAATACTGAATAAAAGTTCCTCTAACCCATTTATAATTTAATTGTTGTTAGTTTTTTATTTTATTTGTTTTTAAATAATTTCGAAGCAATTGCCTTTAGTAAGCAAAAAGTAAGTAACCAAGGATTGAAATGAGGGAAAATATATCAACTAACAATTTGTGGAAGGAAATGATAAACAAGATGGAAATAGTCGCAAACATGAGAATAAACGGGTTTCACAATGTATATATGGCTCAATGAAATATTGGTACATCGTTTAATTTAATCATCACGGGCACAGGAACTTTAGCCGAAATTCGCTGATACCTCTTCCGTAAACTTGGTTTCGTAGGGTTTAACGCCCTCGAATGACCCCGGATAAGAACAGAAAGGCCATGGCATCAACAGGTTGTCACCCGCATATTACACTTATTTAGGGCAAAATTAAAAATAAAATTCCTTATTTACACACTATAAACGGATAACAAATAGCTTTAATGTATATATTTTTAGACGTTTCGGGGATACTTTGTACCCCTCTTCAGCATCAAGTCATTTTTCGTCAATTTATTGTATTAAATTTAATACAAAACTGGAACCATAAAATGTTGCATTTGGTCGGCTTATGATGAAATTCACGATTTGGACATGAGAATCAATTTGAATAATTGCAAAAGTTTTTATTCCTGTTTGATAATAAAAAACTGTTACCCAACTTAATAAATAAGTAAGAGTAAATAAATAAAATTCACGTATTGGAATGAATTTCACCACAATTTGATTCATAAACTTATTTCACATAACAAAGCAAAACTATATTTAATAATGAATCCTGGTTAAACTACACTCTCGGACTAAACCGGCGAACATATTATAAGAAGAGTATAAATTGATTGAAATTGAAACGCACAGTTGTTCGGTGCTAATACATTATTCTACCGTTCCATAGCCTCCCTAGTTCACTTAGCGACAGGCAGAGCAACTCAGTAAGATGAGACATAGTGCACGTGTTTGAGAGAGAGAGAGAAAGAGTAAGAGAGAGGGGGACTGATGAACGAAGTTAGTGGAAGAAGGATTTTTCTAACTTTCATGGCTTTATAGATGGAAAGGGGAACAACTACATCAACCTTCTTCTCAATATTTTATACACTCGATGCTTAGTACTGATGAAAAAATGGAATTAAAAGCCTATAAACAAAATATTCCCGATGATCTGGCTGTTTTTCGAGCATAATTTCAGATTTTTACACGACACGAAAAATTCAAGCAGAATTCACTATTATCAAGGAATTCAAGGGACACGCTGTTACATCATTGCAAAAATTATAATTAAATTCCAAAACTAGGCCTCGAGTTTTTCATATGGCAGTTAATAACTAACCAATCAACGTTACGCCAATTCAGGCTTCAAGACAGAAAACCACCAAATCACATAAATGTAGACTAGATAAAGTACAACCCATTTCAACAGCCTAACCCAACAAAGCACATCACTCCTAAACAGTTGAAAATATTCTCGTTAAAAAATCCCACCTATATTCAAGTACACTGAAAATACGACCTCGATAAATATCACGAAAATTGTCTTTCGAAAACACAGAATATCTGTTTCGAACTTAAATAATCGGGAAGGTACCTTCGCCTATCGAGTCCGAAAAACTATCAACAGAATTTCAATTGTATAATTGTAAATTATGATTGGCAATAAATTTTGTTGTGTTTTACACTCTCCTACCACTACTTGGTAAAGAAAGTTTTGTCAAAATTTCGATGTGAAGATTTCAACGGATCTATGCGTTTCCGATCCCTTCGAATTGAATAATAGCATTTTCTGCCATTGGTTTGTCTGTATGTCGGTATATGTGCCACGATTATCTCTTGAACAGGTAGCCCTATTTTGTTGCTAATTTTTTTGTTATGTAGGGTTTTATCCCCCAAAGTCTGTGTACCAAATTGGGTACCCTGTGCACAATAGCGACTGCGAAATATCCGAAAAACATTCTATGGACCAGCGCAAAAACTGCTCAACGATTTTGATGAAGCTTGCCTAAAGTCTACTTAAAGCTTTTCCTTGAGGTTTTTACTGCATTTAAAGCTTTCTAACTATTTATATATAAGATAAATCCCCGAGAAAAGGCAGGTTACAAAGTTATGACGAAAAGAATATGTTATTTGCGCATAATACGGAAAGTATGCATTTTTAAATTTAGACCACTAGACAATCATTAGAAAGTTAATTATTTTACTAAAACAAATAAAGATAAAATCATCCGAATCGGTTCAGTATTAGCAGAAATGTAGCGTTTTGAACTTTGTACACATGCTATAAATTATTCTACACACATTCCTATAGATATTAGTCCACCTCTGTTTAGTTTTTGGATAAATCGACAACTATACATTTCCTGGAATATTCTATATCTGCATTTAAAAGATAATTTGATTGTTCACAAAATTAAACATAAAAAAAAAAAAAAAAAAAAAATATTAGCCGGACTAATATTGGGGGAGACAGCATTTTTGTATTTGACTTTTTTAACCCAAAGCGGTAAGGAAAATTGTGCGAGTGGGCTACCAGATATTTTATTTATTTCTATTAAAGCTGTAAAACGTTTCTTTCTAAACAAAATAAGTATATGATAATATAAAAAAATAAAAATATTTTGGTATTATTTTATTCAGTATGATTCAAAATTATTTTAAATCATTGATGCTTACAATGAAATGTAGAAAAAATAAATAAATGGTCATTGGAGCTATGGTAGTCTCCGTATTATAATTAAATTCACCATTTTATCAACAATTAATGCATACAATGACACTCTAATCTGTAATATAAATTTTGATAACAATTAATAATGTGCAATCAAACTGCAAATAAGGACTAATTACAAAATTGTAACTAGCCATGATATTTATTTCGACACCAGAGATTAGTTAAACAAACGCAAAAACACAGAATAATCGGATGTTCAAATTCTACTAATTGCCTAGGCAAGATAGGATAACGCTAATGGTCCTAAGATAAGAAAGTTTTTATACACACTGGCGCCGCCAATGCCAAGATTTATAAAAGTATACTTATAATCATTATTAGATTATTTTTGACATTTTAAACATTTCTTTAAGAAGACAATAACGGTTCGAGTTATTGTAACTAAAGGAACGATTCTGCAGAGCTGAGCGAGCCCAAGAGAGGAATGAGCTGAAAATGAGTCATTGGCCTAATAGCCAACAAATCCAAATCTCATAATTTACTAATTTATCCAAAAAGAAACTCTTTAAACGCCTGATTATTATATTGAATCAATCGTTTACTTTTTGGGAATCATCAGAGATAACAACATAAAATATTACAACGAGATGAAGCGATTTTTCCCATCTTTACAAATGAGGATGACGAAATCGCACTTTTCAGTAATCACATAAGAACAAAATAACAAACAAAAAAACTCTTTTCCATGACTTGTGAGTTACTGGAATGAACTAGATCTTTTCCATGACCCACCGCTCAACATACAGTCAGATACAGATAGGAGTTATATCCCTCCTCCCTCTCATCACTCATTCAGAAAAAAGTGCTCTTGGAATTAATTCATAAGCAGATCGGTCAATAGTAGTCGCAAATGCTTTCTTAATATTATCCAGTCCCAACACCCTGCTCTTAAATCCTTAAACTCAAATCTGCAATTCCCACCCTCAATATACGATCGGATCTTTTAATCCCTTCACACAAAACTGTTACAACTTATGAATCCTTCATTGAGCTACATCCTTTGGAATTCAATCCTTCCTCTTTTGACAGGAATGGTCCTACCCTTACAATATATAAAGCCCATCTCTCCAAAAATTGTTAAATCCACAATAAACTTTTAATTGAATGTATTTATTTTGTTTTATACTATTCTTTTGTATAGAGGGATATTTATAAATTAGTTAATTACTTATTATTAGTATCAGAAATTATTATATACAATTCTTTTTATTTTATACGATTTTCATTCCATTAATCATTGCATAGGTTAAATTTTAAAAATTTCATGATCTATGTCTGAAATCAAGATCGACTAAAGTAATCTAAAAACAAACAAATAATGTAAGAAGGAAAAAAAAGGAAGTTTAAATGATGGTACATATTTTCACTAGAAGAGAGGTATTTTTTTAATAAGCAATAGAGAGGCGGAATTTTCAGAAGCATCTGGGTTTATTTAGGCAGTAATAAAAATTAATAATGAGGCAATCGTATCACGTTGTACTTAGGTAAGTAAAAATGAATAATTTAAATTCAAGAACAAAAAAAGAAGCTATATAAAAGATTTAATATGCCACTTCCATATTTTCTATAAAGTAAAACAAAACAAAAAAATCAATTAATATATAAAATAGATAAATCAGATAATTTTTAATTAAAATAAAACCTAGTAGTTCGTAGCTGATAAAACCCACGATTCGAGTCACGCAGATATTTTAACTGCCCTTGCTAAACGACAGTTTGCTAGCTGAAACAAAAATAAACAAACAACTTCTGAATAAAAACCAAACATAATCCAACTATCTGCAATGACCACAGTTCGCACCACAGAAATTTCGAGCTTGACAGAAATTATGTACGATAGTATGGCGCCCACGGGGACGTATGAGGATTTCATTTTAAAAATCCTAATAACCACAAAAATAAAATACTTCGTTAGCTTAATATAAACAATTGTTAATTGAACGTCAATATAAAATTATAAACCCGGCATAAATTTATTAACTATAAAATAAACTCTCAGTTTTCTTTATTATGCAACGTTTTACATGCAATTTATAACAAGATGATTTTTGGCGACGTGCAATCATGTTTATAAAATGTTATCTTTATTATTACTTAATTTATCACTCATTTTTAGAAAAAAATAAAAACGAACAGTTTTGAAATATAATTGATCTAAGGTGTTTCCTATGATACTTGTATCAAAGTCACCAAGTGGAAAAAATGAAAAATATATCTTTTATGTAAACACCGTAGAGAGACTAATTTTCAATATAAGAGGCATTCACATATTAGGTCACAATGAATGGGGAAGGAGTTTCGCGTGACGAGTGACGAGTTAGCACAGTGTATAGTCACCAAAATATTAATTCTAACGTCATTAAAGGTACTTACAGAAAAGTTATAAATAACAATTAATGAAAATTAAATTTAATAAACAATTATAACCCCGACTACGAAAACAACTTTTATTTCTTACAACACTATACTAGTCCTAAGAGGCGGAATGTCCTTATATATCTAACCAAGTGCACCGGCGGGTTGTTAGTGAAGCTGACCCCCATGAATATTGAAACTTGGTGTTTTGGTCGGGTGCCTTCAACAACCAAAAGAAAATGAAGACTCTTTTTACTCAATACATTAAATTACTTTCTGTATGTTTTCATGCAGGGATGCAAGGAGCTTTCTGTATTTAGACATGCACAGATAAATGGAAAGTAATGTGCCTGCAATGGACCGTAACGTGTTGTAGAAGGCACCCGACTACTACACCAAGGTTCATTATTCATGTGCGTCAACTTCACTAACAACCCACCAATGTGCTGAAGTAGATATGCAACTACATTCCGTCCCTTAGGACGGATAGGGTTGTAAGATATAACAGTTTTTTCCGTAGTCGAGGTTATTATTTTATATTAAATTAAATTGTTTTTTAACCTTTATAGTTTTTCAACTACTGGCTAATTATAATTTCTTACCATATGATCATGAACTTACAAGTGATGTAATAAGAAACATTAAAAAATATCTGATGTGGGCAACACATGACTTCCTTGTACGCCTATTAAATTATAAATTCGTGGCTCAAAAAGTGATACTGAATTTGGTTACTAGTTTCCGAAGGTTGCAGTAAAAACCCCGGCGTCCCGTCATCCATCTATTGAAACACACACACACACACACACATACACACACACACCCACACGCGCACGCACACACAAACACACTCTTGTCACTTGAGGTCTCATTCCATTATTACATGTCGTTTTCCTTCAGTAGGTAACTAGTTTCCAAGATATTTCTGCATGTTCCATGACAACAATAAAACTGTCAATATCACTGGATAAAGCATTAGAAAAGGACAGTTTCCACATTTTAAGCGGAAAAACCCGCTTAACTAATATCTTCTCATGATGACTTGTTGATCTCCCAAATGGGGAGGAAAACTAGTATTTTAGACTCAATTTTAACAGTTAAAACAAGTAATAAAAATGTTTAATTGGATTGGAAACCAAATTGCGTTTGTAACCTTTATTACCGAAACATATGATTTCTCTTTTAATTTAAATATAATTTTTGATGTAAGCTTATTATGACCTTCAAGTCAAGTACACTTTTCCACTCACGAATCTTAACCAAAATCTAGTAAATACATTTATATCGATATAAAAGTCCTATTTACCAAACTTGAGATGTTTTCATCATATTTTAATATATTTTTTGACGAAAGTCTAATATGACCTTCAAGTAAAGTACCACTTCCTGTTTTCCAATTTAGACCAAAATCTAGTATGTTATTTAAATCAATATATAAATTATAAATACTAAATTTGAGAAGTTTTGCATAGTATTTTAATATAATTTTTGATGGACCTTCAAGTAAAGTACCACTTCC
The DNA here is from genome assembly GCA_948150685.1 of Rhaphigaster nebulosa. Lineage (NCBI taxonomy): Eukaryota > Metazoa > Arthropoda > Insecta > Hemiptera > Pentatomidae > Rhaphigaster > Rhaphigaster nebulosa. The sequence continues at coordinate 162,636,037 of OX411306.1, forward strand.
GGTGATCAAGCAGTGACCAAAAAAGGAGGTTCACAACTAGATTTTACAACAATCCTAAATACAAAATTTCAACTTTCTACGGCAAACCGTTTTTGAGTTATGCGAAATACGAACGTACGTACAGACGCCATGACGAAACTAGTCAAAATGGATTCAGGGATGGTCAAAATGGATATTTCCGTCGAAATCTGAAAACCGAAAATTTTCGCGATTACAATACTTCCTTCCTTTACTTCGTACAAGGAAGTAAAAAAACGAATATAGTTAAAATATATTTTCAGTATTTTGAGCTCTCAATGTTTAAAAAACATTCACGGGAATTCACTGGGTAATTAGAGTTATAAAACTTAAAAAATCGGTCGTGCGGTTCGCTCAAAAAATCGTTAGATACCCTCAAACGGACAGATTAAACACATTTAATAGAACATTTCTTTAGTATTTTGAGTTAAAAATGTTTCAAAACATTCACGGGATCACAACGAGTAATTTGGCCCATCATACTTGAAAATCGATTGAGCCATTCTCATAAAAAATTGTTATATGATTGCTAACGGTCAAGCTAAACACATTATCCTTCTGGTGGCTTCGCCTTAGAGGGTTAATAAAAGTTAAAAAAAAAATTATTATTTTCCTATGTGTTCTATTGGGAAGACGCGTCTTTAATTAAATTTTATTAAGTACATTGAATCGTTTTGAAATTCTAATAGTTAGATGGCAACAGGTCTTTTCACTACCACGGACTTAAAGAGTTCTGAATTTTTACACACAGGAACCTCTAGGTATCTCAAAAGTTACCCATAAAAATTAACTAGGTAGGTACAAAATTGTTTATTTACGAACCCGAAAGTAGAGGTTTAATGTAATATTAACTAAAATGCATACGCACTCGAACTCACAAATAAGATTAAGCACGATAACCCCGCTTGATTAAAAACGTTTATTTAACAATTTAAAATCAGAAATCTGTTGTGTTCCCTTCGTTTGATATGGCACAGATAACCCCATAATCACACTTCGGCATTAGACAGAATCGTTGTAACGCATAAAATTTATACTGTCAGTTGTCATAGCTCAGTTTCTTATTAGTAAGAATATTCTTCAATTGTCAAAGAATATGAGTTTCACAAAACAGGTAGGTCAACAATAACATTTTTTTTTTTAATACCAATATGGTTCTATAGTTCGTTTCGTTTTTTTTATATCTGCGCTTCAGAAGTAAACTGTCAAGTTACATTTTAAGTTTTACAGGAGAGAAAAAGAAGTTTCAGATCGCACTGTACTGCTTGTTGTGGGTAGTGGCCAATCTTTATATTTCAAGTGTTCCATATTTTATTACTCTTTTAACTAATTAACGATACTCATACTCGGAAAATATGGCCAGAATAATATAAATAAGATAATCGAATCACAATTAGCAAAATTGGACTAACCAATAGTTTACCTCTGGAGTACAGATATATGGGAATGAAAAACAGATCTGAAATCCTGAACGTTTTAGAACGATTTTGTTTTTAGGAATCGTAATAATGTGAAAGAGGACTAGAGAGAGAGACTACAACGTAGAACAATGGTAGCCCAAGCCGTTTGCTATGCCGGATCGACCAGGAATCCATAGGCCTATGAATATTTCATTGCTAAAGACAAGGCGACACCTGTCATATTGTCCAGCACAGGTAAGAAGATAGTCTGAGGATAGATGTTATAATATGTCAAAAATAATCTACGTATTTGCCATATCAACAACAAAAATTTAAATATGTTTAAAGAATAGGCGTAATGATGATTCATTATTATCACTTTATAATCAACAATACCATAAAAGATTATAATTATTTTCAATTTCCTTAATGGAAACATACTTAGTTCCATTCTGTAAAATACAATCTCATCGGTGTAGTACCTAGCACACCTCAACCATAAATATGGTTCTTGTTTAATAACTTTTCGCAAAAGGATTAAGTACGGGCAGGATTCTTCCAGTCTCACTAAGAGATGAATAAAAAAGTAGAAATTCCGCCTCGAGAATCCGAAATGATTAGAATGTTTAGGAGTAAATACTTTTGAGACGCTATTAAGAATTTCAGAAATACTCTTTAAAATGTTCAAAATTCAGCTTGTATCCTACTTGCTGATAATATCGTCGTATTTAGCTCCCAATGATCAAGACTTCAAGGAAAAAATTAATATTCTCAATATGAACTAAGCATGATAAAGTGGAAAGTAACCCAGAGAAAACAAAACGCATGGGTATTATAAGGAAGCCGTACACTTATGTGAGGGAATTAAGAGGGAATGATGAAAGATAAGAAAAGGAGGAGAGCTTAAAATATTTGGGCGCTCAACTGAAAGTGAATACATTGAAGAAAATGTGAGGCAACGAATAGTTACTGTAGGGAGAATATCTGACTAGGCTAGCACAACCGATTTTATCATAACAAACATTGCCATCAACAAACTGACGTCCTTCGTATTCTCTTGCATTCATCCATATCCGGATCTCACCTGGCAACACAGGAAGAATTCAGGCTATGGAAATGCATTAACTCCGTAAAATCAGCAGAAAGAATAGACGCGAAAGGATTCGTAAAATTAACAACCGGCCCAATCTCAAAAATTAAGTTTCGTCACAAAAAGGAATTAAGCATAAGGATGGTATGGACATCTTATCCTGGAAGACTATGATACAAAATGACTTACGAGATTCGAGTTACGGATAGAAAACATAGGGGAAGACTTTCTCATAAAAGGATGGTATAAGGGAAGCGTTCCAGGTGCGAAGGCGGGATGGATTGGAGGATGATAGGAGACAAGAGCTGGTGCAATCTCACACCTAAATAAGGAAGAGGATAACATAATGATAAAAATCCAGGTTATGCATACGTATATTTATGCAATATTATAGTTAGGAATACATTTCAAAGATATTAACAAGTATTAGTACTTCATCTAATGATTTTGATTGTCACTAAGAAGGCTGAAAGGCGTCGATAAAATAATTTAGTACGAACAAATCTTCGAACACTTCATCGCATTTCAATGTTTCTCACCTTGTTCAAGAAGAAAAAGTAACATTAATTTTATATTTATTATTTTTTTTCATTATCAAGAATTTCTTTTTATTTGTTTACTCAATTTTCTTGAGCATTGCTCTTATTTTCATCCTTTTATTGCATTAAAGATAAAAGGAAAACTTTTAAAAACAAATTCTAAAAACTTCACCGCCATCTTGAAAAATCAATTCAAAACTCTTGCGAATAATCCTGGAAAATAATACCCTCTAAGCTAAAATTAAAAACATACTAGATAATTTTGTTTTGGCAGTTTGGAAAATGATTAAAAAATCCGTTAAAAGAAGAAATTTTAACCATTGAGTCCTATAAGAATGGATGGATTCATTGAAGAATGAGTAGGTTTGCCCTAAAAAGGGTTTTAAAGACTCGGTTGACAACTCCCTTTAAATCCGGAATTTTTAGAATTTACGGCTGAAACTTGGTGGGGCAAAGTTTTGTGTCAGTTTCAAATTCGTATTCAACATTCTGACTCTTCACATTCTTCAGCGCACATGACTTTGGAATTTTCAAGGGAATTAGGTATATTTTATGAGGGATCTTAAAGGAAATCAAATTCTAAACCGATGGTATATCAGTGACAATACCGATACGACGCATCTGTAAGGTACTAAGCACAAAGCACAGTGATAAATCAAATTTCTTCAGATAAATTTTCATTTTCCTCTAAAAGAAAGCCTTCTATAAAAAAATACCTCCATAATAAACGTTGTAGCTAATTAAATTAGCAATAAAATTAACTCATGTACAGAGTTAAGTATTAACTGAGATAATCCTGTTTTACTAAAAAGGTCAGGATAAGATTGTCAAGTATTGTTTTTTTTTTTTTGTGGGTTCCTTTGCTTTTCGGTGTGAATAACGCGGAAAATTTTCTAAAAACAAAAATAGTATTATTTTTAATGTACTGTAAGAAACAGAATTCTGCCCCGATCTTTTCAGCAAAATGACAATTTGGACTTATGCTCAAACAGCATTATCTCAGTTTATGAGAGCTGTGTACATAAGTTAATTTTATAGCTAATTAAATTAGCTACAACGCTTATTAAGGAGGTGTCCTTTTGGAGGAAAATGAAAATTTGATTGAATAAATCTTATTACTTGCTGGTTATTTGTGATTAGCGTCTAACATAAACATTGGATCGAAATTTTCACCGGTATAATATCAGTTCAGAATTCGATTTTCTATAAGAATCTGTCATTCCATTGAAAATTCTAGAGTTATGTCCGCTGGGGAAGTACTGGGGAAAGTAAAAGGGTTAAATATGAGGCCAAAAAAAATTTCAGGCAACACACTAGAAGACCACCAAGTTTCATTCTTAAATTTCGAAAATTGCGGATTTTAAGGGGGGCATCAATCAAGTATTGAACACCCTGTATAAACATGGGAATTAACTTGAATTAGATCATAGTGAGCAACTTGATTTGTCCACTATAAAATACAAGGAATATTAAAATTTGAGAAACATTAGAAGAATGGGACTAAGGTTTTATATTTATTCTTCTTCGTTTACTAAATAGTTAAAAAAATGAGTTTAGTAATATAACGAATTATTCAATTTACCCAAGTCACGGTAGGTGTAGTACTTTGTTTAACAAACAAATCCACATCATTTTGTAGCAACGTTATAGATTGCCTCGTTATATGTAGAAGGGAGTCGGTGAAGGTAATTGAAATACAGGCAATCTCCAGCTACCCTCCAGAAAGGGGCTTACAAGCGGTTCCATCAAGTTAAGGTGCGAACTAACAGGTCGAGAGGGAGCAACAGCCGCTACAGAAATGACAAGCGGGGGAAGAAAAAACTAGCTATGTCGGAATGTACAGGTGCAGTCCACACGTCGTCCCCTGACATACGCAGTTTGTTGTGACGAATCTTGCAATTTTATATCGAGGAGATGTAATTCGATAACTGGATCTAATGAAAAATTATGATAGTAAAAGTTTTTTTCAAAGTTTATCCTTTGAAAATCCACTAAAACCAAAAAATGTTAATATTCTATATTTAATAAATCAACTCCTATTTCTAAGGAACCCTCGTTATCCTAAAATAATAAAACGTATTAGATAAAATATTAGAGGTATGAATATATTAGTTTTATTGTGAGAGTGTAATTACAACAAAGTCCCGATTATCCGTGAGTGCAGCGAATTTTTTTTTTAATTTAGGAATCTCAAAAAAAAAATTGTTTTAATTTTTAATCCAATACAACACAAAGAAAATACAAGCCCTGCGAACGCACGTGATTCGGAGTTTGAACGACTGACTGACATAGAAATAACGAAAAAAGCAATGGAAGTGAACGAGAACGAAGAACAAAACGAAAGTGAAGAAGACGAGGCGAATGTGCGGATGAAACACGAAATTGTTTTGCAGCACCTAGATGGATTGCTTCAATATCTGGAAGAAAAACTCATGTTAAGGAAAGTACATTTTTGAATAAAGAAAAGGTGACTGATTTTTTAAAAAAATGTTTAACTGAACACTATTTGTATATACATATGTACAGTATATACATATGTATTGTTTTTTTGTTTTTTTAATGTTCTTTTTTGATGTAGAGCAAAGGTTTTCGCATGTATTTTGTATACAGTACACAGTAAATACGCAAATATTTTAAAAGTTTTATTATGTTTTTGTACAATAAAACATAATTTTTATGTTAATTTTTTTTCGGATTATCCGCAGTGCTCTTGCCACTCAATTCCGTGGATAATCGGGGCTTTACTGTAATTGTATAAAAAAAATTGAATAATCAAAAGCTAGGAAACACAGTGAAATGAAGTGCTAAATGTATGTCGACGTTTCGGCCCACACTGCTGTCCTTAACAGATGCAAATATGGCAGTATTTTTACACTTTAGATTGAAATATTACCGTTAACATTAACATTATAAATAAAACAGAAAATAAATAAATTACAAGTAAAAAATAAATATAACTTGATAAACAAATACGCTAATAGATGTAAGAAAATTAACTCGAAGACTTATAGCCTGTTTGACAATTTCTCGTGTGGCACGGTAAGGTCGACGCACTTGTCAAAGTCGAGGAAACCACTTAAAACGAAGTTTTTTTTAACACTCGAGTATGCTGAATTTAGTTTTCAACAATTATTGGTTCATTGTTATTTCGTTGTAAAGTTATACATATCAGTGAGAAGATTTTGTAGTTCTGCACTTTTACAATGTCATACAATACAAACTGTAATATGTTTCTTGGTGCGATACATATGGTATACAGAGTCGGAATAGTTCCACATACGTATCTAAAACTCTCTTCATTTCAACCCATGAATCTCTAATAAAAATATCATCTCTTGAGCGGGAAATGTCCAAAAGCTGACCACCATTATTCAACTTTAACTCGAAGTGATTTTAAATTACCATAGAATTTCAGTTATTGGAAAAAAAAAAATTCTTTGTTTTTTACTCCCTTGTTATCAGAGGAGGGAAGCAGAAAAAATTGAGAAATCTAACACTCACTTAGACCTTAACAACACATTAGAGAAAAGATAGGATTAAGAAAGGACCCCACAACAAGAACTAAACAAATCATTAAACTTGAGATACAAATCATATTATCGTGAGATAGCATATCGCGTAACAAATCACGTAGGACCTTGCCTCGATACCCGACATAATGATGTCAAGATCTCGACAGGCTAATGATGACACAAATTCGAACATGATGGATGCTTCCTTTTAACAATCTCGGCAGCTGAAAAAATGATCAAATCACTTAACTGTAAAAGACAAATATCCTTGATTAAGAAATAATTTTAAATGCCACAGGCCAACATCGCAAAATCAGGAGTAAGTTTCATTTTTATTAGATCATCCTCGTAACTATTGATAGAAAATATAATAAAAAGCTTATAAATAAAATAACACATGTAATTTTTTTGTCTGTAAGCTTTCTTGGCTGCTTTTCAAGAAAAAAAGGGTTATATTTTACACATATCCGGCTGTAACTGACCGGTCTTTGGTTGAATTGCTTGTGGTTATAGGTCTTAGGTATAGTCTTTGGTATAAGAACATACAGCGAGTTTTCATACTTGCCCGGTTCCCGGGTGCTCAGTGGATCCATTCTAAAGACCAAATTAACTGTATCGATTTAATCATAATTAAATGTTAATTCATAGATCTCAAAAAAGTCTACGACAGCATACCACGGAAATTGCTAGGGAAATCTCTGGAACAAGATGATAATGACGCAGACACAGTGAGAGTGATAAAGGAAATATATAGAGATAATAATTGCAAAATAAAAATTGGCTCCTTGATATCAGAGGAATTTGAAAACAGTAAAGGCCTTTTCCAAGGATGTTGTATGTCCCGACCTTTTTCTAAGAATGCCGCTAAGGGTCTAAAAAATTGGACGCAAAAGTGCGGCAAAATGGGCTTTCCAATGAAAGATACACACTAGGTGTCAGCTGCTGTTCGCTTATGACCAAATGATAATAGCGCAGAAGGAATTTGGCAATGGCTACATGTTTAGAAAAGCCGAACAGTACGAGCAATGGGATCTGAATATTAATTACAAAAAAACAAAGTACATGTCGACAGAGGATGATGAGGTGAGTGACCAAGTTTTAGCTAAGCTGAGAGGGTCCACCAATTCTGCTACCTAGGCTCAATGCTCGAAAGCAGAGGAAAGGCGAGAAAGGAAGTAACAGAATAATAAACGGACCGAAAGCTATCGGTATGTTAAATCTAGTGCTCTGAAACGGGAGCATTTATGCGAATGTGAAAAACCAATATATAAGGCCCTGGTAGACATGAAAAAAGAAAAATCACAGGGAAAAAGAATCCTGAATGGATTTTTGGAGATCGGCCAGAATCTCAAGGACGCAGCGAGTCAGAAAGGATACTATTAGAGAGAGGATGGAAGTAAGAAAGAATACCCTGGAGATGATGGAGGAAAGGATACTGAGATGGTACGGGCACGTCAAAAAGCATGTTTTATTAAAAAAACGTTTCAGTAATACTGTCATCGAAGTTTTGAAATCCTTATGAGATATTTATTTTCTACAATACAACATAAGCCAATAAATATTCATATCATTAATTTATACCATATTTCGTTACATATTAAAAATTTCATATTATCTTTAAAAATAAACAATGCCATCCCCATGTCCCCACTTCCGTATAATTTTACTTCGTCCATATTACTTGTTACATTATACAATCTTCTAGGAGATGACTCTACTTGCATATCTCTGTCACACTTTACTAACACTGAAATTAACTTTGTGCTAATCCATGCAATTATTGTCATATGCCTACCCACCTATGTTCTTCACAGTTATTATAATTATGTTTGTTTTTCAAAGACTTTAAAACCTCGATGACAGTATTATAGAAATATTTTTTTTTTTAATAATAGAGATAATTATCAAGGGAAGTTCCTTTTCACAAATAATTAAATCATATTATTACTTTAATGCATTTCATACTTGCAAAATTTAAACAGTCAACAAACTAATAATCTTCCAAGAGCATGTTTTATAAATAAAATGGTATAGACTATTACCTCTGATGTTCATGTTTCTGACTCTCCCCCTTGTAAAATTCGCATGTTTTAACGGTCTAGCAGGCTGTTTTCAATTATTTGTAATTAAAAAGAACAACCGCTAGTTTTTGATTTAAGAGGACCAACAAACAATAAAGGCGTGAACGAGACCGAGTACCTTGATTAACAAGTGGTTGATAAGTTGAATATTCGGGATGTGGCAATATATATGATTGCTAATATCATCAATCCGCAAAATAGATAAGACTAAACAAACAAAATTCAGAGTAGAGATAAAAGGAGAAATATCTAATGCTCAGCATTCTCACGTCACCTATGCTGTTCATCTAGAAATTCAAAAGATGGTTCCACATAAGAATGCAAGGAAATGGAGGGATGTATATTGGAAAGGAAAGATTCTCAAGAGATATCTTGAAAGTAAACAAGAGACCATAATGAAACCAGCTTAGGTTGATAAAAAAAGCTTCGGAGCTAGCTAAATATACATATATATTTTATTATGTGCCAACATTTCGGCCTAAGTTGTAGGCCTTCATTAGAGCTAACTAAAAAAAAAAGCAGGGTAACAAACACTAGAATATGAAAATTTAATATTATACCAACTTCTCTTTAAAATACATCTTCGGTCAACTGAATCCACACCAAAATTAAAATGTTTGTGTAGTCTAATTGGCTCCATGAGTATGAAGTTGTCATGACAACAAAACGTACGCAAGTTGGACACTTTTTCTCTTGGCAATTTATTTATGGCTACTGCTATGTTCCTATGGGTCGTAGCGTCCTTGTTTTATAAAGCCTAAAGCCTTCCACAATGCAAGAACTATCTAAAGAATAAAAGAATTCTTGAAGAACTGGAAGTAGAGAAGAAGAAGTAGTGCGTTCAAACATACAAACTCTTCAGCTTTATTTAATAGTATTTAATAATATAAAGGAGGCTAATTTACTTCTACTGAAGTAAGCAGTGGGTTAGATTCGAATCACTTTATTAACAGTCCTCTTGAGTTTCGCCTCGTTGACAGATGATCAATAAAACATCGGGCTGGAAGTCTGAAATGTCTACAATGAATTATAAAGATATTTATTCAACTGTAGACAGTTATTTTCTTGACGGAAGAAATAAAAAGAATATTCCCCGGCTAATCAACATAAAATGCCAAGGGGACAACAGGTGGACATCACTCACCTAATGACCTGGACAGAGGTAAACAGATATAAGATAAGGCGGGACAGGTGGAAGGACGGGGGTGAACGCCCGGGACTTACCTGCGGCACTCACCTGTTCAATGATTTACCGGGGCACTCCTGTCAATCGATATCAGTTCTACAATACAGTCTAGCTAACAAAAGAAATCTCAGGTACTGATGAAATAACTTCGGAAGGAACACAATCATTATTCACAACCGAAAATATATTTTTACTTTACAAGTAAAGTAAACTTTAATTTCAAAGTTTAAAAAAAAAATAACCTAGTTTACCCATGGTTACTAAGATGGTAGCTTTCGTCTATAGTAAGGCAACGGTGGTCTGCCATACCTAAGACAGCTGATGGTGGATGACCTGAACTTAAACTTATTAAATCGACATGGAGCCTGATGCATGTTTTTATTCTATTTTTTATTGGTATTTAACGTCCTTTCCTACTCCTATTAGGGGAACGATAATATCGAATAAATCAGAAAAGTTTAAATAAATCGATATGTGGGCGCGGGATCCTAAAATCAATAATATTTTCAAAAACTGTGACCACGAAAAAATAATACAGGACATCAATATTGAAGAAATCAGAAAAGTTTAAATAAATCGATATCAAACGCGTTCATATCTTTGTCAAGCCTAGACAAGTCAAACGCTAAGCCAAACGGCAAACATGTAAAAGGGACTTACAGAAGCTTAGTAAACTAACCTTTCCACACGGTAGTCTTCCAGCAATTTCAACTTTTGTCGGTTGTTAATTTCGGTTTGAACAATTTTTTTATTATGTAAAGAAAGAATTAAATATATAAAATAAAAACATATAAATATAAAATTATAGAAATACGCCAATATGTGGATGGGACACTAGCGCCTATGTGGTGCTTCCCGCAAGAACCGAATCGGACTCAAACACAGACAAGCCATACCGAGCCAAGCAAACTATCCTATTTACATATTTGATTTGTCAAGGTTTGACAAAGATGTGAACGCACCTTAATTTCAGTCCTCAATATCGAAGAAATCAGGAAAGTTTAAATAAACCGATATGTGAGCGCGGGTTCCTAAAATTGATAATAATCTCAAAAACTGCGACCCCGAAAACATAATAGTGGACCTTAACATCGAAGAAATCAGAAAAGTTTAAAGAAATCGATATGTGAGCCTGGAATCTTAAAATCGATAGCACTTTTTAAAAGTGCACCTCCAATACCCCAATAACAATGGACTTCGAATTAATATCGAAGAAATTTGAAATGAAAAAATGTTTTCCTTAATGACAGATGGAGTAGTTGAAAAATGGAGAAGTACCCAAATCAAATCAACGGCTAAGTACTTTTTGTAATCAGGCATAAATCTTAAAAACTTTATGTATTTCACTAACGTTCCGTAAGTATATTCTCTGAAACTTACTCAATTCATAAAATTAATTCGAATATTGGCCATCTGTACTCTACAATATTTATTTTATGAGTTTTTTCTCATTGAGTACTCATTTTCAAGCTATAGATTCACATACTCTGTCCAAGACAAAGTTGGAAAAATCACCATTTTATGACCGTGGTTTTCGACAAAACCATATAACCGAATTAAGGTATTGCGGTATTCATTCGACGCAGAATTTAATGTTCTTTAATTAATTACATTAAAGGTTTTTCGATTGAATGTCCCGAATAAAAATTATAGGAAAAACACTTAAAAAATCCTAAAATTTTGAGGTTTTGTAAGGGCTACTATTACGTTTTCTCTTTGGGCAGTTATTAGTAAGGGTTTTTCATTAGCCAGAAATATATTTTCGTCATCTTTGGGACAAAATATGAATAGTTAAATAAAAATCAATCGTATGGTTGATCTACATGTTATTATGACGATTGCGCAATGAATTGTCATTACTTCATAAAATTTATTAGATGCTTAGTAAAAATTTTAGGACGGCTACTCGTTACTTGTAATTTTATTGCATAAATATTACTTAAAATACAAACTTTACGTTGGTGAGTTCGAAAATCCTAAGTTTCGGAGGTATAATAATCTCCTTTATAATATAATAACCCTGATCTTCCCCTCCATTGCGTACGCCACCGACGGTGGACACTTTTTCTCTTAGCAATTTATTTATGCTCCGTTCCAATGGGTGGGGTAGTGTGAGGTTTCAAAGCCTAAAGCCTTCCTCGATAAACGGTCTATCTAACGCAAAAATAATACTTCAAATTGGACAAGTAGTTCCTGAAATTATTGCGTTCATACAAACTCTTTAGTTTTATATAATAGTACAGATAGATTGATTGGTTTAGACAATTTTAATAGATCAGTTAGATGGCTACATATCGTCAATATACAAAAAGGGTGACATGAAAGTGTGCCGGAACTATCGAGGAATCTACGTGCAGAGTTCCGTGGCCAGGATCATGGGTATGCTGCTCTGGGACAAGTTAGAGGAGGCATACTTTACTCCTCAGGAGCAAGCAGGTATCACGGCAGCCCGGTCATGCACAGGCAACATATTTGTTCTTCACCAACTTTTTGAGAAGTCCCAAGATTCCTATCCTGCTTCCTAGCAGGAACTCCTTATGGCTTTTGTAAACCTGGAACAGGCTTATGATAATGTGCCTAGAGAAATACTATGGGTAACACTTAGAGAAGCAGGCATTAGTGGTGCATTGGTAAAGGCTGACGTCTGAGAAAGATATTTATACAGCAACGACATGCACTAGATAAGATGTGAGAACCACCTTTCTGACCCTTTTCATGGTACCACTTTCTGACCCTTTTCATAGTACCAATGGATTGAAGCAAGGATGTAGCATGTCACCCACTCTCTTCAAGATAAACCAGCACAAATCAGTGAAGCCTTGGTACGAGGCATGTGGGGATGTTGGACCGTTCATTGATTACGAACAGTTGCTGCTATCCTTGTTTTTCACTGACGACCAGGTCATTTTTGCGAGGTGGAAGGCTTATCTCGAAATGATGGTGTATAGGTTAAAAATCTGCTACGAAACGGTGGGCTTAAGAATCAATTTCGAAAAGACAAAGTACATGGCCATTCACTATCGCAGAATCGCTATACTGATACTGTTGCGCTTCTGGTAGACAGAGGACCAGTAAAAAGGTAAATATATTTAAGTACCTGGGTTCTTATTTGGACGCTACCGGGTCGTTTGAGCATGACGTCAGAAAGAAGGTGGAGCAAGCCCTTAAGGCTACCGGTATGTTGCATCCAGTCCTCTGGAATACGGAGATTTCAAACGAGAACAAACCCCGAATCTTCACAGCCATAGTGGAGTTTATCCTGACATATGCTTCAGAAACGTGGACAATGAACCTCCGTTTATACTCAAAGGTGCAGGCAGTTGAGATGGTTTTCTAGGGGAGGTGCCTCCGTGTCACCAGGCTGGATAAAATTAGGAATGAAGTAATTCGCCAGAGGATGAATGTGTGTACCTCAGTAAATGAAAGGATTGGGGCACGTCGCATAAGATGGTACGGTCATGTGAAATGAATGTCGGACGAATGTTGGCCGAACCGAGTCCTGTGTTGTGTTCCGCCAGGGAGGAGAGGACACCCCAGAAACAGGTAGATGGAAAGAATCCAGGAAGAAATAGCTGGCCGGGGTCTGCAGGAGGATGCTTGGCTGGGTTAAAGTGCTTAAAGCGCTGCAATGACTTATTGAGGCAACCCTTGTTGGAGCGCCTAAAAAAATAAAAAGTAAGTAATAGATCAGTTGCAACAGCTTGATGAAGGAGTTGAAGGCCACATTCCGAAGCATGTTTTTTTAGCAATAAAATTGTTTTCTTCGTTTGGTTTTGTAATTAACAGTCCCGCATTGAAAGTGATGCAGCTTTGTTTATCCCACTGCTGCGGTTCTTTAAAGTGTCTTTTTTTTTTTTAGTAAAAACATTAAGCGCCATATAATAATTGTTTCCAAGTATAAATTTAGTTTTCTCTTGATGGACTCTCACCCTCTCATCCCCGAAGGAATGGGACTAATAGAACCATAACCTATGAGAAACATATATAAAAAAATCGACATTTGTAAAGTAGTTCTGAAGTTCTCATGAACTCCTACCCCTACTAAGAAGATTAGGGACTAATTTACTTCAACAGAACTAACTAGTTAAATAATGCGAAATATGGATACTAAATTTCATACAACACCAAACTTATCTATACGTACGAATTACAAGCGTCACACTTTTTCATGGTATTAATAGAATTTTTTTTTTCTTTTTTCGGCTCTTAATTAAAAATACACTATGATCCCAAGAATTGACCCCCATAATACCACTGAACTTACGAATTGAGCGATGCCCTAACCACTACCACAGACATACGGAACTAAGTTAAAAAAAATGTAAAATTAAAACAAAATTCTTTTAATAAGAAACAATAAGAATAAAATGGAAGAATTAATTGAAGAAAATTTACTTATATATTCTTAATACAAATTTATGTATTATATCCATTGAAATGGAAGAATACCCAAGAAATCGATTTTCGGTCAACTGCTTTCACACTCTAGAGTAACAGTCCTGAATCAAAGAAAGTTATTGCGCAGTATAAGCTATTTCATTTAAAAAAAGATATAAATGTGAAACCACAAAGTTTCTGGCACGTTTAAAATTGAAAGTGTTAAAAATAAATAATGAAATTTCACCTCAAGAAATTGACATAACCAATACAAGCTAGAGAACGTGAGGAAAACTGTTTATGGGCACATCAAAGAAATGGAGAAAACTATCCCAATATCACCAAATGTACACAACACCAAGATATTATGATTAGAGATCGAAAATAAATATTAATGGATACTTGCGATTGGGTAAACATCAAAGTCCTTTTGCAAAAGTGACACAAAACATTTCAAATCCAACTGAAGTTATGCTGTGTTTGTGAAAAGAAAAAAAATTAGAAATCAAATGTCTGATGTGATAGAAAACAAACAAGTTTACGAGTATATAAGCAGGTGTCCCAACTCAGGATTTTTTTTCCCTAATTGATTTTTAAACAATTATACAACAAAAGAAGTATCATAAATTTTCTAACCATTAAACATAATTCAGTACTTCTCCATTACCGGTACCCCCAAAATGGTAGAGGTCTACAGTTTTAAGCAAGGCTCGGAACAATTATTAAGTTTTCAAAAAGTTTTAGTTAAACTGTTTTATAGGAACTTTTACAATTAAAGTATTACCATAAAAGTTCTACACAAAAGAAACTTCTGATAAACATAAGACTTATATAATTGAAAGTTTTTGATAAAAGTTACTCCTACTAGAACATTATAAGTGTTCACATACTTATGGAGCAAAGCTTGAGAGGGATTTTCGGGGGATGAGGAAAACCTCGGGAGACAGCAGTATTGTTGACAGCAATATTTAATAAAAAAATTCTGTTAATAAAATATATAGATAATAAATAAAATTCGAAATAAAAGAGCAAATAGAAAAACAATAGTCTGATTATTTATTTTATTTAGCATATAACATCAATTAAAAAAATTGCTTAGTTTTAATTAATTCACCTACAGAATGTTTATTTAAAGAAATAACATTTTAAGATAAGAAAACCTTTAAGATACAATTCCATAAATATTTTCCACATTTAATTGGGAACTTTAATAATGAGAATTTTTATTATAATCTTACTAAAAAGCTCTAACGAGAACTTTTTTTAATATAGAACTTGTATATAAAAGTTCTTTCGATTAATATATAAATATGATAATATTTGTGGTGTTTCTTAAAATTATTTCAATTAATTCATCGGTTGTCATTTGTTCATCGGTTTATACCTAGTTTTAAAATTTATATAATATATGATAAGGCATTTATTTATTCTAAAATAATATTTTCATTTATGGATTTTAATTGAGAGGAATATATAATTTCAGGCACTTTACATGGATTAATAAATTTAATACTAAAAAAGTGAGGAATAAAATGAAAGTATATTCACAAAAACTAACAGAATTAAAAAAAGATAACCCACTAAAAATAAAACCATGCTGAATCATAGAAAACAAATTCCGTAACAAAAATCAACCGACCATAATTGTGGAAATTAGCCTGTCGAACATTAAATTTGTGAAGATTTTAAAAAATGTTGGTTCCCACTACATGCATAACTGCATCTGAACTACGTTAAGGTCCCGACCTCAGCTGAAAGGGATCCATTAGGTGTTTTTAGGGTTCGTTTTTTTGAGTTAACGGAAGTTTTCAGCTATGATCTAATTAAAGCATTAATAATTTATAAAGATAAGGATCCATTGGCTTCAATATTTGTTGTGGGCATCTGCAGCACGAAGTAAAGTCAGGTATAAAAAATCTAGACCTTCGCCATATTGGCGAGGGGTCACGATTCTGGAGTTTCACACAAAATTAAACTTAGAAATTTGTAAACAAATCATTTTTTATTTTAGAAAAAATAATAGTTAATAATACAAAATTAAAGAGTCAATATCACTAGCATCTCCAACCATCACGAACACTATTTACTTAACAGCATCATGTGAGAGATTTCCTTTCTATGAACTCACAGATTATGCTCATCTGGAAAGAGATGTTGCATCTCGCAGGGGTCAAAGGAGCCGTCCTGGACACAGGTCTCTTAACTACACCGAGTCTCAGCTGCGCACTGTAACTAGGTCTGGTAAGGATCACCCGACCATCTCCTCGTTTTAGTGAATGACTTTATTGTATTGTGTATAAAGTCCTTACCTCTCTTATTAATAGTAATAACCTTATTATTTTTCAATTTATAGTTCTAGGTAATAAATTATTATTATATATAATTCTATCTACCATCATTATTATTTATAGTTATTATTATGAGATTAATGCAACACTTTTTATTACGAAAATATTCCAACACTGGGTTTTGGCGGGTATGCCCGTGGAAGCATTGCTTGGGGTAGCCATTGTAGAAATTGGTGCTATGTACCATTGCGTTATTTCAGGTGTAATAAAGTACTTCACCTTCGATCCATGTCTGGTATTAATGAACCCATATTGCTTGAGTCCGCAAAACATAAAACACATAAGAACAGTTTTCTCTCAGTAATAAAATTAAATGCTCCATTTAAAACCACGCATCTTAAGGTTACTCTAGCATTAATAAAAATGATAAGTTTTACTTCGCATTTCTAAAGAAATGAAAAAAGCCGCAGTATCAATGTATACTTCTATCATTGATTATATCATTGTAGAACATATTTGAAATTATTTTACTCAACATAACTCAACATATAAGAGCTAATCAAAAACAGCAATTGTAACATTGTTGTTTGCATATTAGCCCAAAAATTGTAATTGTAGATACATTACCCTAAGAAGGAACAATTCTCAGACCTATATGTACTTACTGTATTTAAAAAAAAATATCAACCCTTAGACTAAGAGTTATTTTCAAATAACGATTTTATAAAAAATGAAAATTAAAAAAAAAAAAATTTGTATATTGTATATTTCTTGGGACAAACTTTAAAAAAAAAATTAAAAATATTTATCGATAAAAACTCAATTATGTGTAATAATGCTCTATAAATTTCATGTTTGAGATTTATTTACAACTCAAGTTTTTAGGGCCTTAAATGTCACATTAAAAACCACATTTTTAGAATGTAATGATGGTGCATTAATTTGACTATGTATTATTCTAATCAATAAATTAAAATATATTAACCATTATTACTTGTTAATTAATTATTATTAATAATTAAAATTAATCATTGATTATTACAATTAATATCACTTTTTTGCATGTAGCTTACAAGTTTTAAATCTGAAATGAGCTTGAAATTTTGGCAAAGTAGAATATTTTTCATGTTCCCTATCAGTTCGATTTAAAGAAGCTCCACTGTATGAACACTTGTGGCTAATTTATCCACTACTTTATAAAACAGTTTTTATGATGAAAATAATTTGTTAGAAACAGTTTTTCGTTGAAACAAAATTATTGCTATATTACTGCAACAATTACTTTTTTCTGGGTCACTTCAAATGGTGGGTGACTGACCAGTTCAAATAATCTAGAATCTTGTAATGTTCATTTGCCTTTATTTAAAAAAGAAAATCACAAATACAGTTCTGATTGGTATGGAGGGAAAACCCCACTAAAGATATTTTCCCAAAATATTCATCTCAATAATAATAAACAGGTATATCATCAAAATAGTGCATAAATAGTAGTGTAACAACTAATTCTCTCCCAAAATAAAATGGAATAGCCATTGATTTTATTTTATTGAATAGAATAAGTATTCTCAAATTCTT
Source organism: Rhaphigaster nebulosa (assembly GCA_948150685.1). Taxonomy (NCBI): domain Eukaryota; kingdom Metazoa; phylum Arthropoda; class Insecta; order Hemiptera; family Pentatomidae; genus Rhaphigaster; species Rhaphigaster nebulosa. The sequence goes on from OX411306.1 coordinate 162,654,103, forward strand.
CTGGTTGTCATAAATATGTTGTTTTTTTTTTAAACATATCATTGTTCCCATTGTAAACTTAAGAATGTGAAAATCACAACTTTTCAGCAGAGAAAAAAAACTGTGACCTTCTTCTGCGTATAAAGGGTCAATATCGATTATTTTAAATGTTTTTGTTAGTATAGTTTTTCTTTTATCTCTTTGTTTATAATACGATCCATATTCGTTACTTTAACATGGAAGCTTCCGACTTTTTTCATAAAAATCCAACTGCGATTTCAGCACTTTCCAATGTAACAGATTTGTAACTTTATTACAGGCTGTATCAACTGAAGTACCAGATAAAAAAACAAAAACAAAAAATCAAATTTTTTATATACATAAGTTTAACATGGGACTGATGATATGAAATATAATTTAAAACTTACAGTTCTTTCAAATCAAATTTGACATTTTTCATTCAATAGTAACAGAATCTAGTCACAAAACAGAACTCAAAAACCAAAACATCATTGTAAAATAGTAATTAAATTTACACTAGTAAGTAAAATAGCATCATAAAATAATATTGCCATTGACATACATTATTATTTTTTATAACTTCTATATAAGATTTATCAAATAAGCTGAGATAAGGAAATTTCAAAAAATATTGGTGGCTATTAACTGATTTTAAACAGTAATTTTATCATACAAAAATATTAAATTACCACTTATTAGATAGAAAACAATAGAAAATCTAAAGTCACACATAAAATTAACTACCTGTATCTTCGAAATAATAGCTCAAAAATAAGATAACAAAAACCAAAATATAAAACAAAATGTTTTTTGTATCATATCTCACCTCAGCAACAATAATAGAGAATCTGTTTGGATTAGCACAAACACACATAAAAATGTCTTTGAATTTAAAACAATTCTTATTTCTACTCATCGTCACAACAAATTAACATCAATAAAAAAGACTGTTTAGTATTGCATAATAATGAACGATAGGCAAGCATGCGGTGCCAGGATATCCAATCATTATCTTATGTTTACTTTTCTGATAACATAGATGCTTCAATAATTATTCCATAGAATAATAACAACACGTTAAAATTAAACAAATACAGAAAAATTTAGAGGCCCAAAAGTATAAAATAAATATAAATTTACTTATCAATAATGGAATCTAGATTACTTAAATAAAAACAGTCAATAAAATTTCCTAAACAGAAGTAAGAAAAAAGGAAGGATGGGATATTAAAATTATTAATATATGTAATACTATCAGATATTTGAAAAAATAAATCAATAATGCATACTTTATAACATATAGAAATTATTGATCTGAATCAGTAAGCTAATTCTAAACTACTCACTTGTTACCTCCAGTATCATTCACTTTAATATGATTTTTCTTAACCCATTTTAACATCAAACAAATATATTTCATTCTTAAAAGGTACCAATAGATTCTGGAGAAAATGGTCAATAAAAACCACTTCAAATATTTAGTAAATTTTTTATATAATCTTTGTAGATTTGGATATTACTGTTTTATTAAAAATTACCCAACCGATGTCTATCAAATCCAGTTTATATAAAACAAACATGATTTGAGACAAAAAAATTGTTGCAACAAAATCTTGTAATATTGTAGACAAGGCAAACAAACTCATGTTTTCTCTAATTTAAAAAAAAATTACAGCCATGAATGATACCATATCTCCTATAGATTTGAGGAGTTTTCTATCAAAAGTTCATAAATCCACTTTTGGAAACTTATTACAAAAAAATTATTAGAAAAACATCTCATGGAAATAAGGCAAATATTTCAATAAGAAAATGTTGTGACTATTTGACGGTGTAAAATTTAAGATTTAAAATAAATTGAATAATTTTTGGGTGTAGAACATTACTTTGTCAAAAAATCTTTTGTTTTTGAGAAGAAGATATATTAAGTTTTGATAGAAAACTCCTCATTACTCCTCATCAAATTTGATCCTCAAGAAAAAAGTGTGCTGAGAGTTCATGAAAAAAAGTTATCACACAACATACTCAAAATAAAAGTGAAAATTTCTTATTAATCTCGATGAGGAGTAAACCCAAAGCCACCATTATCACAATGAAACCAGTTCATCTAAAACTGTAAAAGTTGCTCAAGATCAGTTTTGATTTACTCTGACTACTTACAACTGTTACATTAGGTTTTAATTAGGGATTGATCCTTCTATACCAGGGGTCGGCAACCTTTTGGTGACAAAGAGCCAAATCTATATTGAAAAAAAAGAAACATGGAAAAACATAGAAGTGCCTGTTTTATCTTATTCTGTGGCACTTTGATTATTATGTGTAGAAGGATCAAATGCCTTAAAAAAATCGTATCTAAAATTTGGAATGGTTTTTTACTGAAATATTTAATATTCAGAGAGTCATAAAATTTTCTAAAAGAGCCGCATGCGGCTCTGGAGCCGCAGGTTGCCAACCCCTGTTCTATACCATCATGCGGATACCAACTGATATTAGGTTTTCATTAAAACTTATAGCATTCCTGAAAACTCTCAAGAGAATGAGAGATCCTAAGAAATAATGGAAGACAAGGAGACAACAACATTCTTTAAAGATCACGGTTTTTGACACTTTGGCATCCTCAAAATAAGTCAATTAGGAGAAATTTCAATTAAAAAAAAAAAAATTGACTGATTATCTTTAACTACTAACCAAAATTATCAAATATTCCTAGTTACTGCAATCAATTTAAATAAACTTACATACATCTAAATATCACTGGTTACGGATTTGCAAAACCAATGTTTCTGAACAATGTTATAAATACTAACAATCAGCACTGGTACGTTCACATATATGGGCTTAATCAAATTTAGTTAAATGAAAAGTAGAGCATGCCATTTATAAAAAAGGCTTCCAATACCCAAATGATATACAATACATTAAAGTCCAAATTACAATAGAATATTATGTAAATTACCTGTATTTCTAAAAGCAGTTCTGTTTTACGTCTCCTAATTTCGATCAACAATTTTTGTTGCTCTGGCGACAGATCTAAAAAACAAAAAAAATCTATTATTGAATATAGTTAATAGCACAAATTGTGAATTATAGTTGGATAAATATTATAAAATAATTTATTTTCAACACTCACAGTTCAAATGATTTAACAACAATTATGGGAACTATAATACAAAAGAATACAATATATAGATTAAAAAGCATAATCTGTATATATTATTACAGTATTACTGTAATAGAATATAATACAATATTACTGTAAGTAGTGGCCTTAGCTGGCAGATTGAAAATATCCTCCTCTTTGAATTGCTTTCCTACCTTTCATTCAATGTAGCTGAACAAACACACTATTCATGAAATAATGAAATTACAATCATTAAAACCATTCAGTCAAAAAAGAAATGGCAGTAATTACACTTAATAGCAATGTATTGTGAATTCCAATTTTTTTTATTTAAAAAAAGTAATAGGAAAAAATAATAATTACTAAATGGTGATAATCATAATACTTATTGGAATAAGCTTTGTTGACATTAGATGTAATTAAAGAAGTTGGTCGGGGAGTGCGGTAAATGAAAAACACACTACTGGGTCTAGCTTATTACTGTTTTACGTTGACCGTATCCCCGACCAACTTCTTGAAATTCCTAATACTTATTGTAATTAATTATTTACTGTTCTTACTCAAATTGACTAAGTAACTATGAAACTTATTGGAATTGTTTAACAGATTATAGAAGTCAATAAAGACAAATTTAAAAGGTACTGCCTTTTTTAGATGAAAAGTTTGAATAAGCAAATACTTCTACAGCAGTATGACTCTCACAAATCTGACACAACTTTCAAATATAAATAAATAACCAACAAAAATTAAACTAGGAAAATAATACTTTCAACCAATGAAATCAAATATCATTATTAAATAGGTATAATGATTATTTAAGTCATGTCAAGCACAATAACCGAAATTCTGATATCAAATTGAAAGTGTATAAATTATATTGAGAAAATATTAATCTAAGGAATCGAAACACTACCATTACCATAAATACTCAAATATGTCTAAACAAAACTAAGTTTAAATTATTATTTAAAATACCTAGCTGAATTAAAAAATAAATACAAATCAACTACACTCATTTATTATTACAGGCAATCTAAAATATGTTTAAAAAACAATCAACAATCAAACAGTCATGTATTTGTGGAATCGAATCAGAAAATTATGGAAACTAGAAATAACTAAAGAACACTCAAAGCAGCATAATATCATTATAGATCGATTAATTGATCTAAGATTACATTAAAGATATTATTTTCTGCAACTTCTTTTAATTCACCTCAAACGAAAAAAAAAAATTTAAGTTGTCAAAGTCATCAGGATGCAATTATCATCCAAGTATCATTTCTATGTTAACCACCACAAATAAAATATGGTCATGAAAGGGTGATAAAATTATACTTGAGTTCAATATCCTTAAATATTAACAATGCGTTTAAATAACAAACAATAATATGGTATATTAACAAATCTAAACAGAAGGTTACTTTGCATGTCCCACATTAAATAAAATACAAACCGTTGATATTAAAGGCTTCCGAAGTGTGAGGATTGTTCATTTTCATTCAATTGTATTCAGAGTTTCAAATTGCACAACAAAAATAAATAAACATGATTAAAACTAAAAAACACAAGACCAAAACAAACACCTTGATGGTACCTCCATTTTGTGAAACTTTCGAGAGTGGAACAACATACATAGTGAGAGGTAGGAAACTCCTATGAATAAAATTTAAAAAGTAAACTTCTTAATTTAATTAGATAAAAATGGCACGTAAGGGCAGCTCGATTTATTATGTCGACAACAGAAAGAATCTGAAAGACAAACTCATAATCTTTGAAATAGAGTGGATAATAGCCATAACTAAAAATCAGTTGTATTTAAAAAAAATATATTTTCATTATTTAAAAAAATTAAATTTGTTTAATTATCAAAGAAATCGTTGAATAATATTGCCATCTTAGGTATTAATATTTATACGTAATTAATATTTACAGATAGAGATAAGAGTAATCACTTTATAATATAAAAAACTCTTGCGTAGTTATTGACCTGAACACTATCAGGATTGTTATTGGCAATGTTTCTATGAGGTTCTTCGCAGATTTTTTTCGTTTCCGTTGAGTTGCTTAGTAAAAATTTAGTTCTTCTTACTATAGAAGAATGCTGTAAGGATTTACTTTTAGCCGTTCTTAGTTGTTGTTGTGTTCCCAAACTATCTACAGACACTGCAAAAAGTATTAGAATGTCCACGGAAATTCTATTTAAATGTTATTTTTATAATCGTTCATTTTCCTATTACAGTTAAAAGTAAAATATTATTGAAAAAGAACCATTATTACAAAGTATTTATATTATTTTAATAAAAAAATTGTATTTCTAAAATATAAAAGAAATTTGAATTTCGAAAATGTTCGTAAAAGATAAGCAAAAATTATTCGAACGGTCCTTGTTTTTATTTTTGTTAAGCTCTGTATTCCTGACCCCTTTTATTCCAACTATCAATTGTATACAATCATTGTTCAATCCCTAATCCCTTTTATATTAACTAGATTCTCAGTTCTGAAATAGAAACTGTAGTGTGAACATGGGCCTATAATCAAAAGATACGACAAAAGAAGAAAGAATTATTATTTATTTACATTTAATAAGCAACATTTATTTACATAATAAGTGTAAATCACTCCGTGAAATCAGAAAAATAGTGGAGAAAAGACATAAGACTATTAGTGATATCTTTAACTGACCCAAGATTAAGTGCTTCGAAAGTAGCTACAGAGCTAACCGAAATTAAAAGGACTAATGTTTGTTCAAGCACATTAAGAAACTGTTTATAAAAATTTAACTTTCATGGACGGGCAGCACGTAAAAAGTGTTTTATTTCAGAACCCAACTAAATGAAAATATTAAAATATACAAAAAAATAATCTCATCAAACAGATAACTTTTGGAAGCGTGTTATTTTTACGGATGAGACAAAATTCGAAGTATTTAGGTAAAAATCTCATAAAAAAAACGGAGAAAAAAAATTGTGAAAGTAAACAAAAAATTTAAAGCCAATCGAAGCCGTTATTAAAGCAAAAGGGGGGGGGGACAACAAAATATTAAATCAAATGCTTGCTATAAACAATTATTAATACTTTTTTCTGTTCAAATACTTTTCCATTTTGTTTTTGCTATTATTTTCGAAATTAGTTTATTTGTTTATATCTATTGAACCAAAATTTAATTACTGTTAAGTCTGATGAAAAAAAAGTTTAATGAAATGTTAATTTACTTTTGTTTTTTATTTTTATCCAAAATTCTCCACAAATTATCACTTCTCTTCTATTCGAATCCTTTATGTACTGACAATAAATAAAAGGAGAACATTGGCGATCGAGAAAAATACAAATATCCAATTCAACATCCTCAAAAGAATTCGTTTTTTTGTTCACTAAACGATTTCTCCTGTAAGGGCCAATAAAGCAAAAATAAGTCGATATTTTAAGGAAGAGTAATTTTCCTCGCTAAAAAATTATAAAATATTTAAAAAACTGAAAGACTGCACATACTGATTTAAGCAATGCAATACTGCATAGATTTTAAACTTACTGACAGAAAAATGTTTCTATTAAATGAATCGATTTTGCCTAAGAAAGCTTAAAGATTTTCAGATCTGCTGAAAAAAAAACATTTCGAACTTGACGCGCTCTGGATATCGTAATCATTATATCGTCTTTGGAAAAATATGACAGAAGTATGGAGGTTTTCCTGCGTTTGGTACGGATCACTGACTCACTGCTATTTGGGCAAAAGTTCGCGAGGATTCATCAGATGAAAAATATTTTAATTATGATGGAACTGGAACATGTTTGAGTCATTTGATAAAAAATGCTCAACTTTGAATTTGACAGGAATGCTTCCAAAAAAGTTTCTTGGCATTGGGAAATAAAAAAATCTCCGCTGTTTCAAAAATATCAAAAACCTATCAGTTCACAAGTTTACCTCAAGAAGTGGAATAACGTTTCAGCTTAAAAAAAAAAGAAAAAAGAAATGCATAACTGTAATTTCCATCAGGTGACGTACGCATGATAGTATAGAAGGATCAATCTAATTAGGGATTGATAAATTATTATATAATCTACTTAAACCTAGGAAATGTTGTTACTATATTGCTTTTACAATATTGAGTTTTTTTAACTATTTCCGTTTATTTCGTTGTTGGGATAAAAATATTTGTGATTATACTTAAATTTAGACTTCTTTCTTATAAATTTTGACTTTAAGTGCTATATATACTGACACTGACTGTTCATAGGCGTGCGCGCGGTCTGTCTTATATCTTGTGTAGCTCTAAGTCTTATATTTTTGTTTTAATTTCAACACAAAAATTGTATAAAAAACGTTTTAGATCATATTCTTTACACAATATTCCAGGGAAGTAATGAATATCCCCAGACGCCTCACCCAACTAGGGTGTATGGAAGGACACCCCAGCACTATAGTTCGTGTACCCTCTTATAAAGGAAGCTGCGCACATCTATGTGACTGTCGCCACTACGAAATTTAAATTAAAAAATCTTTTTTTGTTTTGTTTTGTAAATTTCAAGGAATCTAACTTAGTTTTTCTGATTCATCTTTCTGTTTACTTTGAATAGCAATCAATTGAGAAAGGTTTGGCAACTTAGAAACTTGTTTATTTGTTTTCCATCTACGAGGTTCCATTCTGTTCAAAGAATGTGATCTGAAATGAAATTTATAATTAATGAGTGTTTATTTGAATTTACAATCTAAGACTGAGCCGGCTCAATTATATTATCATCGCATAAAACGAATAGGTATGCAATTAATTGTCCTTTTGATATTTCATAGAGGACATGAAATGTCATGGCTGTTAATGTGGGCTGGACATGCCGCAAGAATGCCCACCAAAAAACCAGGTTCCAAAGAAATTGCTACAATAAGAAATCGTTGATAAACGAAGAAAAAGCAGACCAAGGTTGCATTGGATGGATGAATGGTGTAGCTAAAGATGCCCAATCAATACTTTGGATCCGGAATAGGAAAACAGCAGTGCAGAACAGAGATGACTGGTTATCAGTGCTGCAAGATTGATAATCTATTACAAAAAGAATAAAATAATAGTAATAACGAAAGAAGTAGGGATTTGTGAATTCACTGATGGGTGGCAGGCGCTTTAGCGTGAAGTGAGAATCTTACTGATGTTAATGATTGAGCCTCTTCATTCGGCGAAATAATCTTGAATGATACTTGATGCGAATATAGTAATGGATCTAGCAATAGAACTTACAAAAAAAAAAAAAAAAAAAAAAAAAAAAGGAACGAAAATTGTTTGTCCTAGCATTCTCACTCACTCGCGCACGTAAAACATGCTTTTGACTCCGGTAATACAAGTAGAGTGTAGTACTGGGGAGAGCCGACGTAAACAAACTGTATGCAACAGTATTAACTCGTTGTTTACTGACTGCGCCGAATACAAGGTATTTACAGTTCTGCTTTAAACTATTTAAGTTAATAACAAGGGCATCTCTATTAGAGGAAAGCCTCAGAGTTCTGAATCTAGAGGGAAATGCAGAAAAACAATGGAGATCTGCGGCCTACAGAAATTCACAAAAAAAAAGTAAGCGCAGTAAATGGTGGGGCACTGATTAAAATTAATAGTAAGTAAAAAGAAGCGAACATTGAAGTCCTACTAACAGAATAAGAGGCCTAATAGCGTTGCTGAGTATAGAAGAGCAAGAAATGAGGCAAAAGAAGCAGTTAAAGTAGCTAAAAGGATATCCAGGGAAGAATTCGGAAAAAGTCTGAATCAAAACCACAGGGCGTGGTCTACAAAATGTACACATACATTCTGGAGAAAAAGCTACGATGGATTGTGGATGAGGAACAGGCAGGTTTCCGCCCGGAGAGGCATACCCAGAACCACATCTTCATCCTACGAAACATATTAGAAAAATCATGGGACAGATACAGAAGCACGTACCTAGCTTTCCTGGACCTTAAGGCTGCTTTCGACGCTCTTGCAGCTAAAAATGTTCCTAGGGATCTCATAGTGATGAGTAGTAGTGACTATACAGTAATTCAATATATCTGTATATAGTAATTCAAAAGGAGCCGTGAGGATCAACGGAACAGAGTCTGCCCCTTTTTCTATTGAAAGAGGAGCCAAACAAGGAGATACCATAAGTCCACTGTTATTTATTATATTTATGGATGAAATCCATAAAAGTTGTAAAAGGCAAACAGCCATCGGAGCAGGACAATACTCAGCCAGTCTCTCTTGCATGAAAATGATATTGTCCTCGTATGTGATACGAAGGAGAAACTACAGCAAGCTTTACTGGAGTGGCAAGAGGAACGGAAAAGAAAAGGAATGACCATTAATACCTCGAAGAGTAAGATACCAGTCCTTTCCCGAGATGAGGAGGAGGCAGTGGAGGTGTACTGTACTGTTGAAGTTCTCGAAGTGGTTGACAACTTCGACTACTTGGAAATCAACATAAACAGCCAGGGCAGAATAGATTGGGAGATAGCAAATAGGATTGCTAGAGCAAACCAAATCAATTATAGACTACGCAACAGCATCGTTGGCCATCGGGATGTGGGGCAGGAGTCCAAGCTCCACATTTACAAATCCGTGCACCTCCCAACTTTTACCTACGGAAGCGAGAGCTGGGATATGCTCGACTAGCAGATTAGCCGAATAATGCATGCGAAATGAATTACTTAGGCAGGGCTAAAGGAAAACGTGAAAGAGACCGCGTAAGAAACGAAAGTATTAGGGAGGAACTTAAACTTTCTACACTAAAAGCAACCCTAGAGAAACGACAGCATATGTGGTTAGGCCACGTTTGTCGAATGAGCGAGGATCGAGAACCCAGAAAAGTGATGGAAGCTCGACCCACCGGTAAGAGGCCACGCGGAAGGTCTAGGATTTTGTACCAGAAATATATCCAGAGTATTGGAGGGAAAAAGGAAAAATCACTCCAACAAATGAAGCAGCTCTGTAAGGACCGTGACGCTTGACAGCGTTGGATTGAGGCCCCTTCACGCTAGATATGGCGCAGGGAGAAAGAAAAGGAAGAAGAAGGTGTCTCTATCATTTTAAAACTTCCTTATTTTTAAACAAACATAATTAATATGATTACAATTAAGAAATCAAATTAATTATTTTTAAAAAATTAAATTAAAACAATACTTTAAAAATATTAATAAAGTATTTCTTCCTCGATGTGGCCACAACACGTCCCATTAGCGGTTCTCCTATCATTTACCTTGGTGAAAACGAAGAGGCGTATCTCGTATCCTTGACGATTCTACGACCCGGCTTATTCTTAACATTCTAGAACTATAGACTTTCCTGTTTTCAGTTAAATCCTATTTAAAATCCTGACTCTTGTTCCAGTTACCTGATTCTTCCGCATTCATACATACATAACTGGCGCAACATCCCGCTTAGCGTGTCTGGGCCTCCCCTAACAGCCGCCGCCAGATGGCCCTGTCTTGTGCTGCAGATCTGTCAGTTTCCGGTGTTCAGCAAGGATCTAGCAACTACCAGCCACCTTGTCCTGGGTCGCCCCACTCTGCTGGTTCGGTGAAGTTCCTCTGTTTGACTTTTTTCGGGATCTCAGACTGACCCATGCGGGCGACATGATCAGCCCAACGAAGTCTTCTCAGCTTGATAAATCGGACTAAGTCGTCATCTTTATACAGGCCGTATAGTTCTCGGTTTTTTCTTTTCCTCCAGACGCCTCCCTCTCTTATAGCTCTAAAGATTTTCCTCAGCACTTGCCTTTCAAATATTAGCAGTCTGTTTTCCTAGGACTTGTTGGTTGCCCATGCTCCTGACCCATATGTGACCACTGGGAGTACCAGAGTCTTGTATTCATTAATTTTAGTACTGGATATAAATCTGCTTTTAAAGTGCTTTGCCAAGCCAAAGAAAAACCTGTTGGGAGCATTGATTCGCCTATTAATTTCTCGTGCAATTTTGTGCTGCAAGTTTACCTTGGACCCCAGATATATGAAGGGCTCTACCTTCTGGAATTTGTAGGAACCAATGTAGAGAAATCCGGAATGATTTCCATTACCACTAACTACCATATATTTGGTTTTTGTTAATTTACAATGAGATCAAATTTCTTGTCTGCTGTTTCGAAAGCGAAGAATGCCTCTTTTAACGCCCGCTCAGACCGTGCCACAATATCGAAGTCATCGGCGTACCCTAGTAACTATACAAGTCTGGAAAATACGGTACCACTTGTCTGCATTTTTGATTGACGAAAAACCTTTTCTAATGACATCTTAAACAGAAAGCATACTCCTTAACATACCCTATCTCCTTACTTTACTTCGCTGCTGGTTTTAAATACTTCAGATAAGTCTGAACCCACATGGACTTTTTTATTTAGAATTTTTCATCGTCATCTTCACCAGTTGCGTGAGTTTTCCTGGGACTTTAAATTCCTCCAGAGACTTTTACAGATCGTCTCTGCCAATGTTGTCGTGTGCTGACTTAAAATCGACAAACAAATGGTGCGTAGTCAGCTTATATTCTGCGCCCTTTTCCAAGATCATCTGCAAGTGAAAATATGATCGCTGGTTGAGCGACCTCTTCTAAACCCTGCTCGATAGTTTCCAAGTTTCCTCTCAGCGAGCAGGACTAGTATCTCTAGATAGAACTTTGTAGGCACATGAGACCAATACAATTCTACTGTAGTTTTCACATTAATTTCTTCTTTCTTATGCAAAGGACATATTATGCCATGGACCCAATCTTGTGGCATCCTTTCTTCAGTCCTGATGACGAGAATGAGCTTGTAGCTCCTCACTACCGTACTTCAACAATTCGTCCTAAAGTCCATCCATGCCAGGCGCTTTGTTATTTTTAAGCTTGTATAGAGTATCCTCGTCCTCATCCCGGTCAGGTGGCTCTGAACCATCACTTCTGCGAGGAGTGGTTATGGCGCCTCCCTCTTCAATTCGTTCTTTACAGAGCAATTGCTTAAAGTGCCCTATCCATCGTCAGAGGACTTGATTTTTTTGAACGAGGAGTTTCCATCCTCGTCTATTTAGGATGTTACCTTTGGTGTAAATGTTTCTCTGCGCTCACTTATTCTTTGGAAGAAGAGTCTAGCGTCGTTATTATTTTTAAGTTTTTGGACATCCTTCTTCCTTTGACTTTTCCAAATCCCCTTTTTTTTCGGTGCAGTCTCTTCTCTTCTCACCATAGAGTTGAGTTGACATCCTCGTATGGCGTTGCATCTATCAACTAAAATAACTTTCTAAACAACATAGCATAGATATACAAATTAAACTATAGATACCAAAGAGATTATCTTATACTCCCAGAAATGTATATTTTTTTTTTACAAGTTTTATTATCTAATTAAAATATAAGGTTACCTGTGATGTCAGAGTCACTTCATTGAAAAATAATGTTTTTATAATTAATATGCGAATCTCTTTAATATAAAAACATTGAATAACTTCTAGTATTTAAAAACAAATACCATATTTCCTCCTTCTTTATACAAAGCTTGGTGGCTTTACAAGTAATCTTGTTACTTCGCAGAATAAATTTAGTATGACTGGCGGGAATTCAAGGAGTGGGGGTAGTTGTGAGTTCATTACTTGAATAACAGAATCTTGAAGAGGTACTAAGTGGTCGGTGTTCTACAAGTTAGTCATTCTGAAGAGAGTGGATATAAAATTATTTATATTGTTGGCAGTTTTTATTTTCAGTTTGTTTTACTTGTTATAATTAAGTTCAGTCTTGTATTTTTCAATTATGTCAAAAATGAATCGTCTTAGAAGTAAAAGACTATATCTGGTTCTTTTATTTGTCATAGTAACGTTATATTTCATGATGGACAGTTGTATGGATGAAATAGGCGTGGGTTGGGTAACTAATCTTAAAGTTACCAAAGAATCAGAAAAAATCAAGTGCTATGAATTGAAAGTTGATAATGTGATTCAAAATTTAGAATCATCAGAAGTAGCAATAAACCGTTCAATATTTTTTGTTGAAACTTCTTGCCATAATAAGGAGTTTAATATTAATCCAAGGCAAGCCTGTGCTATTGAATCAGCTGCTAAAATGAATCCGAATTTTGAGGTATACCTTTTAATTCCATCTCCTGTAACAAGTTTGGAAGGAATGAAAGGCTACTTTCAAAAATTAGTATCCTATCCTAATTTTAAAATTAGATACATCAATATGACTACCTTTTTTGTTAAGACTCCTCTGGAGCAATGGTATCTATCCGGTAATTTGAAATATAGTTATTGGCCCCAATCCCACACCAGTGATGTTCTTCGATATACTCTATTATGGAAATTTGGTGGTGTATATATGGATTTGGATGTTGTAATTATGCGGTAAGTACTTTACAAATATAAATTTTAAGGATTACCTCATAGAATTGATGAAATAATTTTTTTTAGATCATTGGAACAAGTGACAAATTTCGCTGGAGCTGAATCGTTAAGTGATGTGGCTGCCGGGATAATGTCTTTTAGCCATAATCATAAGATATCTACATTCGCAATGGATGATCTACATAATAACTTTAGAGGATATGATTGGGGTTGGAACGGCCCTGGTGTTATAACTAGATCTTTGAGGAAATATTGTGGATATTGCAAGGTAAGGATTAGTCATATTAAGGAAAAGATTTAATTATGTTTATACCTATATTGATGCAAATATTTAAGGCTTTTTTTTTTTTTTGTCATTGTACCTTATTAGCGTTATTTATACTTAATTAACATAATGGGGTTGATTGAATATAATCTAGTAGTTGCTAAGTCTTACATTTTTCTAGGTTAGTGCTAGAATTTAAGTGATTAATAAGGCTAGTATTAACTAGGCTTAGTAATTCCTAGAATTTTCCGGATTTCAAGTTTTAACTTAAGAATTTATGTGAATAAAGAGAAACTTCTAACTTTTAAAACTATTATTTTCTAAGGAATTGTTTAGTCGGGTCAGGGACATGATCGCTTTTAACTTAGTTGTTAGCTTGATTCAAGACATGAAGTTTATGCAGTGCACAAACAAAAAGAGTGTGTGATATGTCGGGAAATACTTAATTGTAAAGGAATGTTAAGATTCGAGTTTGAAAGTATTTATTTGTTAGCCACCGAATTTTTAAATGCAACAGACACATTGGGGGGAGCTCTTTCTCCTAGAAAACAAAGGGACATTACTACAACATTCCTAAGTTTTGTTGTAGACCCAGGATTTCAGACAGGAATTGCTGAAGATATTGGTGTATACAGATCTATACTCTGTAAAATTATAAGGTATGTCATGGATCGAATAATCGACAAATGTCATAAATGGATCCACTTTCCTTCAACGGCAGCAGAAGTAAATGAAGCCAAAGTTCTCTAGCAAAGAAGTTTCCGTTTGCTGAATGTGATAGGTGGCCTGAACTGTATCCACGTGAAAATAAAAAAACCCAGCATACATGGGGATGAGTACATCAACCGAAAGGGACATGTAACTTTATGTCCAAGGTATATATAACTATTAATATCCAAGGTACCTGTGATGCCCTTGAAAGATTTACAAGAGTGAGTGCGGAATGGACAGGGAGTATTCACAGCGCAGAAGCCCTGTTAGAGGAATTATGTCATGTTTTGATGGTGGAGCATGTTCATTCGGAGATTCCGGCTACAGAATATTTCCATGGTTAATAACACCTTTCAAACTACCCTGTAATGTAGCAGAAAGTAATTTTAACTTGTGCCATTCCAGAGAAAGAGTTTTGATTGAAAGATGCTTCGGGTGGCTTTAAAAAAATGTTAAAAGTCTTACGAAGAGTGACCTGTGCAAATACTTCTCACTGCCAGTGTTATTATCGCTGGATGACATTTTTCAATGATCAGACAGAAAAAAAAAAACTAAAACAGCCAAAGCAAGCGTTGAGCGATCCGGATATGTAACAGACAATCAAGCTAAGCCTATCTGACACCTGATCTGAAAAGAAGGAGAGGAGGCAGAAAAGCTACGACATGAAAGCCACAAGCCTAGCAATTACTAGACCTAGCAAATGCTACTCAAAGAAATTGCTGAAGTTTTTCCAGAAACTTCTCAAACTAACTTGGATCTTTCTACCTAGAACAAGCATTAGATTATTCAACCGAATTTGAGAAAAAGGTAAAACTACCTCTTAGGTGCTAGCTGGTAGTTGCTAGATTTTATTCACTTGACCCAATTTTCTATATTTCTTATTTTCACATTAATATTAGCATATTATGGTCATATTTTTCTTTATACTTAATATTTTCTTCATATACTGTTTGTTAACTTTTTTATTATTACTGGTACTGCCACTGTTGTTACATCTTTGGTTATCTTGTTTTTTTCTTAGCCCTGATGATGGTCTAAAACTTAGACCGAAACGTCAGCATACATTGTTTTTTTCTTATTGGTGTGTTCATTTACTGACCGCACCCCCAACCAAGATTCTTCTTTATATTGATTTTAAATTTTATTTGTTAAAAGTAAATGTATCATGTTACAAATGTTCCTTCCAGCTATGAGTAGTCTTCTACCATTATCATCACATTTCAATCAGAGTTTGGGGTTTGTGAACAAAGAAAACAATAATGTGACTCAAAAACAAGTCACTTTATTTGATCTAAACAAAATCTTATGTACATTATATTTTTCTATGATGGAAGGAGTATATATAACAATTAAAAACTATACAAATAAAAATAAAACAATACATAATAAAAAAAAATAATTACAATAGAACAATTAATGTACTATAGACTATTCAACACATGTAGATTACAATCAAGTTAAATTTAATATATAATATATATATATATATATATATATATATATATATATATATATAATTTAACTTAATTGTAATCTATGTATGTGCCAAAAGTCTATAGTATATTAATTGTTCTGTTACATTTATTTTGTGTGTGTATACAATCAAACAAACAAAATAAATATCAGGTCATCCCATAAGTAATGTCAGTATTTAATTGCGTGATATAAGGGATAGAAAAAAATCAATGAAATATGTTCAATCTAAAATGTATTTACCATCTTGTTCTATGACAATTTGCCATCTTGAAACCAAATTTTGTAAACTTTTTCTGAAAAAATCCTTTGGTTTTGAATTGAAGAAAACCAGCATCTCGTTTTTCACTTCAAAGTCTGAATTCATGTGCTTACCGCTTAATGAGTTTTGGAGACTACGAAAAAGGTGATAATCTCAAGACGCTAAATCAAAAGAATATGGTGGGTGAGAAATAATTTCCCATCCAAAGTCCTTCAAGTTTTGCATCGTTTATGTTGCAACATGTAGCCTCGAAATGTAATGGTGGAATAAAATGCCTCGTCTATTGATAAGTGAGGGACGTTTTTCCTTAATTGCCCGCTTCAATCGATCCAGATATACTCTACAGATAGAATACTGAATCGATGTTAGGACTAGGGAAGGGGAACGAAATGTTGATGCGATAGAAAACCCACTTTTCATCCCCAGTTACTATCCTGTTTAGATAAGGCTCTTGATCTAAACAGGAGAGGAGAATAAAGCAATTGTTCATCCTTTGTTGCAAATTAGTGATGCTTAACTTGTGAAATTTCTGCACAGACTAACTAACTTTCTCCAACAAAAACATGATAAATAGAAGAGTACGTGATGCTATAATAAATAAAATATGTAAACACAATTCAATTGTTAAGGAGTGATAAACAGACAGATTTTTAAAAACCGACATTACTTATTGGATGACCTGATACAACAGAACAATTAATATATGAGAATACAGACTATTTGACACATATAGATTACAATTAAGTTAAATTATATTTATAATTTATAAAGTACAATATATAACAATAAATATACTGTAGACTACTTGACACACGTAGATTACAATTAAGTTAAATTCTATTTATACATAAACAAAATAATATATGATTAAAATTATAAATAGATGAAACTATGAATATCAAGCAAACTAAGAACACATTTGAATGAAAAGAAATAATAGTGAATTATTATGGACTTATCTCTGTTTACTGAAAAAATTGTAGAAAAAATAAAAAACAGCACTAACAGCTTGGTCTTAGTTTGTTAAAATAAAATGGCTTCACTAAGCCAGGCGTGCGACTCGTTTGAGTAATCATGATATTCCAAAAAAGTTAATGATTGAGGAAATCTATAAAACCACGAAAGTTGGTAGACCTAAAGTAAGGTGGCTGACAGAGTCTTACAGACCGAGTGGTTACAGAAGAGAACCCTGCTAAATACCAGACATATCTTTAGCTCAAGACAGAGCTAAAGCTGTCCAATGTCTGGAATATCATAAACTTTTTTGGAATATCATGATTATTCAAACAAATCGCATGCCCAGCTTAGTGAAGTCATTTTATTTTAACAAACCGAGTAATGTCTCTGTTATTATATAGATCATAGATTTCTCAGTTTCTCATTATTATTCTCCATATGTCTGCTTAAGTCACTGGTCCAAATATCCTTCCCAATACACTTCTGTTGAATATGAGGAGCTTCGTTTCATCAGACTTTGTGGTTACCCACGTCTCAAATCCATACGTGAGAACTAATATTTTGATGGCTCTGTCCTGAGTTACAGTTATCCAATTTCTGGGTTTTAGAGGTGAATTTTGGTTTATATATAGATAGGAGCTTGCTTTTTCGCTGGTTTTCTATTACAAAACAATACCCATCTATTGATCCATTTGCTAATCTCCTGGGAAACATCATATTTAGGATTTAGTTCTGCTTCCAGATTGATGAAAGAATTTACTCTTTTGAATTTGTATGGCTCAATTTCTAGAAAGGTTCCCAAATTTTTTTAGGATAGGGGCCCATCCCAAGAACTGTTTTAATCACTGGGAAAAAAACACAAAACATAATATTCATTTATTTCACTTTCAGTGTAAAACATGAGAAACAAATTGTAGCAAACAATAGCTGCACAAACATTATTAATACGATGACTATACAGATAGTAAAAATGGTATTTTTAAGGATGTTAATCCCCTCAAATACAAACCTGTAAAATGTTGTTCAGTCTTATTTCGTGTATATATTTTCAAGGAACATGATCAAAACCACAATAAATTTGAAGTTGTCATGATAACGTAATGTTCCCAAGTGGAGACACTTCACTTTTTCTCTTTGCTTCTTCTTCTTTTTTACTTTCCCTTACCTATATACGAAGTATATAGTAATGGGAAGTATTGCGATCGTGAAAATTTTCGAATTCGAGTTTTCAACGGAAATACATGTTTTAAGGTCCCCTGAGTCCAAATGACCAAGTCTCGCAAAATGGTCTGTGTGTCTGTGTGTATGTGATCAGTCTAGCTCAAAAACGGAAAGCTGTACGATACTGTAATTACATATTTAAGGTTAGCACATGCATGTGATGTTACAGTAACATTTTCGTCAAAATTGACTAACCGGAAGTGCCACTTTATATAATCGATTTTACACATTTTTACAATTTTCTCGAAAACGGCTCTAACGATTTTGATGAAACTTGCCTAAATTATTCTTCATAAAGGTCTTTAACTTTTCATTTATGAAGTAAATCACCGAGAAATTGCAGGGGAAAAAGTTATGATGAAAGGAATATTTTATTTGTGCATAGCTTAAAAAGTATGCATTTTACGGTAATTTATCTATAGACTTGTATGAAAGATAATTAAATTATCTAAAAAACAATAAAAGAATCATCAAAATCGGATCAATAATAGCAAAGATACAGCGCATCGGACTAACCGGAAGTGCCACTTTATATAATCGATTTTACACATTTTTACAATTTTCTCGAAAACGGCTCTAACGTTTTTGATTAAACTTGCCTAAATTATTCTTCATAAAGACCTTTAACTTTTCATATATATGGTACATCACCGAGGAATTGCAGGGAAAAAAGTTATGATGAAAAGAATATTTTATTTACTTATAACTTCAAAAGCGTTCAATTTATAGTAAATTATCTATAGACTTGTATGAAAGATAATTAAGATATCTAAAAAACAATTAAAGAATCATCAAAATCGGATCAATAATAGCAAAGATACAGCGCATCGGACTAACCGGAAATAGCTATTATATTAGGGATATTACACTTTTTTATAATTTTCTCGAAAACGGCTCTAATGATTTTGATGAAACTTGCCTAAATTATTCTTCATAAAGGTCTTTAACTTTTCATTTATAAAGTAAATCACTGAGGAATTGCAGGGAAAAAAGTTAAGATGAAAAGAATATTTTATTTGCGCATAGCTTAAAAAGTATGCATTTTACGGTAAATTATCTATAGACTTTTATGAAAGGTAATTAAATCATCTAAAAAAGAATAAAAGAATCATCAAAATCGGACCAATAATAGCAAAGATACAGCGCATCGGACTAACCGGAAATAGCTATTATATTAGGGATATTACACTTTTTTATAATTTTCTCGAAAACGGCTCAAACGATTTTGATGAAACTTGCCTAAATTATTCTTAATAAAGACCTTTAACTTTTCATATATATGGTACATCACCGAGGAATTGCAGGGAAAAAAGTTATGATGAAAAGAATATTTTATTTACACATAACTTCAAAAGTATGCATTTTACGGTAAATTATC
Source organism: Rhaphigaster nebulosa (assembly GCA_948150685.1). Classification (NCBI taxonomy): domain Eukaryota; kingdom Metazoa; phylum Arthropoda; class Insecta; order Hemiptera; family Pentatomidae; genus Rhaphigaster; species Rhaphigaster nebulosa. The sequence goes on from OX411306.1 coordinate 162,673,812, forward strand.
TATAGACTTTTATGAAAGGTAATTAAATCATCTAAAAAGAATAAAAGAATCATCAAAATCGGACCAATAATAGCAAAGATACAGCGCATCGGACTAACCGGAAATAGCTGTTATATTAGGGATATTACACTTTTTTATAATTTTCTCGAAAACGGCTCAAACGATTTTGATGAAACTTGCCTAAATTATTCTTAATAAAGACCTTTAACTTTTCATATATATGGTACATCACCGAGGTATTGCAGGGAAAAAAGTTATGATGAAAAGAATATTTTATTTACACATAACTTCAAAAGCGTGCAATTTATGTTAAATCATCTATAGACTTGTATGAAAGATAATTAAATTATTTAAAAAACAATAAAAGAATCATCAAAATCGGACCAATAATAGCAAAGATGTAGCGCATCGGACTACCCGGAAATAGCTATTATATTAGGGATATTACACTTTTTTATAATTTTCTCGAAAACGGCTCTAACGATTTTGATGAAACTTGCCTAAATTATTCTTCATAAAGGTCTTTAACTTTTCATTTATGAAGTAAATCACCGAGGAATTGCAGGAAAAAAAGTTAAGATGAAAAGAATATTTTATTTGCGCATAGCTTAAAAAGTATGCATTTTACGGTAAATTATCTATAGACTTTTATGAAAGGTAATTAAATCATCTAAAAAAGAATAAAAGAATCATCAAAATCGGACCAATAATAGCAAAGATACAGCGCATCGGATTAACCGGAAATAGCTGTTATATTAGGGATATTACACTTTTTTATAATTTTCTCGAAAACGGCTCAAACGATTTTGGTGAAACTTGCCTAAATTATTCTTAATAAAGACCTTTAACTTTTCATATATATGGTACATCACCGAGGAATTGCAGGGAAAAAAGTTATGATGAAAAGAATATTTTATTTACACATAACTTCAAAAGCGTGCAATTTATGTTAAATCATCTATAGACTTGTATGAAAGATAATTAAATTATCTAAAAAACAATAAAAGAATCATCAAAATCGGATCAATAATAGCAAAGATACAGTGCATTTTATGAGGAGCATAAAATAGATGGATAACCGAGCGCATCCGAAAGGAGATAGATGCGACCGAACCTCATCCCACCAATCCACCAATCTGTTGTAAACAATTTGCTCTGTAACAAAGTAATTTAAGAATACAAAAACGGAAATTAACTTAATAATTTCCACTATCACATTATTTAATGGAAAAAAAATGTTTCCATAGAAACTAAACCAGCAACTTTTAAAATATATTTGCAACTTGACAAAGTTAGTGAATTGACAAAGTGGGAGAAGAATTGAATGCTGCTGAGTTTATTTCAAGTATTGTTTATGTGAACTCTTTAGAATTATATTAAAAAGATAATTATTATAGGGCGGTAAGGGAAAGTTGTGTGATGCGCGCACCGCACCAGATTTTTTCCACCCAATTGCCTTTCAGTTTAGGGGTGCTTCCAGCCATTTGCACCTTGCGTCTCTGTTCTCAAGGTTCCTCATTTCTCCTATGGTCTTCTCTCTGCATCTCCCTATTCGTTTCATGTGGTTGATATAGGAGGTTCTTGATCGCCCTCTTGGTCTTCTTCCCACTGGTTTCACCTCCATGGTCTTTATTGGGTCTCTGCGGTGGTTCATGCAGCAGACATGAGTTAGTTGCCTTTTCTCCTGGATTTCTATCACCAGGCGTACTTTCAGCTCTTTCCTAATCCTGTCGCTCCAGAAATTCTGGAGTTGTTTTCCCCGAAATTCTCCTAAGAAACCTCATTTCAGCTGCAGTAACACAGCTCTGCAGCCTCTCTTTCTGAATCCAGCTTTCCGCTCCATAGAGAAGTATTGGTAAGAAAACAGACTTGAATAAGTGGAGCTTTACATCTTGCCCCACCTCTCTTTTTCCGATAACAGAATTACAGATCTGGTTAGCATTTTATATGATTTCTTTTAACAATTTATTTTGTTGAACTTTGTAGTTGAACAAGAAAGAAAATTTTTAACCACCTCAAAATTTAAGGTTTTATGTTTCAAGATTCATAGAACCCAAAAATTGAATAAAAAAAAATCTGTCCGCCATCCACTGATTCCTGCATTATTCTCGGCATTCAAGATTACCATCACCATTTCTTACTTCTAAAGTTTTATTAATACGTTTGTTAATAACTGTGTTTTTCTTTGAGATTTTTATTTCCAGAATTTTGGGATTACTCCATTGAAGAAAGTTCATGAGATTGGGGATGGTATTTCCATTAAATAAATTTAAATTACGGTAAGTGTCCCATCTCAAATGAAAAGGATCCGTTGGGTGTTCGATATATCTCCTGAGCGAGCGCTGTGAGCGAAAATCGTGAGCTGTGATCGACCGAAAAATACTTTAGTGCCATTTTCAGTTATGAACTTTTGCAAACAACCTAGAAAAAAAAAATCAGCCCTCCCTCAAAATTTGTTATGTTTAACCCTTATCTCGGCTCATCGGCACATAAATTCAAAGTTTCGGGATTATTCTATTTTTTTTTTTTTAACGAATCTGTGTTACGAAATGTAATTAAAATTTGATTTTTAACACCATAACATTAATTCCCGTAAATAAAAAGAAGAAAATTGACATTATCAGTGCCAGATAGTGAGGGAAGACAACAGACAATTTGGTCGACCGAAAAATACTTTAGTTAGTGCCATTTTCAGTTATGAACTTTTGCAAACAACCTAGAAAAAAAAAAATCAGCCCTCCCTCAAAATTTGATATGCTTAACCCTTACGTCGGCTCAGTGGTCGACCATGGTGGACCGCTATTAATATTATAGTAGCGGTTTACAAGATCAATGAGTCGAGTTAAGGATACAGTTCAATCTGTCTGTGGCTTTTCTCTGACTACTAGGCCAGTTTTATTTAGATTTGCCAGTGAAGTCACAAGTCACTCCAGGACCCTTGGAGCTCGATAATATCATCTTCCATTTCTTTTCAAAATCGCGGGCGGTTGAATGTTCCATATCTCGGCCATTTATGAAAGTATAAAATGTTTAGAATAATTATACCAAAGCCTCAAAAAATAAATAAAAATAAAATTATTAATTATTATTAAAAATCCAAATTTTTTTTCCTGTTATAATGATTTAGAAACACTTTTAATAATGTTAAATTAATAATCAATTTAACAAATAAATAATAACACTTAATAATTTGCAGAATTTTTAATATCATTGTCATCTTCATGAATGGCGCAACAATCCATCACAGAGTCAAGGACTCCTCCAAAAGCCTCCGCCAGTCGGCTCGCTCTGTTGCAGCAGCTCTCCAGTTTTGGGTGCCAAGAAGTACCCATGCATCCGCCGCGACTGAATCCGCCCATCTTACATTTGGACAACCCACTCTTTGCTTGCCATGTAGCTCATCTGTCAGTATCATCTTGAGCATCTCGCCATCTCCCATCCTCACCACCTGGCCTTCCCATCGAAGTCTCCCGAGCTTAATGACCACATCAACGTTATCATACAGCATAGAAAGCTCCACATTCCTTCTTCTTCTCCATGTGCCTTCCTCTTGAACTGGGCCGAAAATTCTTCCTAATATTTTTCTTTCAAATCCCAGAAGCCTGGCTTCATCGGCCCTGGTGAAGGCCCATGCCTCTGATCCATGTGTGAGGACTGGGCGTACCTGCTCCTGCTACTTGCTCCTGAAATGTTTTCTCAGACTAAAGTAGCTCCAGTTGGCAGCAGCTATCCTCCTGTTGATTTCCGCAGAGATGTTCTTTTGGGCATTCATCTCCGAACCCAGGTATACAAAACTTGGCACAGTCTCAAAACTGTAGGGCCCAACTCCAAATAATCCAGCCCCTGCCCCTGCTCCTCATATTCTCAGATGCTTCGTCATGGCTTTGTTGATAGCTAGGCCAAGTTTTTTAGCTTCTTCCTCCTGGGCAAGGAATGGTTCTCTGAGGGCACGTTCAGATCTGGCAGCAATGTTGAATGTTGAGGGTATGTAGTCTGAGTATGTAGATGGCATACCCCAACAGCTGAACTGTACTATTGAACAGTGTGGCCCTTGTTTAAATACCTGATTGGCGCACTGCTCTCTCCATCGCAAAATTAAAAAGGAGGCATGCCAGGGCGTCTCTCTCTCTCTTACACCATAGTTATTCATTATAGGTTCGGAGAGGTCAGCTCCAATGCGGACCACACTGTTTGAGTCCAACATAGTCATCTGCACAGATCAACTACTTGGGTATGTTCATTTATTCGAACACCTGATTTAATATTAGTGATCAATAAATAACTTTATAAAAGTTCTACTTCCGATACCAGGTGCTCCATTCAAGAGCGAATCCGCCATTTCACCAATCATTTTATTTTTTGATGGCTCGTATAATATTATGTATTTATGTCATTCTTAATATATAGGTATATATGGTTTATATATATCCTTTAGATCATATGATAGTGTACCAATATACTTAATCAGCTCAGCACATACTTCTACCTGGACCAAGGACCTTTTCATTCCTCATAATGATGGACCAATGTTGGTATCCGTTTGCTATTCTATAAATTCTGACCTACTCTCATTTATTTTTTTGTATATTAAGTTTTTTATTAAATAACAATACAAGCTGCCACACTTAAGGGCAATAAGTATTAGAGCTGTTATACATTCATTAGCTTACCAAAATGAATGTAATTACAACACTAGCTATGTTTCGCTATCTTGTGAGTTGGAAAATGATATTTATTTCCCGATTCTTTGATATCTTCTTATATTCTTATACCTTTTAAAAAATATGATCTTTGGAATTTTTACCATTTCTTGCCCTCCATATTTAATCATTTCCAGTTAGATTTGATCAACGAGAGGACGTGGTGGCTGAGCACGTTGGGACGTGGGATTCAGAGTACCTGGTTCGGAACTTTATGGTTTCGATTCCCAACTGGGTCAGTTAATATTTATTTCACATTTGAGAAATGAATCTTGATTCGCCCACTCTGGTTAGTATAGGACAGTGGCCTAAAGGTAGCCGTCAAAGGTTAGCAAAAAGGACCATAAGGCTCACTTGCTGTTTAGTTCTCCCCACAAATATCATTACCCGTACCAGCAGATATCAAAATGTTGATTGCCGATCTTGATCTGTTCTAAAGCTCTTTATACTTCTTCCTCACAGGTAACTCTGTCAGTTATCTTCTCATTTGACTCTGACACATTTTCATAATGTTTTTTACATCTGTCTAGGATCTTATCTGGGTTTGTGGCTTTGTTAGCATTTCATCATCCTCATTTTGTTATATTTTTTATTCTTTTATTTTCCTTCAAAATATTTTTATATTTACATTATAATCCTTTTTCTTATTATTATTCAGGAGATAACCGGGTTCCCAAAACTTGGTTAAATACTTGTATTTCACTCTTCGTTATCATGCCAACATTTGTTGACCTATTATTTGCATTACTACCTTTTGGGGATAGGTTTTACTACCTCTTTTCTTATAACCGTCATTATGTTCAGGATTGGCATAAGTAAATATTTTATCAAGCCATATCATTTAAATTTAGACAGTCCATTTTTCCTGAAATTTTAATTTAATAAACATAATATTTGGTGTTCTGAATAACATTTTTAATTACTTCCTAAGACAGGTTTCCTTTTCAAGTCTGTTTAAAAAGATTTACTTACGTTAGTTCCATGTTACTAATCCAGATTTTTTTTTTTCTTTTAGGTTAATTATATGATAGAAAAGGGTTGTGAAGATTTTATTGTTTTTCCTCCCTCTGCATTCTATCCTATTCCATGGGAAGAGTGGGCAAAATACTTTACATCAGATGAGGAGCTTTATTCTCAAGTTATGGATCAAATAAAGGACAGCTATGCCATCCACGTTTGGAACAAGCATAGCTTTAAAGCTAAGGTTAATATAGGTTCCAAACAACCATATGGCATTATTGCCCAAAAGTATTGTCCAATGGTTTATTCTTCTTTAAAAGATTTTTTTTAGCATTAACACTCAGAAGGTACTTTAAACTTTGAACCAAATAGTTTCTCTCTTCTAAATATTGTTAATGCTAAGTGATAATTTAGGACTTGGAAAAATAATAATTCCTCAAACCTTTAGTTTAGTTTATAATTGTTATGTTTTTTATGACCACTTTTTAATAGATGTAATTTTTTCTCTTGTATTTAATTAATATTTCACTCCTACAAATGAAGATACTCTAATGATTTAACATCTTGGCATTTCAAATTTTATTATTGTTATGTGTAATGTGAATATTGGTAGAAAAATAATACTCCTGAAATATTTATTGACATAACCGATTAAATCAATTATGAATCTGATTATGGTTTTTGACTGCATAACATACTTAGCAGTTTTATTTGTTCAGTGCCAGAATAAAGGCATCATTCCTACCTAAATAAGATCTTATAGATCAATTCAAGTTATATCAGTAGTCATTAGAGTATTTCTTGTATTGTGCTTTTATTTTATTTATTGAATCATATTTAATAATGCTGGTTGTAGGATGGATATTAATACTTACTGAAAAGTGAAAAAGTTGAATTTCCTATGTCGTATGCTCAATTAAAACATTTATAATTCATTACGTACTTGCACTTTTGGCATAACTGCCGTTTTCTTTCAATTTTATTGATTACAATGGGATTAGAGTTCAGTTACAGATAACTGCATTAATTAATATTATTTTAAGCACTTGAGAGCAGTTGTGCCTATTGAATAATAAATATGTTTTGATGGGCATGATACTTGAAATTTGTATTTTTTTTTTTCTGATTTCTTCACGTATGAAGTTTTTCTCAGCCAAATTTATCTTTAAACCTCTTTCTCTCTTCCTCCATGTCATTCGCCTCCTCTTTCACCAATCCTTGTCCGGAGAATTTCATTTACTTTACTTTTCCATTGTATTCGAGATCTTCCTATTTTTCTTTTACCTTCAGCCTCCCATTCCATTATCGATTTTGGTATAAAATCTGCATATATTCGTTTTAAGTGACTATACTACCCCAGTCTTCTTTCTTCGATCACTTCTTTCAAGAAGTTTCTTTTTAATCTATCATTTCTCTGATTTTTTGTTCCTGGCATGCTCTATCCTTGAAACCGAGTAAGATTTCCTCCAGAAATCCATTTCCACTGAAAATAAGTCCTTTTCCTTTACTATGCTAAGGGTCTAAGTCAGAGCTATGCAGCATTACACATTCGATCAGTTTCTTTGTCTTTCTGAGAATATTACTACTTCAGAGTTAAGTATTTAGTTATCATACCATTAGCACTGCTAATTATTTTATCCATGTCAAGATTTGTGGTCCTGCTACTTTTCAATATCGATTCAATTTAGTGAAAATGTTCCACTCTTTTTTGCAATAACTGGATCGCTCACTTCATCCTCATCTGTACACATACACTTAGGTTTTTATAATTGACATTTAAGCTCCATTATTTGTAGTGGTCCAATACTTTTCTGAACAAATAGCTTTCATCATCCTCAGCAACAGCAAATAAGAAAAGACATAAGTGCCTGCTGTTGATTGGGATGCCCATCCATATTTTTAAGTAAACATCAATAAATATTTTTAATTAGGTCAGTGACATACAACATCCTTGAAGAAGGCCTTTGCTACTCTCAAAAATCTGTATGCGAATTTCCTATTTTTATTTTGTACTTATTATCATTTATATTATTTCTGTTGGAAGATTCCTTTTTCAGGCGAGGTACTGAAGCAATTAACAAAAAGAAGCTACCGTTTGAAAGAGATTTTTGCTTAGAGTGTGCACATGCTCCTAAAATTGTTGTTGATGCCAACCTTAATTTTTAATTAATTAATAACCATAATTTCTATCAAGAATTAAATATACTTTATTTTTTCGGAACACTACAAATCTAATACTTAAATAGTTTTTGTCCGGTCCTGTTATAAATTGCTTTTGAGATGTGCTGGGGCCACACATCCCAATGATTTCCAACGGATATGCCATTCTCATTAGATAGAATTAACTTCTTTTTATTTAAATTATAATATTAATTTTTTTTAAACTATAGTTTTGTTTGTTTAATTTTTATTTGATTTTATTGTTTTGTTTTATTTTATTGTTTGTTTGATTTTATAATTAGTTTTATTCTTATAAAATGTTATTATTATTATTTTTTACTAAATCAATTCACAAAATTGACTATATGATAGATACTAGGATATATAATATTTCAATGTATGGAAACATGCAGCAAATAAATGGTCTTCTCACAGGGTTATTGTATGAAGAACCTAAAAAAATAAAATAATAATTAATTTCAAAAGTCCACGCTTCTCACATGGACAGCTAGTATGTTGCCTGTTCATGTATAGAATAACCTTCTATACTTCTGATTTATTCGTGTATGCACCTGATGGAAAAACTAAAATTATTGTTTATTCTAAAGCACAGCATACTAAAAAAATTAATTTGCACCTGAGTAGAAAAAAGTACAAAATATATGGTGCTCTGTTTTTTTTTTAGTTTAGCTTAGTTTTAACACTGTCTTGCAATAATTCTTCTTTAAATAGAACTTCTTTCAATTTTTCACCTCCTTTGGATTTCCCGTCCACATTTGTATTTATTATAACCCATGGAAATAATAATTTGCCTTTTTTACTTTTCATTTATTATTAATCATTTTAAGATTATGTTTCAAACGTAGACTTAATGAATTAGATGATTTAAAAAAAATAACATAAATTTATAATTGCATAGTTATATTTGTGTAAATGCATATACACCGATCTTAAGCAAATCGAAATGGTTTATTTTTGAGCTAAGAAAAAATATTCTATTTTTATACGAAAAGAATCGCATATATATTTTATACTTAAAGATTATATGAAACATAAAGTATAAGTTGTATATTTTTTCTGAAACTTTAATCATTGTTATAGAAAGATGTGCAAATAAATTTAAATATTTATATGTAAGTTGTCCGAAATAGATAGCTATTATTATGCTTTGCTAGTCAAATTTATGTGTAGGGAGCATCAAGCTACAGTTGATATCTTTCAGAAAAGTAAAATTGTAATTTAAATATAGATTGCCTCATATTATGTAAAAATTAGCAAAGTTGTATGAATAATGTTATTATTGGTGATCTGATATTACTGACCTCTTACATGTAAGATTTAGAACATTACAGACCTAGAAAATTTTATATGGCAGCTTTTACCCTTTTTGTTTTGTAATAATATCGTCATTTTATTATCTGATATCAGCTGATATCAGTCTATAAGTCCGATATAAGTCCGAAATTTATGTCTTCATTAGTGATAACCACTTATGTGTTGAATCCGTAGATCTTGGAATTATTAAAGGAGATAGTGGGTATGTGGTTAATAAAGAGAAATAATGATAAGATAATGTATACAATAAATGGTAAACAAATTATAAATGATGTGCATATATTTACATTATTTGATATAGTTACATAATAAATGACCTAAACATATAATAACCTAAAAAAATATAAATAGCATAGCCCCCAATATGTTACATTGCATTTCTTATTTGAGAGCGGTATGGTTTTGGTACTTTGAGTTTGAATTTTATAAGGAAATGATTAATTTTGTAAATGAGATAAATTGTTTCTTTGAAAATCACTTTTACATCCTCAAACTTAGAAAAAAGATTCCTGAATTTTTCCTCTGATGAACTTGGAGCAGTGTGTTAATTACCCGACAGTTAAGTAGAAAAAAACCTGTACCAATACAACCCGTGAAGGGTCTTGGGCTCAGTACTTGGGTAAGGACCGTACTGTTTCAAAGCCAACGGTTGTGTAAGGAGGTGATTTGGCCGAGATCACGCTCAACCGCCAGGTTTTTCCCCCAATTAAGGGTACCCACTTTATAGAGGCTGGGTGAGCCCCAGGAGGGTCTCCCGATCCCACAGGGTCGATCCGCGACTGAATACAGAATAAATAATTATTCTGCCTCAGCCGGTCTCGAACCCAGGACCTTGAGATTAGTAGCGCAGTGCCTAACCCACTGAGCTACCCCGCTCCCCCAGTTAAGTAGAACTGAGGGAAAATATAATTGATGAAAGATACAGAAAAGTAAGTAATTTTTTATTTACTTTTACTTGACTGTTCTCAAATGAAGGCATTGTGCACCAATGGGTTTAAAAGGCTAGTCATAAGGTAAAATAAAAAAAGTAATCCCTGAACACTTATATGAATAAGTTAAGTGTATAGATTAAGATATTCTATAAATTATCTTTAAATTAAATAATCTTTATCTTTAATAATCTTACCTTTAAATTATAGTTGTACCATGTAATATTGAACTTCATCATATGTGAAAAGCATTTTAGAAAAATGTAGAGATAAGAGAAGAGGTATTATCAGGTCACCAAATATTTATATACAGTTTTCTTTTAGCAGTAATCCTGTAAGAAGAGGATTTATTATCTTCTATGTGCACTATTCAATATATTTAATTTACAAACAAAATTATAAATATTAAAACGTTAGTATTTATTATTTTGAGATTTGAAAGAATTTACTTGAAAAATAGTTCCGATCATGTTTTGTTTCCGGAAAAGCATTATTTAGCTTAAAAATATTTTTTATTTATTTATTTTTTTTGTAAGAAATTAATCTAATTTATGGGAGGTACCTGAGTGAATTTACCACTTTCTCAACTACCTAAGGTGCCTATCTGTTGATGTAGTCTCCTGTTTGTTATGGCACTTTGTTGTAGTCAGTTCAGTCATGAAGAATACAAAGAATTTCAAAAAATAATCTCGATTGGAAATATATGTAATCTAATTACAATCATGATAACTTAACTTGGTTATTTGTAAATGCCTATTTTTGTTGAAAACTCAAATTTGAAACTTTTCACGATCGCAATTCTTCCTCTTACGGTATATTTCATACATAAGTATGGAAAAATAAAGATATGATACTTTTCCACCTAAATTCAGTTGTGTTTTTGAAAATTTAAATATATTAAAAAAAAAAAAAGATATATAAAATAAAATTTAAACTAATGATAGAGTTAGTTAGGTAGTTGAGGATGCATATATGCAGTTCGGACCAATTTTTTTTTAGTCAAATGAATTTATTTTCAGTTGATTTTTTGTTTTATCTTTATTTTTTTATGCTCAATTGAATACATTTTTTAGGAAAAGATTAGAGAATTTTGTGCTAATTATAGGATTATTGATAAATTATAGTAAACTCCCTCAAGTCTGGTATCCAATGGTTTGGGGTACTTACTAGTCTAATAATTCTCTGATTCTTTGATGATAAAAAAAATTATTTTGCAACTTAAAAAAAAAAATTATTGAAACTGAATTGTACATAAATCTTATATGTAAGGTGAAATATTTTTTCAATAACTGTTTAATCACTATTTATTCATCTAATGTATTTTAACTTTGTCCCAGATTAATGGAAGGAAGTTTACTGTATATTGGTTTTGATGTCAATAAGCATGTGTAGTAGCCCGTTGAATATAAATATATATATATATATATATATATAAATATATAAATATATATATATATATATATATACACGCATATAAAATCCAAAAATTTGGTTGCTTCCTTTTGTCGAATATTGTTTTTACTTATATATATATTTATTTTTTTATGATTTCTGTATTTTTTAAAAGATTGTATCTGTGCCTTATCAACAACAATTTTCAATGACAAATCTTGTTTTCTAAACTATTGTATAATTTTATTCTGTTTTATTATTTCTATTGTTGTTAAAATTGAATTTGAGATGATATTGTTTTTGTTCCTTAGTCATAAATGTTTTTATTTTAGACCATTTGCTTGTGATTATTGAGCTGTGATAATAATTCTTGTACTTAATGTGCTTAGTATCTGTTTTGTTTAATTCTAATGGATCATTTAATTTATGTTCTGCTTTACATTATTTATATGAAATTTTATTTTTATGATTTAGAATTTCTGTTAATTTATTTTTATATGTGATTGTAACTTGTGCATGATTTTTATATTAGAAATGAAACATAAATGCTTATGAAACATTTTTTGTTATTAAACTCGGTTTTATTTAGCTAACACTGCCTAATAGATAATAGAAAAATTGGAAATTATTTTATCTTATAGTGCTTCAAATGTTGGATTTGTAAAAACTTGGACTGAAAAAGAAATGTTTTAATTGTACAAATTCAGTATGATGACCTTCTTTTTAACGCATCACACATTCCATAATTACTATAAAATTTAGAATAGAGAAAAATTTACTGGCACATAATCCTTTAAAGTATTCCATGTATGATTAATTATTGTTTAATATTTTCTTTTAATAAATTAGATGTATGATTAGTCGGGAATTAATTTATTGTATCTCTCTTGTGAAACAACAGAGTATTTCTTTCATGATTTTGCAATATTATCATTTTTATTAATCTGTTTATTGTATTCATTCATATTTTATTAATTTCATCACTGAAACTGAGATTTCTTGTGTTGATACCAGATATTTTACATATGCTAGAAAATGTGATCTGACTTTAAGGTTTTCAAATTTTCTTTTATCCTTTAATTTTAATAAAAACTGATATTGGTATATTTGTTACTTGCTGTCTTTCCTGTTCATATGTTATGTAGTTCGATTGTTTTATAAACCTTTTCTTCCATTATTACTGTGTTTTGAATTGTCAATGTTTCACTTTATGTTTTGTATAATGACAAGCAATGTTTTTGTGGCTGTGATAATATAATGTTATTTCTGTGTTAGGGTATAGTGAATATTGTCCAATGTTAAGTGACTGATTTTTGCTTAACCATGACTGCCATATCACTCACCTACTCTGATAAAAATTGTTCATAATTGTTTTAAATTCACTTATTGCTCGATTCCTCCATCTCTCTAGGTTCTGAAAGATTCTATACTTATATAGCTGATTCAAAGCAGTATGATATAAAAAAGGGCCCAATGAAATTTAGTGTTCTGGAGTTGTCACTTTTCTAGTGGGTGAGTGATTGGCTCTTGTAGTAAAATTGATTGTACTTTTTATGTCCACCAAACACATGTGAGATTTGAATGTATATAAATTAAATAAAGGTATAGAAAATATATTCTATTTTTTTTTTTATTCTCTATATTTTCCAGTTAACTCATTAATTCTCTGTGTTTTTCAGCAGGATTTTTTCCGAAGTATTCATATTCCTAGAACATGTACATGGAAACTCTTGGTCCCTAATCATAGTCCACTAATGTCTTTTCAAGGTTCTCTCAATAAGGGCAGCAGGACTCCGTTTGACAATGTTCTAATTCCATTATTTACTATAAGCGTGTTACTTAGGAAATTACTAAAACACTGTACCTGAGTCATCCCTATATTAAAAAGTTGATGGCTTTCTCAATCACTGAAGGGTCTTCAGTAGAGTTCTTGATAAGGGAGTTCTGATTTTTAACCGACGGCTGTACCAACTGGTGGTGTGGTCAGTATCTACTCTCAGACCTCCCAAGGCAGGATCTGTTTGTAACTAGCACATGTTTGAGAAAACTTACCTATCGTGATTCATTATACTATGTCTGTTTATTTATCTTACAGTGATAAACTCTACAAAAATGCATGTATAATTAGTGATATACACATTGAAAATGTTCTCTACCTCAATTTAGTCACTCTCCAATTGGTGACTCTAAATCAGTGTTTCCCAAAGTGTGGTAGGGGAAGATTTTGATGGGGTTATGTGCTGTACGGGACTTAGCATATTAAAAATCTTCATTACTTTTTAGTATTGTGTATGTGTGGTTTTCATATCTATGTGAAGTTGCTTTTTCAGCTTTTATTGGCAATTAATCGAAAGAAAGGAACAGCTTTCGGATATGGAACCACGCCTCAGATTAAAATTATCAACCAGAGAACCAAATTATGGCAATCTGTCGTCTCAACATAAGCAATTTCATCCTTCCCATAGATTCTAATAAATGTTATTTGCAATATAAATAAAATATTTTATAACTAGGGATTGATAAATTATTTGCCACTTCTATAAATTTGTTTTATTGAAAACTAGTTTCGAATGTTATACATTCATCCTCAGTTCTAAAAACACACAAAAAATTCAAAATAAGCAATTCAAAATATAGTTTGGTTTTATTATACCTATTAAATTAGATGTAATATAAATCAGTATTATAAAATATTTATGAATTATGAATTTAATTAAGACAAGAAATCAAATACACGTTGGTACTCACCAAGGTTTAAATGGATTATATCAAACAGAAAAGTTTGTACTGGTTTCTTCTCCCATTGAACTAACAATGAATGAAAGATAGGTAAGGGTCAGGATTTTTCCAGTAATGCCGTGAGTAATAGGTTTTTCTGTTATAGATGGGAATAAAGTTAAGATTGGACTATTGGAGATATTTATTTGGTCATTTAAGCAAAAATCTGGATTGGATTTGGAGGATTTTATTATTTCAAGTGCTTTATATATATTTAATTTGAGGCTGTTTTCAACGTGATGGTATTAATTTAATTCCTGAGTCTTTGATGAATTTATGATTTTTTTTCATTTAAATGAATTGCAAAGTTGGAATTCTCTGTCTTATTATTATATGCACGTATATGTTCCTTTAATCTATGATTTAGCGATCTTACAGTTTTTCCCGTGTATTTGGCTGCACAATCATTACAATTTAGTTCGTATACTCCGCTTTTTTGGAAAGGATCTATTTTGTCTTTAGGAGAAGAGAAATATGAGGATAGGGTTTTTCTATTTTAAATGCTGGTTTTATCCTAGTTTGTTCAATTCATTTCCGACTTTGGTGGTTATAGGGCCGTAATATGGAATCAAAACATAATTTTTCGGGATGGACCTATCTTCGGGGATTGTTGAATAGATATCATTAATTGTTGGAGGGAGTTTTTGTTGACCGTATAAGTATATTTAAAGGGAGAAGTTGGTCAGGGGTGCAGTCAAAGAGTTACACCATTATAAGTAAACTTATATATTTTGTGCCAACGTTTTAGTCCATCATCAGGGCTAAAAGGAAAACAAAATAACAACTATGAAAAAAGACAGAGGCAGTACCAGTAACAGTACAAAAATTACAAGTAAGATAAAAATGTATGAAGTATAAAAAGAAAAAGATAACACTAAATTACATACTACAAGAGACAAATGAAAAAGTAAAATAAAATAAATGAAATAACAATGTAAAAATTAATTGAAATTAAAATAATGCTTTATTTGCCCAGAGAATAGTAAAATATATGAAATCTATTAATTAAAAAGACAAATAGTATGAAGGTTTGGTAATGTGTAAAGCATACAGATAGTTGTGATGTGACAAGTTATGCAAAAGGTGACAATGATGTTAAAGAAGTTGACATTGTTGTAATTAAATAATTATGAGACGAAGGAGTAAAATATAAAGTAATGAAAGCCCCCCCCAAAAAAAAAAATAGGTAAAAAATCCTATGTGGTGAAGAAAGAAGAAGGATAGAAAACAATGAGGAAGAGGAAATGTAAAGAAAACGTAATAATTACATACCAGAGAGGCGTGTGGTCGAGCGCCAACTGAATCGTAATAATAGATTACCGGGAATTAGAAAAACCGTTAAAACAATGTCATCAACTCACTGATTTGAAATAAAACTAGCACTAAATTTAAATGCTGTGTGATCAAAAGACATAAAAATTGATTTAAAAACTGTAAACACGTATTGAATTAAGGTAAAACAATTAAATGAATTAAATAAATTAAAATATAAAGAAAATATATATATATATATATATATATATATATATATATATATATATATATATATATATATATATATATATATATATATATATATAAATTAATGTTAAAAAATTAAATTAGAAATCGCTCACCCAAAAAACGTTCACTCCAACTGGTGCAATAAATGACAATGGAAATAAATATAGGTGACGGGTTAAATTTACTAAGGGAAAAATAAATAATTTGTATAAGGAGTTGTCACGGCAGAAAAAAACTGATTTGGCTGAAACTGACTGAACACTGATTTGCTAGAAACTAACATTAACTGAAAAAAAAAAATTAAATTAATTAAAATATAAAAAAATATATATAAAAATTAATGTTAAAAAATTAAATTAGAAATTATTATCTACTCCCCCCCCCCCCAAAAAAAGAAAAATACCTTCACTTTAACTGGTGCAATAAATGACAATGGAAATAAATATAGGCGACGGATTAAATTTACCAAGGGAAAAAATAAATAATTTGTATAAGGAGTTGTCACAGCAAAAAAAAAAAAAACGTTCACTTCAACTGGTGCAATAAATGACAATGGAAATAAATATAGGTGATGGATTAAATTTACCAACAGAAAAAATAAATAATTTGTATAAGGAGTAAGGCAAAAAAATAAAAGTAAAATAAAAGTTGGGGTAATGAAAAGTTATGTTTTTTTAAATAAATTGAATATTTGAGAGTAGGTTAGAGAAAGGTTTTGTATATCAGTTTTTTGATTGACGGGAAGGGATTCTAATTGGATGAAGATGCTTTCTGAAAGGAGTCGTTTGTCATGGTTAGGGACTGTGGCGAGGATTGAAGTCGGATGAAGGACTGTCAAAAAGGACTGTCACTTGTGTGGTTTAAGGATAAAGCGTGTTCTGAAAGTTTAGAGGCAGTCTGGTTACGGGAAGAGATGGAATATTTATGTTGGGTGATACGATCTTTAAGGAGGTTTTCAGTTTCGCCGATATAGGTAGAATTACAGTTGGGAGTGGAACAGGGGATGCGGTATACGACATGGAAACGGTGTTTAAGAGGAATGGGATCTTTTACACGTGTGTAGAGGTTGGAAAGTTTGTTGTGGGATTTGAAAGCAATTCGCAGGTTGGGAATTGAGGAGCGTGAGGACTTTTGTATGTTTTCAGAAAGAGCGGGGATGTATGGAAGAGATCTATAAAAGGGAATGACAGTGGGTGGTGAAGAAGCATTAATAGAGGTGATGGGAAGGGGAGGGTTTTTGTAGTTGTGGATGAGTTTGTTGATGGTATTGAGGGGAAAGTTATTGGTTAAGAGGATTTGTTTGATACGATTAATGTTGGTTTCATGAAGGTGGGAGTCGGAAAGGGAAAGACATCGATGTATGAGATTTTTGGCGACGTTTATTTTTTGGTGGTAAGGATATTGGGAATAGTAGTTTAAAAGTCTGCCAGAGTAAATCGGTTTGGTATACCAGTCTGTGTATATAGTGTTGTCAGGGTTTCTTATAATGAGGAGGTCAAGGAAAGGAAGGGAATTTTGCAATTCACGTTCAACGGTAAAATGTAGGCGGGGATGGTAAGAGTTGAAGGCTGATAGGATATCAGGAATTTTATCAGGATTAAGGATGAGGAGAAGGTCGTCTACATATTTTTTAATAAAGATAATGTAATTTGGGAATAGGGGAGTTACGGAATTTAGGACAATGTTAGCAATGTCAGGAGCAAGAGGATTTCCCATTGCAAGTCCTGAAATTTGATTAAAGAACTGTCCATGGAAAGTAAGGTAACCGGATTTACAATAAATCTGTAGGGATTCTAGGTATGAGGAACGGTGTAGGAGGTAACTAGAAAGAATATTGGTAATGGACAACTCCTTACTATCATTGGAGCGGTGGAAAAGGGGGTCATTGTGGATATATTCCAGATCAGTTAACATTTCTGGAATCATTTTTTTGAATGAGGAGTTGGGGGAGAAAAAATTTGGGCCTAAACTCAAAATATTAATGACGTTGGAGGGAATATTTTCCGATGAGATATTAAGCACCCATTTATCGTCTCCTTCAGGATAAATTTTATGAGAAAGGGATTGTTGGTAGAGGTTATTGAATTTTCTGATATGTTGTCGTTTCTTTTGGGATCGGACTATGTTAAAAATGTTGAAAATACATGCGGAAAGGTTTTTCATATGTTCATCACCTATTTTGGTTCGTAAAAAATGAGTAAGAGAGGACATTTTTTGGTTAAGGGAAATAAAATGTGTTGTACCACTTCACGAATTTTTAAATTAAGTAGGGATTTTTTAAACTTGAAGGAATGCGACGCTAATGTATTATTAAGTGCTTTAGATATGGTAATGTGATTAAGGGAATTGTTTATCAAGTTTGGAAAAAGGGAATTAGAGCGACATTTGAGAAGGAAAATGCGATGTTCTAAATTATGGGTTAGGCGTTTATGAAGGGTACACAGTTAAAATTAATGTGGGATTTGTAGATAGGGAAAGAGGATTTGAAGAATGAGAAGGATAAATTATAATGCGTGGGAGTGGAAATAACTGGGTGAGGGGGGCTTACATCAGAAGAGAGCAGAATGCGAGTTTGCGAATCGTTGATGGTAGATGGTGAAGCCGGAGTGAGATTAGAATAGAAGTACTGTGATGAGGGGCTCGGATGCTGAGGGAGTCTTATATCAGAAGAAGGCAGAGTGCGAGGAGAGTTATTGAAGATAGAAGATGGTGAAGCCGAAGTGAGACTTGAAGAGAAATGTTGTGATGAGGGCGTAGGAAGCTGAGATGATCTTGAAGAGGTAGGTCTTGATCGAATGAAAAGTACTGCGACGTGGTTGTGGGTTGTTATTATATTGTTGGCCCCGTGTGTGTTGATTCATATTGGAGGGAGTTTTTGTTGACCGTATAAGTATATTTAAAGGGAGAAGTTGATCATTAATTGTCTTTTTTTGTATTTGTTTCTTTTAAATATGATTGATAGTGGTTTTATTGTATCCGTTATTTTTCGCTATGGAACATATTATTTAAATTTCTTTATTATAGTTCTTTTTATTTAATGGTACGTTCAAACGAAAGTAAATCATGCTATTAAAGGCTGCGAGTTTATGTACTATCGGTTTATTATTGTTTATAACGACAACCGTGTGGGTGGGTTTCTGGTGAATTCCAAATTCATGATGTTTCTTTTTTACTGAGATTTCTAAATCTAAAAAGTTTATGTTTTTTTTTCCTGTTCTACCGTGAATTTAATCGAGGGGCGAATTTCGTTTATTTCCTTTAAAAAAATATTTATTTGTTTTGTCGTACCAGGCATATAATGTCATCTACATACCGATACCAGTATATGATATGTTGAGCTAGTTGAGAATTGTGTGGGTCAAGAATTTTTTGTTCTAATTTGTCCGTAAATAAATCTGCCAGAAGGGGTGAGAGAGGGGAGCCCATCGGTAAGCCTTCTTCTTGTTTGAAGAATTTTCCATCAAATTGAAAATAATTATGTTTCATGCAAATAGACATCAAATTGTAAAAATCTAGATTTTCTTTCGGTGCTAGATTCGATCGGAAGATTAACTGTTCTAAAATTTCTATTGTTTCTAGTGGTGGGATACTTATGAAAAGATTTGTGACGTCAAATGATATTAATTTCGCGTAATCCGGAATTACTATGTTCTTAATTTTGTTGGGAAAAACTGGAAGATCGCTAAATCAGAGATTAAAGGAACATATACGTGCATATAATAATAAGACAGAGAATTCCAACTTTGCAATTCATTTAAATGAAAAAAATCATTAATTCATCAAAGACTCAGGAGTTAAATTATTGCATCACGTTGAAAACAGATTCAAATTAAATATATATAAAACACTTGAAATAATAAAATCCTTCAAACCCAATCCAGATTTTTGCTTAAATGACCAAATAAATATCTCCAATAGTCCAATGTTAAATTTATTCCCATCTATAACAGAAAAACCAATTACTTACCAGCATTACTGGAAAAACTCTGACCCTTAAACCGTTACCTATAAACATCTTACCTACCTTTCGTTCATTGTTAGTTCAATGCGAGAAGAAACCAGTACAAACTTTCTTATTTCTGAATTTTTTTTGTGTTTTTAGAACTGAGGATGAATATATAACTTTCGAAACTAGTTTTCAATAAAACAAATTTATAGAAGTGGCAAATAATTTATCAATCCCTAATTAGATTGATCCTTCTATACCATCATGCGGATGTCAACTAAATATTTTATAATTAATTAATTTTATTTTTCATTTATTATTATTCTTTTTATATACCAAAACCCCCCACTATACACTATATTTTTATATACCCCACTATTTCCTGAGTAACCCAAGTTAGGAGTCAGGTCGAAGTTTTTCCTAATCTTATATTATCGTAGGTTACCACATCACTTGGATATATTGTTTCTCCTCGTATTAGCTTAATAAAAATAGGATATACCCTATCTGTCTTTCCTCTTAAAAGAATGGGTTGTATCATTGCAGAGGACATCTTCATCTTTTTCCTTTCACACCATCCTACCAGACTAGCATACTTTTCCGCTTCTTGCTTCAGTTTGGGTCTGCTGTTGGCAGCCACCACAATGGCTAGATCATCCTCATTGCGGAGAGCAGCTCTTCTTTGAGTACTAGTAAATTCAATTAAAAATACATAAGACAGTTATTGATTTAATAAAATAAAAAGTCACACTACCACTAAAAAAAACAACTGAAAATTTAGTTATTCATTGTCTTTTGAAATGTATTATTTTTTTAAGTTTTTGTCTCACTTTTTGAGTTTCAATATCCTGATTTTGTTCTTTTACCTACTTTTTTTTGTTCTGATTTTGAAATAAGATTTACCAATACATTCTATCAACCAATGCTTCTGAACTAAGAGAAAAATGAGTTACCTCAGTTAAGAATTTCATATTTAAATAAGGTAAAAGTAATTTATTGGTTGATGAAAAGAGACCTTCCTATTAGATTCTTTGTCATCTTTCCAATTGTTACAACCAAATTCTACACATATATTCATTTTATAAGTCGCAATTAAAGCTTAAAATTAATATCGACAATATTTAATCACAAGCAAATAAAAATAATAAGGAATCAGGTGATGAACATGTTAACAGCGAGAAAACACCTTGGATGGGAAAATTGGAAGATGCCCAGAGGATGGGATACCGTGGCACTCCTATCCTCTAATTTATTTTGTATTCAGTCAGTAGGAAACAAGACAGTGTTATATGGACAGCTCCTTTGTATCTCCGTTTTCATAGCAGCTAGCGAGTATTTTCACGCTTGTGTTCTGGTGTTAGCTCCTCACTAATGCATATAAATTGCTGGATGTGTAATACCTATGGATTATGGTAATACCTATACCCAGATTATATCATGTATGGCCATTTTACTTTTTAATAAATGTATTGA
This sequence comes from Rhaphigaster nebulosa, assembly GCA_948150685.1. Taxonomy (NCBI): domain Eukaryota; kingdom Metazoa; phylum Arthropoda; class Insecta; order Hemiptera; family Pentatomidae; genus Rhaphigaster; species Rhaphigaster nebulosa. The sequence continues at coordinate 162,694,988 of OX411306.1, forward strand.
TTGTTATTTATTTAGCTTAGTAATAACTGACTTAATTTCAGACAATGGGAGAAGTACTGATATATTCAATAATAGTAGTGGTATATTCTACTACCATACGATCCAGAGATAATTCTGTGCTACCATATAAATTACATATTTACATATAAATAATTTATTCAGTCAGTAGGAAACAGGACAGTGTTATATGGACAGCTCCTTCGTTTTCATAGCAGCTACCGAGTATTTTCACGCTTGGGTTCTGGTGTTGGCTCCTCACTAATACATAAAAATTGCTGGATGTGTAATACCTATGAATTATGGTAATACCTATACCCAGACTATATCATGTATGGCCACAATCTGCTAACGAAGGTGGAAAATATGCGAAAGAGTAGTGAAACCTTTCTTCATGTTCATGAGACACTCTTAGCAGAGCATCTGCTGTTCTCTAACTTTTGGTAGATCTGTGGTTGATGGCTCTCTCTCATAAGTTGCTTGTCCTTGCTCCTCCTTTGTAGAGAAGTTTGACATCGGCAATTTTCATAATTTCTGTAAAATATCCTCCATTCAAGTAATTGAAGATTGCTTGATGCCAATCTTCAATATAGTGAATCCTTTTCTTGTGTATTGCCGAAATTGGTGCACGTCCTGTCCTCTGCCTGTCCTTGGCTGGCAGTTCGAATATCCTATATGTACCATGTTAGAATCCGTCAAAACTCTGCATCTCACTATGGTGTCATTTTCATTATTATTTTATTTGAAATCCCTGTGGTATGTATGACCCTGAGGTATAGTACCCAGACTATTCTCGCTGAAGCTTCTGGAGTGGAGGTCTCCTAACTTTTTAGCCTTAAGGCCACACTGACTCCTCCACTAAGTTCTAAGTGGCCTAATGGTACAACACTCATCCATTATAGAAGAGTCCTATTTCTGCTCTTTATCATAAGACTGCAAAGTTCATCAATTTGGAAATAAGACCCAAAATATCTATGAATTTTTAGTAAGAGGAATTGGGAATATCAGAGAACAAGACCTCCAAGCTTGCATTACAGCATGTCTAATCAAAACTTGTTCCAGACTATTGTATTAGCCACTGATTAAGGCATCCAAAAAATTTATTAAAACAGAGGATAGATATATCTTGTTTTCTCCAACTGATTATTACGTTTATTCTGATATAATAGAATAAAAGCCCTTATTTTTGTATAACACATTTATTTAAGTTCTGATCAGTTTCACTCCAGACTCGATTAATCTAAATTTTTCCTCATCGAGGTCATCAAATCTTTTTTTGTTTGTGATAGTCTAAGATTATGTTTGATAAATTTTTCCAAATATTGTTACATTTTACATTTTCCATCTGCACCTATGATTATGGCTTCATTAAATCAGTATGGCAAAAAACTAATGGTAAAAAACTACGCATTTTTTCACTAAGTCACTGTCAGATGTTGGCTTTTAAGTTTTCTTATAACCTCTCACATGTCTTACAATAGCATCGAAATTATCATTTATGCTTCATTTTTGTAAACATTTTACTGTTTAAAACCAATATGATATTCTTTTTCAGCTTGAAATTTCCAGTAATTCCGATACCTCGCATGATTTTTTTTAATTTCTGATGTTTTTTCATGATGGTGGCCCAAAAAACGCATTTTGCACAACAGTACGGATGTATATTTTTAGTTTGTAGATTAGGTGCGTCATGTGTTTACAAGGTTTTCTCTATCATCCTCTTCAATATATAAATGCCATTCACTACGGATTGGAGGGCATTAGGCTGGCTTTCGTTGAGGCCATTAATACAAGGTCATGAATACAAGCTACCCAAGCATCTTTTCGTGGACTTCAGAAGTGTATATTATAGCATCAAGAGAGGAAAATCGTATGAAACTTTTGAGGAAACGAACACTCCCAATAAATTGATTCAACTTATTAAGTTAACAATGAGGGGCATAAGATGTCAGGTCCAGATACATGCTGAGTGTTCATAGGAATTCCCAACCAATAAGGGTTTAATGCGAGGAGATGGACTTGCCTTTCTTCTCTTTAATTTAATGTTGGAAAAAATTAAGGATTCAAGAATCCAAACTCATGACGCGATATTTTCCCGTGCAGGTGCTTGATTTTGCCAACGACTTGGACATAGTAGCCATGTCCAAGTCAGCCTTAGTAGAAGCCACAACAAACCTTATCAGGACAGTGCCATCTATGGAACTTTCAATTATCCAAGCTAAGTCCAAATACATGTACACTGGATCCAGAGATAAATAGTCCTTAAGTAGTGGGACCCTACGCATTTGAGCAGGTTAAGGAATTTATTTAACTTGGATCACTTGTGACTTTAGGAAATAATATGTCTGCTGAGATTAATAAGTGCGTCACTGCTGCCATCAGATGCTATTTCGGACATCTCAAGACCTTTCTTCTTCTTCTTATTCGGATCAATCTGCCATCTTAGTCTTGGCTGTCCCTATTGTGTTGTTCCATGGAATATCTCGGTGAGAATCTTCTTGGGGATCACTGAGTCATCCATCCTGGCCACATGTCGGGCCATTGTAGTCTTCTAAGGCTGATGACTATGACCACATCTGGCTCATTTGTCAGATCGTACAATAACTGGTTGGTATTCTTGCCACTCATTCCCGACTTGGATCTCTCTATTGATGCTACAAAGGATGCACTTTTCAAATGTTTGCAAAGATTGCATGTTGGCCTTGGTCATCGTCCAAGCTTTAATGAATGTAAGGACAGGGCGAATTAATACTTTGTAGAGGATCATCTTTGGGGCTTCTCAGTTTAATGCCAAAAAAATATCTGTTTACGGCAGTGATCCAGCTTTTTATTTCGGTAGTAATATTGTTTTCAGAGAGTTGTTCCCAGGCATGTAAACTCGTTCACTTTTTCAAATGAGAATCAGCCAAACTTCACTTTCTTCCAAAGCCCTGCTCGCTGGCCCTTGACTATATACTTGGTATTGGTCTTTTTCATAAAAAATCCTTAGGTTCTCCTGGATTCAAACTCAAGGATTGTTTCCTCTACAGCTCTTTTAGATCTGCCAACTATGTCCAGATTGTTAGTGAACTCCAGGATCTGTACCGTTCGGTTCATGGTTGTAGAGGAGGTCTGGATGTTAGAGCCTTCTCCAGTGCAAGATTAAAGAGAAGGAAGACCAATGCATCTGTAACACCAACCGTGACTGGAAATTCCTCCGAGTGCTCGGCCTGAATCTGCACTTTACTTTTACCTCAATCCATCGTAGCCCGACATAGTCTTATTGGGCATGTTGCATTACTCCATCATTGTATAAAATCAATAAAGAAGTGATGGGTTTGCAGTCTCAAAACCTTTCACAGTAGGTCAATCAATCAGCAAACCAAGCTGATCCTGTATAAGTCTCTTGTTTGGCCTGTGATAACTTATGCCTCGCCTACTTGGAGCATCTCCATGTACGAGGAAAGAGACCTAATGATTTTTTAATAAAAAATTCTATATAGTATTATTGGACCAGTCAGGGATGTGGCTGGATGGAGGATAAGGAAGAACAAGACTATATAACATCTATAGCAAACCAGATGTAGTTATGTTTGTGATTAAAAGATCCCGAGAAAAGTATTTGAGGAGATCCTGAATCGAACCAGAAGAGCTGGAAGACCTAGACTGAGGTGGGTTGACGGTGTGGCAGTAGTTTTTTTCGAAGCCCAATTGGGATCAGGAACTGGAAAGGGTTTGGACAAGATAGAGCAGAATGGCTGTGGCTCATTGAGGAGGCCAAGTCCCACCCCAGGCTGTTGCACCACAGAAGTTAGATTATATTATATTACCTGTTATGTTATCTACCATTCACAACAAGCATAATTTTTGTTGCTATATATACTGTACTATGTCACCAGGCCATTAATTTAATTCATCAATCGAACAGCTAATATTCTCCACCTTTGTGGTCTCTTACCAATTGGTGACTATATATCATCCTAAATATAAATTTTTGAAGGAAAAACAATAATGAATAAAAACAAAGAAACCAGTAACAGTAAAGCCTTAGTCATCCAGCTTTCCCTATTTAGAGCTTTATTGGAAAGCAAGGTAAATAATTTTTCACTGCTAAATAATATTTCCATTATTTTAATTTTTACCATTAAGTGTAAATATTTAAGCTAATCAGTAAAATAAATCAATACAGCCAGGGTTTATAGTAATGAGTGATTTTATTTAAAATTTTAAAATATTATAGTCACAATAACATGGTTAGTAATTTAAATTATAATTAAAATCCATAGTGGAATGTAACATGAAATAATGTAGAACAAAAATAGTGGTATTGAAAATATCTGATTATCTTAGAAAATGATTATTGTACAATTTAATTACAGAAATAGTAAATTCACCTTTTTGTTTTTAATGGTTCAGCATCCTGTTTCTTTAATTAATTTTCTAATTAAATAAATAAATAAATAAATATATATATATATATATATATATATATATATATATATATATATATATATATATATATAATGAATTATTAAAAAACATGTACTGATGCTAAGCAATGAATAATTCTGCTATGTGATTTTAAGAATTATCTTCTCCCTTTGCAAATTTTTTTTTATTAAACAATAAAGTACCACAACAAAGTATATCATGCATAAACATTATATTTTATGTACAAACTTTTAAAAAGAAAATATTTCAGGAAGTATGAAATTTGAAATCTATTAATGAGAAACTTTAAATTTTAAATGTCGATAAATAAAATATCACAAAACAGCATTAGTTTGTATAATTATTAATACCTTATTACATATTAATGATACTTGTATATTATATTCTTTGGTATTTAGTTAATAGTCTAAACTGAAGTACACAAGTGCAGTATAATGTCTTGTTTGGACTTTATTATGAACTGAACTCAGCAAAAGCGGACATCAAGCCACCGATGACGGTTTTCCAAGCTTCTTCATCTTCTTCTGTGAATTGGTCTCCCATGGCTTGTTTGACAGACTTGACAATGGAGTTTCCCAAATTCTGAAAATTCAATTATTGAAATTAATGCTCTTAGATTAAATTATCAACTTAAAGTACTGATATTTAAATATATTATAAAGAAAGACATTGGTACAGCTCAACCAAACAATTGACATTTTTTTTAGGACATAAAAAAACTACCACAACACTAAGTTAACCTTTCTTTAACCAGGGAATCTAGCAGCCTTGAAGATCTTGAATTTTTCATGTCAGTAAATTATACTTGAATAACAGCTAGTAATTTTTAGTTTTTAGACCAATAATTCCATTTTTCTATCAATACTGAGGAACAAGTGTATAAACTATTGAGAAGGTTGATGTATTTGTTCTCCTTTCCATCTCTAATTCAATGAAAGCTAGAAAAAGCCTCCTTCCACTAGTAATGTATTAGCTCCAAACAGCTATGAGTTTCAATTTCAACCGATTACACTCTTTTGATATATTCGCTCATTGTCCTTGAGGCCAAGGATAGAATAAGGATAAGAGTTTGCCAGGAATTATTTTATTCCTATCATTATGATTATTTTTTTGTATATATAAAAATTAGGGATTGATACATTATTTGCTACTTCTATAAATTTGTTTTTATTGAAAACTAATTTCAGATGTTACACAATTATCTTCAGTTCTAAAAATACACAAAAATTCAAAATCAGCAATTTAAAATACCGTTTGGTACATATTAAGTTAAATGACATCAAAATACAAATACTTATACATATTAAATTAAATGTAATATAAATTAGTATTATAAAGCATTTATGAATTATGAATTTAATTAAGATGAGAGATTAAATACATGTCTTTTTTTTATTTATTTGTAAATGTTCCCTTTGCAAAATTAATATTTTTTTTTCCTTTTTTATTTCACTTTTTAATAAATTTATTGATTGTTATTTATTTAGCTTAATAATAACTGTCTTAATTTCAGACAATGGGAGAAGTACTGATATATTCATTAATAGTAGTGGTATTTTCTACTCTACTATCTATATATTCTACTACCATGCGATCCAGAGATAATTCTGCACTACCATATAAATTACATATTTACATATTATTTATTATATCATTGAAGATAGGACTGTAGTTTAGGAAATGGGACATTGTATCATTTTTTGTTTTGCTCAGGGGACATCTATCTTCTGGCTAGAAAATTGTGACTTTTTGGTCGTTATAAAATCTTGATGCATTACAGTGCCCTGCTAGCCTTGCCTTATTTGGGCTGGATAACCAGTAGAATTTTCAAATCTCATTCAAAGGTTATTTTAACAGGATGGGCTTATATTCCACAAACTTTCTGTGTCTAGAATATTTTGTAATTCGGTTACTAAATTGAAAGAGAGTTTATAGAATTTTACAGCCTTGATGAGGGGGAGGTAACTCCATTTGCACAAATCATCATCTGGCATCCCTTGGATTTGTTGTCAACAACAGAGCATCCTCTTCATGACTTTAACATAGATGTGATGCCGTCCTGTCTCTGAACACAAAAAGCTGCATGTTTTTGCATTGAGTTGCATTGAGTGGAAGGTGGAATATAGTTGCATTGAGTGGAAAGTAGAAGACCCTTTTAAGAAAAATGATAGGTGAGACTTTTCAATTGCCTCTATGCATTCAATTGAATTCAATTCAGGACACCAAATTCCAGATAAACAGAGCAGTTTGCTTTCTGGGATTGATTCATATAATTTTATTTTTGTTTGCCATGAGTCTGATTCATTTTGAAACTCAAAAGCATTTCAAGCATACATAGCAAAGTCCACAAGTTTCTGGCCTGCCCTCGTTTCCCTACTTCAAGCAGGCTGAGACTTGCACACAGTGCATTTCTATGCCTGCACTCTCCATACCTATCACCCGCACTTCCTCATTTCTGTCAATCCGTATCTAATCTTGAAGGAATCTGTGCGTTTTAACAATGTTCAAATCGAATACTGTGCGGTTATTAAATTCTTGTGTAAAGAGAGCCTTACTCCTGCACAAATTAAAGAGTGCTTGGATGGAGAGTCCTCACCCTCGTATTCCACTGTAAAGGAATATGCAAAATTATTTAAGATAGAGAGAGAAAGTCTCCTTGGAACACGTTCGCTGCTGCAATGTATTTTTACGTGGGTATAATGCCGACCCAAAAAATTTCTTGGATTAAATTGTAACTGGAGATGAGACAATGGTTCTGTACTATGACACACTCAGCAAAAGAGATTCCATGGAATGTAGGAGGCCAGGAGAAGTTCCAACGCTAAAGGCAAAATTCATGTAGTCGACAAAAAAGGTAATGGTCACCACTTTTTGGGATTGTAGAGAAATACTGCTGATAGATTTTAAGGAAAGGAACACCACAGTAAATGCAGCCCTACTTCACTGCTTACGAGACACCATCAAAGAGAAAAGGCAGGGGAAGTTGAGCAGAGGTGTTCGGGTTCTTCACGACAATACCTCTGTCCCCACAGCATTGATTTCCAAGGCTGCTGTGAAGGACTGCGGATTCTAAGAAACTTCCCATCCATATTACAGACTTGGCCCCTAGGGACTTTTACCTTTTCTCAAAGTTAAAATCTAACCTTCTTGGGAGGAGATTTAACAACGATGAAGAGGTCCAAGCAGCGGTGGAAGAACATTTTTCTAACAAAGAAGAAAATTATTTTTTTCATGGTATAGAAATGTTGCCTAAGCCTTTTTTAAGTCTGTAGAACTTACAGAAGAATATATTGAAAAACAATAACACCAGTTTTTTCTTTCATCTTTCCTTTTTCCTCAGGCCGGAAACTTATGGATCTTACGACATTGAATTATTTGTTATGTTGCATTTCGAGCTGAAATAAGAGCCTACCCAATAAAATCTTGTTGATGAATAAAAAGGAACTCCCAATAAATTAATTCATTAACAACTTAATTCTTTAAGCTTGGCTACTTTACACTCAGTCAGCGACTTCATTTGTTCAATATTGTTTCAGAATTATGAGATTGTGTTGAGCATCCTACTGATTGCCAGGCAGGATCAGTAAATTGTCTACATACAGTAGCAAAATTAGCGATATCAAATAAATAATCTCAATGCTCCTAGATTCCATTGCAATAAAGAAATCTAAAATATCTGCTATGTAGAGAAGGAATAGTAGCGGGCTCAAAATATCAACTTGAACAATTCCTTTGAATATAGGAGTGTCCTTAGATGAATCCTTGCCACTGGTCCATAGTGAATATTACACTTTTATACAGATTCATGACAAATTTCAGGATTTTTTCTCTAAGTCCTATCTCATAGAGCCTTTGCCATAGCTGCTTATGTTTTACTGAGTCGAAAGCTTGCTTAAAATCAATGAATGCAATATATTACTTTTCTTTTTTTTAGCACTCAGGACTAAAGTAATGAGTGCTGATAAAATAAAAACATCCCTACAACCCTTATCTTTTCTTAATCCCATTTCGATATTTAGTAACAGGCTCTTCTCTGAAAAGTTTTAGAATGCTTTTCAGCATGGAAATTCCTCAGTAATTTTCAGGATCACTGTCAGGTCCCTTTTTGTGAAAAAAATTAATTTTAAAGGATGGAATTATGGTTGACTGTGGAGAAACTTGGTCGGGGCTCTGTTCAATGAAGAAATACACAAATAAGAAAAAATTATTTATTGTATTCAGACGTTTCGGCTTAAGTTTTAGGTCATCATCTAGGCAGAAAAGCGTAGGGTCAAGCGCCAACTTGTCTCTTTGCCCTGATAATGGCCCAGAACTTAGACAGAAACGTCAGCACATAATAAATAAGTTTTTCTTATTTGTGTATTTCTTCATTGACCGGAGCCCAGACCAGACTTCTTCTACAAAATCATTTTTAGTTTTTCCAGCTCTAGGGGACATGCTCTTTTGACCATATTTTCTTTTAGAGTTTTAATAGTACATCTAAACTTTTTTCATCTAACCTTTTAAACCACTCATTGAGTGTCAAGTCTAATCCAGTAACTTTATTTCTTTTACTACTCTTAATGGCAGCTAATAGCTCTTCTAAAGTGATTTTGATGATAGGCATATAAATACAAGTGAAGAGTCTAAAAATTTCCTCTTTGGTTGGGAGCAGATCCTGAAAAAAGGCCTCTCATTGTTTTATTGGGATAGAATTTTGTGGTGTGACTTTGGGGCCAAATTTCCTGATGAAATTCTAAAATTATGATGGAGTTTTGGTGGATCTGATGGCTTATTGTTATAAATTGTTTTAGCATTTACAATAGTGTTTTCATAAGAGATCTTAGCCCCAAATAATGGGCTATCTGATAAGTTGATCTCATTTTCTTTTTCACTGATATGCAGTCTCTTGAGAACCATGGTTTGTTATTTCTAAGGGACTGGACATTCTTTACTTTAATCAGCCCAGCTTCGTTAGTCAGAACACAGATATTACTCACATGTTTGTTATCTTCCTTAAAGGGATCTGGTGCGATTGAACTAACTAATATCCAGAAGATATTTATATTTTTTTAAATATTCTTCAGGATTTATTTATCGCAAGGTGGATTATAATCTGAGAGTACTCGCCAGAAACAGGTAGATGGCGAGAGTTTGTGTAGACGCAATCTCTGGACCACATGTGTCCTCTCCCATCTCGGAGAGGCGGGGGCTTAGTACTAACAGATTTTTTTTTTTTTTTAAACAAAACACTTAAAATTATTAATACCGCTAGTTTTCTTTTATTGCTCCGCGAAACCATCTTGATGACTGTTGGGCATCGTGTGAACTTTCGACTTTCTACATTTTGTATCTGGACGTGGTGCTGAGAGTTCTCACAAATAAAATAATGGCGAGGAGTTAGGGAGTCGAGATGGCGAAATTCACCACTTAAATTGAAACAAGTCTAAAAGTTAACTCTCGATATTTCTCGCACGATTCACACTCCCAAGTGGACCGGTAGCTTAAGGCACTTTCATTGCTGACGGTTCAATTTTTTTTTTATAGAAATCATTTGAGAACTTAAATATTTTCTTGTTCTAATAATTTTTTATGAATATTTCATTGATGTATTAAACAGCTTATTTTACACTTACCGAAAAATCTTCTCTCGAGATCCTTCTAGGTTTGTGTGTTTTTCCTATGCTGGCTTCTAGTTTTTTAATTTCCTCTGGTTCGTCCAAAATTCCAATAGTCTTATCTAATGAATTAAAAATATTTTTTCTCACATGTTCTTTAAATGCTTCGTCCTTCATAATTGTTTCTGGGTCGTTTCCGAACCGCTTAAAGTATTTAATGGTTGATGGATAGTCAGAAAAAAAGCTAAAATATATCAAGAATGTATTTTAGAATAATATTGTTTTACTTATATAACAGTAATTAAGAAGAGCAAAATTAAAAATAATTGCCCTTTTTCTTCTGCAGTAAATAAGTTTTAGATTACTGAATTTCCCGCTTGAAAGTATTTCAAGTTTTTGTCTAAAATCTGCCCATATATTTATTCAATACAATTAAATTCTCAGATAATGACTGATTGAAGAGCTATAATTCTATATAAACTTTAATAACTTCAAACCGATAAGAAATAGTTGAAAAGATAAAGTTTTGATAATTATTTTATATGATAAAATAAGTTAAAATATCTATTTATGATGTAATGTACTTCTGAGGCTATAATTTTAATTAATGACTTACAAACATGCTTTCAAATGATTTTCCAAGAGAATTTGTAAATTCTAAGAAAATCAATATTGTTTTCAACCTACTGCTTCTTTTTATGCATTAAAAAGTAATTCTTGCATTATAATCTAAATTCTCAAAAATTAGTTCCAATTAGCGTTTAATACCAACTTTTTGAAAACCAGCATTGCGATTATGAGATCTCCATCTTCCCCTGCTCTCTCCTTCACCGTTGACCATATTTTTTTAATAACATCGATAGTGGCGGGGCTGAAGGTACCTGCACAGGACTGCAACAGAAATCCATGCATGACCTTATTGCATAACTCAAAATAAATATATAATTAAAAAATATCCATCACACTATCGTTTAATAACTGAGTGAGTAAAATAAGGATGGTGTTTTACTGTGGATACTACTCATTGTTATTTAATTATTTACACTTTGAAAGAAACAACAAAAATAAATAAACATTACAATGTTTGTAATATAAATATTGATTTAAGTTAAATACCTAATAATTTTAGAGATAATTGGTAATTAAATTGTTATTATTATGCTTATTCAAGTGGTTTAAAAGAGATACAAACCTCCTCTACACCAGAAGGGAGTGGGATTGATTTATAATTGGAGTGTTTGTGATTGACTGATTAGAAACACCGAGATTTATCAAAACATGTTAATTTGTGTTATAAAATATCTGGTGTGTCCTCTCTCAAGTTTTCAGCTTTAGGTAACAAAAAAGTTCAAAATAAAACTTGTTTGAACAATCCTAAATACAATATTTTAACTTTCTACGGCAAACCGTTTTTGAGTTATGCGAGATACGTACGTACGAACGGACGTACAGACGGCACGATGAAAGTAGTCAAAATGGATTAAGGGATGGTCAAAATAGATATTTCCGTTGAAATCAGAAAACCGAAAATTTTAGCGATTACAATACTCCCTTTACTTCGTACAAGTAAAAATCATCAAGTCATCGTCAGATCAAAAATCAGGAAGTAAAAATCATCGAAATCGGACCATTATTAGTAACGATAGAGCGTATTAAACTTTATGCAGATGTTTTATAGAGCATTCTGTACATGTTCCTGAAAACAAGTGCAGCTTTGTTTAGTTTTTTGATTACTCGAAAACTATACATAACTCGGACATTCCAGATGCTCATTTTAAAGACAACTTAAATGTCTACTATAAATATATTAAACAAAAAAAAAACAAACAAATAATCTTAATCGGATTAATATTAGTGAAGATATATCAAACAGATTTTTTTTTTTTTAACTTTCTCCCACAGCGGTAATATAAGGAAACTCGTATGAGTGGTCAAACCAGATATTTTAAATCGGTTTTTCGATCGCGCATGAGCAATTTGTTTTACTGTTATTTTTAAAGTTTTCTTTGATATAGGGGTCGTTTATTAGGTAATCCAGGGTTCTTGTTCCGTTTTTTAATCGGGTTTTTTTTTGCGCTTGCGTATTTCGATTTATTCTAATTGGTGAAGTTTTCTTCGATACAGGTATCGTATATTAGGCGATTGATAATTCTTATTCCGTTTTTGAATCGGATATTTGATCGCGCATGTACATTTAGAACTATAATTTTTTGTGTTTGATTCTCCGAAATATATCGAGATAAACAATTAAAATATTAAATTTATTTTTCTTTTACATTTTTTTCCTTCTGTATCCTATAGAAATAGTGAGAAAGCTACACTGGTCTACTTGGTAGACTTTTTTTTCACAACATTTAACTTTAGATGGAAAATATCGTTCTGTCTTTTTATGAAACTTCTGGACTGAATTCGATGAAAATTCTTAGGGGTAATATTTCATAAAATACGAAAACCAAAGACACTAACAGTTTGTAAGTAAAAAAAAAAATGTAAGATGGAAACAAATAAAAAGTCATTGGGGTTTTTGAATTAACGCATTTGTTTAAAAAAGAAATATATTAAAATGATGAAGACTATTACTTCAACTAAAATTATATTATATCTACTTTATAACACCATTGAAAAAATAACGGATTTCACGTCATCACTAACTGTTGAAAGGAAATATTTTTTTGGGAGGAGGACCTGAGGAAATTTAATTTTCGCCATTTTCTTCAAGTGACAAAGAATTGAGATAAATACAGTAGGCCTAAAGAAGGGGTTGAAGATAAGGTTCCGTTCTGTTAGCAATGAAGGAGAACCAATTTCCGTCTCCACTGATTAGACTTCTGCGAAGGATCCTTATAACTTCTACCATACAAGACATTTTAGTCCTTCACGGCAAATCTTAATGGTTGGCATATTTCTTTTTAAAAATACCATCGTTGATTATAGACTATACAAGGATGCGATTAGGCTGTAACAATCAGATCAATCTTAATGAAATACATTTTAACGGTAACGTATTGGGATTTCGTGACCTCCAGATCGCCTTGTAGAGATGTATTGTCGTCAGTTGACGTTGCAATCTTAATTTTGGTTGTATATTAGCTATGTTCTTATCGATGCTCATAAGGCGGAATGGACTCCAATCCAGAACAAGACACCTATGGAAATTTTCTCAGTAGCCCCGTTAATCGAAACCGTGCCAGTAGCTACCGGTACTGGTATTTTTGGGTTGAACTAGAATCGGACGCACAGCTAGGATCCAGAGATACCTACTAGAATATTTCAAATATTTTATAATAAGATTACGCACATAACGTAACAATGATAAACTCTTAGTTTCTGCGAATTTTTTTTTTTCAGGTTTTGTTCACTTTGAGGACGCTTTTATTTTTTTCATAGTCAGTGGCTGAGCTTATTCATGCGATAACTATCGGACATTGTCGTGTGGTAAAATATCGTAGTATCTTTTTATCACACTGGTGAACAGAGTACAACAATTATATCTTTCAAGTGCTGCCAATTTACATTAATGGGCTGTTGGGAAAATGGACCCGGTTGTGCATCGTGATATGCTCGTAAACGAAGAAAAGCAGAAATGGAGTGTTTATCCTATAAACTGATCAAGATATATTGATGATGCTTCCCGTAGCCTGTACCAGATGGATTAAGTTAGTATGTTGCAGCCTACTAACCGCCTGGACGACCGACGATAGAATATCGTATGTGTGAATAAATAGTCCAGCTCCAGCTCACGTATATGAGAACGCATCCGATAGTATATCGTTGCGTTTTCTGAGACATGTCGGGCGGTTTTTCACTGCGCATCAACAAATTTATCAGCCCGACATTTTATTGTCGTGTATAAATAGAACAATTTGTTTCCATTAAGTTCATAATGCGAGGTATCTTACAGCACGATATCATCCGATATTTATCGCAAGCATAAATCCATGAATAATTTGTTTGAATTTTATGAATGTATGCAGTTTTTGATGTATTTCAAAGTTCTGCTCCGTAAGTCCAAATTTTCTTCAGCAATGAGTTACGTAATGTTTCTTTGTTCTCTTTAGTACAGAGATGAATAATTATCTAGTTAAAGCGTCAGTAGTCTGTAACGCTGTTTAGTCGTAAAATAAAACTTGATTATCAATTAGTTTTTTAATTATGGTGATGAATATTTGTATTTATGAATTTTATTCTGGTTAATGGATACAATTTGTTAATTCGTTGGAGATTAATACATATGTATTTTCTTCTTAGATTCTTGTTTATATAGATGTGGTAAAAGAATTTACCTCATTAGGATGCCAAACGACGTTTCTTTAACGTTGATTTAATTAATAAAGACGAAAAAGAAGTTTGAAAGGTTATAAATTTCCCTGAAATATAAATAAGTTAATAAATATAAATAAGTCCTAATAAGTTATAAATACCTTTCGTCATACTTATCTCAGCTTTATATCAATAATTTATCTCGGTCATATATATTAATTACTCTATCATATGGGTAATATATATTACCCTATTAAGTTTCTCAATGTTTATTTCATTGAGCCATATAGGTTGTTATAAAATAATATAGAAATTTACCAGGAGCTCAGGCTACCTAAGCTAGTGGAAGGTATTAGTTGCGGAAGACTGACACGCCAAGTGTGGAAAAGCTGTTTCTCTGAGTAATTAATGCGTTTTACACATCGATGATCTGATCGAGATCAAACTTCACACACTCCTAGATCCTAAAGCTTTGGAAGCTCTCTCTATGTGTGTGTGTGTGTGTGTGTGCAGGGTGTAGACTCGACTCACAACCCCCTTAAAATCCTCAATTTTTGGAATTTATGGTTGAAACTTTACACAACTGTTTCGCCAGAAGTTTCCTCTGAGTTCATATTCATTCCTCTGTCTCCATCACTTGCAAGGAATTATTTTATTACCGATTGTTATAGGAAATCAAATTCTAAAACGATTTTGTATCGGTGACAAATTTTCATTTTTCTACAAAAAAAAAACCTTTAATCAAAGGCACAGGAGAAAATACAGTCACGTTGTCATAGCTCCGAGATAAAAGCATCCCTACATCGTTTTTAAATTAAAATTCTGTTTGCCAAAAAGAAATAATACAATGTGACTAGAAAATGATTAATAATGTTATAGCATCTCTAAAAGACATAAAGTTATAAGACAGAAAATTTAAAATGTAGCATGTTCTAAAATCATTGACAACAAGTCAAAATAAATAATTAATTTGCAGATTTCGTGCGACAGAAATAGCATTAATCCAACACATTACATATTGTGCCAAATCCTAATATCAAAAGGATATCTGCTGAGACTTAATAATATGCCAAAGATTGTCCACAAAGCCTTAGCCATGAAATTTAAAGTTTTGAACGACACTTGTTAATATGAACAGCCCATAGGGTTTTACAGATAGACAGTACTTCAAATTTTATCCGGGCCAAGCTGTCATAACTTATCTCTCAAAGCGAACAAGATTTTTTAATAATGACTCAGGAAGAAAAAGTGTCCTTGCATGTAAAGAAATGCGACAATTTGAGCCGCAATAGAATTGAAGAGATAAAGACCGTATATGTGATATGTTCGAGACTGCGGTTTTTAAGTATTAATAATTCTTCATATTTTGCTTATAGCCAGAAATAACTGTGTGATGCGTAGATATGTTGGGGTATTTAATATTGAAATGAAAATTGTTCGTACCCAAACTATACTAGTTAATGACAATGGATCCGAGAGATTAGCTTCGGTTGTTTACACTAATAATTCAATAAGACAAGTCAAAACAAAAAGAATCATCTTCAAAAACAAAAACAGTGAAGGGTTCCGGTCAATTGAAATACTCGGGCATGTATGTTGAATGATTGTTTTATTATTGTTTTAAAAAAAAACAATTGAATTACAGGATATTGTTAAATAAATGAAAACTGCCTTATCTGTGCAATTTTCGTCTCGGATTTGATAGACGAAAAAATGATTTTTTTTCCATCAACCCGAGAAGAAATTAGCACAGATAAGGCAGTTTACATTTAATCAACAATATCCTGATATACAATTGTTTTTTAAGTCAAACCATTCGACAATACAGGCTCGAGTATTTCAATTGACCGGAACTTTCTGTTCAAAAAATAACACTGTTTGTTTTCACTGAAGATTTTTGAATTAAAAATTAGGCAATACATTTGGAATGTTAATTTACACACTTCTTAAGTTGGCAACTTCATCTCGGGTTAATGAACGAAAAAAAAAGTTTGCATAGCTATGTGATAATATAGTAGCAATGCAACTTTTCTTAATTTTTTTTATTGTCAAATCATTATTACAAACATGGCCGAATATTTCAAGTGAACGGAACTCCCTATACAAAAAATAACTTTAAATAAGTTTTCGCAGATGATTTTTTAATTCAAAAATTAGGCAATACATTTGGAATATAAATATAACATACACAAGACGTCTGTACCTTTTTTAAATCGATTTTGCGCTTTATTTTACTTTAATATAAAATCAATCAAATTTTTTTTTTCATACTTACATGAGTTCAGTAGCTTCCTATTCAGCAGAAAATCTGTACCCGATGATGAATAAACACATAATGAGAGAATATGAACACAGGATCTATTCTTTTTGAATAATTAATAGCTGACCATAAAAATTATATGAAAGAATGAGATGGTTCGGGAGGCGGTCAAAAAGAATGGATCACAAATGAGCAGTTTAATTTATTATTGTTAATAGTCATTTTTATTAATAATCAGTTTAATCTATTTTCACCTGTAACCGATGGGGAAATTCCGAAAACTAAAGTTTTGAAAACTAATGTTCAGCGCACAAAAAATTCAAAATGGCGGACGAAACTTAAAACTTCGTAATACCTATTATGACTAAACGGCAATACCTATAAACAAACGGATTGCACGAAAAGCTACTGATTTTGTGAGATCTACAATTTGGTCCTATCAAATTGTCCTGTCGTATCTCCTTCGGTTATACCTTAGACGGAGCTATTTTTTTTAGGTCTATGCAATTTTTTTTATTTTTTCACCAATTTTTCAGTTATTTTCACACTATCTTCAATCTTGATAGGTCTATCGAATTCAAAAAGAGGTACAACTTTGTTCCAATGACTTTTTGTCGTATCTCGTTTGATAATAAACCGAAGGAGCTAAATTTTGAATATATGGCAAATTTTCCAACATTTTTCAGCTTTTTAATTATAACTCTAAAAAAGCGGTGCCTAGGTAAAACTTTCCAATTTGAAGAGTTAAAGAACATTAAATTATTTTATAATTTCAGTAGGAAAGGTTTCGCTAGGAAGCAACGTTTCAGAGTTATAAATAAAAAACTGGAAAAAGTTCTAAAATTTGTCGTATATCTAAATATTTAGGTCCATCAAATTTATAACCGATGGAGAAACACAAAAAGTCCGGGGTCCAATGTTGTTTATCTTTTGACTTCGATAGGCCTACCAAGTTTGAAGACTATCAGTATTCATTAAGTGTGAAAATAATTGAAAAATTGTTGAAAAAGTAAAAATAATTGGTCTAGACGTAAATAAACTGACTCCATCTAAGGTATAACCGATGGAGATCCGACAAAAGTTGATAGGACCAAATAGGACTAGCCAACACATAAGACAAGCCAAATAGGACAAGCCATGGCTTGATTACAAAGATAAATGTGAACACTGGTAAATACGTGGGCCAGAAAATATGTGGACACATGCAGAAGGTATTGCAGTTTGGAACTGCTTGCATTAATTCGTATTAGATAATTTAAAAATGTTAAGAATTAAATTATCGAGCCCTATTCTTGACTTAGGTACTGTTAGGTTCTATTTCCGGTGATTGCTGAGAGAGAAATTCAATTAATAATAATGTATATTGTTAATTCAGGGCAAAATCGTTTATAATAAATGCTTAGGAGTAATGGTGGACATTCTTGCATGTATTCTATGCAATAAAACTGAGCTAATCTCAAGATAGAGACACTCTCATAGAGCTTGATCACGAAAGGTTCTCATGGGACTCGTCTTCTGCAAGTGCATCCTGATATTAAAAATAATATCAATTAATGCTTTTTAAAAATTGGTTTTATATTTCGGCAGTTCGGCAATGATTATTTTCGTTTTCGTTTTAAATTAAATATAAATTATATCTACTGTGTATTAGATAAGTAGTAAGTTATTGCTCAGTAAGTTACAGTCCAGTAAGTTATTGCTGAAGCTGATTAAACCATTGATGCTTAAACTTATTCAATAATTCAAAAACTGGACACTGAATTAGAATAATTATATAATAAGGTAAATGATTAGGCTGAACTGAAAATATCTGATGTGGACACCTCATGACTACCTTGTATGCCTATTAAACTTCAATTCAGTGGCTCAAAAAGTGATTCTGAATTTGGTTACTAGTTTCTGAAGATTGAATTATCTCAAAAACGACACTCGGCGTCGCGGCATCCATCTATTGACACACACACACACACACACAAAATACACACATACTCTTGTTTCAGGAGATCTCATTCCGTCACAAGTTCCTAAGATATATCTTCGTGTTCCGTGACAACAATAAAACTGTCAATATCACTGGATAAAGCATTGGAAATATACAGTTTCGACATTTTAAGGGGGAAAACCCACTTAACTAATATCTTATTCTCATGCTGCAGACTTGTTGATCTCACAAATGGGGAGGAAAACTAATATTTTACACTCAATTTTAACACTTAAAACAAGTAATAAAAATGCTTAATTGGATTGGAAACCAAATTGCGTTTGTAACCTGTATTATCGAACCATATGATCTCTGTATTTAATTTTAATATAATTTTTTATGTAAGTTTATTATTATGACCTTCAAGTATAAGCCCTTTTCGGCTCACCAATTTTAACCAAAATCTAGTAAATACTTTCATATTCATATAAAAGTCAAATTTACCAAATTTGAGAAGTTTTGCATTATGTTTTAATAAAAGTTTTGATGAAAGTCTAATATTACCTTTAAGTAAAGTACCACTTCCGGTAATAATGTAGTGACCAGAAATGTTTCCGATGAAATCAGAAAACCGAAAATTTTCGCGATTACATTAGTTCCTTTACTGCGTACAAGGAAGTAAAAATGGAAAGTGTTATAATTATTTTTACTTCCTAGTACGAAGTAAAGGAAGTATTATAATCGCGAAAATTTTCGGTTTTTCAGATTTCGATGGAAATATCTATTTTGATCATCCCTGAATTCATTTTGACTACTTTCGTCGTGGCGTCTGTACGTAAGTTCGTACGTTCGTATCTCGCCTTACTCAAAAACGGTTAGATAAGAAAGTTGTAATTTTGTATTAAGGATGGTTGTAAAATCTAGTTGTGAACCTCCCTTTTTGGTCACTGCTTGATTACCGGAAGTGGTACTTTACTTGAAGATCATAATTGATTTCCATCAAAAATGCGATGTAAAACATCTCAAATTTAGTAAATTTGACTTTTATATGAATATGAAAGTAGTTACTAGATTTTGGTTAAAATTGGTGAGCCGAAAAGGGCATTTTACTTTAAGGTCATAATAATAAACTTACATAAAAAATTATATTAAAATTAAATACAGAGATCATATGGTTCGGTAATAAACATTACAAACGCAATTTGGTTTCCAATCCAATTAAACATTTTTATTACTTGTTTTAAGTGTTAAAATTGAGTGTTAAATATTAGTTTTCCTCCCCATTTCTGAGATCAACAAGTCTGCAGCATGAGAATAAGATACTAGTTAAGTGGGTTTTCCGCTTAAAATGTCGAAACTGTAGATTTCCAATGCTTTATCCTGTGATATCAACAGTTTTATTGTTGTCACGGAACATTAAGAAATATCTTGGAAACTAGTTATCTACTGAAGGAAAACGACATGCAATAACGGAATGAGACCTCCAGTAACAAGAGGGAGGGTGTGTTTTGTGTGTGTGTCAATAGATGGATGTCGGGACGCCGAGTGTCGTTTTTACTGCAATCTTCGGAAACTAGTAACCAAATTCAGTATAACTTTTTGAGCCACGGATTTATAATTTAATAGGTATACAAGGAAGTCATGTGTTGTCCACATCAGATATTTTTAAATTGGATACACATTAAGATAAAGTAATTATTGGGTTTGATAAATATTTTTAAATTAGATCTAATTTCTACTCCTTTTCAAAACGGAATTACAAAATTTTGATTGACGAGCTTTTATCCTTGTGAAATTGTCAGTTGCTCGATCAAAAGTTATTTCTTAAGCCGTTTCCCTTTCTGTTCATGTGACTAAAGTCGAGAACTTGCACCATCCTAGGACGCAGGTGTTATCTAATCAATTTCAATTTGGAAAATCTTCCACCAGAAGAAATTGGCGCCTATCCATTACCCTTGTGTCAAAAAGAACATTAGGGCGAGGCTTATTTCTCGATGAGACAGTTCAATTCCTCTATAAACTGTAAAAGTGTAAGATAAAACTATTTTTTGATAGAGATTTCAGTTGCTTAAAAATCAAATCGTTAGTCAAAACCACTGAAACTGTCGTTTTTAGGAAGAACTGCCCCCTTGGCACGCCACTGACTAATAACATTTTAATTTATATATTTCTAAATAAATCATACTCACACATCTCTAATATCATATTTTTCCTTTTATAGTAGGTGATCGTTTCTCCCATTGTCGTTCTCCAGATGTTACTCTTCTTTGTTCTCTTGGTAGATTTATATATTGCTTTTCAGTGACCTTATTTTGATATATTAAATGTCAGAATCATTTATTCTACTTATATTTTCATTTATTTAATATTTTATATATATTTAAATCAGTCTATTTTTCATAAACTATTTTATTGAAAACTAGTTTATTGTTTATTGCAGTTTATTGTTTTATTATCATGGCGTGACCTACAGAGAAAGAATTGTTAGGAAATGTTGACTTACCTGCTTTGACAGCTGCGTTCCCACCGTCATCCATATGTAGCAACTTATAACAAATTTGTATTATTATATTGTATTATTGTATTGTATTATATTATATTATATTATATTATATATATATTATATGTATATATATAATATATATATATATATATATATATATATATATATATATATATATATATATATATATATATTATATTATATAATTATATAATATATATAACCTATTTACTATATATATATTATTTTATATTATATATATATATTGTATATATATATAATATGTGTGTGTGTGTATATATATATATATATATATATATATATATATATATATATATAATATATTATAATATAATACAATACAATAATACAATATAATAATACATTCAGATGACCAAAAAAAAAAATCTTTTTCCATAAACGGAAAAAAAAATTAAAACTTTCGAACATAAAAAATCAATATTTTTTACTATTAAAATTGGTTCTATTAGGTTTTTTTATGTGAGGAACTTGAATTGGATGTCGCTTTTGTCAAAAATAAAATAATAATACAATATAATAATATTATATAATACTATATAATATAATATATATAATATAATATATAATACATATAATATATACAACCAAAGATGGGTAGCGTAGGTGATTTCTTGTTGGCTATACTTCATTTTTATTTTTGTTTGTTTGATTTAGTTTTGTTTTTATTTCAATTGAACACTGGAATTGTAATAAACCACTAAATATGTAAATTTGATAAATCGAACCAATCATGTTTTTTACATGCTCCATGCCTCTAAGGCATGGATCATGTAAAAAATAATAAACGGTCCTTATGTGGGGTTACCATGTAAGGAAAAGATGAAAAAAAAAACCTTATACATATATATATATATATATATATATATATATATATATATATATATATATATATAACCTATATATATAAAATATAATATATATATATATATATATGTTGTATATATTATATGTATTATATATTATATTATATATATTATATTATATAGTATTATATAATAATATATAATATTATTATATAATAATATTATATAATAATAATATTATTATATTGTATTATTATTATTATTATTATTATTATTATTTTATTTTTTGGCAAAAGCGACATCAAATTCAAGTTCCTCACATAAAAAAACCTAATAGAACCAATTTTAATAGTAAAAAAATATTGATTTTTTATGTTCGAACGTTTTAATTTTTTTTTCCGTTTATGGAAAAAGATTTTTTTTTTTTTTTTGATGTCTGAATTAGGGAGATTAGTTCTACGATTTAATTATTTTACCTCTTGGAAAAATTTAAAACTTCATCCTAAAAATCTAACATGAAAAATGTTTAAAAAAGAGTTCATTATAAGGGGGAATTGGTGTTAATACGGAACCTCTTACTATCTTGGCAGTAGTGAAAATGAGTTAACATTATCTACTTCAATCTGTAGCTAAGGAGCAGGGCAGGTTGTTATTCAGTTGTCAAGGAGTGTTCACGATGAAAAGTTCAATCTGTTTTTTATATCGATTCTTTATAACTTTGAGAAAATAAGTTACCAAAATAATGGTAGGTGTTTGCACTCTACATCAATTAAAAAGAATGTATTTTAGTGATTTTCATTCCTGAATATGTCCTTATATCTCTCAATTTTTTTAGAGTACATATCTAATCCAAGATTGCGATGTTTGATATATGGAACTCCATGGGCATTGGCTATATGGATTCCACTACCACCCTCTCCGAAACAGCTTCAAGAATCACAAGCAAGAATAAGAAAAGCTGAAAGAAAAACTATTAAAAATTATGATGCGGAGGAAGCTGCTCCATCTACATTATCTAGGAATAGGAAATGAAACAAGTTTCATATAACAAAATTAATTTTTTACATAAAACCATTGCTATATCTTTATTTTCCTAGCAAACAATTTTTTAAAAATATTTTTAAAAAATAAAAAATACACTAAGGGGTTCCAAGTTATCCGCACCTCAAGTTAGAGGTATCAATTTTACTTTTTTGATCAAAATTTAATTTTGTTCATTTGGTGGTAAATTGGAAATTGGTACTGTATGACAGTACAATTTTTTGAAATTTCTAGCGCTGGTAAACCCAAAACAAATTCGGGTTCCACATCGTCCCAACATTTCCAATTATCAAATGTGAAAAATGCGGTTTTCATATTCATCACTCTGAAACGCATTTTAAGGCGAGGCAGATATTGTGACAAAATCTTGAAAGCCTAATCCCCAAAAAACACAAGAAGTCAAGAGTTGAGGAGAAGAAATTCAAGACTGCATGGAATGCGTGTCTGAATTAGTGGGTTTCAGAGTGACGAATATGAAAACCACTGTTTTTTGGAGCGCAGACGAACTGCTTCCACAAACCATGAGGTGATCATAAATATTTTTGCTGCAAAAATAGATTGGAAATTGATATTTTAATGCTATTATTAATACTTGTTAATCATTTTAATTTTTTTTTTTGTATTCTTGTTTGTTTGATTGGTTTTTTGATTGTTTAGGCCTTAATTTAGTCAATAAAATGTGTTCATTTTATAATTTGATATTTATTTCGAAATATATTACCTAAAACATAATTATAAAACAGTTGAATTTTTTATTGGGAAGGAGGGATGAAAGAAGGAGGCGGCAAAAATGAGATTTTTGCCCCTCCTGGAAAAAATCCTAGACTAGTCCCTGATCATTCCAACATCTAAAGGGGCAGAGACTCTGAACTTACTACGATATAATCTATTAAAAAGTGAATTTAATATTGCAAAATGGCCACCTACAAAAGACGCTTCTGTTCATCTTCTCCATCTACATTTAAAATGTCTTTCCTGGAAACCTACGAACACCAATATTTCCAAATACCGAAGAGTGGAGCTGGAAAAATGTATGAGACCAACTACCGTCCATATCATGTGAAATGGTCTCGGCACCAGAGTGCTTTTAATCTCTACAAATAATTTTTAACTGGCGGAATCAATTTTTTAGTAACCATACATCCTCAACCTCAAGTCATTCCGGAAATGAGAGACAAGTAGAATACTGAAAACAACCAGAAAAACATCTCATTTTAATAACAGATTGTAATTATTCCTGGCAGACTCCAAGATACCTCAGGCGCAAGGAATGCTGCATAATAAGTAGATTGAGTACAGGTTATAATGGACACTCATTTCAGCTTATTGTATCGACAAACCTGCCAACTCAGCGATAACGCACCACCGACAAAAATGCATCGTAACGTAAGCGTTCTAAATTTCGTTGCATATAAAAAAAAATGAATGGACTTAAGAAAGTGCTAAGCTAGATAAAGATTACAAAATTAATTGTAATAATTTAAGAAAACTAGTCTGTTGTTGTCGCTAATGACCTCGACCTTTAATGGTCCTCGAACCGATCTTAAATGAAAGTTTAATACAGCAAAATAATTTAAAAAAAAATAATTAAAGGATGACAGAAATAGAACGGCTAATCAATAAGAAAATTTTTTGCTGAAACATTTCTCTGAGATCAGAATATATCTAAGGCAGGGGGCCCGAATATCGCCTAGGTTCCTAATATTGCATACCACGGTTCCTCCCTGATTAACCCTGCTAGCCAATGACCAACACCGGAATGACGAAGCATTTCCCTTCAATAGTTATGTATGGAATCCAGATGGAGCTGTGTTTTATTGCCTTTGTATTGTGTTTCACTTTCTGATTTTCGAAACGGTGATTTAGTAGACATGTTTCATCATTCTTGGTGTTATAAAGAAAGTTTTAGTGACAGAGTTTTTTAATTTTTATTTGATATATTTATAGTAACTGTAGTAGGAGACATGTAGGTATACTTAGTTAATGGGTTAGCGATCTGAATCCGAAGTTATGGGATACAGTTATACAGGTTCCTTACGTGCCTCTAAGACCAAGGCCTATTTCATCTATTTATAATTAGTTGAATATTGTTTACAAATGAAAAAAAAAACTATTATTGTCTTACGGCAAAAGACGCGAAAAGAATGGCATTTCAGCTTGCCACTAGAAATAATATGAAAAACCGACCTTGTAGTTTTTGCTTCCAAAAAAGTATTTCTACTGATCTTATAAAAAGCCCAATTTTTTTTTTAACATATTACATTATAATTAATAATTGTGAAAAATGTTATGCTCAAGTACAGTACGTGTGGAGGAGGAGAAATATCTAACTCTATTTTGAAAAAACCTCAAAGGATACTTACCCCCTTAGTTGGCTGTTTTTTCAGCAAAAACCTTTCTGCTTTTCGATTTTCATAAAAATTAGAAATAAACTGTTTGTTGGGGTGGGTAATACAAATATGATCTCGGTTTTTGAGAAAACTAACGTTTTTCGCCAACAATCACCATTTTGAGGGAGCTTTTGATGTTTTTAGTATTCTTACTAAGCATAATAATTGAATATGTTGATATCTTATTATTTTTTTTTTTTTTTTACAATGTCGCTTAGCAATTGGAACATTTTACTTCTAAATTCATTCCTCAACCTTTATCAGAAGCAGAGATATAAAATAGGATGTGTTTTGCTCATCCAAACTTCCAGATTTTTTTTCGGGATACCTGATGCGCGTTGGCCCCTAATCTTCTTCACAGTCCAATATTTTAAGATTTAGATTCACGTAAAAAAGTTTCATCAAAATCTAGGAGACGCATATGGGATCCTCTCCTTGTACGAAATAGACGGGACAGGCTATACAGTTCCCGCAATACTCCAAGGTTGTGTGGGTTTAGCGGGTCTTAACAACGGACATGAAAGGACGCACCTAGGGATTTTATTGTCTAGATCTTTAAAATTTTTAATCTCTATCAATCAGGGCGATGGGAGTCACTTCTGACTTGAAATTGATAGTAAGTATATTACAAATTAATAAAATATGACAAAGTAAATGTTCTGTCTATCTTTTATTTCTTTAAAAAAATTTTTTTTTTTTTTTATGTATACAATTTTTAAGTTCGATCGAAAATGCTTATGTAGTTCAGAAGAAAGGTTGATTAATAAAAATAACTAAAGATAATGTGTTTGTTTTAATATTCTTATTTGGGATTGAAATGAGTATCTGAAGTGAGATTTCAAAAACATATTTTCGATCTGTTACGATTTATCTCCAACTTACGTGATTGACGATGTAAAATATACTCCTACTCCCATTACTATTACCACATGGAAACATATTCATAAATAATGAAAATAAAATTTGAATGTTTTGTGAAAATAATTTCTATTATATTACAGACATATACGTTTATTATATATATCATAATTATTATATATAAGTATTATATATAATATACGTTTTATTCTATATATTAAAACACGTTATTTATATCCGAATAGACTGTAAGTTATAAATAAAGGTTCTGAGTAAAAGATTTAACCTCGGTTTGATTAGCATATCTTAATAGGTTGACTTTAAAAATTACATTATCCCCACTAATTTCTTGCATTTGATCTGATATGTATATAAATGAGTCTTACAATTTCATACTTGATATGTTTAACTGTAATAGTTTACAGACCATATTTCATTCACACCTAAAATATAAATTGGAGAAATGATCAAGTCTTTCGATTTTATTTTTATTTTTTTTTGCAAATATACCATTAGTATCTTTATTTTTTCTACTTGTTGAGACATTATCAAAACAAAGCAAACATTAATTTATATTTTTATTAGAAATAAAAAAGTATGAGAAAAAAAAATATTTAATTTAAAAACATTTACTCCATTTGTTTTTTTATATCAGCCAGAAAGGGTGCGGTACTCAGTTTGGAAAAATGCATTTAAATCACAACAAACCCAGACATATGGCATTTCCTCTTCGACGAGACACCTGCCCTCCACTTTATGTTGACAATTACCAAATTCCTTTAATGAGTGAGTACTTTACATTACAATGGACTTACCTTCAATAGAAGGTTTACTTGTAGAAATGAATTTCTTATTAGGATAGCAACCAATTTGTAGAAAAATGTCTTCTTTTTTTTTAATTTTTTTTTTATTATTTATAGCAGCCAAAGCAATACAAACAAGTAAAAACGAATAATTTTCACAAGTTTCTCATTGAATCTGAAGGAATGAATTTTCAAAAAAACGACCTTGGGGAATTCATAAAAGTTGCTTAATTTCATCAGTTTTCCAACGAAATAGCCAACATTGCGAAGCTAGTCTAATTTGGAAGAGATATTGAGGAGGTTGGGAGGTCAAAAAAACGTCAGAAAATTTTACTCATTTTACTATTTAGGAAAATGAAATTGATATTGTCAATAATGAAAACTATCATTCACTGTTTCTTGTCTTTGGTATAGTCCAAATTTTCTTGTTTTGAAATAAATCTTGTAGTAATTTAATTTTATATAGTTTGAAGCTTACGCTAGCAATGAACCGAAGACAAGATTCCCGCGGGTTTTAAATAACAGCTAGATTCTCGACCTTGGGCCGCAAAAGTTCTCCGCAAATGCCCGTAGCAAATTTTCTAAACACTATTTAAATATCAAAGGTTAGCCAAGATAAATTGAACGAGATAAACCATTTAAAATAATTGTTTTAATGCCTTGGGAATATTTCTGTAAGATATATTAAAATGACTTTTTCGTGGTTCGTCAATTTTGACTTCAATTATTGAAATTTCAAATATTGGAGTAGGACAATGCCAGAGCATTTGAAGTCATTTGGGAATTTATTGGAAATAGAAAATAATAGTATTTGCCTGTATAAATATCCAATACGAACTTCAAATAAGAAAAATATTATATTTAAAAAGCCATATTTAAATGAAAATAACTGTTCTATCACCTTTAAAATATAATATAAATAAATTCATTATTTTAGAACAAACTTGTAAATCAACGTTAAGTTTTTATTAGGATAAGTAAAGAGCATTTTTACCGAGTTATAAAATCTAAGTGCATGATTTCATAAAAATATAAGAATTTCTGGTTATTTGTTAGAATCGTCAGGGAACATATTGAATTCTAATAAATTTTCAAAACTTTTTTACGTATGAGAAGTTATCTGTAACCAGTATTATACACCGAGAATTGTAAAATGTCTGGAACACGCATTATAAAAATAATTCAGAAACGGAAAAATACGTGAGTTTTATAGTTTATTGGCATTTGGAGACACTCACCATTTCAGACGGAGCGCTGGTACAGCTACTGACCAGGGGATCCAACAGTAATTCTCAATCAAGTGTGTCGCGCCTGCGCAATGCCTCCCGATCGCTTCCAGTTCAACGCATTTTACGTGTTTTGATTTTGATTTATTACAGTAATTAAAGTAAAACTGTTTTTAGAGGAAAGGATGGGAGTTAGTGTAGTTATGCAATACAATACCTTATCTTATCTTATCCCGAGATTTGCATACATGTTTGTATATATTTACCAGAATTTTTGTATTTTCATTGTCTATTTGAATTAAAATGTCACAAAAAGTCATACAGACTATAAATTTACTTAGCATAAGCTGGACTGATTGACATGTTTCTTCAACTACCGTGTTTATTCATCCTTTTTATGAACTAAAAAAAAAAAAAATCTGTTTTCG
Source organism: Rhaphigaster nebulosa (assembly GCA_948150685.1). Lineage (NCBI taxonomy): Eukaryota > Metazoa > Arthropoda > Insecta > Hemiptera > Pentatomidae > Rhaphigaster > Rhaphigaster nebulosa. Next base: position 162,723,548 of record OX411306.1, read on the forward strand.
TTTTTAGATGTGTTTGTGTTAAATAGCATCTATCCCCCTTCAGACTCTCTTCAAAATAAATACTTACACACGAACTCATTCTAGCTTTCCGCTACTTTCCCACCTATAATGATATTTCAAATGCTCTGGTACCTTCAAAAAACTATGTACGATATTTCGAACCCGGACGAAAAATTCACCTGGCATATTTATACAAAATTAAAAAGACAAGAACTGACGAGAAGACACTTTCAATATTCTTATCTTCTGGACTAAAGATCCTCACTTAAGTTACGAAACAAGCGACTCTTCTATAAAACTATGCTGAAACCTGTCTGGACTTCCAAAGAAAAACATTGGTTTTTAGCTTAACGCATTTACGTAAGCCAATTGCACACATTACTCTATAAAATCATTCGTAAAATTGTTTATTTCGAATCAGAAATTAAACAACGGTATGAACATGACAACTGTTTAATGTTACATCCTTGACGAATACAGCAGACTAGTATCTTACACCCAAAATCATCCAGCTATGCAATCTCTTTTATCCTATCCTAGAAACCACTTGCTTCGTTAATAATGCAAAGCATTTCGATTCGAGGAGAAAGTACCACATCAAATTAGCTCCACATTAAATGAGCGTTAAGGCGAAGGAACAAAATAATTATGTAGGTGCAAGGTAAAATTCTTAATAAAACTAACGAATTTTGCCCCTCCTCCCCAATATCTATCTATCTATCTATATATATCTATATATATATATATATATATATATATATATATATATATATATATATATATATAAGTTAAGGCCCGGAGTGCAGCAGTATTAGCCTTAATACTATATACGGCTGTAAACAACAGCCAGATTGTATATAAGGAGAATTAAAACCTCAATGAAGGCAGTCTTATTTCGGATATTATGCGTGTCATTACTTAACCTTTTCCCTTTTTTTTTGATGTTTGGAGATACTGACGCTTAACTGGTGCCGAAACTCGGGACGAAGTCTTATAAGATTTTTTTTTTATTTTTAAAAGACGTCACGGAAAAAGAATTAAGTAATGACCAGCGAAGGAGTACTGAAACCAGCGGTCCTCAACGTGCAGAACCTTCCGCCATTACCCCAAGACACGCTAGCAGCAGCGCATGCGAATGCGTTGGAATGGATGAAAATTAGAGTGGCTACGTCGCGAGACCTGAGAAATGCCGTATCAGATCTGGAGCGCTTCTCGGGGGACGTAGGTGAGTTAAACCATTTTATAAAAGGAGGTGACCGCCTAATTGCGCGAATAGAAGCCAAACTAGCGGAAGATCTAGTGAACCCCGGAGACGCGGAAGCATTGAAAGCGGCCCTGGTGTGCAGAGTCAAGCGCAGTATCCTGAACCAGATACAAGCAGACGAGGAGACACCGTGGCAGGTGGTGAAGCAGAGGTTGAAGAAGGCCTATGGCGGCGGCAGATGGACTCCAGAAGAAGATATCTTCCAGCTATTCAGGAAAGTAAAATCGCCACAGCAGTCGAAGGGGCAGTACGCCGGAGCCCTGTTGGCTAAATTTAATCAAATCACTGAAAAGATGAGAGAAACGGTGAGTGCGGCCGAGACAGCAGGAAGGATGGAATTTGTGTCCACGATCCTAAAGGTCCAATTAGCCAAGGAAACTGGGACTAATGCGCGCAAGAAATGGTGGACAGCAGCGCAAGAGAGGAGGAGACCCGGATGGAAATAGAAGAGGCTGGGTGGAGCAAAGTAACCTAACACATGCCGTCGACCTGGAGGAAAAAGTGTCAGATCTACGGTAACCAAGAGAGAGTAGCGGTGTCAGAAAAAAGGACAGGTCAAGGCAGGCCCCAGGCCAGGACGAGAGGAGGAGATAATAGGAAATGTCACGGATGTGGGAAGAACGGACACTTGGTAGCGCAGTGCCCACGCACTAGGTGCTTCGAATGCGGGACGGAGGGACACATCGCAAGACATTGTTCGTACCTTTACCAGAGAAACGAACCACCGAGAGCGGAACCTATGGAAGTGAACGCTCAGAGAGTAAGGAAGAGAGACGACTCGCCAAGAAGGAGCGGGTCATCACGAGAAGCTTCTGAGGTATCGTGCTCATCAGAATCAGAAGAAGAATGTGGCGGACCAGTAGTCCGAAGAAGCGGAGGAAACAGAGGTGGCTGGAAGAGCGGAGGAAGCAGACGTTGGAGAGCAGAGGAGGCGATCTGAGGGGAGTGTCAGCAGAGAGGTGACCGTACTTTAGTGAGCCATAACATAGCAAAGGAGGCTTGCTGGTTGCCTATCATACGAGTAGTCGGAGGAGTGAGGTGCCTGGTGGACACAGGAAGCTCCAACACCATCATGACCTGGAGAGCGCTGGAGAAGCTGTGTGGCGGAGAGAGGGCACCCCAGATTCAGGTATGTACTTGCAAACTAATCACTCTGGGTGGCCCATGTAGAGTAGAGGGGGAAGCGGAGATAGCATTGAATAGGTGGGGAGTCGAGAGCGGCACATTAGCGGTGCATATAGTAGGGAGCATGCCTAGGGAATACCAGGGAATTATCGGATGCGACCTGTTGGGAAGAGTAGGCGCGCGCGCTAGGATCCGCAAGGGAAGATGGTATCTAAGAATAGGGACGAGAAGGTACGAGTGCCAGAAGCTTATAGAAGACGACAGGGCGCAGATAGGTGCTCTTAGTCACGCGGAGGACTGGAGGCAGGCGATCAGGAGGGAGTTCAGGGACATCTTCTTCAGGGAGGGAGATACACTCGGAATAACGGGAAGAACGATACACGAGATCCCGCTGAAAAAGGAGATGGTGACCTATATAAAAGAAATACGGTACCCGCAAGCGCTACGGCAACATATTCGGGAAGAATTAGCTAGTCTAAAGAGACAGGGAATAATTGTGGACAGTACGTCACCGTATAATAGCCCCTTATGGGCAGGGAAGAAAAAGAGTGCACCGGGAGCAGAGGGGGAAAAATACAGGGTGGTGATAGACTACCGTAAATTAAACGAAAATACGGTGGATGAAAAATACCCGATCCCCAGGTTTGAGGACATTTTGGACAGACTGAGTGGGGTGACAGTATTTAGTACTCTGGACTTAAAGGCGGGGTACCACCAAATCCGAATGCACCCCAAAGACCAACATAAAACGGCATTCACTTTTGAGAGGGGGCACTACGAATTTACGCGGATGCCCTTCGGATTGAAATACGCCCCAATAACGTTTCAACGTCTTATGGATGAATTTCTAAGGGGAATCGATGAAACAATATGTCAGGTGTACATGGACGATCTTTTAGTGTTTAGTAAAACTGAAGCCGAGCACGCGAGACACCTGCGTAGTGTATTCGAACGAGTCCGCCAGTTCGGTCTAAAGTTATCGAGCGAGAAATCACTCTTAGGGCAGGACCAAATCAAATTTTTAGGCCATACCATCACGAAAGAAGGAGTCAAACCCGACAACGACAAGGTAGAGGCCATTCGGAAGATGGCAGTTCCGCGAGACGTGAAGGGAATTCGTAGGCTATTGAGGACTCTTAATTATTACAGAAGGTTTGTGCCAGAAATGGCAGAATACCTTGTCCCTCTTAATAGAGTACTAAAAAAGGGAGCGAAAATCATAGTGACGCCGCTCATGGAGAGTAATATCCGTAAATGTATGCAGCGGCTACAAGAGGAGCCAGTATTGGCATATTCGGACTTTAACAAAACCTTCAATGTCACCACAGATGCGAGCGAATATGCGTTAGGGGTGGTGTTATCCCAGGAAGCAGATGGCGGCGAACGCCCGGTAGCATACGCCAGCAGACGCCTTACGGACGCAGAGACGAGATACAGCGCCCTGGAACGGGAGTTGTTAGGAATTGTGTGGGCCATTGACCACTTTAGACCCTATGTATTCGGGCGGCGATTCCGCGTACACACAGATCACAGACCTTTGCAATGGGTGGGGACGCTAAAGGAATCCTCAGCGAGGGTTACGCGTTGGAAAGGGCCAGGAGCCAGTACAATATGGAAATAGTGTATAAGCCCGGTAAGGAAAATGTGGTCGCTGACTGGTTGTCTAGGGCCATCATGGTAAATGAGGAGGTCGGGGGACCATCGAGGGACGTACGTCAATTTCTGACAGAATGGACACCCGAAAGAGAAGGAGAACAAGGCTCGAGAGAACCAAACGAAGAAGAAGAGTCCCCAGGAGAGACGAGCTCGACCGAGGAAAGACCGGCGGAGATGGAAGAAATAGAAGAGGTGATAAATGACAAGCGGCGGCAAATAATCTGGAAGACCAGGACTTCGGGCCTCATGAAGGTGGAATACTCCCGTTATGGACGTAGCAGGATTAATTCCATATGGTCGCAACCAGGAGCAAGAGAGGACCAAATTTGCAGAGCGCTGAAGGACGCGTCGAAACCCGGAGTGACATACTATCTCTACGTGGGAAACGCCACGATCTGGGATAAGATCAAGAAACTATGGCGGTCAGTGCAAATCGGTATGGACCCGACCTTCATCCGCTGTAAACTAATGGTAGAGACAGTGAGAGACGAGGAACGTCAGAAAGAGCTGACCCTTGCATATCACCAAGGGAAGACTAACCACCGCGGGATGACCGAAACTCTGCAGGCACTGCGGTGAAAGTATTTTTGGTGGGGGATGAAGAAATCCATCACAGAGACCATCGGTGCATGTTCTGTATGCCTAACCACCAAATACGACAGACATCCCCCAAGAGGAAGGCAGGAGGAGACGCCGACAGCGGATGCGCCGTTAGAGGAATTACAGGTGGATACGTTCACCTGGAGAGGATACAAGTGGGTCACAATCATCGATCTCTTCAGTAAAGTAGCGATGGCGCAAGAGATCCAAGAACGATCAGCGGAAGCGGTACTGAGAGCTCTCCAGACGTGGTTCCAATTTTACGGGGTGTCAGAGCGAATATCGTCGGATGGGGGGAGAGAGTTCGACAATGCTCAGCTCAGGGAAGAAATGAAAAAACTCGACGTAGTGTGGCATCTTAATACGCCAAGACACCCTAAAAGTAGAGGGAACATCGAAATGCTACACAGCACTCTGAGCGACCACTTGAGGGTGTACCAGGTAGAACAAGGGTTGGAACCGGATACGGCGATGAGGAAAGCGATAGTGGCATACAACCACTCCATCCACACGGTAACAGGATTCTCGCCGTTCGAGATAATTTTCGGGTTAAGGGAACAGCGTAGGGATTACGGAGGTACGACGGGTAACGAGGAAATTGCGGGAGACCTGGTGAACAACAGAATTGAACTAGGGAAACGTTGGGAGAAAGTCCGAGCGAAAATTGAGAAGGAGAAGCGCAGTAGGGTAGCGCGGGAAAATCTTCGGGTAAAGGACGTGATGGGGGCCATAAGAATCGGGTCCTTCGTTTATCGGAAGATAATTTCCAATAGGGGAAAGGAGCCGCTGCGATACGAGGGGCCATTCATGGTGATTATAATTAGGGAACATAACACTGTCACCATTGAGAGTGTCAGCGAACCAAAAAAGAGGAGAACGGTACATATCGAGCAGTTAAAGCTGCCAATAGTAGAGCCGGAGCTTCCTTAACGAGCTGGAGTGCCCCCGTCTCAGCGCACAGAACTATTGTACACAAGAATATGTACATTGGCGAATTGGGAGTTCAGAAGAGATATATTTTAGTTTTGTCTTTTGTTTTCACATGTATAGTTTCTATTTTGTATAGTGTATTTTTTTTTTTAGTTGTTTTTTTTTTCTCTTTTTCATTTATGTACAAAGTTTCAAGGTATGAGTGCAGTGATTACTGGGAACAGTAAAGTGTAATTATACTCAGAGTTTAGTAAGTAAGTTTGGAATGTGAGGTATTAACGGCTGAGTCCTGTGCACTTCGTGCCTATGGTTTTGTAAAGTTTACGAAATGTTCGTAAACTGGTAGGGAGGAGTTAAGGCCCGGAGTGCAGCAGTATTAGCCTTAATACCATATACGGCTGTAAACAACAGCCAGATTGTATATAAGGAGAATTAAAACCTCAATAAAGTCAGTCTTATTTCGGATATTGTGCGTGTCATTACTTAACCTTTTCCCTTTTTTTTTTATGTTTGGAGTTGCTGACGCTTAACTTATATATATATATATATATATATATATATATATATATATATATATATATATATATATATAAATATATATATAAGCATTGCTGTTATACTTTTATGTACTAAAATTAAGATCAGTTTGGATTGAGAAACGTAATCGTTCTACAAGGTGCTTTGCTTATTTCAGTAAACTAACCACTTCATTGCCTTAAAGTTTCATCTAAATCAGGAGTTTCCAGACCGTGGCACGCGTACCACTGGTGGTACGTAATGAGGTTGCAGATGGTACGCAAACAAGCAAACAGAAGTCATGAATAAAATCACAATTTTTAAAAAATTATTATCGAATGCATGAATGAAACACAAGAATAAACACAATCTATAATTAATAAAAATGATTTAAGATGGCTTACGTAATATATTCACAATCTCATACACTTGTAATTAAGAATTTTTACTCTGTTATGGTATAACAAATACAAAAAAGCATCCTCAGTGTCATCGTCGGAGTCACTGCTTTCATTGTTATCATGATTGATTTTATGGTGGGAATTTCTGTTGGACTTTTCATCAAAATTCTGTTTTATTATGCTGTTTTATTTTTTTTTAAGCCTTGCCGTCGGAAAATCTAAGGTGCCACAGAGATTCCCAGGTCTTTCTTAGATTGGTTCCATGTTATAAATTTACAATATTTATTAAACAAGTGAATTTCTGTCTGACAAATTAATGTTAGGTTCTTTGATGGCATGACTATATTATATTTTTTTTTTAATTACTAAAATAGTATCTGGCACGGAGTTAGCATCGACAAAACTGTACGGCGATTTAACTCTACATTCCTAAAAGGCTATAGAAAATTATAAAAAAGAAAATAGTCGACCTAAAATGATTTGCAAATAAAAAAATTTGTACCTGCACAAATGCGATGCGCACTGGTATAAATCGGTCTGGTTGTTTTTAAACTACTGAATTTCTGTCTGGAAACAAAGATCTTCATAGAAGAGAAATTTATAGCAAAAGGCATAAGATATACGCAGTCTGAACAGCTTACTGATCGAAATCGGAAGGAAATTCGCACTAACATTTTTTGTTCGTATTAGTGTTACTGTGCTCTCTGGTGAACATCCATGTTATTGGGTTGTCCGGAAATTAATGCAGGTTCATAGTTTTAAAATAAAATAAATGTTTCGGAACTATTTTTATTGATCAAAATACGCTCTATTACTTTCCATACATTTCTGCAAACATGTTGGTAACTTTTCCGTTCCCTCTGAATAAAATGTTGAATCGTTATTATTAACAAATTCTGAAAATGTATTATCTAACGAATTTTGATCAATAAAAATTTTACCTTTAAAAAATCGGTTCAGATTTCTAAAAGATGGTAGTCGGTAGGCGAGAGGTTTGGAGAGTAGGGTGGGGGAGGTTGAGTCTTGTCTCGGTGAAGAAGTGCAATGCAAACTTCATAACGAAGATTATTTTGGCGGTCGCTTAATGCCTGAGGAACCCAAGTCTCAAGCTTTTTTACCTTTCCGATTGCGTTGAGGTGGTCAGGGATGGTCGATTTGCCAACTGAGAGTTACTCTGCAAGTTCTCAAACAGCGTCTTTGGGGTTTCCTTCGACCAAGGATCGCAGAACATCGTCATCAAGGATTGAAAACCTTCCATGTCCATCGTTGTCTTCAAAGCGGAAATCTCTCTCTCAAAATTTTTTAAAACATCTTTGAACGGTGCACTCACTCACACTGCCATCGCCCCTCACTTCATTAATGTTTCTAAATGGCCGTTTAAATCGCGTTCCGACCGAGTTTAAACTCGTAAAACGAAATTATGCGAAAATCACGCTTTGACATCTTCGTAAAGACTGAATTATTTCCAACTTTCGAAATGCTAAAGAAGATAAAAAACATTTGTTTGGAAGAGAATTAATAAGTGTTGAAACCCAAACAAAAAGAATAGTCCCTCAAACGTATATAGTTTGCTATATAGAGCTTAATATAAAGAAAACATGAAATCCTGCATTATTTTCTGGACAACACAATATCATCTTAGGAGAGTTAAAGAGAAGAGCCTTCACGGCGAAAAGGGATAGGGTGATAAAAAAGATTATGTGAACTGCATTACAGGAGGAGAAAAGAAAAGGAACTGAAATTAAAAAAAACAAAAAAAAAACTTAAAGAAACCGTGATTGATGAAATTCGTGGCCAATATGAGAAGGAGTATGAGTGACATTATTAGAGTGACTCTTTTGCAAGGGAATGCCTATCAAGTCATAATAAAATTACACAAGTTATTCATTAAACGTCTATACAGAAATTAACTAACAAAATAGTAAATAATTCTCCCAATGATATTTCTAGAACTGTGTTCTAATGTTGTGGATATTACATTTTCCAATTTACTAAATAACTTGATCAGTTTACATCTGCGACTTGAAGCAAAATTGATATCAAAGTGAAGCAGGTGGAGATATCATTTCCAATGCCTAAGTTGTTCCATTGTATTAATCATTCAAGGCAATGAAACAACTTGGTTAATTGATTACTTTTTCGTTTAATTTTTCAAAATTAAAGGAATTAGCTTTTGAAACTTCTTTCGTTAATTATTCAAAAATTGCATTTGCTATCTTATCATTCATAACTCTTGACTCCAGATGTTTGCAATAATTGTTATTCTACTGGAATGTCTGAAATTTTTATCTCTAATATATTTTCAATAGAAAGATTTTAAGATTTATAATTGTACCATTTTTTAAATAAGTTATCTAAATAATACATCATTTTTATCGTGAGCGAGGAGTTCCGAATTCCATTTTTCTGTGTTAGATAAAGTACAATCATATCTAATCGTACAGAGATTGTGTTCTGTCATATTTGATTAACTAAGCGTAATCATAAATGATTACAATATTTATAATGTTGTTTCGCGTCATTATTATTTTTATTATAAATTTATGTTCCTAATTTTCCAGCAGGAATCTATTGATTCCATCAAATTACTTCTATTATGTGATTATGTTCGAAACGGTGAACTTGTGCTTGAGGATAAGTCATCGTTCCATGTCTTCAGAAACATCCCAACCTTCATGTATTAGTGGTGACAACCTGCAATGAGGAAGACTTCTGATGCGCAAGTTTCTTAGATCTCTGAAAGTTTGGCATCCTCGATAATTGCCGGATCTAATCTCTAATGTCAGCGGATATTGCCAGTATATATAGTTATGGCACAGGATGAGCTATCATGGTCTAATCCGCCTATCAAACTTGGTAGAGACGATCCGTGGAATTCTGTCTAATATAACTTCAAATGTACTGAACTTTGTTTTTATATTCCGTAAGATATTAACAAACTTCCTACCGTCATCAGAGGTCGAGAATGTGGGAGAAAAGGAAGGACCCAGGCTGTGGCCTAGATTGTTTTCTTTGGGTAATGGCTTACTTGTACTTTCCGATTGCGGATTCTCCTTCCTAACCTGAGCTCAAAGATATTTCATCATTAACTCTAGATAATTTATTTTGAAGGATCACTACCATTGTCATTAGTAATATTTTAACATTTAACATTTTAACATTGTAACATTTTAACATTACACTACTAAAATCCGCAGTAGCGTCAATGTATTCGATAGTCTTGAATAGTTTAGGCCTCAACCATCCTTAACGGTGAAGACATTTTCGCTGAGCTGTTCGTTTAGTTTTTATAAGAACTATTTTTTATTCTTTCAATAACGAAAAAAACAACAAATCACTTTTGAATTTTTATAGCGAGTGCTGTGTATCTGGTCAAAGTCGGGCTTTCTGAGGCGCAACGGAGTTCAGAAACTGAATTATGTTTATGTATTTTCTTAGATACCTGAAGAAAAACGATAAAATCAAATTTTGTAATACACGTCAAATTGTCTTAATAAATAGCTGAATACCACAGGTCCTTCGATATCCGATGACACCCTTACTAAGTGCCTTGCCCTCGTCAATTGAGTAGGGGATTAAGCAGGGACATCAGGGATTCGGCTTTCGCCAGCATGTTCGCTCCCTCATTACCGGCGATTCCACAGTACCCTGGGACCCACTGGAGGACTGTTGTTCCAGCAAGGTTTGTCACCAATTATATAGATTTTTTAGGTCCACAACTACTTTTAGTCAATCTCGCATCGCTTGGAGAATAGGCGTGCCAGTAAAAATGGCCACCTTGTGGAGATCGCAGGAAAACGAAGAGATGATCCTGCAGGTTTCAATTATGGCTTCCTGCTCAGCTAGGTAGTTTCTGGAGGTTAGCCCTATGGCAATAGACTTTTCTACAGTCTCGCCATTAGGGAGTTCTATGAGAATACCTCCTCCATCGCCTTCTGCTACCGAACCGTCTGTGAAGGCTCTTGTCCAATCCTGTGGTGGGTACTCATCGTTGATAAACACCAGAGTCCGGTTTAGTAGTTTGATAGGTAGCAATTCGTTTTTGTTATTTACGCCTGATTTGGTGTCAAATATTCTTGCCTCATCTTGTGGAACTTACTTCTTCCTACACTGATGTTAAACTCCCTTTTTAGGCTGGTTTTTCTAAGTTTAAGTTCTCTTATGCTCTTGAAAGTGTGGACTTCTCCCTCTCCAGGAAGTACATCACTAAGACTAGGATGGTCGTTTTCCAACCTAGAGTGGATTCTTTCAGGCATGCAGCCAATCCTTTAGGGAATTCAATATTTGACCTTCTCCTCACCAGAGATCTCAACATGATTATGGACTGCCAAGCACTATCGCATGGGTCGTCAGATCACTTTCCTATACTCTAAACCTTCGAGAGCCCGCCCATCGCTCCTCCGGCAAGCGTCTCTTTCACAAGGCCTAAAGGCTAGAAGAATAGAATTCCTACCTTTGGTGACTCCGTGCATAACCCCGGACGAAGTGGATGCTGCTGTTGGTGCCATTACTACCGCTATCCGAGACGCAGCCAACCTAAACATCCCCAAGTTCAATCCACAGCCGTTAAGCACAAAGAGATCTTCCACAACATATTCTCGCGTTGATAGGACAGCGAAACAACCTCCACTACTGCAAACTATTGCCTGAAACCTGCCATCAATACGATGATTCGGCAGATCGGCAGATACTGATGGTTCTGCTCAGCAAGCAACATCAAATGGAGGTGCAGGCGCGTACTCACATCTCCTTTCCATTTCGAGGCCGGTTGGGAAATGGGCCACAAATTTTGACAGCGAAATCCAAGCAATTCTACTAGCGTTGCAAGCGTTCTCAAACATGGATGCCGGGGACATTGTGCTGTTTGTTGATTCTCAGGTGGCTATCATCGCTGTAGCACAGCCCAATGCTCACGACATTTTGAGCTATCAACGCATTTTAGAGGAATTGCTTCTTCGTGGTGGTAAGGTGGTCTTTTAATGGATACCAAGTCACTGTGGTATCCATGGAAAGGAGATGGCAGATAAACTCGTCAAAAAGGGAGTCTTAGAGCAGTCAGAAAATCTGATCTGGTTCCATAGAGTCAGGGAGGAGATACAGAAGGCAAATCAGGCTTTGCTGCTGGATTCCATTAAGATTAATACTATTTTAAAGCAATGAGGCCAAATCGTTTACAAAGAAGAGTGGGTACTAGTAAACCTGCCGAGAGAAAATACTGTTGCGCAGTTTCGGATATTTACAGCATCTAAATAGAATAGGAGTGGCAGACTCTCCATTCTGCAATTGTGTAATTCTGGAGAAAATATGGATGGATGCAGCGCACGCGCTTACAGGAAATAAGAAAAATGGCGTCATCCAAATCGGAATGGTACTGGGCTGCTAAATCTCTAATTGAAGCCTAGAAGGAGAAGCATAATTAAAAGAAACAAAAAAAAAAAAAAGTATCGTTTAGAACACTATTGATAAAACTTTGTATGCCGTATTCAGTAGAGTTATACCTCTATAATTAGAGCATAGCGTAGGATCATACTTTCTTTTATAAAATGGAACAATGATCCCTTCTCTCCAATCACTGGGTTTTGATTCTTCTTCCCAGATCTGCGGTATGAGCTATTGCAGTTCTTTTCTCATTTCACTTCCGGCATTCTTAAAAAGTTCCGCTGCTATCTACTCCCGACTTAATTTGGTCATTATTTCTTCGATGTCTTCTGCGTCTGGAGGAATGCGCTCATCGCAAATGTCTTTCCTGTCAATTCCATGAGAGACACATGTAGAACCTTCATCAGTTTCTGAATTTAAAATATTACAGAAGTAAACATATAAAGTAAAGTCCTATGGACGGATTTGTTCCTTTTCTCTGGTTGTTAAGTACTTTCTGGAAGAACTTTCTAGTTTCGTTGCTTCGTCTAGAATTATGCTTCGAAGAACATTTTCTTTTTGCCATCACCAGTTTTTTCACCCTTTTCATAGCAACAGAGTATTCTCTCAATGTATTGCGTGTGTTTCTGTCTAACCACCTATGCCTTCTTTCTTTCATTTCCTTAATTGCCTGTGAGCAATCTTGATCAAACCAGGAGTTTCTGGGGGGTCTTTCTGTCAATCCAAAAGCACTCTCCGCAGGAGCCTTTAATACATCCTTCATTTCAGACCATCTCCTGTCTGGATTTTTGAGTGCCATTGAGAGAAATGCATTGTTGTTTTGATCTTGTTCTTTTAAAAAAATTGCACAAAATGGGACTGATGAGACTTTTATAGGCTATATATTGTATTGTATATAATAATAAGCAATATGATTTTTCAAAAATTTTACTGAATAGAAGTAGAATATATAATTCTTATGTTTTGTATGTTTTCGATGGCAATTCTATTGTTAACAATATGAAGCGTAAAAAATTTAAGTAAATTTATAAATAATAGGTTTTACTTATTAATTTTGAATTGATTTGATACGGAGGAGGTAACCAGCGATGCCGGGCCCGCAATAGCTTAAGTGGATCCTTACCGTACTAATCAGCTTACCAAAATTGAAATCGATACAGTATGGTGGAGCTTACGCTGAAAAACAGTGACTAGTAGGAGGGAAACTGTAACGAAAGTTATCGAAATATATTAATTCACGTCAGTATTGAATATGTAGCAGTAAAAAATATTGCATTTACATTCAATTTATAATTTTGTATTTTGTATTTTGGTATCAACACTGCATTCAATATATTGTATTGCAATCTCTTAAATACTTTATAAATATGAAAGAAAAGAAATATAGTAAATAAGATCACTAACGTCATTCCCTTTTTGGAGTCAGATGTATTTTGTTTGAATATGTTTTTATTTTATTTATCTTTTTTTATCTTATAAATTAAAAATGTAAATTTCAACCTGATCGTAATATCTGAATATCTTAATTACCGCTACTCTGGTGGTCTACTACAACAAAATAATAATTGGAAAAATAACTAAAATATGAATGCCACAACTGCGCTGGCACAACGTAAATGAAATATTTTTAAAAGTGTTTTTAAAGTGTTGTTTATAATTAGAAAAATGCTGCAAAAAGTGATGTATTTGACTCCAAATTTTAAAGCACTGTGGAAAAAAATGCAATCAATCATGATGAAACTAAAAAAAATGATACCCCTTTAGATGCTCAACAAACTGAGACTTATTTCATTGCAAAATTATAATAACTTTTCTAAAAACTAATTTATTCTAAAAAAAAATATCTGATGTGGGCAACGCCTGACTTCCTTGTACGCCTATTAAACTATAAACCGGTGGCTCAAAAAGTGATCCTGAATTTGCTTACTAGTTTCCGAAGATTGCAGTAAAACGGCACTCGGCGTCCCGTCATCCATCTATTGACACACACACACACACACACACACACACACACACACACTCTTGTCACTGGAGGTCTCATTCCGTTATTATATGTCGTTTTCCTTCAGTAGGTAACTAGTTTCCAAGATATTTCTTCATGTTCCATGACAACAATAAAACTGTCAATATCATTGAATAAAGCATTAGAAATGGACAGTTTCGACATTTTAAGCAGAAAAACCCACTTAACTAATATCTTATTCTCATGATGAAGACTTGTTGATCTCACAAATGGGAAGGAAAACTAGTATTTTAGACTCAATTTTAACACTTAAAACAAGTAATAAAAATGTTAAATTGGATTGGAAACCAAATTGCGTTTGAATCCTTTATTACCGAAACATATAATTTCTCTTTTAATTTAAATATAATTTTTGATGTAAGTTTATTATGACCTTCAAGTAAAGTACCCTTTTGCGCTCACGAATCTTAACCAAAATCTAGTAAATACATTTATATCGATATAAAAGTCCTATGCGAAATACGAACGTACGTACGTACGAACGAACGCATGTACAGACGCCACGACGAAACTAGTCAAAATGGATTCAGGGATGGTCGAAATATATATTTCCGTTGAAATCTGAAAACCGAAAATTTTCGCGAATACAATACTTCCTTTACTTCGAACAAGAAAGTAAAAAAAAAAAAAAAAAAAAAAAAAATCCAATCTGTATTTCAAACGTTTAAATGCTTTTAGGGCATTTTCACATCGGGCAAAAAATCAAGAGTAGTCAATAATTTGATAATTAAGAAAAAACTAAAAAAAAAAATTAAATTTCCAACCTGTTTTACTGACACTTACAATTTTGCAACCCAAACAAAACCTAATATCTCAACGAAATTTACATCACAATAATATGATCGCAATAAACAACATTGTAATTGTTATAAGAAAACACATTCAGCAGAAAAAAATTTGCTCTAGGAGTCGAGCTTCAAAGAGCTCTCGATTTGAGCAATTACAGGGTAATTTGCAGATATTTTTTAAATGAAACTAGTCTCATTTTGTTGGGCATATAAAAAGCTATCATTTTGTATAGTTTCATAATACTTGATTGATTGTATTTTTTTCTAGGGTACTTTAAAATTTGGAGTATAAGGCATTATATATTATTTTCCAAATATTTGCCTGGAAAATTAAATGTTTATGAGTTGGAACATCAATCAAAATTTCTGAGGGTGTATATCTGAAAAATATAATAATAGGACTTACCAGTCCGACACAAAGGGACATAAACTGAATGGTAAGTGCTCTTATTATATTTTCCACATGTACACCCTCTCGAATTTCGACTGATGTACCAATGTCCTACTGATGTCTGAATGGGCGAAAATTGGATGTAAAAATAAATGTTTTTAAATTTGAGATAAATGTGGCCTATTTATCTTACTGTTACATCAAAACTATTCTCCGTCCTTGTTATCCTGATAAAATATTAATGAATGAAATCAGAAATCGACGAAAGGCATCTTATAGAGTTGATGTGGCTCATGCTGGAGGAAACATATTCTCAGCGCCATGTTGGATTCCGATTGGAGTCTGTGATCTAGAGGCAAAGAAAATAAAGATCCAAGTCACGCCTAATCAGCCGTAATCCGTGGATATTGATCGATTGGACACTTTCCTTAAAACCGAGTGTTTAAAAGATGTCGGAAAGGCACATACATATTTTCCACTACTAGGTCAAAAAAGCTCATAAATACAATTACTTCATCAATTACATTTAACAGTTATTATATTTTTAAATATAGTAGATTTACAATTGGACTTTAGTTAAACTCTGATTGGATGAAGTTCATTGCATTTTTTATTTATATACATATTTATTATTATTATTCCACCCCGCATCTTTTATCTTCATCGATCAACCTTGCCTATTTCTACTTCATTATTTACAGTATCTACAATGTTTTGATTAAATTGTATCTCTCTATTTCTTTTTTTAAGGAATGGATATGGTACGATATCTCTCTATATCTTTTTATAATTTCATTTTTTTAACTACTGACATTCCTGGTGTCAGTCTTAAAATTTACAATTGCCTTTATATGTGTGGTTATGTAAATAGCTTCCTTTGTTTTTCAAAGTTAAATTTTCCGTTTTTTTTTTATTTGATTTTGATAGTGATTAATCGGTTAAGATCCACGGATTATGGCTGGTTAGGGTTGACTAAGATCTTCATTTCCTTTGCCTTTAGATCATGAATCCAGTCGGAATCCAACAAGGCACTGAGAATGTCCTTCTTCCTGATGACTTTTATTTCCAGCATGATTCGCATTAACTTCGTTAAGATGCCTTTCCTCGATTTCTTTATTATTTAATCAGGATAACAAGGACATTTTTTATCTGAATCGGTTAATAAAAAGATCTGTCATCCTATGTAAACAAGACTGCTTTCCCGGAGTCCTTTTGGAAATCCTGCACATAATATATTTTTTCCAGATTTTTCCAACTTTGCCTGGAAAATTATGCTCTAGATACCGGACTACTGATAATGACTGCATGTGCGAAAATTCGGCTTTATAAATAAAAGTTTTTAAAATGCGAGACTACTGTGGTTTTTTTAACTTGATTTTTCATATATTATGGCAGAAAATTAAAAAAGAGTATTCAAGATCACAATTTATTTGAAGAGAATAAACTGTCCTCTTTGTGTTTGTTACTGCAAAGCGTAAAAGTGAGCGTCATGCAAAAAAATAATTATCAATTTAAGTTAAAATCTAATTTTTGTTTATTTTATCAATATCAACATTAAAATAACTTTAGATTCGAATTATAACTTAAGAACAATAATACTGTAAAATTATTTTAGAGTGTATCTACTTGTGCTATGTTATTGAATAAAAATAAACAAGAATTACTTGCTAGTAAGTAGTTGCATTTAAAACTTCAATGGAGTAGTTCCTAAACCCAAAATGTAATTTTGATTGTATAGTCCGTATCATATGCGTGTTTTAAATATTCCAGTGAAGCAAGCACAGAAAAGGGCAAATAGGGGAAAGGTTTGTTGTATTCGTAAATTTTGACTAACCCCACATTTATTGGGTCACTAAACACGAATCTGAGCTTGCTGAAAGATATTTTTCCCGAAACCAATGCTGTTTCGCAAAAAAAAAAAATAAAGCCTGGAAATGTTGGCACTTTTATTGGTTTTTCGTCTACATCTCGGAAACTATTGATTTTATTTCGAGAATACTATTCTATAAAATATTATGTAGATAAAATTGACTAAATTTTATGTACGATTAACAGTAAGGCCACAAAAATCGCCTAAAAAGGGGCCAAATTCCGAAAACCGTACTCTCCAATGCACGCTCATAACTGAATATATTAAAGAGCATATTACGTTCTTTCATGCTATTAATGACTTTTATACATCTTCGGTCCTTTGTATTTCAAGTTAAATTGAAGGTTTTATTCAAGGCAAATTGAAGTTTCTGAAATTTTTTTCCAAAAATCCCAATCTTGCAGCAATGGTGTTTTCCAAAAATCACAGGCCATTTACATGAGCATTGCACAAGCAGGTGAATATTTCCTGGTTTTATTATATGGATACAGTGGGACGACTATACCTTCTTTGAAGCACCTCAGATTCGTACAAAGGTTCTTGATGTGCGGTATCAGGCTGAAAGCCAGAGAAGTGGAAACTATGTTCCGCCCATGTCGACATTACTTTCTTCGTCTCTGTCCACTAACTCATTTGTGCAAGAATCTGTCTTTCTGCAGCCACAGTTTCTTGAGCTGGTTTTGATGCACTTGCATATCACCTGCTTCAGGAGTGCATGGAGTGATGGAAGAGCGGTGATCGCTTCGAGAGCATTTCTGGTTCTCTTTCTATCCCACTTTTCTACATGTTTCTCCACCGTCATATATTGCTGAATCTTAAGGTATACTCTATATCTGTGGGATTATAACTGTTTAAGGTGGTAAGGCTGGTACCTTGGACGAAGCCCTGAACGCTGACAGACCTGTATGATACAAATCCGAGGTGATTCAAAGATGGTGTATTCCTCCTACTCTATGCAATATAATGAAGCCAGATAACATTCCTTTGCTTGTTCAATGATCTGGGAAGTGGCCTGCGATATCTGGAAAATACTTAACACTGCAGCAATGTCGGGGTTTTTGGAAAGTGTTCAGAGACCTGTGAGATTGACCTAGAGGTCGAAATATTTTTTTTTTTTTTTTGGTTGGAGGGGAGGAGGTTATGAAATTCAATGGCGAATTGGTCTTGATGGTTGACATCTATCAAAATCATACAGTTACAAGAAATTTTATCTGCTTTAATTTTGTATAGAATCATTATTTCGAAAAAACAACACCAATCGGAATTAATCGTAGAGTGAAAATAATTTTTGATCAAGCTAAGTGGGGTTATTAGGATTTCATGTCCTTAAGTGGACTAGTGACAGGTTGTCAGTTGACAAGCTAAGAGGAGCTAAGGAGATAATAAGATCTGTTTAAGAGCGAGTTGGTTTGAACTGTGATGCTCCCACAAGAAAGGAAATAGCTCCTTAAACACAGATATGTCGTCCATCTATCGTATTTATTCTATACTATAATATTTAGAATGAATTGCATAATATTATATATAATAGTTATCATGTCGATAGATGTAAAATAAATCTAAAATTGAAAGGGAGAATATTATATACATCGATATTCATATATAATTTATAATATTGTTTTCTAGGTTAGTCATAGACTTCAAGAAATCACTCACTGCTTTTTTTAAAATTTATTAATGAATGTCCGTATTGAGTAAAAAATGATGTTACACTAGAGGAGCGTGGCTCATATATAGAATGAAATCAATCTTATACGCCACGTGTCTTGAGTTGAAATTTGTTTCCAAAGGACACTCATTCAACTCCTTTTCATCCTTGATGGTTGTTCGTTAATTTATAAATGGTCTGTTCTAATTTGTCATAAAAATACAAAAGGTTTTATTCAATCCTCGCGAGGCGGATAACTTTGAGACTTAAATGTTTGCATTTTGTATCTATAGCTATTATTACAGTGATAAAGTTATTTAAAAAAAAAAAGAAAAAAGATTTCTTAATAGACAGACTTTTACAGCGCTAAAAATTTCATTTTATATCAATTTTCGTGAATTTTTGTAACTTAGTTAATGCTTTGTGGGGACGAAAAATGTAGGGCATATTCTTTCCATATTTTTAGTTTTTTTTTTTATGTCTGAAAAATTACTAGTTAGAGACATTTTTCCAAAGTTTGTTTTCATCTGCGAAGAAAATTTATAACTCAAGAACCAATTGAGTATCAGTCACCAAATGTGTGTCATGTGCAATTTGCCGTATTATAAAGAGGTACAAACTGCGTATCATAATTTTTCACCAAGCCCATTTTGACGTGTTCAATATTAAATATTGCTAAAAATGATGTTTCGGCATTTTTGAAAATTCATATAATCAACGAAGTAAGAAAAGGGCAAAGTTTTCAACATAAAATTTCTACAGCAAGTTACAATTACAAAATTATAAACGAAAAAAAAAAATCAAAGGTGAGAGCCTCTTTCTCAGTGCAGTTTTACAGCGCTAAAAGTCACGTTTCATATCAATTTTTACGATTTTTTTTAATAAATCCCGAATAATTAGCTCTGGATAGATATAACTACAAGAGATGGGCCGAGGCTACTTCATGCCTTACAGCACTTAGAAAGAACATTTTGTAATAGATTATTACAGTAATTAGATATTGACAAAAACCTGCAAATTATCACACTATGAAATTTTTCTAAAAACTAATAAATACAAAAAAATATTTAAAACTTTATTTGGATTGAATTGATTTTTTTATTTATTTAATATTTTTTTTACTTCCTTGTACGAAGTAAAGTAAGTATTGTAATCGCGAAAATTTTCGGTTTTCAGATTTCATCGGAAATATCCATTTTAACCATCCCTGAATCCATTTTGACTAGTTTCGTCGTGCCGCCTGCACGTACATTCGTACGTTCGTTCGTTTTTCGCATAACTCAAAAACGGTTTGCCGTTGAAAGTTGAAATTTTGTATTTAGAATTGTTGTAAAATCTAGTTGTGAACCTCCCTTTTTGGTCACTGCTTGATCACCGGAAGTGGTACTTTACTTGAAGGTCATGATTGATTTCCATTAAGAATTGTATTAAAATACTATGCAAAACTTCTCAAATTTAGTATTCAGAACTTATATATTGATTTAATTACATACTAGATTTTGGTCTAAATTGGAAAACCGGAAGCGGTACTTTACTTGAAGGTCATATTAGACTTACATCAAAAATTATATTAAAATATAATATAAAACATCTCAAATTTGGTAAATATGACTTTTATATCGATATGAATGTATTTAAAACATTTTGGTTAAAATTGGTGAGCCGAAAAGGGTACTTTACTTGAAGGTCATGATAAGCTTACATAAAAAATTATGTTTAAATTAAATACATAAATCATATGTTTCGGTAATGAAGGTTAAAACGCTATTTGGTTTCCAATCCAAATAAATATTTTTATTACTTGTTTTAAGTGTTAAAATTGAATGTAAAATACTCCCCATTTGTGAGATCAATAAGTCTGCAGCAGGAGAATAAGATATTAATGAAGTGGGTTTTTCCGCTTAAAATGTCGAAACTGTCGATTTCCAATGCTTTATCTCGTGATATTGACAGTTTTAATGTTGTCACGAAACACGAAGAAATCTCTTGGAAACTAGTTAACTACTGAAGGAAAACGACATATAATAACGGAATGAGACCTCCAGAAACAAGAATGTGTGTGTGTGTCAATAGATGGATGTCGCGACTTCGAGTGTCGTTTTTAACGCAATCTTTGGAAACTAGTAACCAAATTGAGGATCACTTTTTGAGCCACCGATTTATAGTTTAATAGGCGTGCAAGAAAATAATGTGTTGTCCACATCAGATATTTTAAAGGCTATTATTGTATAATAATTCCAAAATATGTGATATTTTTCCTCTATCTTCATAAGTAAGTAGATCGAGAAAGATACGTATGAAATCTTCAAGAGATCGCTATTTTGAAACGAAATGGCGGATGGTAATATCGAGTTCATCATCGTGGGGAGGCCTGTCTGTTCTTTGTTCCAAATATAAAAAAAAATCGGCCCAATTGTCGAGGAGAAAAGCTGCGGCAGGCGTGCAGCGGACGGGGGATGGACGGATTTTTTTTTGTACTTTTCAATTTGACTAATTGTTTATTACACTAATAATTAAATGTGTTAAAATGCCGTGTTTATGTTGTTACAAAACTCTTGATGGAAATTTTCAGATATACCATTCTCCGTGCCATTACTCCGTCAAAGGTATTCCAAAACTTCGAGCATAGGTTTTTTCTTATTTATTTTTGTTTTATTCAAAATTTAAAAAAATCTCTAATGTTACCAGTTCAAAAGCTCCTCCTTATTAGTTTCAGTAAAATTATTTTTTTATCCAGTAGACTTTTTTTTTTTTCAATTCCTCCATGAACACGTGGCTTCCTTACTTTCGGCTGTGAGAAAGCAAAAGTTTCTATATCTTTGCTAATAATGATCCGATTTGGATGATTTATTCTTCGTTATGTAGAGAATTCAATTTTCTTTTAAATATTTATGAACATAATCTATAAAAAAAAATTAATTCTTTTTGAGTTATGCGCGAATGAAATTGAATTTTCTTTATAACATTTTTCTGCTTTTTCTTGGAGATGTGCTATATAGAAAAATTTAAAGTTTTTAAAGATTTTAAGAGTGCGTCATCAAAATCGTTATAGCCTATTTGGCGCTGCAGTCTTGATTCATCAAAGAAAACTTTAACAATAATAGTAAATGGAAATGCGCATACGCGATGATGAAGCAGATATGAAATTGGGAATTAGTTTTCTTCAAAACACACTTTCCCAAATTTTGTGCGAAATCGGAAAGCTGTTTTCGAAATATAGATGTGCCAAGGAATGTACATTTTTGCCAGCGTAAGCGAAAGTAGTTGATAGAATTTAATAAAATTGATATGGGACTATTTAGGTACTAATCCGGACAATCCCTGAAAATTTCGTCAAAATATGATTAACGATAGGAGGCATTATGCCCCGTGGCATAGATTTGACGGCAGACTGACACGAGAACAAATTTGATGTCTAAAACATAAAACGCTAGTTGAAATTTTCGATTCTGGGGATATATTTTTTTTCAATTCCTGCAAGAACACAAGGCTTCCCTATCTTCGGTAGTGAGGAAACAAAAACAAGATATTTTTAGGAATTGAACTGAAGCTACAATTCACATGCACAATGAGAGATTCATGAATTGCAATTAATTTTGGAAAAACAATTTATTAAAAGTTGGTTGCTCAGACCTATAAATAATACCAGGCCATATATGCCATAAGCACATCGACGGAGAGAGAAAATTGTCCTCTTTCCATTGCCATCCTGGGCAGGCAGTGAACAGACTGTAGGGTAGGAGATAACGAGCCGTTCAATATCAGCCTCCTTTCCGCTCTGCCTTCAATTAACTTATCTCCTTGGCGATGTTCCTCTGTAACTTAGGGGGGTAGGTATTAACATGAAATTGTTATCGAAGTCAGTGGGCCAATCCCTCCGATAGGACACAAATTCTAGGATTCAGAGCACGTCTTCAACTGGAAAAAGGATACCTACGCGATATCAGGATATGTCTTTTTTCTTTGAGACTAGAAAAGTATTTGAAAATCTGTTTTTAATTTTTTTTCGATTCAAAATCATTTATTGATCATTTTGAATTATTTTTCTCCAGGGTTCAAATCCCTCTTATCTTGGAGTTTATGAACCACTCGTAACTTCCGTTGGAGCCTGAAATCTATAAAAATAAAGTCAGTAAGATACAGTTTTTTGGTTTATTATTTTCAATAATGAACCTTTGTAATTAAACAAAAAAATAAATAAATACTATATTAACCAATTTCAACTATAAAGGGAAGTTATTATAAATCTAATAAATTAATTAGTGAACAGTACACTTCCCATAAAATATAAAACTTATATTTTTAAAACCACATGGACAATAGGATTCGTACAAAGTTCAATAATGATAATGATAGTGCTGAGTATGTGACATGGACAATAAGGAAAATTACCCCCCAATTTAACATTCTTTTATACATTAAAACCAGCCAAGATTTTGACGAAGTAAATCATACTGATGACAGAACATTTGGGGGGATAATAATGTTAATTAAAGGTAATTAAACTATCTTTAATATAGTAACACATAGATATTGTTAATTAAGTTATAAATATTTGATTTGGATTAATTGTATGTTGTATTGTAGAAAACTAATAATCTGAAGACGAAGAAGGACTTCGAAACGTCGGTAAAAAATGTGGTTTTAAAAATATAAGTTTTATATTTTATGGGAAGTGTACTGTACACTAATTAATTTATTATAAAAAATAATATCAAATTCGATACTCCCAAAAATTTGAGGTTTTACGTTTCGTTAAGATACGTAAAATCCAAAAACTGAAAAAAAAAAAATAGAAAAATCCCGAGCCCACGGTCCGCCGTTTTTCTCTGCGACTTTTGAGTCAATTTTTTTCTCTAGCATTACTAATTATCATAAAATAGACAATTAATGAATCTTTGCATAATTTATAATACTTAGCATGTAAGGCATGACGGAGAGCAACGGTATGAAAAAGATACAGTTTTTAGTTAAAATTTTTTTTTTAAAACTCTAGGTTCTTGGGCCATTCCTCAACTATAGTTTAATCCTATTTATCATACTTTTAAATTTTGTTGTTGGCCATTTTATCCAAATTTTCAAAAGTACCAATGAATTGTGCGCAGAAAGTTAAGATAAATATTATCCCAGATTTTTCAGTAGTATTTCCCTAAAACTTAAGTAAACTTCCCTACTATATTTTTTTCCTAAAACTTTTAATATTTTTGTTTTATTAAAATCTTATTTTACATTCAGACCACTTATTTTGGAGTAAAACTGATCTTTAGTAGCAAAACTATCATTATAGAAAAAATAAAAACAATGCTTCAAAATATTGGAAGAAATATCTATATTTTTTATAACTTTAAAATCAGGATCTTAAAAATTATTTGAGTTGGTTTTCAGAAGAAGTTATGACCAAAGGGTAAAAAATAACTGAATTTTTGAATGCTTGATATTTTTTTAACTGCACTACTTTATAATTAGTTGCGCTGGCGTCATATCACTTTTACTCAGGAAGCTTACAGCAGCAAAAACAATTTCAAGTTGGTGCTAAAACGCCAATTAATGTTTAACACAGCAGTAAAAGTCACCTACATACACGCATTGGCAAGAGAGAAAAAGCAAATTTTCAGACTTCAAAAAATTGCCAAAAGTTTGAAAAACACTTGAACAACTTACTCCACTTCTCCTTCACGATGTCAGCCTTTGAGTCTCACTAAATTCAGGTAAGAAAGTTGGAATTACTTTATCAGCTCGTAAGCACATCCCTTACTCGTTTTTTGAGCCACTGAGCTCTTTCGAGTTTTACTTTAATTGAGTAGTTGAAGAAATCTAGTACGAATTAAAGTGGAGGATTTATGGTACGTCTAGAACAAAGTGGATTGCTCCTTATATATGGTCTTTGGGGATAAAGATAATAGGCCTTCTGCATTCAATGCCGGACATGACGTTTCCTCTAAGCATATTTACAAATTCATTGAGATTCATATAAGATTCTCGTTTTCATGAACTCTAAAAAGCGAATAGGCTTTTAAAGGCGAAAAGGTCATATTTCAACTCTCCTAACTAGTGACAAAACCAAAAAGCGAGATAGAGAAGTCCTAACCAGAAAATTGATTGTTCAAAGTTTAATTGGCATAATTTGTTTATTGAGAGGTAAGCCATTGCGTACTTAGGCGATAAAGCATACGGGGTTTATTCACTGGACTCAATAGAAAATTATGGCAATTCTTTGGAGCTGGTTATGATGGCTGCAAATTATGATGTTATTTTAAAAAATCATGCCAGACCCTCATTCGAATCATCGAAGACCCTAGGAAAAACAGGGTCTTAGCAACATTCATTGGGTGAAGTGAATCTCATTCCTCAAAAAACTGAGGTGCTCTGGTTCGATGTGGATAAATAGAACAATGAAATACTTAAATACTCTATTATTATTTATTTAAAACCGACTTTCGTTCAAAACTAATTTTCCTTATTATTATTTTACAATTCTTTTTATTATTATTTTACTAACTGTATGGAGCACGAGCTTCACAAAAATGTACTGACAATTGATTCGGAATACTTTCTAAGTGAATAAAACGTGAGAATGCTATGTGAGCAGATACTTCGAATCAATAATAAATCCATATTTGTGGAGCACTTGCTCCATACACTTAGTAAAATAATAACTAAAAGAATTGTACAATAATAAGAAAGAAAATTAGTTTCGAACGAAAATTGGTTTTAAATAAATAATAATTATTTATTTTAGAATATGAGTATTTAAGTATTTTATTGTTTAACTTCTATTTATTCACATCGAACCAGTTTTTTTAGTGGGAGAAAAAGAGTTTAATTAACAAGAATTTTAAAAAAATGGGTATTTTCACCAATAAATGCTACTTCCACCATAAATATTTGAACGTGATTAAAATTCTGTTAAAATTGAACCTTTTATTTATTCTTGTTCTTCTGTATATTCTTAAACCTAGAGGATTAATCCAAAAATGCGATGCTCTTGTTATCTTTAATCCCAGCGATTCCGAAGCTTAAAGAATTTGAAGATCTTGGGGAATAATTTTATTTTTAGCATGATAAGAGTTGACATTGACTCACTACTCCATATTCACAAATTCTAAACAAAATTGGCAAGCAAAATGGGCAACGTCTCGATGCTGAGCAGAAAGTGACCAAAGGGTAAAATATAGATGATTATTTATCGTTGGGCAGAATTAGGGTCAGATCACTGACTGGTGAGCGCCAAAGTGCCATGATAACGAAACGAAAACAGGCAAAAAAAAAATCAGTTTATCTTAAAAAAACATTCTAATATAAAAAAAAAATTAAAAACTCCTAGCAAAAAGAGAAAATTTTCTCTTGGACATCAAGAGTAAATTTAAAGTTTAAGGAGCTTTGAGGTAGTAAAAGGGCAATGAACCTAAATGGAGGGTATGAAAAACAAATCCTAATCTGAAGAAGAATGTTTAGACGTTAATGAAAGAAAGGAGACGGTAAAATGAAATTCTCTAAATTAAAAAAAAAAAGAATAAGAAAGAGTAGTTTAAAGAGTATACCAGTGTTTCAATAACAAAACGAAATTTTCAAAATTTAATGAAAAAAGAACAACTTAAATTTCATCCTCTATGCCAGTGGTTCCCAAAAAAAAAAATTCTAGGACCCCCTCTACAAATCACTACAATGGCAAGGATCTTCTTCTTCCTAAATTTTTTTTTTTTTCTCATAAATAGCTACATTTACTAACATAAACATAAATATGTACAGACAAGATGTTCCTGAACTCTGAAAATATTTAGTAAAAATGATTTCTTGGTTCAAAACAAACATATTTCATTAGGTCTACATGGTTCACTTACTTCAAAATTGGCAAAAAAGGATAGTTTATGTGTTCAAATACAATCTGTTGCTGTCAAAATGTTTTTTGAGCTCGTGATATGCCAAATGAAAACGATGACTGTAAAGCGACTATTATTACAAGCTTGACAAATAATTTTCATTTTTTTTTAATTTTTTTTTTTATGATATTTGCAAAAATAATTTCCTAATGATATCTCACGGACTCCCTAGTCATCGTTTGCGGACCCCTAAGAGTCCACGGACCACCTGTTGGTCCATTGCTGTTGACACCACTGCTCTATGTAAAGCCGCCGAAGAAACGTGTTAAAAATACATTCAAAAACGTCATTTCTATATCATACACAGTAACATATACTTTGTTTTTGCGTGCTCCAGAAAATTTTTACAAAGTGGAGCTAATCGTGTTTGTAACTGAGCTACTCACGTATACACTGAAATTGAAAACATTTTCTTCAGAACGAGTTCGACAGAACAATCAAACAATGCGGATATAATGGAAGTATTCACTGCATACAGAATAAACATAATATGTTAACGGATTGTTGGCAGCAAGAGACGATAAAGGAGAGTAATAAATAATAAAGATAAATCATAATAAAGGGTAATAAATAAACAACATAACCGACATGATCATTGGTTAAATGTAAAAATAATAAATGAAAATTAATAAATAATAATGAATATACATAATTTAGAGTAATAAACATAAATATATGCATACGAGAACAATTAAAAATATAATAAAATGTACTAACTAGCCCACAAGAACATGGATGTCAAAATTAATACGAAAAATCAAACTGATTTAACCAACGCTTCGATATTATTTAAAGTACATTGTATAAATCCAACCTATTCCACATATTAGATGCTGAGCTTGTTTATAGAAGAATAAAATTAAATAAAGTAAAAATTAAGAAAATCAAATTAATATTATAAAAATCTTTAAGCCACTGAATTCGCTAATATTTCATTGAACCTTCAAGCCGAGTGATAAAAATTAGCTATAATAAAATGAACGAATTTTTTAAAACTATCTGCAAAAATGAAATCTGAAACAATAGAAAAAGTTTACAGTAATTATCACCACCATCCACAGGTTTGCTGTTAGTACAAAAAGTTTTCTTTCCACAAAAATCTAACTATCGCATCTTTTTGTTTGTATATGTATTGGTGTTTAACTTTCTTTCCTATTATATATAAGGGCAAACAGGACAGGTTATTATTTATTTATATATGTTAAACACTGACCTTCCTCAGAGGCAATACAGGTGTTCGTAGCAGGGGGATGTTGCATGCAGGATGGGGATGTTACAATCTAAGTTACAGTATAAGTTAAACAATTTGCATTTTTACTTCCCCTTACCTATATACGAAATATATAGTAAGAGGAAGTATTGCGATCATGAAAATTTTCGAATTCGAGTTTTCGACGAAAATACACATTTTAAGGTCTCCTGAGTCGAAATGACCAAGTCTCGCAAAATGGTCTGTGTATCTGTTTGCATGTGAGCTCAAAAACGAAAAGTTGTACGATACTGAAATTACGTATTTAAGGTTGGCACATGTGATGTGATGTTACAGCAGCATTTTCGTCAAAATCGACTAACCGGAAGTGCCACTTTATATAATCGATTTTACACATTTTTTTAACCATTTTTTCGAAAACGGCTCTAACGATTTTGATGAAACTTGCCTAAATTATTTTCATAAAGGCCTTTAACTTTTCATATATTTGGTACATCACCGAGGAAATGCAGGGAAAAAAGTTATGATGAAAAGAATATTTTATTGGCGCTTAACTTAAAAAGCATGCAATTTATAGTAAATCATGTATAGAATTGCATGAAAGGTTATTAAATTATATAAAAAACAATAAAAGAATCATCAAAATCGGACCAGTATTAGTAAAGATAAAGCGCATCGGACTAACCGGATGTAGGTATTATATCAGGAATTTTACAATTTTCTCGTAAACGTCTCCAACGATTTTGATGAAACTTGCCTAATATCTTCTCCTTATAGCCCTTTAACTTTTCATTTACGTAGTTTATCACCGAGGAAATGCAATGAAAAAAGTTATGATGAAAAGAATATTTTATTGGCGCTTAACTTAAAAAGCATGCAATTTATAGTAAATCATGTATAGAATTGCATGAAAGGTTATTAAATTATATAAAATACAAAAAAAGAATCATCAAAATCGGGCCAGTATTAGCAAAGATACAGCGTATTTTTATGAGGAGCACAATACCCTAGATAGATAACCGAGCGCATCTGAAAGGAGACGGATGCGACCGACCCTTCTCCCAACAATCTGTTATAAACTATATATTCTGTAATAAAGTAATTTAAGAATACAAAAGCGGAAATTAACATAATAATTTCTACTTTCACATTATTTAATGGAAAGATAATATTTCCATGAAAACTAAACCGAAACTTTTAAAATATATTTGTAACTTGACGAAGTTAAAATATATACGTAGTGTACAGAATTGTTGTACTAAAATTGTTTAAAAAACTGTTTTATTGTACTAAAGTGGGAGAAGATGTGAAGAAGTGAATGCTGCTGAGTTTATTTCAAGCATTGTTTATGTGAACTTTTTAAAATTATATTAAAAAGATAATTATTACAGGACGGTAAGGGAAAGTTGTGTGATGCGCGTACCGCACCAGATTTTCTATTTTTAGCTATGCACACAGCTTGCTATTCTTTCAGTTGTTCAACCACTGAACAATATTTCAGTCTTCTACCGTTCTATTGTCCGGCGGCCTCTCTAGTATAATTCCTTCTTCTCTCCTACCGAAAGAAAAGTGGCATCCTTCCATCCATACATAGGCGCCTTGTAATAAAGGTAGTTCTCTTCGGGAAGTTGTCATTAACTGAGGTAGATTGGTCACCATCAGAGCATAGAGCTCTGTCTCCCTCCGCAGCTTTGGTCTCAATGCTTCATAGGCGATACAGGCAAGTAGGGTCGGCTGCCTCCGGTATTCTACAACTGTGGCAACTGGGATCGTTTTTCTTATCATATTCAACGAGATTTGCTCGGAAACCCCCATATGACGTGAGGAGATGTGAGACCTAGTAGTCCGGGAGGATCCATGATAATCAGTCGTGACCTGACAGAGGGGAAATATTATCTCCATAATGGGATCATCGTCCATCACCGGTTCAATTCTTCAAAAAATGGGAACCTCTTACATCCGCTGGGGTCTTCACCGATTCTCACTCGGAAGTTCCACGATATATCCGCCAGACCTTCCTTCTTCATCTTATGTCGGAAGTAGTCTTCTCGCTGCAGGATGTCGATAGTTATACCCCTTCTAAGATCTCTACCGTCTCCTGAGACACTGTATGCTCTGGTGATCCGCAGCAGAGTCATCCGCTGGACCGTTGCCAATATGCTTTTCTATCTGTGCGAACGTTTCTGACTCCATGCAGGGGACACATACCTCAGAAAACATAATGGTCTAGCTTCACTGATTATATAAAACTTAAATCAAGATTCTCGCCATCCAGCAAGTCGAGGAAAATAACAACATCAAGTGTGCTTGGTGTGTTGCAACGCAGGTGCTAATGTAAAAATAAATAAAAGAATAATGAAATTAATACTAACAAGCGGATTCACTAAAAACACTTCGAGATAATTTTAAAGTTGAATATATCTAGTTGATAAATGTATCTTTGAGTCCGATAAAACTTGACAGATATATTTTCTCTGAAGAACTTGTGTAATTGTATGTAATGTAACTGGATTTTCTAAAACATATTTCTTTTTTATTGACACTATAGAGTTCAATTTGAATTTTTGAACTTTTATCTATTTGTTAAAATTATAATTACCTAAATAATTTTATCTTTTTGAATTTGCGTTTAATGTTTGGTAGTTTTGTGATCCGTTGAAATTTGAGAGAACATAAACTTTCAATAGTTTTCCTTGGACCTTGGAAGTGTCTTGAAAGCGAATGGTATCCAACTTCTAGGTTCGCTAAGCATAAGCATTATTATTAAAACTTCCTCAGTCATTGCAGATAATATCTACCTATCAGGGTTCAGTCAATCAAGGGTTAGGCTCTGTTTATGAAAAGTCTATTTATAAAGTTTCTGACGATGCTGGTTGTCACTTGTTACACGGCTTTTTGTCCTTCTTCCAGAATGTAACCAGCAAGTTCCATTTTTTTTCCATTTTTTTGCACCTTCTTATCGCACCCTCTGGGGATGAAATGATGAAGAGGAACACTTTTCCTTTTTTAAGGCGGTAGAGTTGCTTCAGTTCCTCTGTCTGTTTTCTCGTCTTCTCTCCAGCCACTTTGTACATATCATCCTCATTTGGAACTCCTGTTTCAATCACTGCAGCTGTCTTTTTCATCTTTTGTAGAACCAGAATATGCGGTTTATTATTTGGTACTGTATGGTCTGTGATTTTTGGGTTATCCCAAAAAATAGAATAGACAGTGAAGTGTAACTTCTGCAAGGCTTCGCTACATCTGTGAAAGTGTAACATTTGCCGAGACTTTGCTGAATTACTTTTTCCTAATTATCATGCCTTTTAAAGCCTTCAGGTATTCTCTTCACGCTAATATTGCGCAGCCTGTTGTTACATGATGAATGTACTCAATCGCTACTTTACAAAGTTGGCATTATTATTATTATTTCAGAGTTTCACACTCCTAAGTCTGCTGAGAATATTTAACCACTCGGACTCAGTGAGTCAAGAGTTAGGCTCTGTTTGTGTAATATTTAAAAAATGTCATACAGTTTTACCTTTTCTCAAAAGTACTGCTTATTGAACCCCAGCTAGTATTTTCATGAGAAGCTTCAGTCTCTGGATAGAACCTACTGTGCTCTTTTGTATCAAGCCATTGCTCGAATGGGAAAATTCCCACAGCTCTCCAATCGATAAAGTTCCTTCAGTCCTTCAGCCGATCCTTGATATTTCCTTCTCTTTTCAGCTGTCTTCTGTAAATTATCACCTGATGGCACACCTATTTTTATAATCTGCGCCAATAATAGTTATTAATGACGTCATGATTTATCCGCAATACAAACAGAAAGTGATTATTTTAGAAAGTTTTACCCCTTTTACAAATTGACAATTTATAACAAAGGGAAATGCAATAAATAAATGATACTTTAATTACAGCTTGATGCTACAGGAGCCTAGATCTATAGAATAAGATTTTTCTTCCCTTAAGAAATTGTTATGTCTTAAGTAAATCTAATAAAAATAAAAAATCTCTATTTAGCCTGTCTAATCTTGTAAGGAGACATTACTGGAAAAAAGTTTTAAGCGAAATAAATAAGTTTGCCGCCGAATAGATTTGTACCATAGAAGAAGAGACAATTATTCATCGAAATACTGCCGCACATCTTAGATCAAGTCTCCCATCGGTCGTTGATAATGACGTTCTTCTTGAATGTGTGAACCCACATCCAACTACTCGTGATTTATCGACCACAAAGTCTTAACTGTGAACAGCTAGACAGAGTTTATGCAGTTTTGAGGACAAAGTACCCCGCTTTGGTCAACATTAACCAAGCCATTTTGCAACACGACAATGTTCCTGCACACCCTTCTCGTTTGACCAAGGAAAAATTATCGGAACTGCAATGAGTAAACGTTTTGCCTCATCCTGCGTATAGCCCAGATATTGCACCATCAGATTATGGTTTGTTTAGATCAATGGCTCAATTTTTTAAAAGGCCGGATCTTTGCTAATTACGAGGACGTAAAAATTGGATGTGAAGAATTCTTTGCCTCAAAAATAAAGGAGTGGTACCGGCATCAATTACTAGCAGAAAGATGGGTGAAAGTAGTTGAAAACAATGGACTTTACTTTCAAGAGTAATATTCAATAATGTTTAAAATATGTAATCTGAAATATAGCTATACTAACGCACAAGGACTTTTATAACAACCTAGAATAGTAGTGGAGAATGAAGAATAAAATGTACGTTTTAAGTTTGATTAAGTGTTTATTGAACATTAAGGAGAGTCACCTAAATAATATAACAATGAGCTGTTTGAATATCCATAACGATATTTTAAAAAAAACTTACGCTCTCAACATTGTTCGTCAACAACAATTATTATTGTTCGTCAACGGCCATGTAACTAACATATCTGTGATACGATATCTACATCCTTCGTGGCCCACTTTGGTCAGGGAAGTTGATGAGGAACCGGCAATTTTCCTCCTGAGATAAAAATGACCCAAGCATCATTATAAAGAAACGTAATCAATTTCAGCTCGCTCAAAAAGCTATCAATAACTAAGTTGATGCCGCTCTGGCCGAATGTCTGTCCTTCCCTTCTTTCTATCCTAGTACGACCCTTCCTTCCTTCTCTTAGTTGGAATACATTAGGGCTTCGAGTCCAATAATATAATAATGATTAAATCATTAAATCCAATAATGATTAAATCATTAACTATTCCACTTTAATATATTTTATATTATATACTTATATTATATTATTATTATATATTATATAATTATATATTATATATTAGTATATTATATATATATTATATTATATAAATATAATATAAATATTATATAATATAATATAATATAATATAAAATATAAATAAATTCGAATATATTTCATATAAATCCTTTAAGATGTAAAAAAAGCCTTAAGCCAAAGAACATCAATTTGAAATAATCTGTACATTTAGAATTTATTTAGTTTATTTTGAGTTTATTAGTTTATTTAGGTGTTTTTGAATATATTACATATTAAAGAAAACAGATTAAAGTTAGCATTAAATCATCCATTTCTGGAGTTAACAAGTAGTTGTGGGATAACGTATGGGGCACGGACCAAGGTTTTTTATATACTTAGTTATGTAAATAACTCATTTTGTTTTAGTATAAAGTATCATATTTTTTTGTTAGTGTCATATTGGCGCCGGCTTCGAGGAGTGTGCAATTTTGTTCAAAACCAATAAATACTTCTAAGCCATTCATGCTGAATTTCATTCGATTTTAAGTATTTACATGTCCTGATAAGTGAGGCAGATGAAAAAAACTGCCAATAATATGACAGATAACCAGATGATAACCATTTAATTAACCGAAAATCGCATTTCCCAACCATTTACACATTTGCTTAAAAAAGGTATAACATGGTAATAAAAACATCAGCACGCTTTTCCGTAAATGTAGTTTATTGTTGTTTAACGTCCTAATGCCCTCCAACTATAGGAGCGGAGACGGGTTATCCTACAGGTTGCCAACCTATTCTAGTCAGAATGTACCATTATTGTCCAATCTCGATTTTGATCTAGCTGAATACTAAAAAAGATCTCTCATCCATCTCCGTTTCTGCCAGTTTTGCTGCCAACATTAAGCACGAAGACAATTGGATTTGGTATTAAAACTGTTTGTATGTAGTCTGCTAGTAATCACATACTGCAAGTATTTATAAACTCACCAGTATATGTATTTAAAGCATTTCTAAGTCAATTGCAATCTTTTCCAAATTAATTCTCACCTTTTCCATTTCAATTGTTACTTTTTCTATTTCAATTGTAACCCAATCAGACATGAATTAATTTTATTTTATTAATGAAAAATAATTATTTTAATTAAAATAATGGCTTTTGTAATAATTTTAACATATTCTTCCGACATTTTTTTCGTTTATTACATAGTTGATATTAAGTGCTGATTTAAAATAGTTTAAATTTTTAAATAAAATTATTGTTTATTTATTTTTAAATATTTATTATTTTTTATTTATTTGGAGGGGAGAGGGGTGGATTTAATCGATTTTATGATGGTTCATTAGGTTTTCGAAGTTACTAATTTACTACCAAAATTTTATCCGGCCACGAGCATATCTACATAATTATTAGATTTCAAAATTCTTCGGTATAGATATCGTTTATTAGGTCTTCAAGGGCGCTATTTCCGAATTTACTTTCGGATTTTCCATCACGCTTACGCATTTCTCTTTTCCGTTACTGTTGACATTTTTTATGACATAGGAATGGTTTATTAGTTTTTCGAGGGTTCTCATTTCATTTTTTAAATTGGATTTTCGATCGCGCTTGCGTATTTTGCTTTTCGTTACTGTTGAAGTTTTCTATGATATAGGAATCGTTTATTAGATTTTCGAAGTTTCTGATTTCATTTTTTTATTGTAATTTTTATTGTGCAAGCGCTTTTCGATTTACTGATACTGTTGAAGTTTCCTTTGACATAGAAATCGTTTATTAGGTTTTCACGGGTTCTGATTGCATATTTCAATTTTATTTTCTATCGAGCATATGCATTTCAAATTACATTTATCAGATCCGCTTATTGTCGCGATATGAGTGACAGGTGTGGGTAAAAAAAAAAAATTATAAAAAATTTATATTTGACCTTTTTTTTTTATTATATCGTCCTATAAAACCTAATAAACAATAACTTCACCCAAAATGGTTATTCGAAATGAGCATTTTCGATAAAATACCCAATTCGAGATGCCGAATAAGAACGCTTGAAAATCTAATAAAACGACCCATATCAACGCCCAAAAGTTCATTAACAACAGTAAACCTAAATCCGCATCCGCGATCAAAATCCCAATAATAAATTTCAAAATATAGTCATTGAAAACTTATTAAACGATACATCTACAAAAGAAATATCAACTGTTATAGTAATTCCGAAAAAAATGTCGGAAGAATATGCCAAAATTATTACAAAAGTCATTATTATAATTAAAGTAATTATTTTTCATTAATAAAATAAATAAAATTAAATTAATTCATGTCTGTTTGGGTTAAAATTGAAATAGAAAAAGTTACAATTGAAATGGAAAAGGTTACAATTGAATTGGAAAAGGTGACAATTGATTTGGAAAGAGTTACAATTGAAATGGAAAAGGTTGCAATTGATTTGGAAAAAGGTGTTTTTCATCATCGATTATGACCTTTGTTCACGTATCTCTTTTGGTTTATTATTTTAAGTATTGAACCTTTGTAATCGGCAAAGAAAAAAAAATTAAACAACCCTCAAAATTTGAGGTTTTATATTTCAAGACACCTAGAATAAAAAAAAAATATTGGTTTTTATTATTATCATTCGAAAGGTTATTAAATTCCCTACAAAAAATCAAAAACAAAATCATTGAAATCGGATTAGTATTATCAGAGATATAAGTATTCTGCACGTATTTCTATGGAAACCGTTTCACCTTTATTATTTTCAATAATAGACCTTTTTAATCAACCAAGAAATTTATTTTTTTTAACCCCCCCTCAAAATTTGAGGTTTGACATTTCAAGATCCATAGAATCCAAATATCGAATAGAAAAAAAAATCCGTCCGTCCGACGTCCGCGGCTTTTCTCCGTGACAACTGGTCCGATTTTCTTGAGATTCGGAAACAAGGTCACAACTCACAGAATGCTCCTCGAAACTCGACATTACCATCTGTCTGTTTGTTCCAAAATGGCGGCCAATTAGAGATTTTATAAGCCTATAACTCGGCCATGTATAAAGATAGAGGTAATGTCACGTGTTTTAAAATCAGCTAACCAAGATATGAAAAAATAAATAAATAAAATAAATGAAAAAAACAAAAAAATGTATATAAATGTTTCTGGTTTATTATTTTCAATAATAGACCTTTGAAATCGACCAAGATTTTCTTTTTTTAACCCCCTCTCAAAATTTGAGTATTTACGTTTCAAGATACGTAGAATCTAAATAACGATTAAAAACAAAAATCCGACCGTCCGCCGACCGCCGTACGCCATTTTTAGTTTATTATTTTAAATAATAGGCCTTTGTAATCGACCATGGAAAAATAAATTTTAACGCCCCCTCAAAATTTGAGGTTTGAAGTTTCAAGATACGTAGAATCCAAATATCGAATAAAAAAAATCCGTCCATCTGCCGTCCGCGGCTTTTCTCGATATTACTGGACCAATTTTCTTGAGATTCGGCACCATGGTCACAGGTCACTCCAGGATGATCTTCGGAACTCGACATTACGTACTATCCGTCTATTTGTTTCAAAATGGCAGCCGATTAGAGATTTTATAATCCCAAAACTCAGTCATTTATAAAGATAGAAGGGAAATGTAAGGTGTTTTAAAATCTGCTAACCAAGACATTAATAAAATAATAAAATAAATCTAAAAAACAAAAAATGTATATAAATGTTTCTGGTTTATTATTTTCAATAATAGACCTTTGTAAACGATCAAGAACTTTTTTTCTTAATCCTCTCTCAATATTTGAAGTTTTATGTGTCAAGATACATAGAATCCAAATATAGATTAAACAAAACAAAAATCCGTCCGACTGCCGTATGGGCCGTTTTTTGGTTAATGGTTAATATTTGGTTAATTATTTTAAATAACTTTACAATGGACCATAGAAATTTTATTTTAAACGCCACCTCAAAATTTGAGGTTTTAAGTTTCAAGATACGTAGAATCCAAATATCAAATAAAAAAAATCCGTCCGTCTGCGTCCGTGGCTTTTCTCGAGATAACTAGGCAGATTTTCTGAGATTCGACACCATAGTCACTGGTCACCCCAGGATGATCTTCGGAACTCGACATTACCATCCATCTGTTTGTTTCAAAATGGCAGCCGATTAGAGATTTTATAAGTCCATAACTCGGCCATATATAAAGATAGAAATTAAATGTGAGGTGTTTTGGAATCAGCATACCAAAGCATTGAAAAACAACAAAAAAATGTAAAAAATTATATCAATGCTTTTGGTTTATTATTTTCAATAATACACCTTTGTAATCGAGCAATGAAAAAAAAATAGCTCCCCTCAAAATTTTACGTTGCAAGATACGTTGAATCTAATAAAATCCGTCAAAAATTTTGCATTTCCTTAGTCTTTCCTTTTTATTTTCCCCGCTGAAGTGCAAATCCAATGTTTCCCTCAATTCCTTTTTAATATTTCCAATTCGGCACTCTTACGGCGATCACTTTGGGACAAGCTCCAATTTCTGCTCCATAGGTGCCTATCTTGGTGGATATCTTTTATAAAGTATTCTGCACATGTCCCTTGCTCCAAATGCTCATTTGAAAGATAATCTAATCATCTAAACTAAACCAAAGCTAAACCAAAGCAATATGAAAAGTCTTTAGATATTTTTAAAATATTACTATTTGGAAATAATAAACCATTGTGTAATAGTTTGCAGCGTTTTTGATAACTCGAAAACTACACATCTACCGGAACATTCTAGGAGTTCATTTAAAGGAAACTTTAATTGTCTGCACAGCTAAACTTAAAAAAAAAAAATCAAAAAAAAAATCGGACTAATATTAGCGAAGGAATAGCAAGTAATTTTTGTATTGGACTAACACAGGAGTGCGCACAATATAGTTTTGATATAGACCTGTTACATTGTTATCAATGTTATTCTCAACCTGATAGTAATCGACATTTAATATTTAAAGGGAGAAGTTGGTCAGGGGGTGCGGTCAAAGAATTGCACTATTATAAGTGAACTTATATATTTTGTGCCGACGTTTCGGCCTAAGTTTTAGGACATCTTCAGGGCTAAAAGGAAAACAAAATAACAACTATGAAAAAAGACAGAGGCAGTACCAGTAACAGTAAAAATGTTAAAAAAATAGAAAATACAAGTAAGATAAAAAAGTATGAAGTATAAAAAGAAAAGGATAACACTGAATTACATAATACAAGAGACAAATGAAAAAGTAAAATAAAATAAAACAAATGAAATAACAATGTAAAAATTAATTTAAATTAAAATAATGCTTTACTTACACAGGGAATAGTGAAATATATGAAATCTATTAATTAAAAAGACAAATAATATGAAGGTTTGGTAATGTGTAAAGCATACAGAGATAGTTGTGATGTGACAAGTTATGCAAAAGGTGACAATGATGTTAAAGAAGTTGACATTGTTGTAATTAAATAATTATGAGATGAAGGAGTAAAATCTAATGAAAAAAGGGGTAGAAAACAATGAGGAAGCGGAAATGTAAAGAAAACGTGATAATTACATACCAGAGAGGCGTATAGTCGAGCGCCTATTTGAATCTATTTGATATTCGATTAGTATTCGGCATATTTTTTATGCTCTACTTTCCACGAATAATTGCTCACTTTATTTTATTTTTGAATAGCTATATAATAGTTCAATGATATAACAAAAAAAAATCTAGAATTTATTGTTGTAATATTCCAATTAATGAGTTTTTCTTCTCATATTTATGTTAATTGTGATAATTAGTTAATTGTGATTGTGTAAGTATTTAAACTTATTTATAACCAGGCAGGACCTCTCCTGCTTTGAATATTTAAGTAGCTGTAAACTCAGTGTTAGGTAACCAGAAAACGCTTCACCAGTTATCTTTCGACAACAATATTTTCGATCCCAAATTAGTATTAAAACCAAAGCAACAAAAATAAATAATAATAATAATGTCAGTCTGTATAACACAAGCGAGGCGAAAAAACTTCCATTTTATACATTTGAATATATTTATATTTATATATAAATATATTTATATAATACAAATTATATACGTTTATATAATATTGAATATATTTTTATAATACAAATCATATAAATTTATATAATATTGAATAAATTTTTATAATATAAATATATATAATTTATTTATATTATATAAATATATTACATTTATTTATATTATATAAATATATAAAATAAAATAAATTGTTGATTTTTATGTACAAAATTCAAAACAAAACAAAAAAAATAGAACTTATCAGCATCATTTAAAAAAATCCTCCAAAATATACATTAATCTCATCGATTATCCGTATATAATGCATAGATAATGGATTGCATATATCAGAAGTACTAATTTGAATGGAGGCTGATTTTTATGCTTCCAAATTACTTTTTCTGATTTTTTTTTGAGAGGGGCGACATTAGAGCTAAATATTATGCTCTAGAGATCTTCAGTTCTCCGTTGTCCGTTTTTCAACATTTTCCTCGGGGAGAGCGAAATTATTACTTGTAGAATTATTTTTTTGAAATAGGTGAAATTTTTGTGAAGCCATAAATAATGGGGAAACACCCAAGAGGGCGACCTAGAATGCAATGGATTAAAGAAATTTCTAGAATAGGCCAGAAGAGAGACAAGCAGATAAATGCCATGAAAGTGCTGCCAAGGGATCGTGAGGCCTGGCATGCTTGGACTGAGGCACCTCCACGCTGAGATGAAGGAGGAGGGAGATGAAAAAATTTTATTGAGTGGGATTCTGCTCTAAAAAGCCACAACACACTCAAATTTACGCCCGAAAACCAAAAATTATCTTGAATATACTCGAAATTACCTATATTTCAGATATGTCAGCTATATTTTTCTAGGACCGGCCCTTCCCTAAAGAAATTTCTGCGTATGGTCTTGTGGGTATGACATGTGCCAATGCTCCAGCAGAAGTGTGTTTAAAAAGAGTTTCTAATTTCCATAGGTAAACATTTTTTGGCGCACAATGAGTCAGCATTTTTTAGGTGAACTAGTCCTGCTCCTGCTCGCTTTGATGTCGGTTTTGTCCAGTATTCCAATATCTTGCAGTTTGTCCTAGCATGATCCTCCAATGTGATGGTTAAGTGCACTTTTGTTTACAGTTAATTAAGCTACTACTTAATGGAATATTTTATTTTATCCTAAAAAGAAAACAGGTAAAACCTATAAGTAAATATCAACTTTTAATTTAACTTTAGATAATACTTATGATACTTCGAGGTTCATCCACCTCCATCTCATTTCTGAAGGAATGAGATAATCCAGAAGAAGAGGAAGTAGAAAAGAAGAGATGATTTAGACTGAGACGATCGAATAGAGAAACGGTCAATTGTACTGATTCAACGGCCAAGGACAACCTTTCAGTGACCATTCTCCGTGTCACAGCAGCTCTCGCATACAAATTATGCATCTTTCCACTTTATTGCACAATACTATCGAGGATACAACGCAAGTGGGAAGCTGGTTTCTATGCCCCGGGTGTATCCTATTAAATAATGGCCATTAATTTAAGATGCAGAGGCAATGGAAGAGGACATGATATAATTTATGGCCTCTAATCCTATATTTGGATTGTGCTCCCAAAAATATCTGGGTTGTTTGAACAATTGTTTTGGAATGTCTGAAATCATAAACGTACTGTCATTGCTTACGACTCTAAAATAAGACTGAAAATGCAAACCAAATCATTTTGATTAATACTAAAAGCTAGTCAATTAGAAGTTGTATGCGGTAGGTTGTTCGATTTTAAGTTATACCTTTCAAGTTTAGGAGTTTCAGAACATTGAGAAAAATAAAAAATAAAAAATTTTTATCATAAGAAAATGATTACCTGTTTTACAACTGTTCAACGGGATTCAATGGGATTTGTGAAGTGAATCTTCCAAATGTATTTTACTATATAACTTACGTAATTAACTTATGATGACAACGTTTCGAGGCAATGTCCCATCTTCAGGTCACTTTATTTCATCACAATAAATGTCATTTGTAGATTTTAAACTAACAATGTTAACATTTATCAATAGCCTAAAATGTGATGAGTGCCACTTCATTTTTCCATTGTCACATTCACACATTGTGGTTTTAAAATTTTTTAAGCCACGAAATTCCGTTTCGATTAGAAACACTGTATCTCGTCTTCAGTTTATCCTGTTTCGATGTTCTTTGGCTCGTTGGACAAAGGGTAATTATTTCTTTCCTTTTTTTCTTTATTTTTTCATGTAAACAGCTCTTGTATTACCTAGACTGTCTGTGTACAAAATTTGATTACGAAATAAAAATTAAATTCACTTTTTCGAATGGGTACAGAAGAAAAAGCAAATGCAAACAAACATACTAAATATGTAAAATTAGTCCAGTCAAAGTAGGGCAGAAAGGACAAATAGAGGAAAGACTTGAGAACTCAAAAAATAATTGGTACTTATGGAAAGTTTCTCACACATATGTTGGTTGTATAAACTACCCATTTATCGTTTTTATTTCCTTGTGAAAATTTTCGGTTTTCAGATTTCAACGGAAATACCCATTTTGACCATCCCTGAATCGTATTTAGGGTTGTGAACCTACCTTTTTGTTCACTGCATGACTACCGGAAGTGGTGCTTTACTTTAAGGTCATTATTGATTTTCATAAAAAATTATATTAAAACATAATGAAAAACTTCTCAAATTTGGTATATAACACTTCCACACTAATATAAAAAACATAATAAGTTTTGGTTAAAATTGGCAAACCGGAAGTAGTACTTTACTTGAAGGTCATATTAGACTTTCATCAAAAATTAGATTAAAATATAATGTAAAACATCTCAAATTTGGTAAATTATACTTTTATATCAATATAAGTAATACAATATTTTGGTTGAAATTGAAAAGCCGAAAGAGGTACTTTACATAAATCAAAAGGTATATCGACATTTAATACAGAGATCATATGGTTCGGAGATAAAGGTTATAAACGGGATTTTTTCCACTTTTATTAAACAATTTTATTATTTGTTTTGTGTTAAAATTGAGTATAAAATTTTCCTCTCCGTTTGTGAGCTGAATAAGTCTGCAGCAGGAGAATAACTTATAAGTTAAGCGGATTCATCCGCTTAAAATGTGGAAACCGTCGATTTCCAATGCTTTCCTTAGTGACATAGACAGAAAACGGCATA
Source organism: Rhaphigaster nebulosa (assembly GCA_948150685.1). Taxonomy (NCBI): domain Eukaryota; kingdom Metazoa; phylum Arthropoda; class Insecta; order Hemiptera; family Pentatomidae; genus Rhaphigaster; species Rhaphigaster nebulosa. The sequence goes on from OX411306.1 coordinate 162,765,648, forward strand.
TAATAACGGAATAAGACCTTCATAAGCAAGATCTTGTTTGTGTGTGTGTGTGTGTGTGTGTGTGTGTGTGTGTGTGTGTGTGTGTCTGTATGTGTCAATAGATGGACGTCGCGATGCCAAGTGTCGTTTTTCAGGGTCATTTCAGAGTTACTTTTTGAGCCACCGATTTATAATTTAATAGACGTACAAGGAAGTCATGGGGTGTCCACATCAGATATTTTGAAAAATATTTAAGCGCAAAAAATTCGAAATTTAGATTTCAAATTATTAAGGGTCTTAAACACCACCTCTATTGATTTACGCTCACGATATATCGGGGAAAAAAAATTGGAAATGGTTCAAAAATCGACTATTGATGACTTACGCAGCACCAAATATTAACGATTCTCAGTCGTCACTCTGACCTTAATCAGTGCCAGAATCCTTAAAAATATATTAAAATTACAAAGGTTTTCCCACCCTAATAAACTCCTACTGTATACAATAAAATAAAAATATTGTTATTTGGGGAAACATCGTTTCATGTGTTTCCTGTAAAGTTAGCTAGATGGCGCTTATGCCTTTTTCAAAAAACGAAATTGATGTGATTTAATGCTCAACATTAAAAGTTACAAGTTAATTATTTTGTGTAATAAGTGCAATTTGCTTTGAAAAGTGTTAGTTGTTTTCCATTTGAGTTTAAATATGATTTAAATAAGGTTAACCAATTCGTTAAGGATAACCATACATACAATTTTATAAATCACCAGAGTGGCGCACATACCTAGCTTATATAAATTGCTTGGGTTGTGCGAAATGGAGAAATAAATTACATCGAGAAACTAAAACAGAACATTTAGATTCCTACCTATGCGAATTTCTGTGACGGTGTCTTCATAGAGAAGAAAACACGTTTATTTATTACTACTTTAAATAGCGTAAGGGAATTAGCAAATCCCAAAGAATGTTAAAATTAGTATTTTTCTTAATATTTAATTTCATAATATGGATATGGCCAATAATCAATTGACTGTGGGCTCCATGTCCGTTCTTCTTTGGAACGCAAATGGCGTTGATCAACAAAGGACTGAACTCGACATTTACTTACATGTCAAACGGACTGATATTGCTTTTATAACTGAAACACACCTGATTCCATATTCCAAATCTTAAATCCCCGGCTATGCAATATACAGAAATGATCACCCAGATAATACTTCACACGACGGTACCGCAATATTAATTAAAACATCACTACAGTACGACCCTTTATCTTTATCCATAACACCAGATATACAATCCACAGCCATCACATTGTACACCCAACATCACAACATTACCTTTGCTGCAGTATACTGCCCTCCGAGGTACGTTCTGACATCCGCTATGTTTTGCAATTTCTTCCGACGCCTTGGAAGATGTTTTGTTGCAGGAGGTGATTACAATGCCAAAAATCAGTCCTGGGGATCACGACTGTGTACTCTAAGAGGAGGAAACCTGAGGTCTGCTATCCATGAACTCTCATTAGACACTATCTCACCTGGAACACCTATTTATTGGCCGACCTCAAGACAGAAAAGACCAGGTTTACTTGATTTTCATTATTAAAAGACTTATTATTTATTATTAAAGGACCGTACCCCATGTTGTAAATACGAGTTCCGATCTTTGCTCTGATCATTCTCTTCTCAATTTAGTACTATTGGATAAGTCTTGTACTGCCATAAAAAAAACATCTCTTGTAGAAGGGATTATTGATTGGGACGCTTTTAGCAACTGTTTAAACTCAACGCTCTCCATTCCAATGTCTCTAAAAACTGAGGACGAGCTCGAGGAAGCCGTTGAAAAGTTTACCAGCTGTATATAGCAGGCTGTATGGTCTTCTTCTGTGCCCAGATCCAGAAGAATTGGGCAACTTCTAAACTATATAATATAAAATTGTTAAACATCTTGTTGTGTCAGAACCTCTCTGTAATGAGGATGGTATCTGGGCCGTGTAAGAAATTGAAAAATCTGAATTATTTGCAAATCATCTTTCTTCTGTCTTTACACCACATACTGACTTCACTAATTCTGAACACGAAAGACTTGTTCACAAAACTTTAGACATTCCTATTGTATCTTTGAGGATTGAAAGAAGAACACAATGTCTTAATAGATGCACTTTAATTAACACAATTTGGATGTACATAGGATGATATTTATAACTAAAAACAAGGAAGCAGGGGTAACCTCTCAAGGCGGTTCCTTCAATAATCGAACTCTGACTAATCGATATCATAACTCTCCGCGGCTTAGTCGAATGGAACGTAATCGGCAAACCTAGCCGGGAGGCGACGTCTTCTTCGAGGTCTCTCAAGAGGTGGAGCTGGAACCGCCGGTGGTGACGATCTTGGTGAAGAGGAACCTTGCTGAACAGGGATTTCCGAGGCAGAAGCTGCACGGAAACTAAGTTGGCTGTCTGCGAAGGTAACTTCTTTTGGCTTCTTACATGAAGGCGTAGGTACCTCTGGAGTGAGGTTAGGCGCTGGCGTCTCTGGAACATATATTTGGCGCAGCTGATCAATGTGGCGCTTTAACGTATAACCATCACCATCTAGAGTAACCAAATAATGCAATTTGCCGAACTTCTTCACTACAGTGCCAAAACGCCAAGAAGCGATACCTCTGGAATACCATCTTGCTTGAACCCTGTCTCCAACCTGAAGTCGACGAACTGCCTTGTCTTCATCTTTATATGTAGTTGGAAGTATGCTCTTAGGTGGTTTGAGCGCATCCAATTTTATATTTATTCTTCTATGGAGATATAATTCTGCCGGAGACTTACCGCAGGCCAAAGGCGTCGATCTATAGCGTAGAAGTATTTCTTGGACTTTTGTGTGAAAAGGCATTGCTATCTTTGACATCGCTTTCAATTTATTTTTCAACGTCTGAATATTTCTTTCTGCCAAACCATTCGTCGCTGGATGCCCCGGAGCAATAAACTTTTGCTGAACTCCAGCTGCGTTACAAAAACTGGTGAAAATCTCACTCTTAAAAATAGTTGCATTATCAGAAACTAAGATTCGTGGAAAACCATGTACGTAGAATATAGACTGCAATAATTTAATTGTCTCTTGCGAAGTTGGGGCTTCTTTTGATACACGCACCTCTACCCACCTAGATTTGGCATCAACTAGTACTAAAAAGTAATGGTCTTGAAATGGCCCAGCATAATCTATATGAACTCGTTCAAAATTTTCTTCTGGTTCATCCCACTGATGAGGGGGGCCTTAATAGGACTTTTACCAACAGTCGCACATTCTGGGCAAGATTTAACCATTTTCTCTATTTGCGAATCAATATTTTTCCAATACACATACCTTCGAGCTAACTGTTTCATTTTCATAATACCAATATGTGTGTGATGCAATTCTTTCAATACTAGTTCTTGAAGAGTTTGAGGTACCATAACCCTCTGGCCTTTAAAAATTACCCCATTTTGAAGATAATATTCTGAATCATAACAATCTTTATTTAATAAATCACATTTAATTTTTGACAATTCTTCATCTCTTGCCGTCTCTTCTGCTAATGTCTTATAATTTAATGAATTATTTGAAATATTATATATAACTTCATTGGAAATTAAATCTACCTCAGTATTAATTTCTTCTTCAAGTTTAGTAATGTCTTCTTGAACTGGAGCTCTCGAAAGGTAATCTGCATGTAAATTCTCTTCACCAGGTCTATGTTGAATTTTATAATCAAAATTAGTAAGCCAAGCTGAGCAATCTAGCGGATGTCATAGCCGGTAATTTTGTACTCTCATGAAAAATTCTGCTTAACGGTTTATTATCAGTTATCAATGTAAATGTTCTCCCAAACAGGAAATAATAAAATTTTCTCAAAGCAAACACTATAGCTAAAGCCTCACGATCTATTTGACTATAATTCATTTCTGACTTAGAAAGTGATCTTTAAACAAATGCGATAGGTTTCTCTTCACCATCAACTACGTGTGATAATACACCTGCTATACCTGTAGGAGAAATATCACTAGCTACAGTTACTGGAAGTTCAGGATTGAAAGGTATCAGCACTCTATCAGTAGACATCTCTTTTTTTAATTTGTTGAAAGCTACTTCACATTCCGAAGACCAGTGAAATTTCTTATCTTTATGAAGTAGTAATCGAAGTGGGTGAGTAATTGTTGAAACGTTGGGAATAAATTTCGAATAGTACGAAATAATTCCTAGAAATCTCTTAACATCTTCTTGATTTTGCGGAGCTGGTGCTTCTGCAATTGCTTTTACTTTTAATGGATCTTTAGAAATTTTATTTTTCTCTATGACATAACCAAGGTACTTAATTTTAGTTTGAAAAAATTGACATTTCCTTTGATTTAAATGTAAGTCATAAGCTTGAAGTCTTTCTAGGCATGCACAAAGCCGATCGTAACAATCTCTTAAAGTTGAACCATGCACAATAATATCATCAAAGTACGCTGCTAGAATTTGATCCATAATTCGATGAAACTCGCTGGGGGCGGTCTTATTTCCAAAAGATAGGCGATTGAATTTAAATGTGCCCTTATGGGTTATAATTGTTTGAATATTCGCACTCTCTTCATCTACTGGAATATGTAAATATGCTTTGAATAAATGTAATGTACAAAAATAATTAGAATTTCGAAGTTCACTCAGGACATTATCCACCTTCGGTATCGGGTAATGAGCCGACATAAGCTGAGGATTAACGGCCACTTTATAATCAATACAGAGTCTAACTGACCCATCTGGTTTAGGTATTACGACCAGTGGAGATGCCCAATCACTTAATTCAACTGGAGTAATTATACCTTCTCTTTCGAGGTTGCTAAGTTCTTCCTCAACTTTCGCTTTTAAAGCGTAAGGTACTTCTCTTGCCTTTAAACATATTGGTTTTGGGTTTTCTTTCAGTTGTAAACTACATTGAATAGAAGGTATGCAACCAATTCGTTGCTCGAAAATTGATTTGAATTTTGAATAAATATTTTGTAAATAATTTGATGGGTTTACGCACGCTATAACATCATTTTGCGGCGAATAATTCTTGTTATCCAAGTCTTCCAATCGAATATTTAAATGTCTAATCCATGTACGACCCATTAAAGGAGCAAAACCATCTGGAACAACGAATAAAATTTCATTAGATGTAATATTCTTATATCGAACAGGAACTTCCACAAACCCTAGTGGCACTATAATTCCACAAGTGTAAGATATAAAACGTATATCAGTTGCTTGAATTGGTGCCTTAAGTTGAAGGTTATCAAAATTTGTTTTTGGTAGTAAAGTATGCCCCGCCCCAGAATCAACTTCAAAAATTTGAATTTTATCTTCTATCTTTACACTAGCAAAATATTTCTGTGAATCTTGATTTAAAGTTTGTTTAGCATAAATATCAATAATTTGAAGAATATCATACGTTTCTGACGAGCTAGATTTTTCCTCCTCCTTATCAACAGAATTAACATCTTTCTTACAAGAAACCTTTTTCCTTAAACATACTTTCTCCACATGGCCCTTCTTCTTACAATTATTACATTTCAATTGATTAAAATTCACTCTACAATGCTTAGCTGTATGATTGTTGCGGCCACAACGAAAACATAGCCCTTCTATTCCAAGATTTTTAAAATTAATACCTTGTTTTGCCGCATTCCTTTGTTGACAGTTTGATCGTTGGCGAAAACGAGGAGCTGAAGGACTTCTAAAACGCCTTGAAACTCTGTGAATTGAAGAATCAGATACCATTTCTCCAGAAATTTCTTTATTGTCTGAAATAGAGCCTTCTAATGCTAAAGCCTTCATTATAGCTTTATCAAAAGTAACTGGACTCTGTAACAATAATTGTTGTCTCGTTGCCTGATCATTCAAACCTCTAATAAATTGCGAAATCAAAAAAACATCTGCGACAGACTTCCCACACTCACATGCAAACTGACATTTAGGAATAAATTTCTTTAATTCATTAGCATAACTACTTACTGATTCACCTAAATTCTGTTTTCTTGACAAAAATCTATGCCGTTCAACAATCACACTTGATTTAGTAATTAATTGATTTTTTAACATATCTATTACTTCTTTATAATTTAAATTAGAGACTTCTCTAGGGGCCGCTGATATCTTCAAAAGTTCGTAATTCTCTGGACCTATGCTATTTAATAGAATTGTTTTAGATGCCGCTTCATTAGCTTGTAAGCCTTTTAATTGTAAATAATTATCAAATCTTTCTAAATATTGTAAAAAAATTTCTTTTGATTTATCATAAGGCTTGAAATTATAAACAACAGATGTAGCTTCTGAACGCTGTTGAACTGGGAATACACCTTGTAACAGAGTTTGAAATTGTTTCATAAATTCTTTGAACTGATCGGCATCCATAATATATAATTATAATTTAAGTAAATAAATATAATGAAATTGTAATTCTTGAAAGTGTACCTGGAGAATGTATATCCAATTGCATAACCTCTAACACTAATTTTAATTTCAATCCTCGTCGCCACTTTATTGTATCTTTGAGGATTGAAAGAAGAACACAATGTCTTAATAGATGCACTTTAATTAACACATTTGGATGTACATAGGATGATATTTACAACTAAAAACAAGGAAGCAGGGGTAACCTCTCAAGGCGGTTCCTTCAATAATCGAACTCTGACTAATCGATATCACAATTCCATTACAACTAGCATCACCTTCTTCTTGCTTCACCCCGACACAAATTGCCGAGCAAATTAGACAGTTGCCCAAGAAGAAAGCCCCTGGTCATGACCTGATAAATGCTCAAGTGCTCCAAAAAATGCCCAGGAAGGCTCTAGTGTATCTAACCTCTATTTACAATGCAATACCCAGAACGACTAAATTCCCTCTACAATGGAAATACTCACACATTACCATGATTCACAAACCAAACAAAGACACAGCTACTCCATCATCTTACAGACCTATAAGCTTGCTTCCGATTTATTCAAAAATTTTTGAGAAACTCCTCTACAAAAGACTTCTTGACATAATAACATAATACCTGACCATCAATTTAGATTCCGAACCCAATATTCAACAATTACACAGGGTGACGGATTACATTGCGATGGCACTAGAGCAAAAATTATATGCAATAGGAGTATTTCTGGACGTCGCTCAAGTGTTCGATAGAGTCTGGCATCAGGCGCTTCTCTTCAAACTTAAGACGATACTTCCTCCTACCTATTATCTTATTCTTCAATCCTTTCTTTCTGAAAGGTTTTTCTCTGTCTGCCAAGGCTCAGAACTGTCTGCCATTCGACCGGCCTTAGCAGGAGTACGTCAGGGATCAGTACTAGCTTCGCTGCTCTACATCATATATACACACGCTATTCCAAACAGCACCGAAACTCTGACAGCGACAATTTTAACAAAACATCAAAATCCAGCACACGCCTCACAGACTTAACATCATCTAACAAAACTTCATGATTGGTGCAAACTTTGGAAAATTCGACTTAATCAAGACAAATCTCAACATATACTGCCTGAATGGCAAGGCCTGAAGATGTTGAGAGCTGTACCTGTCTTCTCTGTTGCCTCATCCAGGCTTCATGAAAGTCGTAAGTTACTTTGTGGTGTAAGAGCCACGAGTAAGACGAGCAGGCTTAAGCCGCATGCATTACGAAATTTCGTCACTTTACATGTTTCACGTGCAGTCGTGTCTAATAAGGTCGCATGACTTTATTATGGATATTGATATGGAAAGGGAATACATTTTGATTAAAAGCAGTAATTAAATAGAGTTGTTTCAATTTATTAGATAAATAAATATTGCCAATTTAAAATATGGAACTGCTCTATGCAAATCTTGGTAATAATTGTGATACCTTAGAACTGGCGGCAAGGATAGAAATGACCAAATGAAACAGACTTTTGATCTAAAGGCCTAAAATTTCCCTATAAAATCAGGCTTCTCTACCTCGTTACACAAAACAATTTAACATTGCCTTTTATGTTCTATTAACTTGATCAATAAACCATTCAACTCTATAAGCCTACCTTCTATTACTCTTCTAAAATATTATTCTACAACATGGAGATGGTAAAATGTCGGAAATAGGAACAGCTGTTATTAATTAAGTTACAACAATATTTTATATGTTTACTGACTGTTAGTATTAGTTAACTATCTTTCACAAATATTGGTGATACGTTTACTGATGCCAAGCAACTTCGTGATTTTTCATGACAAGTTAAATTTTAAAATTGCTGACCCGTAAAATTAGAAAAAAGTGGCTTATAACATTTTGCCATATCACCACAGAAATAACACACCCAAAAGTTCACACTTTATTGCATATATATATATATATATATATATATATATATATATATATATATATATATATATATATATATATATATATATATGTATTATATATATATATATATATATATATATATATATATATATAAAATGATATACATATATAATATAATATATATATAGAATGATATATATATATATATATATATATATATATATATATATATATATATATATATATATATATATATATATATATAATGAAATAAAAATATATGAAATAAAATGATGAGTAGTTTACTAGCGGAATCTCGAAATCGAATCTGAAATTTCAAGGCACTATAACTTTTGACTGCTTGAAGATAAAGTAGCATAAGTATATATATTTTTGGAGGAAATGTGAGGCTCTATAACTTTTTTCACAAGTTTCCATCAAAATAGAAGGAAAAAGAGTTGGAAGGGTAGGTTTAACGAAAAACTTAAGGTGCTAAAGATTTTTCTGCAAACTTTCCATTTTTGCCCGCTCATATCTCAGAGACGGTAAAACGTAGAGAAAAATTTGATTTTACTATTTTGTAGGAGATATAATAAGCATTAATTTTAAAATTGTAACATTTTTTTGTGGATTAACCGTTTTGATAATAGGCGCCAAAAACTGAAAAAGAGATCTTTGAGCTCTCCCTCCCATCCTCCGCGGTGACAGAAATCGATGGGAAATTCTTAGGCGTTGTTCAGGGACCTCCCCCTACACATTCTTGAAACGTTTGGAACTACATGGTTTAAAACAGCAAAACCACCTAGTTCGGTCTAATTTGACTGGGCAAACCACGCAAACAATGGTTCGTAGCAACGTGAAATTGCGGTTTTTCAGATTATCCTAAAGTATAATCCTTTATCCTATAATGTTCATCGTATACAGCAGATATAATGAAAAGATTTAAATACGAATTAATGCTATGATTAACTATGGAATCCATGTCAGTAAAGATTCAAGAATACTATTTTATTCAAAAATAATAATGGTAATAATAGTTTTTAAAATATATTATAATAGCATATACCTCATCAGCAGATAATGAAACGAAATAGGATATCAATAGGAAACAGAAGTTCAGCTTCATTATTCTGGTAGATACGAAAGCTAAAATTTGAGCAACGCATCACACGGCGCACAATTTATAAGGATTGATGGATTTACGTGGATGGTGGGGTTTCTAAAAATGCTTTAAAGTTTTATAACAAATGCAAGTGACTCAGTTGTTGTCTTTTAGTTTTCATAAAATCTTGATTACCAATTATCTTCGAATCAAATTTTTAAAGGTAACACTGTGACCAATTCAATTTAATTAACATTATTAGCAGTAATCTTCAAGGTCAGAATAGTATAACTAATCTTTGTTGATTAAATATTTGATCATAATATAACAAATTAATTGCCAAAAAAAAAAAACTATAAAGATAATTATTGCGTATCATAATGATTGTTTAGTTACTGACATCCTAAGCATGCATATCATTACTCTGACCATTTTATTCAATGTAGAAATGGAATATATAACACAGGGTTTCCCAGAAGTAAATGCCAGTAATTAAGGGAGGGATAGTATATAGTGATCAAAAATTATTTCAGTGCCCCAAAAGCGCCTTATTATTTTAATCTGTTTCCGAGAAATGATTTTCAAAATGGTTTTCTAAGAAAACCACCGTTTTTCCAATTATAGACGAAATGCCCCTACTTTAGCTGAACATTTCTTAAGTTTGAACCATTTTTAGAAATTACGACGAAATTACTATAAGGTAGCAACCGATCTGTAAAATAACAATGCTAAAGCAAAGTAAATAAGTAAAAACGAATAATTTTCATAACACTTCGATTGAATCTCAGGAGATGACTTTTCTAGCATGACATCGGGAAATTCAAAGAAGTTGCTTCATTTCATCAGTTTCCAACTTTTCCGGAGCTGGTCCATTTCGAAGAGATATTGAGGTCGGAAGGTCAAAAAACGTCAGATACCTAAAACAATTACAACTACAACACGTACCTAGTTTTGTTTTGTATACTTGTTTTTTACATCACACCGTTTTTTTTTTATGGTTAGTACTGCAATCACAGTTTTTTTTCTTTTTGAATGCAGAGGCATAATTACCTGTGGAAACCGAGACAATACCATGAGGCTCTCGAGGTAAGGGGGCTCCCATGAAAGGGGTAAAAAATGTAGTAATATTTCATTCGGATTCGTAATCGTGATGTTTCACTCTCTTGTTTTCGTACTATATTTTCAAGTAGCAAGAGTAGAGTGCCCTTTTTCTAAATTGAAAATCATTAAAATTTAAATATGAGATCTACAATGAAAAAGAAAGAAATAAAGCATGACTTTTCTAACCTCATTGATACTTTTTCACAGAAAATAATCTAGGAAAAAGTCATTTGAGCAGTCTAATATGGCCTACACAGTTTTGAAATGTCAGAAGTTTAACGCTTAGACTGCTCTGTAAGTTTGTGTAATCAATTAATCGTAAGCAACACATACATGTTATCTGTAGACAATAAATTTGTGGTGTTAAAGGAGTTTTAAAATAACTGTTAAATTTCTGATTCGGAGGATAATGTTTTAATGTTTAATGTTTTAACGTATTTCACACGTGTCCACTGGTTGACACTAAATGAGGAACAGCGATCTATGCGTCTTTATCATGCCACCAGCGATTAATTGTCAACTGACGAAGAAATGGCCCTTTTCAGGACCGCAATAATGCCTAAACAACAGATATCTTGTTTTGACTTTTTCTTCTAGCACGCGGGTGGACTAAAAAACTCTTAATTCAGTGAGCTCAAGACATTAATTATTGACCACTCAATTGACATTTCTATCATCGCAGAGGCCGGAGTTGCAGCAGACAACATCCAGTTTTATCAACAGAATGTCTATACCACACATCCGCTACAGCGAAGCTGACAAATAACATCTGGAATGATCATTGCCAGAAATAATAACTTATTATCGCAACGCAAGATCCTACATGAAATGGGTGCAGAAGACAAACTAGAAACTTTTCAAATAGACGCATGGCTAGACAAGAAACATTTCCCTATTACTGTAGTATAGGACCCGCCTCTTAATATACCTGGCACTCTGGACCTAGAACAGACTACAACCAAGAACAAGACATTAATAAAATAATAAAATAAATCTAAGAAACAAAAAATGTATATAAATGTTTCTGGTTTATTATTTTCAATAATAGACCTTTGTAAATGATCAAGAACTTTTTTTCTTAATCCTCTCTCAATATTTGAAGTTTTATGTGTCAAGATACATAGAATCCAAATATAGATTAAACAAAACAAAAATCCGTCCGACTGCCGTACGCCGTTTTTTGGTTAATGGTTAATATTTGGTTAATTATTTTAAATAACTTTACAATGGACCATAGAAATTTTATTTTAAACGCCACCTCAAAATTTGAGGTTTTAAGTTTCAAGATACGTAGAATCCAAATATCAAATAAAAAAAAATCCGTCCGTCTGCGTCCGTGGCTTTTCTCGAGATAACTAGGCAGATTTTCTGAGATTCGACACCATAGTCACTGGTCACCCCAGGATGATCTTCGGAACTCGACATTACCATCCATCTGTTTGTTTCAAAATGGCAGCCGATTAGAGATTTTATAAGTCCATAACTCGGCCATATATAAAGATAGAAATTAAATGTGAGGTGTTTTGGAATCAGCATACCAAAGCATTGAAAAACAACAAAAAAATGTAAAAAATTATATCAATGCTTTTGGTTTATTATTTTCAATAATACACTATTGTAATCGAGCAATGAAAAAAAAATAGCTCCCCTCAAAATTTTACGTTGCAAGATACGTTGAATCTAATAAAATCCGTCAAAAATTTTGCATTTCCTTAGTCTTTCCTTTTTATTTTCCCCGCTGAAGTGCAAATCCAATGTTTCCCTCAATTCCTTTTTAACATTTCCAATTCGGCACTCTTACGGCGATCACTTTGGGATAAGCTCCAAATTTCTGCTCCATAGATGCCTACCTACTATTTTTTTTGCTGAACTTGGTTGATATCTTTTATAAAGTATTCTGCACATGTTCCTTTCCCGAAACACTCCAAATGCTCATTTGAAAGATAATCTAATCATCTAAACTAAACCAAAGCAATATGAAAAGTCTTGAGAATATACAGGCCAGATATTTTTGAAATATTGCTATTTGGAAATAATAAACCATTGTGTAATAATTTGCAGCGTTTTTGATAACTCGAAAACTACACATCTACCGGAACATTCTAGGAGTTCATTTAAAGGAAACTTTAATTGTCTGCACAGCTAAACATAAAAAAAAAATAAAAAAAAAATAATGGGACTAATTAATATTAGCGAAGGAATAGCAAGTAATATTTGTATTGGACTCACACAGGAGTGCGCACAATATAGTTTTGATATAGACCTGTTACATTGTTATCAATGTTATTCTCAACCTGATAGTAATCGACATTTAATATTTAAAGGGAGAAGTTGGTCAGGGGGTGCGGTCAAAGAATTGCACTATTATAAGTGAACTTATATATTTTGTGCCGACGTTTCGGCCTAAGTTTTAGGGCATCTTCAGGGCTAAAAGGAAAACAAAATAACAACTATGAAAAAAGACAGAGGCAGTACCAGTAACAGTAAAAATGATAAAAAAATAGAAAATACAAGTAAGATGAAGGTTTGGTAATGTGTAAAGCATACAGAGATAGTTGTGATGTGACAAGTTATGCAAAAGGTGACAATGATGTTAAAGAAGTTGACATTGTTGTAATTAAATAATTATGAGATGAAGGAGTAAAATCTAATGAAAAAAGGGATAGAAAACAATGAGGAAGCGGAAATGTAAAGAAAACGTGATAATTACATACCAGAGAGGCGTATAGTCGAGCGCCTATTTGAATCTATTTGATATTCGATTAGTATTCGGCATATTTTTTATGCTCTACTTTCCACGAATAATTGCTCACTTTATTTTATTTTTGAATAGCTATATAATAGTTCAATGATATAACAAAAAAAAATCTAGAATTTATTGTTGTAATATTCGAATTAATGAGTTTTTCTTCTCATATTTATGTTAATTGTGATAATTAGTTAATTGTGATTGTGTAAGTATTTAAACTTATTTATAACCAGGCAGGATCTCTCCTGCTTTGAATATTTAAGTAGCTGTAAACTCAGTGTTAGGTAACCAGAAAACGCTTCACCAGTTATCATTCGACAACAATATTTTCGATCCCAAATTAGTATTAAAACCAAAGCAACAAAAATAAATAATAATAATAATGTCAGTCTGTATAACACAAGCGAGGCGAAAAAACTTCCATTTTATACATTTGAATATATTTATATTTATATATAAATATATTGATATAATACAAATTATATAAGTTTATATAATATTGAATATATTTTTATAATACAAATCATATAAATTTATATAATATTGAATAAATTTTTATAATATAAATATATATAATTTATTTATATTATATAAATATATTACATTTATTTATATTATATAAATATACAAAATAAAATAAATTGTTGATTTTTATGTACAAAATTCAAAACAAAACAAAAAAAATAGAACTTATCAGCATCATTTAAAAAAATCCTCCAGAATAAATATTAATCTCATCGACTATCCGTATATAATGTATAAATAATGGATTGCATATATCAGAAGTACTAATTTGAATGGAGGCTGATTTTTATGCTTCCAATCCACTTTTTCTGATTTTTTTTTTGAAAGGGGCGACATTAGAGCTAAATATTATGCTCTAGAGATCTTCAGTTCTCCGTTGTCCGTTTTTCAACATTTTCCTCGGGGAGAGTGAAATTATTACTTGTAGAATTATTTTTTTGAAATAGGTGAAATTTTTGTGAAGCCATAAATAATGGGGAAACACCCAAGAGGGCGACCTAGAATGCAATGGATTAAAGAAATTTCTAGAATAGGCCAGAAGAGAGACAAGCAGATAAATGCCATGAAAGTGCTGCCACGGGATCGTGAGGCCTGGCATGCTTGGACTGAGGCACCTCCACGCTGAGATGAAGGAGGAGGGAGTTGAAAAAATTTTATTGAGTGGGATTCTGCTCTAAAAAGCCACAACACACTCAAATTTACGCCCGAAAACCAAAAATTATCTTGAATATACTCGAAATTACCTATATTTCAGATATGTCAGCTATATTTTTCTAGGACCGGCCCTCCCCTAAAGAAATTTCTGCGTATGGTCTTGTGGGTATGACATATGCCAATGCTCCAGCAGAAGTGTGTTTAAAAAGAGTTTCTAATTTCCATAGGTAAACATTTTTTGGCGCACAATGAGTCAGCATTTTTTAGGCGAACTAGTCCTGCTCCTGCTCGCTTTGATGTCGGTTTTGTCCAGTATTCCAATATCTTGCAGTTTTTCCTAACATGATCCTCCAATGTGATGGTTAAATGCACTTTTATTTACAGTTAATTAAGCTACTAGTTAATGGAATATATTATTTTATCCTCAAAAGAAAACAGGTAAAACCTATAAGTAAATATCTACTTTTAATTTAACTTTAGATAATACTTATGATACTTCGATGTTCATCCACCTCCATCTCATTTCTGAAGGAATGAGATAATCCAGAAGAAGAGGAAGTAGAAAAGAAGAGATGATTTAGACTGAGACGATCGAATAGAGAAACGGTCAATTGTACTGATTCAACGGCCAAGGACAACCTTTCAGTGACCATTCTCCATGTCACAGCAGCTCTCGCATACAAATTATGCATCTTTCCACTTTATTGCACAATACTATCGAGGATACAACGCAAGCGGGAAGCTGGTTTCTATGCCCCGGGTGTATCCTATTAAATAATGGCCATTAATTTAAGATGCAGCGCCAATGGAAGAGGACATGATATAATTTATGGCCTCTAAACCTATATTTGGATTGTGCTCCCAAAAATGTCTGGGTTGTTTGAACAATTGTTTTGGAATGTCTGAAATCATAAACGTACTGTCATTGCTTACGACTCTAAAATAAGACTGAAAATGCAAACCAAATCATTTTGATTAATACTAAAAGCTAGTCAATTAGAAGTTGTATGCGGTAGCGTGTTCGATTTTAAGTTATACCTTTCAAGTTTAGGAGTTTCAGAACATTGAGAAAATAGAAAAAATAAAATTTTTTTATCATAAGAAAATGATTACCTGTTTTACAACTGTTCAACGGGATTCAATGGGATTTGTGAAGTGAATCTTCCAAATGTATTTTACTATATAACTTACGTAATTAACTTATGATGACAACGTTTCGAGGCAATGCCCCATCTTCAGGTCACTTTATTGCATCACAATAAATGTCATTTGTAGATTTAAAACTAACAATGTTAACATTTATCAATAGACTAAAATGTGATGAGTGTCACTTCATTTTTCCATTGTCACAGTCACACATTGTGGTTTTAAAATTTTTTAAGCCACAAAATTCCGTTTCGATTAGAAGCACTGTATCTCGTCTTCAGTTTATCCTGTTTCGATGTTCTTTGGCTCGTTGGACAAAGGGTAATTATTTCTTTCCTTTTTTTCTTTATTTTTTCATCTAAACAGCTCTTGTATTACCTAGACTGTCTGTGTACAAAATTTGATTACGAAATAAAAATTAAATTCACTATTTCGAATGGGTACAGAAGAAAAAGCAAATGCAAACAAACATACTAAATATGTAAAATTAGTCCAGTCAAAGTAGGTCAGAAAGGACAAATAGAGGAAAGACTTGAGAACTCAAAAAATAATTGGTACTTATGGAAAGTTTCTCACACATATGTTGGTTGTATAAACTACCCATTTATCACATGTCGACGTCGTTTTTATTTCCTTGTGAAAATTTTCGGTTTTCAGATTTCAACGGAAATACCCATTTTGACCATCCCTGAATCGTATTTAGGGTTGTGAACCTCCCTTTTTGTTCACTGCATGACTACCGGAAGTGGTGCTTTACTTTAAGGTCATTATTGATTTTCATCAAAAATTATATTAAAACATAATGAAAAACTTCTCAAATTTGGTATATAACACTTCCACACTAATATAAAAAACATAATAAGTTTTGGTTAAAATTGGCAAACCGGAAGTAGTACTTTACTTGAAGGTCATATTAGACTTTCATCAAAAATTAGATTAAAATATAATGTAAAACATCTCAAATTTGGTAAATTATACTTTTATATCAATATAAGTAATACAATATTTTGGTTGAAATTGAAAAGCCGAAAGAGGTACTTTACATAAATCATAATGGACATAAATCAAAAGGTATATCGACATTTAATACAGAGATCATTTGGTTCGGAGATAAAGGTTATAAACGGGATTTTTTTCCACTTTTATTAAACAATTTTATTATTTCTTTTGTGTTAAAATTGAGTATAAAATTTTCCTCTCCGTTTGTGAACTGAATAAGTCTGCAGCAGGAGAATAACTTATAAGTTAAGCGGATTCATCCGCTTAAAATGTGGAAACCGTCGATTTCCAATGCTTTCCTTAGTGACATAGACAGAAAACGGCATATAATAACGGAATAAGACCTTCAGAAGCAAGACCTTGTGTGTGTGTGTGTGTGTGTGTGTGTGTGTGTGTGTGTGTGTGTGTCTGTATGTGACAATAGATGGACGTCGCGATGCCAAGTGTCGTTTTTCAGGGTCATTTCAGAGTTACTTTTTGAGCCACCGATTTATAGTTTAATAGACGTACAAGGAAGTCATGGGGTGTCCACATCAGATATTTTGAAAAAGGCTTAAGCGCAAAAAATTCGAAATTTAGATTTCAAATTATTATGGGTCTTAAACACCACCTCTATTGATTTACGCTCACGATATATCGGGGAAAAAAAATTGGAAATGGTTCAAAAATCGACTATTGATGACTTACGCAGCACCAAATATTAACGATTCTCAGTCGTCACTCTGACCTTAATCAGTGCCAGAATCCTTAAAAATATATTAAAATTACAAAGGTTTTCCCACCCTAATAAACTCCTACTGTATACAATAAAATAAAAAAAAAAAATATTGTTATTTGGGGAAACATCGTTTCATGTGTTTCCTGTAAAGTTAGCTAGATGGCGCTTATGCCTTTTTCGAAAAACGAAGTTGATGTGATTTAATGCTCAACATTGAAAGTTACAAGTTAATTGTTTTGTGTAATAAGTGCAATTTGCTTTGAAAAGTGTTAGTTGTTTTCCATTTGAGTTTAAATATGATTTAAATAAGGTTAACCAATTCGTTAAGGATAACCATACATACAATTTTATAAATCACCAGAGTGGCGCACATACCTACCTTATATAAATTGCTGGGGTTGTGCGAAATGGAGAAATAAATTACATCGAGAAACTAAAACAGAACATTTAGATTCCTACCTATGCGAATTTCTGTGACGGTGTCTTCATAGAGAAGAAAACACGTTTATTTATTACTACTTTAAATAGCGTAAGGGAATTAGCAAATCCCAAAGAATGTTAAAATTAGTATTTTTCTTAATATTTAATTTCATAATATGGATATGGCCAATAATCAATTGACTGTGGGCTCCATGTCCGTTCTTCTTTGGAACGCAAATGGCGTTGATCAACAAAGGACTGAACTCGACATTTACTCACATGTCAAACGGACTGATATTGCTTTTATAACTGAAACACACCTGATTCCACATTCCAAATCTTAAATCCCCAGCTATACAATATACAGAAATGATCACCCAGATAATACTTCACACGACGGTACCGCAATATTAATTAAAACATCACTACAGTACGACCCTTTATCTTTATCCATAACACCAGATATACAATCCACAGCCATCACATTGTACACCCAACATCACAACATTACCTTTGCTGCAGTATACTGCCCTCCGAGGTACGTTCTGACATCCGCTATGTTTTGCAATTTCTTCCGACGCCTTGGAAGATGTTTTGTTGCAGGAGGTGATTACAATGCCAAAAATCAGTCCTGGGGATCACGACTGTGTACTCTAAGAGGAGGAAACCTGAGGTCTGCTATCCATGAACTCTCATTAGACACTATCTCACCTGGAACACCTATTTATTGGCCGACCTCAAGACAGAAAAGACCAGGTTTACTTGATTTTCATTATTAAAAGACTTATTATTTATTATTAAAGGACCGTACCCCATGTTGTAAATACGAATTCCGGTCTTTGCTCTGATCATTCTCTTCTCAATTTAGTACTATTGGATAAGTCTTGTACTGCCATAAAAAAAACATCTCTTGTAGAAGGGATTATTGATTGGGACGCTTTTAGCAACTGTTTAAACTCAACGCTCTCCATTCCAATGTCTCTAAAAACTGAGGACGAGCTCGAGGAAGCCGTTGAAAAGTTTACCAGCTGTATATAGCAGGCTGTATGGTCTTCTTCTGTGCCCAGATCCAGAAGAATTGGGCAACTTCTAAACTATATAATATAAAATTGTTAAACATCTTGTTGTGTCAGAACCTCTCTGTAATGAGGATGGTATCTGGGCCGTGTAAGAAATTGAAAAATCTGAATTATTTGCAAATCATCTTTCTTCTGTCTTTACACCACATACTGACTTCACTAATTCTGAACACGAAAGACTTGTTCACAAAACTTTAGACATTCCTATTGTATCTTTGAGGATTGAAAGAAGAACACAATGTCTTAATAGATGCACTTTAATTAACACAATTTGGATGTACATAGGATGATATTTACAACTAAAAACAAGGAAGCAGGGGTAACCTCTCAAGGCGGTTCCTTCAATAATCGAACTCTGACTAATCGATATCATAACTCTCCGCGGCTTAGTCGAATGGAACGTAATCGGCAAACCTAGCCGGGAGGCGACGTCTTCTTCGAGGTCTCTCAAGAGGTGGAGCTGGAACCGCCGGTGGTGACAATCTTGGTGAAGAGGAACCTTGCTGAACAGGGGTTTCCGAGGCAGAAGCTGCACGGAAACTAAGTTGGCTGTCTGCGAAGGTAACTTCTTTTGGCTTCTTACATGAAGGCGTAGGTACCTCTGGAGTGAGGTTAGGCGCTGGCGTCTCTGGAACATATATTTGGCGCAGCTGATCAATGTGGCGCTTTAACGTATAACCATCACCATCTAGAGTAACCAAATAATGCAATTTGCCGAACTTCTTCACTACAGTGCCAAAACGCCAAGAAGCGATACCTCTGGAATACCATCTTGCTTGAACCCTGTCTCCAACCTGAAGTCGACGAACTGCCTTGTCTTCATCTTTATATGTAGTTGGAAGTATGCTCTTAGGTGGTTTGAGCGCATCCAATTTTATATTTATTCTTCTATGGAGATATAATTCTGCCGGAGACTTACCGCAGGCCAAAGGCGTCGATCTATAGCGTAGAAGTATTTCTTGGACTTTTGTGTGAAAAGGCATTGCTATCTTTGACATCGCTTTCAATTTATTTTTCAACGTCTGAATATTTCTTTCTGCCAAACCATTCGTCGCTGGATGCCCCGGAGCAATAAACTTTTGTTGAACTCCAGCTGCGTTACAAAAACTGGTGAAAATCTCACTCTTAAAAATAGTTGCATTATCAGAAACTAAGATTCGTGGAAAACCATGTACGTAGAATATATACTGCAATAATTTAATTGTCTCTTGCGAAGTTGGGGCTTCTTTTGATACAAGCACCTCTACCTACCTAGATTTGGCATCAACTAGTACTAAAAAGTAATGGTCTTGAAATGGCCCAGCATAATCTATATGAACTCGTTCAAAATTTTCTTCTGGTTCATCCCACTGATGAGGGGGGGCCTTAATAGGACTTTTACCAACAGTCGCACATTCTGGGCAAGATTTAACCATTTTCTCTATTTGCGAATCAATATTTTTCCAATACACATACCTTCGAGCTAACTGTTTCATTTTCACAATACCAATATGTGTGTGATGCAATTCTTTCAATACTAGTTCTTGAAGAGCTTGAGGTACCATAACCCTCTGGCCTTTAAAAATTACCCCATTTTGAAGATAATATTCTGAATCATAACAATCTTTATTTAATAAATCACATTTAATTTTTGACAATTCTTCATCTCTTGCCGTCTCTTCTGCTAATGTCTTATAATTTAATGAATTATTTGAAATATTATATATAACTTCATTGGAAATTAAATCTACCTCAGTATTAATTTCTTCTTCAAGTTTAGTAATGTCTTCTTGAACTGGAGCTCTCGAAAGGTAATCTGCATGTAAATTCTCTTCAGCAGGTCTATGTTGAATTTTATAATCAAAATTAGTAAGCCAAGCTGCATACCTGAGCAATCTAGCGGATGTCATAGCCAGTAATTTTGTACTCTCATGAAAAATTCTGCTTAACGGTTTATTATCAGTTATCAATGTAAATGTTCTCCCAAACAGGAAATAATAAAATTTTCTCAAAGCAAACACTATAGCTAAAGCCTCACGATCTATTTGACTATAATTCATTTCTGACTTAGAAAGTGATCTTGAAACAAATGCGATAGGTTTCTCTTCACCATCAACTACGTGTGATAATACACCTGCTATACCTGTAGGAGAAGCATCACTAGCTACAGTTACTGGAAGTTCAGGATTGAAAGGTATCAGCACTCTATCAGTAGACATCTCTTTTTTTAATTTGTTGAAAGCTACTTCACATTCCGAAGACCAGTGAAATTTCTTATCTTTATGAAGTAGTAATCGAAGTGGGTGAGTAATTGTTGAAACGTTGGGAATAAATTTCGAATAGTACGAAATAATTCCTAGAAATCTCTTAACATCTTCTTGATTTTGCGGAGCTGGTGCTTCTGCAATTGCTTTTTCTTTTAATGGATCTTTAGAAATTTTATTTTTCTCTATGACATAACCAAGGTACTTAATTTTAGTTTGAAAAAATTGACATTTCCTTTGATTTAAATGTAAATCATAAGCTTGAAGTCTTTCTAGGCATGCACAAAGCCGATCGTAACAATCTCTTAAAGTTGAACCATGCACAATAATATCATCAAAGTACGCTGCAATCCCTGGAAGACCTGCTAGAATTTGATCCATAATTCGATGAAACTCGCTGGGGGCGGTCTTAATTCCAAAAGATAGGCGATTGAATTTAAATGTGCCCTTATGGGTTATAATTGTTTGAATATTCGCACACTCTTCATCTACTGGAATATGGAAATATGCTTTGAATAAATCTAATGTACAAAAATAATTAGAATTTCGAAGTTCACTCAGGACATTATCCACCTTCGGTATCGGGTAATGAGCCGACATAAGCTGAGGATTAACGGCCACTTTATAATCAATACAGAGTCTAACTGACCCATCTGGTTTAGGTATTACGACCAGTGGAGATGCCCAAACACTTAATTCAACTGGAGTAATTATACCTTCTCTTTCGAGGTTGCTAAGTTCTTCCTCAACTTTCGCTTTTAAAGCGTAAGGTACTTCTCTTGCCTTTAAACATATTGGTTTTGGGTTTTCTTTCAGTTGTAAACTACATTGAATAGAAGGTATGCAACCAATTCGTTGCTCGAAAATTGATTTGAATTTTGAATAAATATTTTGTAAATAATTTGATGGGTTTACGCACGCTATAACATCATTTTGCGGCGAATAATTCTTGTTATCCAAGTCTTCCAATCGAATATTTAAATGTCTAATCCATGTACGACCCATTAAAGAAGCAAAACCATCTGGAACAACGAATAAAATTTCATTAGATGTAATATTCTTATATCGAACAGGAACTTCACAAACCCTAGTGGCACTATAATTCCAGAAGTGTAAGATCTAAAACGTATATCAGTTGCTTGAATTGGTGCCTTAAGTTGAAGGTTATCAAAATTTGTTTTTGGTAGTAAAGTATGCCCCGCCCCAGAATCAACTTCAAAAATTTGAATTTTATCTTCTATCTTTACACTAGCAAAATATTTCTGTGAATCTTGATTTAAAGTTTGTTTAGCATAAATATCAATAATTTGAAGAATATCATAAGTTTCTGACGAGCTAGATTTTTCCTCCTCCTTATCAACAGAATTAACATCTTTCTTACAAGAAATCTTTTTCCTTAAACATACTTTCTCCACATGGCCCTTCTTCTTACAATTATTACATTTCAATTGATTAAAATTCACTCTACAATGCTTAGCTGTATGATTGTTGCGGCCACAACGAAAACATAGCCCTTCTATTCCAAGATTTTTAAAATTAATACCTTGTTTTGCCGCATTCCTTTGTTGACTGTTTGATCGTTGGCGAAAACGAGGAGCTGAAGGACTTCTAAAACGCCTTGAAACTCTGTGAATTGAAGAATCAGATACCATTTCTCCAGAAATTTCTTTATTGTCTGAAATAGAGGCTTCTAATGCTAAAGCCTTCATTATAGCTTTATCAAAAGTAACTGGACTCTGTAACAATAATTGTTGTCTCGTTGCCTGATCATTCAAACCTCTAATAAATTGCGAAATCAAAAAAACATCTGCGACAGACTTCCCACACTCACATGCAAACTGACATTTAGGAATAAATTTCTTTAATTCATTAGCATAACTACTTACTGATTCACCTAAATTCTGTTTTCTTGACAAAAATCTATGCCGTTCAACAATCACACTTGATTTAGTAATTAATTGTTTTTTTAACATATCTATTACTTCTTTATAATTTAAATTAGAGACTTCTCTAGGAGCCGCTGATATCTTCAAAAGTTCGTAATTCTCTGGACCTATGCTATTTAATAGAATTGTTTTAGATGTCGCTTCATTAGCTTGTAAGCCTTTTAATTGTAAATAATTATCAAATCTTTCTAAATATTGTAAAAAATTTTCTTTTGATTTATCATAAGACTTGAAATTATAAACAACAGATGTAGCCTCTGAACGCTGTTGAACTGGGAACACACCTTGTAACAGAGTTTGAAATTGTTTCATAAATTCTTTGAACTGATCGGCATCCATAATATATAATTATAATTTAAGTAAATAAATAATTGTAATTGTAATTCTTGAAAGTGTACCTGGAGAACGTATATCCAATTGCATAACCTCTAACACTAATTTTAATTTCAATCCTCGTCGCCACTTTATTGTATCTTTGAGGATTGAAAGAAGAACACAATGTCTTAATAGATGCACTTTAATTAACACAATTTGGATGTACATAGGATGATATTTACAACTAAAAACAAGGAAGCAGGGGTAACCTCTCAAGGCGGTTCCTTCAATAATCGAACTCTGACTAATCGATATCACAATTCCATTACAACTAGCATCACCTTCTTCTTGCTTCACCCCGACACAAGTTGCCGAGCAAATTATACAGTTACCCAAGAAGAAAGCCCCTGGTCATGACCTGATAAATGCTCAAGTGCTCCAAAAAATGCCCAGGAAGGCTCTAGTGTATCTAACCTCTATTTACAATGCAATACCCAGAACGACTAAATTCCCTCTACAATGGAAATACTCACACATTACCATGATTCACAAACCAAACAAAGACACAGCTACTCCATCATCTTACAGACCTATAAGCTTGCTTCCGATTTATTCAAAAATTTTTGAGAAACTCCTCTACAAAAGACTTCTTGACATAATAACATAATACCTGACCATCAATTTAGATTCCGAACCCAATATTCAACAATTACACAGGGTGACGGATTACATTGCGATGGCACTAGAGCAAAAATTATATGCAATAGGAGTATTTCTGGACGTCGCTCAAGTGTTCGATAGAGTCTGACATCAGGGGCTTCTCTTCAAACTTAAGACGATACTTCCTCCTACCTATTATCTTATTCTTCAATCCTTTCTTTCTGAAAGGTTTTTCTCTGTCTGCCAAGGCTCAGAACTGTCTGCCATTCGACCGGCCTTAGCAGGAGTACCTCAGGGATCAGTACTAGCTTCGCTGTTCTACATCATATATACACACGCTATTCCAAACAGCACCGAAACTCTGACAGCGACAATTTTAACAAAACATCAAAATCCAGCACACGCCTCACAGACTTTACATCATCTAACAAAACTTCATGATTGGTGCAAACTTTGGAAAATTCGACTTAATCAAGACAAATCTCAACATATACTGGCTGAATGGCAAGGCCTGAAGGTGTTGAGAGCTGTACCTGTCTTCTCTGTTGCCTCATCCAGGCTTCATGAAAGTCGTAAGTTACTTTGTGGTGTAAGAGCCACGAGTAAGACGAGCAGGCTTAAGCCGCATGCATTACGAAATTTCGTCACTTTACATGTTTCACGTGCAGTCGTGTCTAATAAGGTCGCATGACTTTATTATGGATATTGATATGGAAAGGGAATACATTTTGATTAAAAGCAGTAATTAAATAGAGTTGTTTCAATTTATTAGATAAATAAATATTGCCAATTTAAAATATGGAACTGCTCTATGCAAATCTTGGTAATAAATGTGATACCTTAGAACTGGCGGCAAGGATAGAAATGACCAAATGAAACAGACTTTTGATCTAAAGGCCTAAAATTTCCCTATAAAATCAGGCTTCTCTACCTCGTTACACAAAACAATTTAACATTGCCTTTTATGTTCTATTAACTTGATCAATAAACCATTCAACTCTATAAGCCTACCTTCTATTACTCTTCTAAAATATTATTCTACAACATGGAGATGGTAAAATGTCGGAAATAGGAACAGCTGTTATTAATTAAGTTACAACAATATTTTATATGTTTACTGACTGTTAGTATTAGTTAACTATCTTTCACAAATATTGGTGATACGTTTACTGATGCCAAGCAACTTCGTGATTTTTCATGACAAGTTAAATTTTAAAATTGCTGACCCGTAAAATTAGAAAAAAGTGGCTTATAACATTTTGCCATATCACCACAGAAATAACACACCCAAAAGTTCACACTTTATTGCATATATATATATATATATATATATATATATATATATATATATATATATATAATATATATATATATATAGAATGATATACATATATAATATAATATATATATAGAATGATATACATATATATATAAGTTAAGTTGGGACTTACATTAGTATAGCCACTAATTCCAAACCAGCATTATAAACATTGTAAATTGTATATATAGAGGATTAGAATCTGAATAAAGTTAGTGTTTAACCAGCCTTCCTGTGAGTACTTTATCTCCCCATTTCCTCTTTTTTTTTATGTTTCGTGCGTCGAAGCTCTTAAGTGGTGCCGAAACCCGGGATCTTTTTTAGCAGTTCGCAGTGAGAATTTTTTTTCTTTTCCTTTTTTTTTACGGAAGAATATTTTGATTTTGTTACTTATCAATTTTTATTTCTATTTTTTCTCACTTTTTGTTTAAAACATGAATGAACAAGGACAAAGAGAGATCCTTAGGCCAGCAACGTTAACGCTGGAGCCTTCACAGCCAGAATCGGTGAATCCCGAATTCCCGCCATTGTCATCAGCAACTCTAACAATGGCGCGGGCGGACTTAGCTGCGCAGGAGGCGAATAGAATCGCACAGGAGACGAACGAACTAGAAAAAATGAAGCTGAAAAAGGCAAACGCACAAGATATCAGAAGAGAAATTTCCGACTTAGAGAAATTTAACGGAGATGTGGGGGAGTTAAATCATTTTCTCAAAGGCGGGGACGGGATTATGAACAGCATACAATCCCAGGTAGCAGTAGATCTTCTAGAAGAATCAGATGCCAAAAGGTTACGAGTGGCCCTAGCACGGCGGGTCAGAAGGAGCGTCCTAAACCTGATTCAAGCGGATGAGGATACCGCGTGGCAGGTAATTAAGGAAAGACTGAAAAAAGCCTATGGAGGAGGGCGATGGGCCCCAGAAGAAGATATGCTTCAAATGTTCCGAGACATGAAGAGAACGAACCAGACAAACGGTCAGTACGCTGCAGGTCTCCTCGTGAAGCTAAATAGGATAAATGAGAAGTTGCGAGAGGTAATGGACACAAGTGCAGTCGAGGCATGGATGATATTTATGACCACGGTACTGAAGGTACAGTTAGCCAGAGATACGGGGAGGAAGGACGGTCTACCCAGAGATAAATCATTTATAGAATGTGCACAGGAAATGGTAGACGCGAGCGCACGTGACGAGGAAGAGAGAGAGGAGGTTGAACCAGGGTGGAGCAGGGTGTCTTACCGAAGAAACGAGGCAGGAAGGAATAGAGTAAGACAGGATCTGGGAAGAAGGAGAGAGGGAGAGTTTGGGAGAAAAGAAAAATTACCGAGAGAGAGAAGGCAATTTGTGGACAGGAAGAATGGCAGAAGAGATGAAAGGAAGTGCCATGAATGTGGCAAGACAGGGCACTTGGTAGCCCAGTGCCCGCGTACGCGGTGTTTTGAATGCCATAACGAGGGACATATGGCCAGACAATGCCCATATATACGGCGCAGGGAACACGACCGAGGAGAACCAATGGAGATCAACGCTCAACGAATGTGGCGGAGGAGCAGAATACCGTCGGAATCGGCCAGATCTTCAGAGACTTCAGGGTCCGAGACGGAGAGCAGCGAACCCGGCGGCAGGGGAACCCCCGGAGGAAGGAGCAAGCAACGGAGTGCAGGGCGGCGAACAGAGCAGGTAAAGAGAGAATGAGGATCGTGTGAACGGAGGGGCAACCTTCTTTGTGTGAACAGTGTTGTAAAGAAGTGTGATCGGTTGCCTATTATAGAGTTTTGTAAAGGGTGGAAGTGTTTGGTAGACACAGGAAGTTCCTGTACATTAGTGGGTAGGGATAACTTGGAGTTGTTATTTAAAGGAAAGAGTAAGCCAGATGTGAGACCATGTCAATGTAAAGTGGTCACTTTGAGTGGGCCCTGTACGATAGAGGGGGAAGTTGACTTACCCTTAGAGAAGTGGGGAATGAAGGAAGGGGTAATGACAGTGCATGTTGTGGAAATCATGCCGCGTGAGTATGGGGGAATTTTGGGATGCGATTTGTTTAGCAAATTAGGGGCGAAGATCCGTAGTTCAGGAGGTCAATGGGTAATTAGGATCGGGAAAAAGAGGTACGAAACGTCGCAGGACGCGAAGGGGAGTGTTAGGTGTGTTGGGGTAATCACCAAAGGTGCAGATTGGAGACAAAACGTGAGGGAGGAATTCACGGATATTTTTTTTCGCGAGGGAGACCCACTGAGCGCGACGGGAGAGACTCTCCACGAAATCAATTTGAAATCCGACAAGGTTACCTACGTGAAGGAGCGGAGGTACCCACAAGCATTGAGGGGACACATTCGTGAGGAAATCGAGGAGCTAAAGCGTCAGAGGATCATCGTGGATAGTACTTCGCCCTTTAATAGTCCACTATGGGCAGTCAAGAAGAAACCCGTCGACGGGGAAACAAAGGAGCGTTATAGGGTAGTTGTAGACTTCCGGCAATTAAATGAAAATACGTTAGACGAGAAGTACCCCATTCCTAGGTTGGAGGACATCTTGGACAGACTGGGAGGAGCATCGGTGTTTAGCACACTTGATCTGAAATCAGGATATCATCAAATTCGCATGCACCCCAGAGATCAAGCCAAAACAGCGTTTACTTTCGAGAGGGGGCATTATGAATTTACCCGTATGCCGTTTGGCTTAAAGAATGCACCCATAACGTTCCAAAGACTGATGGACGAATTTTTGCGTGGTCTGGATGAAAATATGTGCCAAGTGTACATGGATGATCTCTTGGTTTTTAGTAAGACTGAGGCAAACCATATAGAGGATCTGCGACAGGTATTCACTAGAATACGACAGTTTGGGCTGAAACTATCGAAAGAAAAATCGATATTGGGTCAAACGCAGATTAATTTTCTTGGACACGTGATTTCGGCGGATGGGGTACGGCCAGATGGAAAGAAAGTAGAAGCAATCGGGAAAATGGCAATGCCGAGTGATGTGAAGGGGATCAGGAGATTGTTAGGAACCCTCAATTACTACCGGCGATTTGTTCCGGAGATGGCTGACAACCTGGTACCTTTGAACGAACTTTTGAGGAAGGGACGCACGGTTAAGATTACGCCAGAGATCGAGGCGAATATCAGGAAGTGTATGTTGCGGTTACAAACGGAACCAGTCCTCGCATTCCCAGATTTTTCCAGACCATTTTCAATCACTACGGATGCCAGTGAATATGCACTGGGGGCGGTTTTATCGCAGGAAGGTGAGAGGGAGGAAAGGCCCGTGGCATATGCGAGCAGGAGGCTTACGGACGCGGAGTCCCGGTATAGCGCACTTGAACGAGAATTGTTAGGGGTTGTATGGGCAGTGCAACACTTTCGGCCGTATGTATTCGGAAGAAGGTTTAAAGTGCACACAGATCATCGTCCTCTGTTGTGGGTGGGCAATTTGAAAGAGTCCTCGGCGAGAGTCACACGGTGGAAGGAGATTCTGAGTCAGTACAATCTCGAAGTAGTGTACAAACCGGGAAAGGAGAATGTCGTAGCTGACTGGTTATCTCGCGCGTTACAGGTAAACATGATGGAGACAGAGGTGGGTGAAGCATCGGGAGACCTACAAAGGTTCGTGCGGGAATGGACGCCAGACGGGGAAGGAGAACGCGGGGCTGACCGCCAAAGCAATGGGGACCCCTCGGATGACGAGTCAGGGGACGAGAGACCAGCAGAGATGGAGGAACTTGACGAGATAGTTAACGACAAGACTCGACAGGTCATCTGGAAAACAAGGACTACGGGGCTGGTAAAAATGGACTTCTCCAAATATGATAGGCATAACATCGTCACTATTTGGTCCCAACCGGGAGTCAAGGAGGAGCAAATCTGCCGAGTATTAAAGGACGCATCCAAGGTAGGCGCGACCCATTATTTATATGTCGGCAACGCGGCGGTGTGGGAAAAAATCCGTGTCTTATGGAGGGCTGAAAAAATAGGGATAGACAGGACTTTTATTCGTTGTCGCTCTATCGTGGAGACTATTCGCGATCACGAACAGCAAAAAGAGGTAACGATTGCATACCATCAAGGGAAGACAAACCACCGAGGAATCAACGAGACGTTGGCGGCCTTGAAAAGAAGGTATTATTGGGTAGGGATGCGGAAAACGGTAGAAGAGGTAATGAGGAGCTGCCACATTTGCCACACGGCTAAGTATGACCGGCACCCCCCCGTAGGACTACAAACAGAGACGAGGACACCTACGGTACCGTTAACGGATCTCCAAGTTGATACCTTTACGTGGAGAGGGTTTAAATGGGTGACAGTAGTGGACACCTTTAGCAAGATAGCGATGGCCCACCCCGTGAAGGAAAAATCGGCGGCAGCGGTTTGCAGCGCCCTCCAAACATGGTTCCAGTTTTATGGGGTGCCAGATACGATCTCCTCGGACGGGGGCAGGGAATTCGACAACGCCCAGTTACGACAAGAGACGAAAAGGCTAGGAATTTCGTGGCACTGGAATACGGCCGGACATCCCAAAAGTAGGGGGGGGATCGAACGGCTCCATAATACCCTGGGTGAACATCTCCGAGTATTCCACGCAGACAAGGGGTTGGAAGCAGACGAGGCGATGCCCCGAGCCATAGCAGCGTATAACCATTCTATACATATGGCTACTGGGTTTTCCCCTTTCGAGGCCCTTTTTGGTTTACGCGCACGAAGGAGGGACGAGCGAGATACGACCGTGGATGAGGATATGGCGGAAAAACTAACCGTGAATAGAGTAGAAATCGAGAGAATGTGGGGGAAAGCGCATGGGCGAATGGTAGCGGAAAAGAGTAAGAGAGTAGCGCGGGAGAACGAGGGTGTAAAGGATATTATGGGTAATATGAAAATAGGCACTATCGTTTACAGGAAAATTATGTCGAATCGCGCAAAGGAAGTTCTGAGGTATGAGGGCCCATTCAAAGTGATTACGATTAGGGAGCACAATCTCGTCACTATTCAGAGTCTGGAGGAGCCTAGGAAACGGAGGACTGTACATATCGAGCAACTTAAGGTTCCAGTGGGGGACCCAGACCATAAAAGTGTATTTATTTGTATTATACGTTTTCTGGAAGAAAAACATGTATTTTTAGTTTTTGTATATAGAGTTTTGAGGAAGTGCCTTAGGTTATATTTTGTATACTATGTGAAGTAGATTAAGTTAGTATTATGTTAATTTTTATATATAGGTTAAGTTGTAATTTTTTGTTATTTACTTTAGTTTGCAGTTTGGTTTTTTGTTTTTGTTATTGTTTGTTTTGTTTTGAGTTTACGAGGATGTTCGTAAACTGGCAGGGGGGAGTTAAGTTGGGACTTACATTAGTATAGCCACTAATTCCAAACCAGCATTATAAACATTGTAAATTGTATATATAGAGGATTAGAATCTGAATAAAGTTAGTGTTTAACCAGCCTTCCTGTGAGTACTTTATCTCCCCATTTCCTCTTTTTTTTTATGTTTCGTGCGTCGAAGCTCTTAAGTTATATATACATATATAATGAAATAAAAATATATGAAATAAAATGATGAGTAGTTTACTAGCGGAATCTCGAAATCGAATCTGAAATTTCAACGCACTATAACTTTTGACTGCTTGAAGATAATGTAGCATAAGTATATATTCTTGGAGGAAATGAGAGGCTCTATAACTTTTTTCGCAAGTTTCCATCAAAATAGAAGGAAAAAAGAGTTGGAAGGGTAGGTTTAACGAAAAACTTAAGGTGCTAAAGATTTTTCTGCAAACTTTCCATTTTTGCCCTCTCATATCTCAGAGACGGTAAAACGTAGAGAAAAATTTGATTTTACTATTTTGTAGGAGATATAATAAGCATTAATTTTAAAATTGTAACATTTTTTTGTGGATTAACCGTTTTGATAATAGGCGCCAAAAACTGAAAAAGAGATCTTTGAGCTCTCCCTCCCATCCTCCGCGGTGACAGAAATCGATGGGAAATTCTTAGGCGTTGTTCAGGGACCTCCCCCCACACATTCTTGAAACGTTTGGAACTACATGGTTTAAAACAGCAAGACCACCTAGTTCGGTCTAATTTGACTGGGCAAACCACGCAAACCATGGTTCGTAGCAACGTGAAATTGCGGTTTTTCAGATTATCCTAAAGTATAATCCTTTATCCTATAATGTTCATCGTATACAGCAGATATAATGAAAAGATTTAAATACGAATTAATGCTATGATTAACTATGGAATCCATGTCAGTAAAGATTCAAGAATACTATTTTATTCAAAAATAATAATGGTAATAATACTTTTTAAAATATATTATAATAGCATATACCTCATCAGCAGATAATGAAACGAAATAGGATATCAATAGGAAACAGAAATTCAGCTTCATTATTCTAGTAGATACGAAAGCTAAAATTTGAGCAACGCATCACACGGCGCACAATTTATAAGGATTGATGGATTTACGTGGATGGTGGGGTTTCTAAAAATGCTTTAAAGTTTTATAACAAAAGCAAGTGACTCAGTTGTTGTCTTTTAGTTTTCATAAAATCTTGATTACCAATTATCTTCGAATCAAATTTTTAAAGGTAACACTGTGACCAATTCAATTTAATTAACATTATTAGCAGTAATCTTCAAGGTCAGAATAGTATAACTAATCTTTGTTGATTAAATATTTGATCATAATATAACAAATTAATTGCCAAAAAAAAAAAAACTATAAAGATAATTATTGCGTATCATAATGATTGTTTAGTTACTGACATCCTAAGCATGCATATCATTACTCTGACCATTTTATTCAATGTAGAAATGGAATATATAACACAGGGTTTCCCAGAAGTAAATGCCAGTAATTAAGGGAGGGATAGTATATAGTGATCAAAAATTATTTCAGTGCCCCAAAAGCGCCTTTTTATTTTAATCTGTTTCCGAGAAATGATTTTCAAAATGGTTTTCTAAGAAAACCACCGTTTTTCCAATTATAGACGAAATGCCCCTACTTTAGCTGAACATTTCTTAAGTTTGAACCATTTTTAGAAATTACGACGAAATTACTATAAGGTAGCAACCGATCTGTAAAATAACAATGCTAAAGCAAAGTAAACAAGTAAAAACGAATAATTTTCATAACACTTCGATTGAATCTCAGGAGATGACTTTTCTAGCACGACCTCGGGAAATTCAAAGAAGTTGCTTCATTTCATCAGCTTCCAACTTTTCCGGAGCTGGTCCATTTCGAAGAGATATTGAGGTCGGAAGGTCAAAAAACGTCAGAAACCTACAACAATTACAACTACAACAAGTACCTAGTTTTGTTTTGTATACATGTTTTTTACATCACACCGTTTTTTTTTATGGTTAGTACTGCAATCACAGTTTTTTTTTTCTTTTTGAATGCAGAGGCATAATTACCTGTGGAAACCGAGACAATACCATGAGGCTCTCGAGGTAAGGGGGCTCCCATGAAAGGGGTAAAAAATGTAGTAATATTTCATTCGGATTCGTAATCGTGATGTTTCACTCTTTTGTTTTCGTACTATATTTTCAAGTAGCAAGGGTAGAGTGTCCTTTTTCTAAATTGAAAATCATTAAAATTTAAATATGAGATCTACAATGAAAAAGAAAGAAATAAAGCATGACTTTTATAACCTCATTGATACTTTTTCACAGAAAATAATCTAGGAAAAAGTCATTTGAGCAGTCTAATATGGCCTACACAGTTTTGAAATGTCAGAAGTTAAACGCTTAGACTGCTCTGTAAGTTTGTGTAATCAATTAATCGTAAGCAACACATACATGTTATCTGTAGACAATAAATTTGTGGTATTAAAGGAGTTTTAAAATAACTGTTAAATTTCTGATTCGGAGGATAATGTTTTTAATGTTTAATGTTTTAACGTATTTCACACGTGTCCACTGGTTGACACTAAATGAGAAACAGCGATCTATGCGTCTTTATCATGCCACCACCGATTAATTGTCAACTGACCAAGAAATGGCCCTTTTCAGGACCTCAATAATGCCTCTAAACAACAGATATCTTGTTTTGACTTTTTCTTCTAGCACGCGGGTGGACTAAATAACTCTTAATTCAGTGAGCTCAAGACCTTAATTATTGACCACTCAATTGACATTTCTATCATCGCAGAGGCCGGAGTTGCAGCAGACAACATCCAGTTTTATCAACAGAATGTCTATACCACACATCCGCTACAGCGAAGCTGACAAATAACATCTGGAATGATCATTGCCAGAAATAATAACTTATTATCGCAACGCAAGATCCTACATGAAAAGGATGCAGAAGACAAACTAGAAACTTTTCAAATAGACGCATGGCTAGACAAGAAACATTTCCCTATTACTGTAGTATAGGGCCCGCCTCTTAATATACCTGGCACTCTGGACCTAGAACAGACTACAACCAAGAACAACACACTTGTAGTGCAAGATTTTAATGCACAGTCACAGAGATGAGGATATTCACGAACGACAGCCGTTGGTGACGTCATAGAAAACTTCATTGACGATGCTAACCTCCTTCCCATAGGCACGGAACCAAACTTCCAGTCATTCGCGAGGCAGGACCTTATCCTGCCCCAGGCCCTTCTCAAGAATCGAATTACACATGAACTCCTTGACGATCCAAATGGATGTGGCCATCAAGTCATCCATGTGAAGATACAACTGAAGGTCTCGTTACATAGGGCTGAAGCCCTAACCCTCTGAAATTTCTGAAAGAAAATGAAGTGGAAGGATTTTGTAAAGGAATCTGACATAACCAGTACATCTTCTCTTATTGTGGACAACCCTACACGAACTTTTAATAACATCGCAAAGACAATTTAAAAACAGACATCAAACATATATCACGCGGCCAGATAATGAGGCACTCACCTTTTTGGAACACCAACCCATGTCTTTTGAAGGAAAAACAAAATGAAGCAAAGAAAAAGGTTCAACAAAACCAACTTTTGGAGAACTGTATTCTAATGAGAAAAGGCTACCATGCAATGGAAAATTATATAAAGCAAGCGGCATACCTTCCACAACTTTTTCTCCGGACTCGATTAGAGAAAGTACGATCCCAAAACACAGGGGTTTGTCTTAAAACTGAACAACGAGGGGAACTCTCGTAGTTACACCCAATTATAGACAACAACGAAACTATTAATTACAGTGACATTGCAAGTGAATTTAAAAAGTCTAGTAGACATGGAGTTTGCCGTTGCAAAGCAGGCCCACTATGTCAATGTGTCAGGTGACACAGTGACTAATGAAAATTCGTGAATAGCAGCACTCACATTCTTTCCTCTAAATGTGCATATCTTTGACTGCAAACATTGGTGCTTTGCGTTAAAGTCAGCGCCTACAATGAAGTAACGCGCCAAGCTTTGAAAATAATTGCAAACCTCGAAGATACCGAAGATAGTAGGTACCTCGGAGGGCATACAGCGAAGCATGGTTATTATATGATGATTCCTATGCGTGTAGTTCTGATGTCAGGTGTAGTAGGTAATGTAAGAAGTTATCTTTTAAAGATGTCTTTATTATTATAGCAGTTTCGCCAAGAGCTGTTTTGTCCGGGTGGTCCGTTATGTGCATCAGACCAGAAATACGAAATTTAGATCGTGGTATAAGGTGTATCTTCGTTATCAGTACAATTGTAGACGTTTTTTCGTGAAGATATAAATAAGTCCGGTTCCGCTCTCCGTTGTATAAGTCCGTTTGCATTCCACGGAAGGATTGGCAAAGAGTCCGCAGCCAGCTGATTAGGGGCCATTTGGAGGACGCATGCCCTTGGATCACCTGCGTAAGCTTTCGGAGGAGGCTAAAAAGGGGATGAATAAGAGAATATAGACCGTTTACTACCTGAAAAAATTGTGGTGGTCCAAAATTATCAGGTGGCTGCTGAATAGTTTCACGTGAAGAGATCGTGCAGTGTGGTCCCAACTGTTGTGTTGGTGGTCCCTATTGCTAATAGCTGGCAACTGCATCGCTCCACATTCTTCTGCGTTAGTCAATATAATTCACGTCGGTTTTTTTTCTTTCTGAGAATAACAGCTTTTCTATGGACGTCGGAAATCTATTAAGAATACTGTTATAGAACAAAAATATTATCATAATATACCTAATAATTAAAATAATAATATAATTGTCATAGAAATTGGAAAATCAATCAAAAGAATTCCAAACTCTTCAATTTTATTCTATTACAGGCTACGAAGTTTCTAGAACCGTTTCGTTTGAATAACTTAAAAATAAGAATGTTTTGAAAGATAAAATATTATGATTTGCTCACCTTACCACATCATGAGGGAAAAAATTGGTAAATTGGTTACAATCCAGCAGTGATATGATAATGAATTATATGGTGGGACAATTGATAAATTGATGAAAGGAATGATAAAAAATTAATACGTGACCCAATGGGGCTCATCAGTATTCAGTATTGAAAGCGGTTAAGCTTCTTGAATAGCAATCGATCGATTTTAATTGCTATTGTCACAATGCCTCCTTCGAGATGAAATTTAATAAATAAAAAAAGTCACTTATTTCCTATGGAATAATTTAATAATAATAAACCTTACTAATTGAGGTACTCCTATCTTCTTGATCCATTTTAATGAATAGTCTGGAATGGAATTCATAAGGACTGTTGGTAAATATCCAGTGTTGGTCATTTCTATTAGAAATAACAGTAAATAATTTTCCTAATTATAAGAGAACTGGATTATTGCACAACTATTTCCCAAAATATAGAGAAGTATTAACAAGTGGACAATGGTAGCGTCAGAAGATTAGCCGGGAGTCCACTGGAACCGTTTTCAGACAAAATTTCAGCAAGCTGCCTGAGGTACCGATTTCAATCGGCAGAGGAACCGAACAAGCGGCAGTCAATTACCCCGTTTGCCCAGTGCAATGGGCTTAAAAAAAAATTATCAAAATGGATGTGAAGAACTTGTGCAATTGAAAATATTACATGGTAATTGAAATTATTATGTTGTACTTGGTCGGCTTATGATAAAATTCCGACATGAGAATGAATCAGAATAATAATAACGGAATTTTTTTTCTCTGCCCAAGAATATATTTATTTTAAATTTTAATTATAATACGCTTTATTTTAAGCTTTAGGTATAGCAAGTTTCATTTTTATTTTTATTAAGGTTAAGGAAGTTTATCTCGTTTACTACTTCATCAAGCCTGTTTATATTTGTATTCATTAATCACATATGAGTTTGTTATGACTTGCTAATAATAAGGGACCTTGTCCCAGGATAAAGTTTATTTTTCTATTCTATTTCAATATGTATGATACATGTATGCATAATTTATAATTTAGGAATATATGTATGTTTGTGTTATATGTAATTTATTTTATGTTATATATAAACAGGGTGTTATATAAATAAAATTAGTGATAAAGCAATAATAAATTCGAGAATAATTCGAGGACTTCGAGGCTGTGAAATGTAAAATTCAAGGCGCTTTTTATTAATTTATTGGATAAAATTTAAGTAAAAATTGGAACCATAAAATGTTGTATTTGGTCGGCTTATGATAAAATTCGGACATGAGAATTAATCTGAATAATAATGAAGGATTTTTTTTCTTTGAAGTTGTATTTATTACTGTTTGATAATAAAAAATTGTCGCTCAACTTCTTACACCGAGGTCTCAACGCGTCGCCAGAAACTTATTTCCGTTTTTCCAAAATAGCTCGTTTCCAGAGCGAACACTAAGATTTTGTTAAAAACAGTGACAGAGTACAATATATGAGTCTCCGGCTGTAGTTTTCGACAATACCAGTTGTCCAAATTAATACACATATATATATATATATATATATATATATATATATATATATATATATATATATATACATATGGGCGTTGAATACATAAAACGTATTTGTGGATAACTGCATCAAACGTTTCACGATTCTTGCAAATCACTCGAAGCAGAAGAATCACTGCACAACGAAGCTAGACACTGTCAGTTACATCGAATACACTCATTTCAAAGGAGAAGACAACTGTGAAATAATGGGTATTTTTTCAACGCTTTATTTTTATTTGGTAAACAAAATTTTCTTTTAATTTGAAACAATAATTCAAAGTTTTATTAATAGTAGCTTTCTTTCATAGTCCGAGAACCCGTGACAATAAAAGTGACTCATTTCATATAAAGGTTCGGACATTTAAAATGAACATGTCCACAGGCGTGACATGAAAAATATGTTTCTGCCAACTTATAGCCGCTGGAATACAAAACAAACTGGGCAAAACAAATAGACATTTTAGGATTATTTTTGTTTTTTTCACCGATTTCACTTAATATATGGTCAAGTAAACCTCTCGAAATTCGCATTCGCCAATTCCATAAATGCCACACGTTCACCACTAAACACTAAATTAAACCAAAAGCCGTCCTCAAAAGGATGTTCTCCGAATACCCAATCGAAGATATTTCAGCAAACCTAAAGGGTCAAGGTTTGGAAATTCATAAAATATTCCAAATGCTCAAAAATTCATATAGAGTAGAAACCAAACTACCGTTGTCTATCATCATATTAGAAAATAAGCAACAGTTAGCTAAATTAAGTAATATAAAATATTGTGAGAATATTCATATCAGGTGGGAGAAATATAACAACAAAAAAACTTTAACACAGTGTTACCTATGTCCAGAATTTCATGTTTCAAGAAATTGCTTTAAAAATCCAAAATGTTTTAAATGTTCAAATGAACATTTATCCAAAGATTGTCCTAATATACTGATTGATGGCTTTAAGCCAAAAGCAATAATTGCCAAGAAGAACATTTCTCAAACTCAGAACAGTTTCGTAGACTCATTAAATATAAAATTGTTCAACAAAGCCCATTATTCAAGGACCTCGTATTACACCTCAAGAACGAATCGTGTATAGAGAATAGCCAACGACTATCTAGCATTACCTAAAACCAACTCCAATTGTTTCGAAAAAACTTTCCCAGAAAATAAAAAATAATCTATAAAAATTAATAATGAGCCTTCTATTATAGAATGCTTGAAAGAGATTAAAAAAATTTTAAGCTTATTTAATGTTATTAACATCATCTCAAAATTTAAAACCATTATGTCAGAAATAAAAAATACTGACCATATAAGTACAAAATGTTTTTTATAATAGAAGGGTTATTATCATTATTCGATAAGTGATAGAGCACATTATATTCTGTATAGTTAGTATTGTTTACCATTTACCATATATATTTGGTTTAGAGATTTCAGCTCGTTTTTTATGGCTATAAAATCATGATTATTATAAACATAAAACATGGTTTTATTACCTCCATATTTTATGTTAACCTCTTTTATTTTAGTTTTTAGGTGGGATAAAATATCTTAATGATAAGAAAATGTCTATTCACTACTATCGGCGGAAATGTTAGTTTTTGGGGAAATCCGGTATGCGAAACCGTTTTTTTGTAAGAATGCTATACATGAACACACCTCTTTTTCGTTTCGATGTCACGTGACATGGTCTACACTCCATTAATACAGCAATTGATTTATGCACAAACAAAATCATATTTTGACAAAAGCATAGCCTCCGAAAATCCCCTGATACAGACTATTGTTATCGACAATAAAACATCACTCAACCGATATACCCAAAAAGGAAAAAAACATGTACGATTAAACTGATATTGTATTTTTGTTTTGAGTAGGTTTTTACTTCCTTATACGAAGTAAAGGAAGTATTGTAATTGCGAAAATTTTCTGTTTTCAGATTTCAACGGAAATATCCATTTTGACCATCCCTGAATCCATTTTGACTAGTTTCGTCGTGGCGTCTGTACGTACGTTCGTTCGTATTTCGCATAACTCAAAAACGGTTAGCCGTAGAAAGTTGAAATTTTGTATTTAGGATTGCTTTAAAATCTAGTTGTGAACCTCCCTTTTTGGTCAGTGCTTGATTACCGGAAGTGGTACTTTACTTGAAGGTCATAATTGATTTCCATCAAAAATTATATTAAAATAATATGCAAAACTTCTCAAATTTAGTATTTACAGCTTATATATTGATTTAAATAACATACTAGATTATGGTCTAAATTGGAAAACCGGAAGCGGTACTTTACTTGAAGGTCATATTAAACTCACCAAAAATTATATTAAAATATAATGCAAAAAATCTCAAATTTGGTAAATAGGTCTTTTATATCGATATGAATGTATCTACTTTATTTTGGTTCAAATTGGTGAGTCGAAAAGGGTATTTTACTTCAAGGTCATGATAAGCTTACATCAAAAATTATATTTAAATTAAATACGTAAATCATATGTTTCGGTAATAAAGGTTTAAAAATGCAATTTGGTTTCCAATCCAATTAAACATTTTTATTACTTGTTTTAAGTTTTAAAATTGAGTGTAAAATACTGGTTTTCCTCCCCATTTGTGTGTGTATGAACTCCGCCTGCTGATAGACTTCGGCCTGTCAGCTGTCGGTTCCAAGCCCAGATAAAGGAGGAGGTGCGCAGGAATTAGAGGTGCGTTATTATCCTCCCTTGAAGAGAGGGGGGAGCACGTATAGATGTTTAAGGGGACAGCCCCCCCACTATACTCGGGTGCTGTGGCCCAATCACCCACACGCCTTAAACTATCCGATTACGAAACCTCAGGATGAATCAAGAAAAGCTGCACTGTTTAAATGGTTACGGCTCGGTAAACGTATCTTGACTAAAGACCTCCAGATTGCGACATGGAATGTCTTATCACTTTACAGACCGGGAGCTTTGAATATGCTCCTTGAACAACTTAAAAAATATAAGAGCTATTCAGGAAGTAAGATGGATAGGAAACGGTATATTGGAGAAGAGAGAAGAAACTATTTATTACAGCTGTCATGCAAAGCAACATATACTGGCTACTGGTATAGTAGTAAGTAAAAGACTTAGACACCTGGTGATCGATTTCAAACCTTATGGTCCCAGACTCTGCTACATTCGTCTCAGAGGGAAGTTTTTTAACTATAGCATCTTTAGTGTGTATGCTACTACAGAAGCTGCCGAAGATAATGACAAAGATTCCTTTTATGATGAACTGGAAAAAGCATCAGATAATTGTCCTATCACGACATAAAACTATTCCTAGGTGACTTTAACGCACAAATTGACAAAGAGAGTTCACTGTTCCCAGCAATAGGAGGCCACAGCCTACACGACATAACCAATGATAATGGGCTTAGGCTTGTTACATTCGCAGCATTCTTAGGACTGATTGTAGGAAGTACGCTCTTTAAGTCAAAATGAATTCATAAAGCAACGTGGACATCTCCAGATAAAAAGACCACAAACCAGATTGATCATGTGCTTATAAGCTCCAGACATAAAGGCAATCTACTTAATGTGAGAACCTACAGGGGCGCTAATGAGGATTCAGACCACTACCTGGTCGTGGCAACCCTCCGAGCACGCATATCAAATGCAAGGAAAGTTAGAAGTTACCAAGTATACCATTGCAAAACTCAAAGACCCCCGTTGCATGGAAGAATTTGAGCTCAACATTAGCGAGCAAATGCAGAGAGCGAAATGCCCAACAGAGAACAGCATTGATCAGATCTGGGAAGTTTGTAAACAAGACATAAAACTAGTTGCTAAAGAAACACTAGGCTTAGAAGAAAAAAACATTAAACCTAGTTGGTACGACGAAGAGTGTAAAAGAGCCACCAATGGGAAAAACGAGGCCTATAGACGAATGATTACCGGAAGAAGAACCAGGAATCTGGTGGAAAAATATAGAAGGCGACGAAGAGAAGAAAAGAAGATCCTCAGGAAGAAAAAGTGAGAGTGGGAGAAAAAGAAGATAGAGGAAATAGAGACACTGAAGGAACAGAGGGATGTGGAAAAGTTTTACAAAAGAATTAACGAAGGAAGAAAAGCGTACGTGCCCAGAAATAGCCAGATCCGAAATATTAATGGAAAACTAATTTCAGATAAATCTGAAATATTAAATAGGTAAGAAGAGCATTATAAGGAACACTTTAAGGTGGATGATGAAGACGCTACCCCATACCAATTAGCTGAGGAGCAGGACGGGGAACCTCCTGACGAGGATGACGTGCTTGATGCCATTATGCAACTTAAGAATAATAAGCCCCCGGAATCGATGGTCTGCAGGCTGAACTTTTGAAAAAAGGAGGACCAGAAATTCTGAAGCGTTTGCACGATATTCTGTTAAAGATATGGATAGAAGGAGTTATGCCGGAAGAATGGAGGACAGGAGTAATATGCCCGATCCACAAGAAGAATGATGTCCTCGACTGTAACAATTACAGGGCTATTACCTTACTCTCCACGGCGTACAAAATATTTTCAAACGTCCTTAATGCTAAAATAAGACCTCACACTGATAAAGTGGTGGGGCAATATCAGTGTGGTTTCAGGAAGGAAAAGTCCACCATTGATCAGCTGTTTGCTCTGCGACAGATACTTGAAAAGATGAATGAATTCAATACAAACCTCCATCTCCTCTTTATAGACTTCAAAACAGCATATGACAGTGTGTATCGGGACAAGTTATACATAGCTATGAAGAGGCTGGGAATTCCGTCAAAACTAATACGACTGGTCAGAATGACGATGACAAATGCCAGCTGCTATGTTAGAACACAGGGAGATCTGTCTAATAAATTTTGTTGCGAAAGAGGATTAAGACAGGGAGACACGCTAGCATGTACCCTGTTTAACCTAGTGGTTGAAAATGCAGTAAGAGACGCACGAGTACAGACCACAGGCACTATATATACAAAAAGCGTCCAAATCTTAGCATACGCTGATGATATATGTATTGTTGGAAGATCATCGGCAGCAATGAGGGGCGCGTTTACTTCCTTTGAGACAGCGGCAAGAAAAATTGGACTTCAAATAAATGAAGAAAAAACGAAATATATGACGACAGATAACCGACAGACTGACCCAACCATCAAAATTGGCTCTTGGAACTTCGAAAAGGTAAATAGTTTCAAGTATCTAGGTTCAGTAGTAACAGCGGACAACGATATTAATCAGGAAATAACACCTCTGTTCGTTGCAGCGAATAGGTGCTATTATGGACTCCTGCAGTATATGAAAAGCAGATCGCTGTCTAGATCCACAAAGGTGAACATATACTGTACTGACATATGCGTCAGAAACATGGACAATGATTAGGGCCATAGAGCGAAAACTGCTGGTGTTCGAGAGGAAAATTCTCAGGAACATATATGGTCCCGTTAAGGAAAACAAGGAATGGAGAATCAGACACAACAGTGAACTTTCTGACCTCTATAAAGAGCCCGAAGAGGGCCGAAAGAGCCCCTCTATAACATACTGCCCGATGTTGTCATATATATAAGAATAACTAGGCTTAGATGGGCGGGTTATGTCTTACGGATGGATGATAATGTAGTCCCGAAAAAAGCATTCAATGTCGAACCAATTGGTAAGAGGAAAATCGGAAGACCAAAACTGAGATGGCTGGATTGTGTGAGTGGTGATGCCAGAGCTCTGGGCATCCAGAGTTGGTGGAAGGCCGCACGAGATAGGGAGAGATGGAAGAAGATTCTTGAGGCAGCCAAGATTCAATAATGGATTGTCGCGCTAAGGATGATGATGATGTTGAGTGTGTGTGTGTGTCAATAGATGGATGTCGCGACGCCGAGTGTCGTTTTTGAGATACTGAAATCTTCGAAACTAGTAACCAAATTGGATCACTTTTTGAGCCACCGATTTATAGTTTAATATGCGTACAAGGAAGTCATGTGTTGTCCACATCAGATATTTTGTTAACATTTTGCCTACTATTATAAACAAA
Source organism: Rhaphigaster nebulosa (assembly GCA_948150685.1). NCBI lineage: Eukaryota > Metazoa > Arthropoda > Insecta > Hemiptera > Pentatomidae > Rhaphigaster > Rhaphigaster nebulosa. Next base: position 162,808,762 of record OX411306.1, read on the forward strand.
AATCCAGTCATCTATTAACATGGAAAAGGATCATCCGGAATCATGTAAATAAAATATGTATGTATTATAAACAAATAAAATAAATGTTTTTTTTTATGCTTTTTAATTAATTATATTATAATTTTTTTCGAAAAAATAATACAGAAATGGTTTAAGATTGATTTTCGATACAAGAAATATTGGCTAAAATGAGAAACAAATAGGCTTATAAGTAAAAATAATAAATACAAAAATGTGATAATTTTCCTAATTCCCTAAAATTTATAAGTCCTTTATGGTCAAAGAAAGCTTTTTCTGTTCTCTAAAATTCATTCCATTAACTTAAAATAGATTATATGTGAGGCGAAATAATGTTAATAGTCCGGAAGCTTGTTACAAAAAAGTGACTCATTTCATTCAAAGGCTTGAGCATATAAAATAAACATGTCCACAGGCCTGAGATGAACAATGCACGTCTGCCAGCTTATAGCACCTGGAATACAAAATGGCGGCCAAAAAAACTACCTTTTAGGATTATTTTTGGTTTTTTACCTATAATTCCTAATCGGTGCATTATATCGAAAATGCTATGCTACATTAAATTAAAGAACATCAAATTTTGCTTCTAATAGTACCACAACATAATAATTTGGTTAACTAGTGTGATCGAAAAACACGGTCAAAACGACGGTTTTGTTAAAAACAGTGACAGACTATACATGAGTCTTCAGTTTGGAAATAAGTACTCTAAGCAGAAAACTCATGAAATAAAAGTTGTAGAGCATCAAATTCTGCGTCCATTGAGCACAACAATTCTTAAATTTTAAAGTAGACCTCTTGAAATTGGCAATCTCCGGAACTCCAGCAATTGATATTTTAACCCAGTTTGGTTTTGCACAAATGGAGTAATTTTAATTTTCAGGTATGTTGTATGTATTCCCCCTCTTGTATAAAAATACAAATGTTCGACCTCCTCCGTCTTGTGCGTTTTTCGTAATCTTGAAAAACCGTTTAGAAGAAACTTTTTTTCAGTTTTTCCAAAATAGCTCGCTTCCGGAGCATTAAAGGTTAAAGAAGGTAAAATTTCCTGCAAGTTTGCACATAATTGTTTTGATTTAAAGTGAGAAGTTGGTCGGGGGGTGCGGTCAAAGAATTAGACTACTATAAGCGAACTTATATAATTGTGCCGACGTTTCGGCCTAAGTTTTAGGCCATCTTCAGGGCTAAAAGGAAAACAAAATAACAACAATGAAAAAAGAGAAAGAGGCAGTACCAGTAACAGTAAAAATGATAAAAAACAGAAAATACAAGTAAGATAAAAAAGTATGAAGTATAATTGTTTTGAATATTCGGAGTAACTACAGAGATACAGGACTGTGAAAATCTGCAAAAATTATCAAAATGTTGGATATGACAGTGGTTTCGCATTAGATGTGATTTATTTCAAGCACATTTAAAACTACAGAAACCTCGGGTGCTAAAAAAAACTTTTTTGCCAACATTAGGAGGGGCAGGTTTCAAACTGGTTGCCAAAAATCTCCAACTTTTAGGACTTTTTTTGGCTTTTCACTTGTAATTCCCAAACGGTGCATTCTATCAAAAAATTATAATACATATACAATTGGAGTTGGTTTTAGGTAATGCTAGATAGTCGTTGGCTTTTCTCTATACACGATTCGTTCTTGAGGTGTAATACGAGGTCCTTGAATAATGGGCTTTGTTGAACAATTTTATATTTAATGAGTCTACGAAACTGTTCTGAGTTTGAGAAATGTTCTTCTTGGCAATTATTGCTTTTGGCTTAAAGCCATCAATCAGTATATAAGGGCAATCTTTGGATAAATGTTCATTTGAACATTTAAAACATTTTGGATTTTTAAAGCAATTTCTTGAAACATGAAATTCTGGACATAGGTAACACTGTGTTAAAGTTTTTTTGTTGTTATATTTCTCCCACCTGATATGAACATTCTCACAATACTTTATGTTACTTAATTTAGCTAGCTGTTGCTTATTTTCTAATATGATGGTAGACAACCGTAGTTTGGTTTCCACTCTATATGATTTCTTGTTCGCTTGGAATATTTTATGAATGGAATATTATGAATTTCCATACCTTTTTTTACAAGTTGGGGCATCACTCCGGGAAACAAAATTCAAAATCCATGTTTATATTTCGTCCAATCATCAAGTGGTCCAACACTTTTTGAAGATGATTTTTTTCAAACACGCGTGAAACTGTGAATGAGAATTGACTCACCTAATTACTAATATTTGGGAGTCTGAAAAAATGCCAGAATCTGGAAGGAATCAGTCATCACACTCGTTTTAAGAATAAAATGCTAAAAACTGCAGCAATTACCGAGGAATCTGCCTTCTGAATTCTGCTTATAAAGTATTCTCTGTTGCCTTATGTAAATGGTTAGTAAAATACGTAGAACTACAGTAGGGGGTGACCAAGTGGAGTTTAGAAAAAATAGGTCAACAATAGACTAGATTTTTTCCTCAAGGTAAACAATGTAAAAAAGCAAACGAATTTAACAAGAACGAATTCAAAAGACAATTACGACGATCTCAGAGTTTCCCATTTCTTACAAGTTTAATACATCAAATGGCTTGAACATATAAATAGGATGGATGATGGGCGAACAGCCAAAACATTGTATCAGGGAACATTGAACCGATGATGGAGTCAGACCTCATGGAAGGTGAAAGGACTCCATAGCAGAAGAACTAAGGATGACAAGAATTTCATACAGAGGAGTACTTGACCCCAATGATTGGAAAAAGGCAGCTTCATGCACCTATTGAGCAGTTAAATAAAAAAAATAACTTGTTTCGTTCTCTTTAAATATACATTTTTGGTGCAATGGCTGTTCTCACATAATCAAGTATTTCTTTTACTGTTGTTTTATAATAATTGTCTTTTACGTAAGTGTAGAACTGCTAAGGGGTAAAAGAAAATACATGGGAGGTAAGATGTTTTATACTTCAAATAGGGCTTCTTTCGGCCACTAGAGAATATTACTTATGCTTAGGATTTACCCCATGATTTTCTTGAATTAGGCTAGAAACCCACAATTAGAAAATGTTAAAAAACCTCAAAGATCTGTGTCAAACTTTGGCAAATATGGTTTCAGTGGCATTTAAACTAGGCAATGATTGTTCTTCTATCATGAGTCTCTTATATTTCAACATAGAGGAAACTTAACTTTGTTGGTGAAGAATTGATACTGTAAGTGCAACAACTGTAGTTCTACCAAATGCCTGTCTCTAGATAATCCATGAAAGTAAAATGTATTAACAAATAAACGATGATATATTGTACCTTTGAGATCACCTGGGCGTTATTTCATAATATAGTACAAATGGAAAGGTTCGTGTTGAGAGTTCTCAAGTTACTTATTGTCATTAGATAATAATAATTTTATTCTTTTTTTATTTACTGTTTTTTAATATAACTATTTTAGATGTTATCGTGTTTCACGTGCAACTTAGCCTATGACTAACACTATAAAATGTTAAAATATGATAACATTTAAAATAGTAAATTAAAAAAACATTGAATAAAATTATTATTATCTACGAACGCTAGGTAACCTGTAATCTCTAAAAATAAATCTTTCCACTACTATTTTTATCACTTATACTTTATGATGAAATAGGATCCTGGTTGTTATTGTAGCTTTATTTATTTTTATGATCCATACAAGAAGTGTAATCAGTACAATATTATATAACATATATATATATATATATATATATATATTTTATACATCATACATATGTAGTAATTATGTATACCATATATATGTGTATGGATAACAAGAATACCGTAAATATACTTTATACCAGTTTTTAAATTGAAAAATAAATTATGGTGACAGATTCGTCCTTATGTGGAGTGCCTCATAATTAAATCATTAATTACAGTAAATAAAATAAAAAAATTCTACACTTAGTTTGAATTTTATTTACCCTTGAAATGTGTCAATTATTATTGCCATACCCTATAGTTTTTTTTTAAAAACGGTTCTGGAAAAGAAAATAATAATTCGTGCCGAAAAAATTGTTATATCCTCCCAAACTCACCTTATGGGAACCATGCCCAGCCAAAAATAATTTATCAATACGTATATGTGTTCCAACCAAGCACTTTATAGTGATCCAGAGGCTAAAAAAGTAGTGAAATTAGATCTAACCCCATTTTACAAGATTGAAAAAATAAGATTCTACAATTTCACCTAATAATGAAAACTTCAGGACTAAGGCTGATAAAACCATATAAGTATGAGTACAACTTTTAACCAAAATGCTGACTTTGTAATGGAGATATAATTTACTTGTAATGTGTTAATTCCTAATCAGAGGCTAAACATATCTCATGAGATAAGAATCCCTGATCAAACTCCTTTGACTAGAGGCCAAAAAAATTGAACCCAGTTTCTTTTTTTCCAATTCAGTGATTGAGCAGAAGACATAATTCAACAATTCCCAAATTTTCCCTTGTCAAATAGGTGTTATACATTTTATTATAAATTATATATAGTTTTTTTTATAAATTTTACTAAACATTTGCCTTATCCATATGAGATGCCTCCTATTAATTTTCCCAAAGTGGATATATTAACTTTTGATAGAAAATTCCTTAATTATATGTAGCTATGATGGTAGTTTCCATTAGCTATAACTATTTCAACCTAATCTTTGGATAAAATCCATTGACCAAAAATTTCTTGGTTTGGTAAAATTATTGTACAACTATCCTTGGATTTTTATAAAAATTTCATTCCATTCATATCCTCTTTAGGTACAGCAGCCTTAGTGCCAGGCTAGGCGCGAGCCTGTCCGGGTTAGCAACCGGAGGAGCACAGCTCATTACCGCGCCCAATCACAGTACATTAACACACAAAGATCACTACATCCGTCCCTCGCCATTACCCAGGCGGCTGGTGCAGCCCTCCCGGGGGGTCGCTCGAGAGGGTACAGGAGATAAACAAGGTATGGCACTCCTTGGCCGCTGGGATAGTACAGGAGCCCGCTCATCCTAACCTGGAAGGAGTGGCTGCTCTATCAGCCCAGTGTAAAAGTTCGGACGCTGTAGTAGTGCCAGTTGGTGACTGGATGGGACCCTGCTGCACGGACCGGAGTTGCACTCCCGAGGCCACTGGACTTCTCTCCTGGGAGATTACCTGTTCCGGTCAAGTGGTGAAGGTGGCGAGGATGGATGCAAACCTACACTAACACCACACAGTAAACAATACAGATAAATAACAAACAATACCAATGGAAAACTTTAAAGTAAACGAGCAGCCTAATGTGCCAGCTGCGCAGGGGGAGGAAGAGCGGTCATCCCAGACCGCTACAAATTTTGAAGCCACAACAGGGGAGCCAGAGCAGGTTGCTGCGCCCACACAGTCTAGGATGCTGCGACCTTATCAGCTCCCCTCTAGCCTTCCAAGCAGAAGGGAGAACTCTGATGAAGAGACCTCCCGCTCTCGATTGACTCGATCGATCGAGATGGAACGGCTAAATCAGCCTACAAATAGCAGAGCACCTAAAGGGGAAGGAGAGGAGCTCAAAGCCGCTGCCTTAGCAAGAGCTAAGCAGAAAAAGAAAATTTACAGGCAAAAGAAAAGGCGGGCCGAGGCTATTCAAAGGCAAGCCGAAAGGGAGGCCATCAGGACGAGGCGTCAAAACCCCGTTTCTGACCCGGCTACCCAGAGGCGGCCTAGTATCAGCGGGCGCCCCGCGGGCCGTTCCCCTCTGGCTCGGCTTGGAGGGCGCGGCCCGGGGACAGTCCTCGAACCGATTCGGGAAAGGGAGGACGGGGCTTTGCCTCGGTCCACCCCTCCTTCCCGACGCGGAGGGGACTCAGCGAGCGCCTCAAGAGCAGGTCCGTCTAATCCATACCAGAAAAGGATTAGGCCTATGGAGGAGTCTCCACCGACCGATACGCGTCGGCAAGACTCTAAAAGAGCAAGATCCTCTCCCAAGAGGACCAATGAGCCTGCAGCGGGACCATCTCAGCAGAGCGCCCAGGAGGATCAGGGGAAACCCCGATCCTACAGGGATGCTGCTGCTACTAGCACAAGGGCCTTGCAGGTGGTCATTATAGGGAGCCAGGAGGGTGCCCCCATTACTCAGGAAGAGGCCCAACTCATCCGAAGGCTCCTCATAGCCGAAATTGAGAGGAGAGCTTATGAGTCAAGACCTAGAAGTAGACCTCTTGAATTCATCAACTCAGGTTATCAGGCGGAACCGGGATGGTTCCTCCTAACCTGTAAAAATGAAGAAACCAGAGACTGGCTTCTCAGTTGGGTACCTCCTACGGACCGTGGGTTTGTAGTGAGGCGGTCCGCCGAGGCTCTCTGGCCCACTAGAATTGCTATTGGGCTGGGGGCTGTGGTGATCGAACCCGGCAGATTGGTCAGCCTCCTGGAATTTCAGAACCCAGAACTGGCGGGAACCAACCAGTGGCAGTTTCTGGGAGTGGAAGGCGATCCAGGACATCTGAGGGGCATCTTCAGAGTCCCAACCAGCACGATCGCCTGGCTGGAGGCGAACGGATGGCGGATCAGCTATGAGCTGGTGTCGCTGACCGTCTGGAGAACGCCCTCGGCTCCGGCTAGACAACAGCCCCCACAGGAGGATCAAGGGAGGAATGGGCGTTAATAGGCCCCTGCTCCTCCACCTGCCACAATCATGGAAAACGCTGGGATCGAGGTATGACAAATTAATTTACAGCATAACAAGTCGGCTACGGCTGAATTAGCGAAGCTTCTTTCGGGGGTGAAATCCACCCTCGTTTTAATACAAGAACCTTATTGTTTTAGGGGAATGATTAAAGGACTTGGGGGTATCGGCGGAAGAATCATCCGCCCACCCTCATGCGAAGCACCAAGGTCATGTATCTGGGTCTCTAAAGACCTTCAGATACTACCTTTGTCCCAGATTAGCACGAAGGATGTGGTGGCCCTGGCCATTACTACCAAGGTCAGTAATATTAAGGCTTAAAATGATTATTGCCTCCATATATGTACCCCATAATTTGGATCCAACTTATCATTACATAGAAAGTCTCTTCCGCTTTGCAAGGAAGAATGATCTACCACTCTTAGTAGGCGGAGACGTTAATGCCCATCACCGTGTGTGGGGCAGTTCAGACACGAACGAGCGAGGGGAAACCTTGCTCGAATATATAGCCTCTACAAATTTAGAGATATTAAACAGAGGTAGCGAAGCTACCTTTGTCACTCGAGTCAGAAGCGAGGTTCTGGATATCACACTCGCCTCTAGTCAGATTAAAGACCTCTGCAAAGACTGGAAGATCACCTCGGATATTACACTGTCCGACCATAGGATGATCTCATTCAAGATTAACTCTGAACAAACCTCCCCAACTCTGAAGAGAAACCCCAGAAACACTGAGTGAAATCTATTCAGGGAAAGGTTGGATAGATGCCCATACATCCCTATGGGCAGACTTCAAACCAAAGTTCAGATAGAGGAAGAAACTACACTCTTAGAGAGAATAGTACAAGACGCATACGAGGCGGCCTGTCCCTTAAAGGCAGAACCCAGGAAAAAGATCAGATGGTGGTACATTGAGCTGTCTAAGCTACAAAAGGCTACAAGAAAGGCCTATAATAAGGCATATAAATCAAAGCAGAAGGCTGACTGGGATCTGTACCGGGTCGCCTCTAACTCATACAAAAAAGAAATAAGGAAGCATAAACGGGAGGGCTGGCGTAAGTTCTGTAGCAATATAGAATGCACGCCAGAAGCCTCTCGCCTAGTTAAGCTGCTTGGGAATGACGCCCAACAGCCACTGGGAGCCTTAAAGAAACCTAACGGACTCTGGACCTCCAACTTGGTGGACACCTTGTCTCATCTGATGGAGACCCACTTTCCGGGTTGCAGTATCACCAATTCAGTCAACCCTCCCTCAAGTATGTACCCTGGCAGTGATACTAACGACACAGAGGAGGATTGGGCTCTGGCAGAGTCCATAGTCAGTGACGGGGCCATTAGGTGGGCAGTCGGGGAGTTCAAGCCGTATAAAGCCCCAGGCACTGACGGTATCCTTCCATGTATGCTCAAAGAGGGCCTCAATGCTCTGCTCCCCCGAATCAGAGCACTTCTAGGAGCCTCTCTAGCCATCGGGTACATTCCAGAATCCTGGAGGAAATCCCTAATAGCTTTTATCCCGAAGAATAGTAAGGAGGATTACAGTGTTGCTAAGGCTTTTCGACCTATCAGCCTATCCTCCTTTCTTTTTAAGATCCTGGAGAAGCTGGTAGCAGTACACCTTACAAGTAAGGTTCTACCAATCCATCCCCTTCACCCTCAACAGCATGCTTACCTCCAGGGAAAATCAACTGAAACTGCCCTACATTCCCTAGTTGGAAAAATAGAAAAGGCCTTGGTATACAAGGAATCCGCCTTAGGGCTCTTTTTCGATGTTGAAGGGGCATTCGACAGAACCAGGCCTGAGGCAGTTTGTAGAGCTTTAAAAGAAATATCTGCCCCACCTACTATAGCCAGATGGGTCGGATTTGTTTTGAAGAACAGAATAATAGTCGTCTCAGAGGAGGGCACCAGACTAGAGGCGCAGGCCTTCACAGGCTGCCCCCAAGGGAGCTGCATCTCCCCACTGCTCTGGTGCCTTGTAATGGACAAGTTGTTAAGAAGACTAGAGGAGGCCGGATTCTCTGCCCAGGCATTTGCAGATGACGGAGTAATCCTCATAACAGGTAAGTTTATTGCCACCATCTTTGAGCGCATGCAGGTTGCTTGCGATATTGTTCAGACTTGGTGTAACGAAGTTAGACTTTCAGTAAATCCAACTAAGAATGAGTTGATTCTCTTTACAAAGAAACGGAAGCTGGACGCTTTTAGGGCTCCTACCTTTTTTGGCAAACAGCTCCAATTAAGTCAACAAGTCAAATACCTCGGGATTATTTTGGATTCCAAACTAAACTGGGGTTCTCATTTGACTGAAACCAAAAGGAAAGCAATAGCATCCTTTTGGCACGTTAGACGCGCTGTGGGCACAACCTGGGGCTTTAAGCCTAGGGTCATGCACTGGATATACACAGCGATTATTAGACCTAGAATTCAATATGGAAGCATAGTGTGGTGGACAGCCTTGAATAGGGCCTCCCATGTTCGTACACTCAGCCGTATTCAAAGGATGGCATGTATGAGCATTACGGGAGCGTTTCGTACCACACCTACTAAGGCTCTAGAGGTCCTCCTGTACCTAACACCGCTTCACCTATGGCTGAGGGGCGAAGCGGTTATGACCTATCTAAGAATTAAGGAAAACAGACAGTGGCAAGAGCGGGGCGAACTCACGGGCCACTCAGTTATTGCCAAGGTGGTGGAAAAGGAGATTCCTATCCTCCAATACTGTTGCCCTCAACTTAATAGAAATCTTACTCTAGACTCTAAAGTGAGATACTCTTATCCTAGTATATCCGACTGGAAAAGCGGTTCAATTGCCACTCAAACAGGCAACCTATCCTGCTTCACGGACGGATCATGGAAGGACTCGACCGGATTAGCAGGAGCGGGCGTCTACATTGAGGATTTAAGCATTAACATAAGTCTACCACTAGGTAAACACTCTACTGTGTTTCAAGCAGAAGTGTTCGCGATACTGTCTGCGGCCACATGTACGGAGGTCATCGGCTGCGACAGGGCCGGAATTACTATTTACTCAGACAGCCAATCGGCTCTCCTAGCCCTGGAATCCTCTAGGGTGACTTCCGCATTGGTAAAAGAGTGCAAACAGGCATTGGATCTACTTGCCTCTTCGAAGAGACTGGAATTAGTTTGGGTTCCTGGACATAAAGGAATCAAAGGCAATGAAATAGCCGACAAGCTTGCAAGAGAAGGTGCTGAGAACCCTATTTTTGGGCCAGAACCTTCAGTAGGCATCTCTAAAAGATATCAGCGGAAGAAGGTCCAGGATTGGACATGGAATTTAGCAGGTAAGGAGTGGAGGGGGTGTAAGGGCCTTAGACAGGCTAAGGAACTAATTAAAAAACCCTCTGCTTCTAGAACCAAATGGCTGCTGGGCCTCAACAGAAAGGAACTCCGACTGCTTATAGGGGTACTTACAGGGCACTGCAGACTTAAAAGACACTTAAAGATATGTGGAATAGCGGGAGATGAGACCTGCCACTCCTGTGGGCAGGCACCTGAAACTGCTCTACACTACATAGCCGAATGTGATAGATATGCGTCACTGAGATACAGACTGTTAGGATCTGACAGAATCAGAATACAAGAGGCTCCCTCCATCGAATGGACATCCTTTCTGAATTTCATTAGAAAAACCAGAAGGTTCGATATGGAGGGTTAAATAGCTATTTCTGTTGGTAATCCTCCGGGGTTGGCAAAAAGGACCATCAGGCCCACTTGCCGGACTTTGTCCCCCCGCCCTTGCCAGTACCAGTACCAGGTACAGCAGCCGACATAGAAAACTGTTTGGTCGTCGTTTCTGTCCATTCCTCTTGAATGTTCAAAACACTGCAGCCTTCTGGTTTCAATAAATATAGAATGTTTTATCGCTTATCAAATTTTCTGTAATAATGATATGTTAAAGTCATAAGATCCCACAGCAAAAAGTGCATCTTTGAATTTTAGGGCATCTTGCAGATCCATTGTGTAGGTTTGGATATAGTATAGGACCATTCCTAATAGAAAGGAGTTATAAATTATTGTTACTGTTTTCCAGTATATTTAAACACACATTAAACTGGTTTAGAAGGGATTAATAGAAAGGAAATTTTATGATCCCATTTTAATCACAATTTTATTGTTAGGAATCTAATACAATGTTATACAAACGCAGTATAAGCAAAAGCAATAAATAAAAAAAAAATTACTGGCACATCTTGTATACAAATATTTTACAATATGTTACAACTACATCAAATATAATATAATTTAGAGCAGATGAATGTGACATTAACACTCACATTCACTTTTTATGTAACAACGTATATGTACACATTATTTACTACTTATCACTTTGTATTAAACGCAGTAAAAAAACAGTTTTTAACATACTCGACGATACTCTATAATAATCAGAAATCATCTATGAGTTCTATGAGGAATTAATCCTAAAATGAGATCATTCCATCATTGATTATTAAATTTCAAAGAGTATGGATTACATAAGATCTAAGGAATAAATACAATGGTCATGATAATGTTAATAATTATTATGTTACATCAGGAACTTTAAATCAAGGATGTAAAAAGATTGTTAATAATAAAGATACTTCACACGTCCCTAGAATAGGGACTGAAAGACCTCAGTTTCTTTTACATCAGCAAACACAAATAAAAGCGCCTAATATATAATGAGGCTGATTTATAAAACAATAAATAATTTACAATCGGCATCACCGACTTGATGATCCTTTCCTGATTAGCAAATCATTTTGAACAATTTGTTAATCGATTAAGGGTCATTTTACATAGAACTGCTAATTAACTTGAAAGAAGGCATCGAAGAATAAAGTTTCTGAGTGATTTTTCATCTGACCAAAAGACGTCATTGATTACCGATTTTTGTATTTGAATACAAATTTATGCCTTTACAATTCCACGAGTTACGTCTTATGTTATGGAATATATGTTCTATTATGGTATACAGATGCTACTGAACTGTCTCCTGACTGATATGATGAATTATATTTTTGGAACTAAATAATTTCTATTTACTACTGTTTACAATACAAGTAAAGGTGCACACAAGTAATGATTACATATTTATTAACAAGTGCATCCACATTATTTTCAGTGGCCTAAAATTACATAAATAATTTATTATTTCTCATCAAAATATTATTGTATTATCTTTCGAATAATGAACTAATTAATCATATTCTCCGGCTATTGAAGAGAAACATATCAACCTGAAAAATTAAAAAACAAACCATATATGATACCTTCAAAATCTTGCAAGACCAACAGTTTGCCAGCATATAATTTGTTTAATAATAAGAACTTGAAAATAAGCAGCTAATTACTTTTGTAGTTACAGTACTTTATAGGATACAAATTTTTTTTAAAACATGCATGATTGAATCAAAATGCCTCTTTGTGGAAAAAATTAAAACATTTCTATTATAAATATATTACTTCATATCAGTGGTTACAGAATTTTGAACAATCAATTAGTGGTATTGAAAAGCATGACAAGGAATCTTGGGGTTTCACAAATTATTGATTATAATAATAAGAATCAATGCCATTTGTAATTTAATATCAGAAAACAGAAGTAAAATTGAGAATATAAGCTTATCACAATCATTAACTTTAAATATTATTGTAAAATAACTTCATTTCAATATTTGGAGAGCAAAGTTTCCACAAAAAATAAATACATTTTACCACTCTGAACAAATGGCAATATATGTATATATATATATATATATATATATATATATATATATATATATATATATATATATATATATATTTTAAATATAAGGAAAAACACCAGTATGTATGAAATAAATTTTCAAAGCATATCACTATTAAAATTTCCTTTTATTGTCAAATTTGCTTTTTATACTTGTGAAAAAAACAAAAAAAAAAAACAGTTTTGCATTCTAATATATTCTTCTTAGTAATGAACTTTTAATAGATACCCATCCCAGAGAATTCTTGGGAACATAAATGTTTTAATCCTTGGTAAGCACCGAAATGTTACCTGCTGATGATATAAATATTAGTAAATTAACTCTAATAAAACGTTATGCTAGCTATAAAAAGACAAAATATATGTTTAGCTTTTAGTTTTCCTCAATAACCTTCAAAAATACAGACGAAAACCATAAAGGAAATTTTTTTTTTATAAATAATAAATTTAACAAAAACAAAACAATATTTAAACATAAGTATAACAAAAGATAAAAGATTCATATTTCATAAAATATAATTATATCAACTGAAGAAGTAACTATTTAAATATTGTCGATTAATTATTTATCTTACCTATAATACTAGACTATTCTATTATCAAGAATGACTGATATCAGTTTGACAGTTTATTAAACAAGAGCGACCCTTGCAAAAAAAGGATACAAATTGAAATAATCAGATATTTTCTTATAATCTTCAATAAGTAATTTCCTTCTACTATATTTTATAAGATGTATTGTTGAGAATATATCAAAATATTTCACCCAAACATGGATTATCAAAATCACAATAATTTTCCTAAATTACTCGACTACAAACGACTGTCTACTTTGTTTTTTAAAGTAGAAATACAATAACATTATTAAGAAATTGCTGAACTTTTCTATATTACAAAAGTATACCTACCATTAATTTAAGTAAATTTTCCTCTTAGGAAAAAAATTACAAAATTCTTATAATTTATCAGAAGATTAATGATTTTAGAGACATTTCTTTGAGAAAAAAAATCACTCAGATCTAAAGAGCAGTCAATTTAATCCACGTAAAATGACCCGAATATCTAAGTGAAAATATATCAAGCACGTTTACATGCTCAATTTCAAGTTGTACATGCTAGGGCCAGTCGCCCGTGGACTACTTGCTACTTGGTCTCTCGCCTACTTGCTGGTGGCACGTATACGGGCTGAGAGTACCTCTGCTTTCGACCTGCTGCTGACTCAGGCTTTATATAAGGCCTTGTTCCTCCTCTTCGAAATTCTATCGATCCTAAAATTAAGAATAAGGATATTTTATGCTTTCTAAGGACCAACCTTTCTTTTTTTTTTTAAATAAATATATAATTTTCTGTAAGACAAATTTAATTAAAGTTTTAAAATTATTCATTTTAACTAAAAACATTTTATTACATTATTAACTTTGAACTTATTCAGAATAAATTATAAAATGATTACTAAATACTGCTAAAACAATATAAGTGAAGTAGGATCATTTTAATAACTTTAGCAGCATTAACTGATGAGTCTGGAATAGCTCAGAAAAATAGGTGTCTTTTAGGCGTACAAAACAATTTTAGGTAAGGATCGCTTTCCTGGAAGCCAATATTTTTATTTAAAATATTCATTGTTACCTGTGGCAAAGAAAGATGGAAAAAATGGAGGATGAAAACCTTTATAGTATGGGCCAGAGAGACAGACCCTGTGACTGAGCTTGAGGCAGATTGATGATAGAGACAAAGTTTGGTGTCAACCAATAGAAAAAATCGAATATCAGCCACTTTCGCATAAGAAATCGACAGATATACACTTAGGAATAAGTAATATAAATAAAAGTTAGGACATAGATTCACTAGACAGGAGAAGCTTTTCCATGAAGAAAGTTTAGGGCAAACAAAAAAAACTGAGCTTGAGAGAAAAATTAAGCTGGCACAAGATCAACCGATAATAAACTGAATATAAAAAACAAATTATATCCAATATAATTTGATCTTGTGTTCGTAATACAGGGGAGCTGTAGTACTATACTGTACTAAATAATAACATACAAATTGGCAGATTTGAACATTGTATACATATAAGTCGTAAAATATCTTCAAGAATGTATTAAGCGATATGTAGTTTCTGATGACACAATAAACAAATTTCAATGTGTGTGTGTGTGTGTTTATTAGCTATAGAGATTAAGACCTTATAAACAGTAAAATTAAAGAATTACCTGAGAAGTGATTATTCCTGTTACTATTATTATAACCTTGATGGTCGTTGTTTTGTAAGTTAATATTTTCTATTGGCTCCTAAACAAATAGGTTTAATTTGTTAGGTCTTAATAAAAGAAGTTAAAAATATATATAATTTAAATAAAACTGTAATGTTATTACCTCAGTAATAGGTAAGCAATCATCTTGAAGAACTTCTTCAAAATTACCATATTCTAGAAACCTCACCACACAGGTTTTCTTTGAAATGCCTGTAACCTCAGCATTATAATACTGAAAAAAACAAAAACAACTATCAATAATGTTATTAAAAAAAGTAAAAACATTAAACTATAATTAATCTTAAAAATACAAAAATTATGTTTTTATTAATAGTCTTTTTCAAGATCCAGCTGGTGACACCACTTATCGGCAACTGAAAAATGACGTCATAGAAGTTTTTGAAATTCCTAGTTATGTATTGTTTTAATTTTTTAGGTCGTTTATTTTAAGGCCATGATCGGCAGTTTAGAAGAGTAACATGGAAAATCTTCAACAGTAGGAATGTTTAAAAAACAACAACAAAGTTTTTGATAGGACCAAAGTTTAATTATATATTTCGCTGTCAATGAAAGGACGGCATAATACTTCACGAGGCTTTTCAGATTAAAAGGTGAATTAATAAAAAGTCAACTTTATCCTTTTTTACCACTTTTTTCCAGTAGCATCTTTCAGACAATGTCTTTGTCTTGACATTGACATTCCACCAGGATTTGAAATCTATAACGTCAGAATATGTGATTGTCTTGAAATTAAACTACTCACCTTTAGTGCTACTGTGAATTATATCACGTACTTCTGGTGAGTGAACATACGATTTTCTTTTGGAATTTTAAGCTTTATGCTTGCAAAATCTCTGTCACAGTGGTAACAAGCCTCTTTGCGAAAAATAAATGTGGATTTTTATGTTGTGATGGCTGAGAATGCCAGTAGAAACTTTATCAAGATATTATTTTTAGTTTGTCCAGGGCAGCCGTCAAAGAAGTGTAACACTATTATTTCTTTTGGAATATTCATATGAATGTAGTAATTTAACCCTTTCGCTGCTATGAACTCATATAGTAGTCCGGCTTGTTTATTAAAAATAATACAATTTAAAAAATTAAAAAATAAAATAAAAACATTAAAATTTTTTTTTAAATAAAAAGAAAAATTAACTCTGCCAGTGCTGGTCCACTGTCCGAATCTAAAAGGAGGATGGAAAACATTATTAGAAAACCTAGAATGGAAAAAAAATGATAAACACTAAATGCAAAAAGTGTTCAGCACACGGGGCACTGCAGGAGCTAGACTATCCCGCGTATCCTCCCACTGCACGAGTATTACGCAGCCAAAGGGTTGAAAATGATGCCACTCTGTCGGGGTGTCTTGACTCTCGTGGTAGGAGTAGAAAGTTGCTTTGCCTGTTTTCATATTATGAACACAGAATTCATATACCCATAATTGAAAATAAAACATTTCCTAGACTGGAACAACTGGCAATGGGATATTTTGCATTTAATAAAAGCCAATCCCATAATAATACTGCCTGTACTGATGTATATTTTTTGTATACATTTTGACAAAAACCGAGATGAGCCCTTTTCGAAATCAAATTTCAATTGAAAACTAGATATTAAAAAAAATCCAGAGAACAAAAAGAAAATGATAATGAAAGATGTATCTAGTTATTAGTAACAAATGCCTGTTGCGTTGGTTTCATAATACAACTTTAATTATCATTCTTTCTATGCATTCTGTAATTTTTTATATGTTAGTAATATAAAAATAGAATATTAATAAAAATAAATTACAAATTTTACTTACAACATTATCTTCCCAATATTTAGCCATGCACTTATCTCCTACTTTCCATCTATATTTCCCTGCATTTTCTGGTTTGGGGGTTGCATTGTGATTAACATTATTCTTTGAAGAATTCACTGAAAAAAATAAATAAAAATAGAAACTGTAGATGCCTACAAACTATCTTAATACACTTATCCTAAAAAAACATTCCTTTGATTTAGACAATACACCCAAATTTGCCATAGTTCTCTCCTATGAAAAAAAAGATCTTTCTGCAATAGATGACATCTATCTAAACCAACCTCAATCATTAAGTTAATGATATTCTGAATTGTTATTATCACTGGATTACACAACAATGTGATCATCATTATTATTGTACTTAAATCTTCATTAGCTATTAAAATATTAATTTCAACAAACACAAGCAGTGAAAATTTACTGAACCAATAATAATAAATTTGTATTTATGATATAGCAAAGCAATCAATTTTAAGTGATGAAATTAATGAATCGTCACTTTTGTCAACAATTTTGTCTCTGTCACTTACTGAACTGATTTGAAGGTGGCAACAATGGCGGAATGAACGCAGAATCTTTGTATGGGAATTCTGGAATATCCGGCATCCCTGCTGGTTTGAAATAGTTCGAATTTTGACTTCTATAGTCTCCTCCACTACTTAAGTTATAACCTTAAAAAAAAAAAAAAATTAGATAAAAAAGTGCATAATTTGTAAACATTTTTAATGAAAATAATTAAATGTTTGAGCATGACTACCTATAGAATCCATTTTGTAATTATTTCTGTAGCCATTATATTGTGGTGGACTTGTTTTACTTCCAAAGTAGTTGTCATTTTGTCTAACTTGCTGCTGATCATTTCTATTAGCAAAGTGATCAAATGGGTCATTGTTTGTTTCAGATCTTCTATTTTGGTTTTGAAATCGAGGAGGTTTTTGGTCTGAAATTTTTATTAAAAAATCATTATTAATTCTAAAAAAAATAGATAAATAAAAATATACAAGAACTAATCATCCTTAACACTTTCACTGCAGAAGTCATTCTAGAATGCCTAGTGTGGTTCACCGGCAAACAGGTGAAATGGCCGGTTCATCGTGCAGGTAAAAATGTTTACCCAACCTTCACTAACCGTCAGTGTTTCTTGAAGAACGTTTCTATTTATGACTCTCCAATCAAGATATTTTTAATATTGATGTCAGGTAAAAAAAAATCACATTTCTAAATTAATATTTTCTTATTAAAAATACACGGCAATTTAATAAAAATCATGGAATTATGGAAAAATCATTTATTAAAGTTTTTCCGTTTACAGATTGTGCATGAAATAAAGAGTTATTTTTTGTCTATTTCAATCAAAATGGACCCTGATTCTAATATGTATTTGTTTTATATGAGTGATTGTTTTATATAATTTCCAAACAATGCTTTAACAAATATTGTTGGGATGAAAGTTGTTGGGCATTAAATTTTTCCAAAAATATATATCCACAAAGTTTTTTAAAAAAGGCTTCAGCGTTAAAACGTCAAAATTCAAGTTTCAATTTACTATGGAATGTAAACATCACCTCTATTGTTTCTCGCTCATGGTATATCAAAAAAAAAATTGGAAATGGTTTAAAAATCTACTACTGATGACGTAAGGACCAAGTACTGACGGCTCACAGTTGTTAATCAGGCCTTGTACAATGCTACAAGAATTAAAATATATAGGAATTATAAACGTTTTTCCACCATAATAAACTCCTACTGTACAAAATAAAGAATACAATTTAAAAAAAAAAAATTTTAGTTGAGTAAACATCATTTTTTGT
Organism: Rhaphigaster nebulosa; assembly: GCA_948150685.1. NCBI lineage: Eukaryota > Metazoa > Arthropoda > Insecta > Hemiptera > Pentatomidae > Rhaphigaster > Rhaphigaster nebulosa. The sequence goes on from OX411306.1 coordinate 162,827,062, forward strand.
GTTTCCTGTAAAGTTTGCTAACTGGCGCTTATGCCTTTATCAAAAAATGACGTCGATATTTACATACCAATTAACCTTCAACTGGTCGAAACTTAAAACAGTTTGAATTTATAAGATAAATTTCAAGATTCTGCTAGCAATTTACTTATAGCTCTTTCTTATATAATTTACAAATGGTTTATTTATCCATTTTACCTAACATGTGTATATTTTAAAAAAAAACATCTTCCAATGCTATTTTATATATTTATTTTCTTAATGATTTATAAGTTCAAACTGCTTTAATTTCAACCAGTTGAAAATAAATATATATTTTTGAAGAAATTTTAATTCTCTACAACTTTCATCCTGACACTGCTTCTGTAAAACAAAGCAAAAACCAAAAAAAAGAAACCTTTTTTTCCCCTCTTTTTTCAAAGATGATCCATTTTTATAGGTGGATATCTCGGAAACTATAAACAGATAGGAATAAATTTATAAGTAGCAATTTATAGGGAGCTTAATCTTTCATTATGCAAAGGAATATATTTTCTATGTAACACCGTTTTTTAGTTTTAAGTGGAAAACCAAAATAAAGGGTTCTTTAAACCTTCCCCTTGTCATTCCCAGAAATCGATGAGACATTATTATCCGTTGTTTAGGGGGCCTAGACCTGCATATTCCTGAAAAAATTGCAACTGCATACATGATTTATTTTGTCAATTTCGCCATTTTTGGTCCAGTTTTTTCTGGATCTGTAAGAAAGGAAAACAAAACAACTGATGTGAATTTACAAGCTTGCGTCAGCTTGATATGCGCACCACGTCTGATACTGGCGTCTTAAAACTTCAGCATAGCATTCACCTTTAGTGAATAAAAAAACTAACAAAAAAAGTATGTATATTTGTTCGTGTTGTAAATAGTGATTAGTCATTTTGTGGAATATTTTTCTATACGATTATGCACAAAAATTATATTTTCAAAAGTTAAATTATTTTAACAAGGATTGTTCACAAATAATGTTTTTTCTTAGTTTACACTTTTAACAATTCCCAATCAAAAAATAACATTGTAAAGGTAATAGAGGATTTGTGTTGGCAGTGTCTGCCTACTTGGGATTTCCTGATTTCATTCTGGAATTTTTATCTCAAAATTATAATATTCAGCATATATAATATGATTTTTGAATAAGTATTCTAAAAAAACATGCACTTATACATTGCTAAAAAGTTTTGCAAAAAACATAACTCCGATTCCAAAAAACTTTACACCAAAAACTTAGCAATGAAAGTGTTAATTCATTCTCGGAAATGATAACAAAATAAGTAACAAATATAAGCTCACTCTGTGTTTGATTCTGCCACCTTGACTGTCTTTCTTCTTTTTTCTTATCTATACCATTTCCAATGATAAAATTATTTTGTGGGCCTCTATCTCGGTTCCTATTTTTTTCTTGACCAGGATAAGTTTTAGATTTATTATTTGGCTCAAAATTTTGTTTTGGAGCTTCCCATTCTTTATCTTTTGATTTATCTTTTTCTGAGAATAAAACAAAATAAATATTGTTAAAGGAAACATTCATAAGGTTTATTTATAAAATTATGATTTAAAACAAATTAAGACCTGGTAATGATGGCAACTTGTCTTCAAGAAATGAAAAAAGTGAAACTCTTCCACTTGGTTTGGGCCCACTTTCCTCATCATTACCTTTACGCCTACCTCGCTCACGACCAGGTTCTTTTTCAGTCTTTTCTTTGTCATCTGAACCTTTACCACTTTTCCTCTAAAAAAATAAATATATATAAGCATTTCATTAAAATATTTGTTTTTTAACAAAGTTTGAAAAATTTCTTTTCTCATTTATTATTTTAACTTTCTGTGATTAATGAGAATCTTGAATTAAGATTAATTTGTGTGATTGTTGGTTCTAAATTAACTGATAGAAAATATTATAAGAAACAATCAATTTATTAATGATGAAAATAAAAATTAAACATATAAAAAACTATGAAAATTTAATGACCAAAAGATTTTAGGACTGATCAATAGAAAAGTATTAAAATGATAAGATTTTGCTATTTTACAAATAAATGTGGAATATTAAAAAAAAATAACAAAATAAAATTATACATATCTTAAATCTAAAATTCAAAATATTAAATTTAAATTCTATCTATAAATTAAGAAAATGTTATTTTGATATGTCATTAAATATCTTCCTTACTCTTGCTTAGTATCCATCTTCTTTTTTATTTATTTTCCCAAGGTTTTCCCTATTTTCAATTTTTTTTTTAAGTTTAAAAAAAATGACCTTATATCAGGAACTCTTTGAATGATTCAAATCAAATTTTTCGGGTCGTCGGTAAAGGTTCTTAAACTATGTGATTTGCTTTAACTATGGTGTTGCTACATGTTTTAGAATCAACTTTATGAGTGAGAAATGCCAATTTTGTTTTTATTACATTTTTTTACACAGATCTTCTAAGATAATGCAATAGCTGTTTATAAGTATGGAAAGAAGAAACTCCCCTTCCCTTATTTTTTTTTAAACAATTTTAGTACATTAAATATTTTTGGTTTGTCAAGCTGAGAATATATTTTAAAAGTTTCGGTTTAGTTTCTATAGAAAAATTTTGGTTCCAATAAATCACATAAACATAGATGTTATTAAGTTAATTTTTGTATTTAAGAGAATTTAATTACCTTTTAGTTGGCGCTTGACTATACGCCACTCTGCTCTGAGGGTGGCCGAAATGTCTGCACACATTATAATTATAGTTTTTTTTTTTTTGTTTATTTATTGACCGCAACCCAACCAAGTTTCTCCTACATATATTTCCATGGTCAACTATACTCTCACCATTAATTACCTTTCATATGATTCATACATAATTTATCATTGAAAAAATAAAATTTTCTTTTGGCTATAAATTCTTTCCTTGCATTTTCTCTGTGATGTACTGACAAGAAGAAAAGTTAAAGGGCTTTACGGAGAAGAATTTAGGCAGGTTTAATCAAATCGTTAAGAGCCATTTTTGAGAAAATTGTAAAAAAGAGTAAAATCAATGATATAAAGTGGCATTTCCAGCTGGTCGATTTTGACAATAAAGCTTCTGATTTTGTTAAAACAAATATAAACAAAATCGATAATACTATAAACATCAGACTGAAAAATCCATGTCTGGTGAGGATAAATGGATTTAAATAAAAAATGAAATTTACTTGAAGGTTTCTCAAGGCCCGGTCAATGTTATTTTTACTTTGCTTGAGAGCAGCTTCAGCTTCCTGAATTGTGAATCCTTGAGACATAATTGCTTGAATGTTCCGGTCCAGAAGTGGCTTTGTTCCACCACCAAAAACCTTTTTTGTGCAGCCTGCTGCTTTGCCTGCTTCGGCAATAGCATCACGTCTCTGAGCTTCAAATTCCTCATTATCCCTTCCATCTTTTGAACCATCATCTAAGGACTAAAAGATAAAAACAAAAACGTCTTAGCTAAACTCAAAAATTGATTCTAACGATTGATTATACCTAGTAATGCAAATAAAGCTATACCTTGAAATTTTTATCAGCTATGTTAGAAGGAGCAAGTTTCTCACCAAATGGTATCCAAGGTGGAGGTCCTCCTTCAGCTCCAACTCGCCCTCGGGCTTGTTTGGCTAGGTTCTGAAGTAAAATATATATTTTTTACAGGTTAATATAAATAAGCATTTTTACTATTATAAAAATTATTATAGTAAATTTTTATAAAATACTTCAATACAAACACAAAACACCTACTTAAAACAGCAATAATCTTTTATATATTAAAATACAGCAATCTTAATATTTATAATTATTAAAAGTTACTCACTTTGTTAGTAAGCCATTTCTCAACTAAGACAAGAACCCTGCCTCCTAGAACTTCAACATTTTCTGTATGTAGTAACAAAAGACCATGGCTAATAACCATTTCACCCTTTAATTTCAGTTTTGTACCAGGAGGAGTGTTAAAACTAAAAATCAATAAAACACTTTGATGATGCAAAATCAAAAATTCTAATGAAGGAATAAAAACTGAACAACCCTGCCAGATGCTAGCATACAATAAAACTACAAAGGAGGAAGGAAAACAATTAGTTTTAGCCAAGTCCTTATAAACGATTGGCTTAAATTAACATACATTTCAACTCTCAATAAGCCAAATTCTTTGATAAAAATTCTGGAATTAAAAATAACTATAATAATAAATAAAAATAAGTTGACACAAAAATGATTTCAAGGAAAATTTTATCTTTTAACAACGAGGAAGCAAACCATGAACCACTACAGTTAGAAGAATTTAGTATAAATGAAAGTTATTAAAAACATCATCGCTGTTAGTTCATAATTTCATATATAACAAAAATAACCGCAATGTATGTCTTGAGTCGTTCCTCCTTCAAAACTTATGATTTGAGTCCATGCATCTGGATTAAACATATTATCAATATAACACAAAATATCCAAAACCTCCATTACTCCAAAACTATTTTTGACTTAAAATGATTCTCTCTTCTATCTTGAAATTTAAGTTATAAAGAGTTGATTGTTCACATACATTTATAGTCCCTTTTAATCCTTAAAAAAAAAACTTTCTTTTCAAAACTTTATATTACTCATGTAGCTAACAAAGGGCATAAAGACTACATCAGCAGTATGCAAATAAATCTATCAGTTTCTTACCTCTACAAAATGTGGTTCAAAATACATGATTCATAAAAATCTATATAATTTTATTATTTATAGTTTTCTGATAGCTTCAATATCAGCATCAGGAAAAAAAATCAAAAAAATCAGAGGGTCTTTTAACCAACAGTTAAAAATTAGAAACTTAGAATTGATATAAACATTTTAAAAATTCTAATTTAGGCAAGCAATGATAACTTACTTAGTATCAACAAGTGGAGACATCTCTAAAGCAGAACAACTTTGAGTTCCATCAGTTAAAATCAGTTTAAACATTCTAGGAGCATGTCTTGATTCCTCATTTGCTTTCGGTTCCGAAATATTCCTGATTTTTTGTATTTGAACAACCATGTTACCAGTAACCTAATCAACAAGAAGAATTAATATACAAATTATAATTTAATAATTAAAGAATAAGATTTTGCTAAACCATCATATATATATTAATATAATAAACACAAACAATAATTAAAATAAAAGGCAAGAAATGGAAGCATTAGTCTATTACATTTTTGGATTTTTACCACAAAACTAATATTTTACAAATTTTGTTTCTTTAGATCTATAGACACATATCGACATGATTTTTGCAAAATTGATGAGAATGCTTTTTTTGTGTTTTAATTAGGTACTTATTAAACAGTTTTTTACAGAAATGGTCTAGACCGTCCCACTTTCAAGAACCTGTTTCTCCTTTATTTAATAGGGTCATATTTGTATGCATATTCAAAGTATGCAATACAAGGCCATATTCAAAGTATTAATGTTTTTTGTCTCCATGGGATAGTAGTGCAAGAGAAGAACATTGTAGTAAGAAAGATTGGTCTCATAGAGCTTCTTTTGAACCTGATACTCTCAAACATAAAATATATCCACCTTATCAACAAAACAAAACAAAAAAAAAAAACACGTTTTACATGTTTCTATTAAATAAATATTATATAAAAAAATTGTGTTGTCTACTTTTTTCTCAACCACCCTGCAGCAAAAAAATGGTAAGTGTTACAGTAATTAGCTTATCATTTACGGATTGAGGCCTACAAAATACTTCACATCAATCTATTTTCATCAATGGTACTTAAAAACAGTTTAAATTTATTGACCTATGTAATGATTCAATATATTAAACAACCTAAGATAGATAAAGTATGGTTATGGTTATCAGTAAAAACATTCTTTCGCTCTCATTTTTTAAAAATACTTCCGTTCTGTTGCTGTTACTCTTGTTTCCCATTTGTTCTCCATAATTTCAGATCTATTTTTTAGGAAACTTTAAGGGGATTTAGCAATTAATTCTGAGTCATGTAGAAAAGTTAAAAAAACAAAACAAAAAAAATCGTATGTTGCAGATATATAGGCAAACAAACTGAATCCATTATTAAAAATAAATTTAGGATACAGTTCATACTAATCAGAGAAGTAAAAATGAAGCGATATTTTTAGTTTTATTTGTTTTAATAAGTAGACAAACTGTATAGTTGTTGTTATTTCCTCGAAGGAGTAATATAAAATCGCTATTTATCACATGAGATTCATATCTTAGCTTCTTTCACAGAGCTCTCTGAATAAATCATTTCTCAGGATCGTATTCAACAAGAAAACCCTTTAAACAAATATGAAATATGGTACCATTTAGATTTGTAATAATTTTTATTTTCAGGAAATGTATTAAAACCATGGAATTATTTCATCATTCAACAAAATAAAAAACTGTATCACTTTTGAAATTATCAGGTACAGATCAGATATTGATTGGTGAGAGGTCCATGTCTAAACCAAGACAGAATGTCAATTTTGTATTACCAGCATGGTTAACTGCACAACCATAGCATAAGAGGCCATGCTGACAGATACATTTGAGCGAGAATCCAACAATGTGGGCTCAATGCCGACTTGTATTAGTTAATATTTGTTTAGGAAAACGCCCGTGGAATGAATCTTGACACTCCCAAGATTACTGAAGTAACTACTCTGTCTTTTATCAGAATCAGTCATTCATGAATATCCAGATTTGGAGTAATTCATAAGATCATCACCATTGATCATGATAACCAATGCGAATGGTTGACTCACTCAATGGCATTAGTAAACAGCAGAAAGCTTGCCCATCATTCACCTAATTATTCAGTTGCATGGAATTGGGGCACCACAGTCTGAAAATGGCACTCACATCTCCCTTGTCACAGATAGGATAGTCTCAAGTTATCGTGCTGCTAAGCCTAAGTACAGCCATTAAAGATGATAATGATAACCGAGAATATCAATTGCCACCCATTACAGTATCCAGATTTCTTCGATGACTATTATTGGAACAGAAACTATTGTTCTGCTACATGATGATCTTTCAAGGCTGAAGCCTGCAGAAACAAAATATACTTATAGCCAGCGAATATTACAGCATCATAATCTGCGAATGTGCACACAGGTCTTATTGCAGTTTATCAACATCTTAATAATACATATTCTGGTTCGCATATTATTCATAGAGGTAATAAAATTTATAGTGAGTCAGGCAATAAGATATGCCACCAGTAGGAAATTCATGTTAGCCAATTGAACAACCGCAAGTTAACAGTATGAAAAAGCAAAATAACTAGTGCGATGGACACCTATTAAAAGTTTAATTTTTACAAGATTATCAAACTATAAAAAAAATTGAAAGATAAGACTAACAGTAAATATAAATTTTTCATCCACAAATAGTTTAACTTAAAAATAGAATACTCAAATATACTAAAAACTTAATCTAAACTTGTAAATGCGCTCATAAAAATAATGTTCCAAAATATTGGCTTCTAGCCCTGAAGAAAACAAAATTAAACAAGCCTATTCTCTCCCATTCTGCTATAATTTCTTAAAACAAACCTCCCTTCCCATAATTTGTCATTCCTATTATATTAGTTTCAACCATTTCCAATTCAATCTTTCATCCTGACGCTTTCAGTTATCTGTATGAGCCAGTTCCGTGGTATTTGAAACTTTATATTTATCTTTTATTCATCAATAAAATTATGGAATATTTTTATTTCAAAATAAAAGACACGATTATTATCTGCCTGATCTCCACTAGCAAGGACCCATTTGGAGGTTTCCTTACCTCTTGAGCAAACAGGATTCTACAGCATTTACCTATTACAGCATGTCTTAATATTTAATTTCTGATACCTTCAGAAATAAAAAAAAACTACTGGTGTAGCTCTTAGCAGTGACTATGAAATTATGTGTATTTTATTTTTAACTAGATAGTTACCCATCCAGTGCACAGGAATGATAGCAATAACAATGGTTCTTAGTATTACTCAAGAAAATTCACAAGAGCTTTTATCACTTTTTAATATATTGTATTTAGTAGAATATTGATTTTCTGTTGTAAATAATAATACTGTGCCCTTAATTGTGAGAAAAACTAGCAGTAGAGTGTGATTTTGAACGAAGCAGCTTCTTTTACAATCTTACTAAGTACTAAATCCAAAAACCTTCATGGGTCAGTAGTGGAACAGATTTTTACAATAAATACTGTATTAATTATAGTATAACTATATATTACTTAAAAAAGCCACAAGCACAATTTTTTTAAATGCTGCCACCAAGCAGCCTCCTGATAAACTGTTTAGTGTCAGTTCCCCTGGGATATAGAAAATCGAACTGTTGGATTCCCTGATCTTGGAGCAGGGCACGTAGGAAGCATCCTGACCAGCAGGAACTCAGCAGAGTTCTGAGCGAAAATTGAATTTTAGTACATCCACAATTTTATATGAAGATTGTGGATAATGTTGCACTTCTTGAACTTTCTTACAGCTGTAAATAATAACTAGTTTGGACTAAAATTGGATCCGTTATTTTTTCAAAACCATTTAGGTTTTGATTCTCCACCATTTTGCCATAACGTAGTGTATGGCAGGTTAATACTGTTTAAAATTGTATTACAGGTCTATACAACAACGGAAAAGGGTTTTGTATAAATCTCATGGAAAACAGCCAAAATAAGAGACAGATAACAATTTACATGAGTTATTTAAGATAAGAAGAGTTTCTAACCGTCCCTACTAGCATCAAGTGATAATATTAGGTTAAATCATGGACATCATAGACAATGGAGTTTAAGTAAAAAAAGAATGTCACTCCAATATAACAATTACCTTAAAAATTAAATACAATGATATCAACCAGCAACGCGAATAGATTTTCCGTTATAGTTGTGTAGTAGGTACTGAGCCAGTATTCTGGAATAATAAATTATAGGCCTTAATTGAAAAAATTATAATTCTTGGGTTCATATACAGGGCACTAATGGCTTGCATACATTCCATTAATCAAAAGAAGCAATACTTTATATAAGCCTAATAGAAAATAATTAAATTGGTGATATATTCTCATGAAATTACTCGTTAAAATGATCTTAAAGGAAACGTTAGTCATATCATTACTAATAAATAAGATCTATTAACATTAAATCAAACCATTGTTTTCAGGGAAATCAAAAACCTGTATTTAACAGAATCCTTAATAGTAATAATTATTAAAATGAATACATTTCTGTTAAAGAAAGGATTAAACATATAGAAAATACACAAAATCCTATTGAAATTTCCTTGATTTATAAAAAAAATACGTGAATCTTAGAACCTATTTAACTAAGAAAATAAAATGCGGTATAGTATTCTACAAAATAGTTAACTCACAGACTCATATTTCCCTTTGTTCATTTCAGGAGGAAATGCACAACCCCCTAATTCCCTTAGGTCAATCTGTGGAAAACAAATTAAAATATATTAAACCAATAATAGAGAACTTAATTTATCATTAATTGATATTATAACAAATGTACTTACATCTAATGCTTTCTTTTTTATTAGTGCTAAATCCGTAAGTTTTCCATCTTCAGTAATAACATTGTATCCTTCAGGGGATAGTTTCCTGCAAGTGAAGACAACACATAAAAATAAAGAATTCCTTAGACATTTATAGGTTATCAAACATGCTTGAAATTGGAATTTATTTTTAGTAAAGAGTTTCCAAATTTATTAGCAATATCCTATAAACTTTACAAACCATCCTTCCTCAGATAACTGTTCTGTAATATCCATCTTCAGAATCACATTCAAAACAATGTTTATTCCTAAAGAAACCTCACCACTATCATTGAACAGATACTAACCCCCACAGCAATGCTCCGGCTACTTGTATTTTTCTTAATTTATATTAAACGATAAAAGAAACTTATGAATAATAAAAAACATGGATAGTCCATAATTTATTCGTTTTATTAATTGAAATTAAGCCATATCACCATATATTATATCAGCGATGAATTTTCGGAAGGTGGAACTAAAAATTTTTTTGAATTGCCATTGAAAAGCTTTAATTATATTTATTATTAAAATCAAGCCTATTTAAACTGAATGCTACTAATCTTTTGATATTTTTTATAATCAAGATAGCTCATTAATGAAACCAACCTGTTGATTGTCAACAGTGGTAAATTTTCGTTAGTTTGTGTTTTATTTTTCGTTTTATTTTATTTTAAAAGTTTATTTGTACCTTATTTTATATTTCATTATTTAGTTTCCATTTCGTGTTTTCTTTTAAGTTTAATTTTATTCTTTGACATTAATTAGTCTTCTTATTCTCAAAATTTATAAAATTTTTTGCCATGGTAAGGTTACAAATGATTTTATTCTTTATTTCTTATCATTAAATGCGTGCTAGTTATTTATGTATTATCATGTTTATTATGTAATTTTATAACGAAGAAAAATTTAAGAATCAGTCCATTCGTAAAATTTTAATAAATTAAATTAGTTATGTAAAACAGTTATTCGATTTTGTTAATGCCCTAGCAGGACATTTTATTTAATGAAATATCAGCATTCAAAATTCTAAGTTTAGGAGAATAACCCAGTTATGAACTTGTATTAATTGTTGCTTCAAATTAAATGTTCTCCTAGTTTCTAGAAACTTAAATGAAAAGGTTTCCCTTAGCTTTAATTTGGCATTTCTATGCCTTCTCTTTTGGTCATTATAAACCTAAATTAGGTGGTCATCATCAATCTATGACTTAGATAGTTAATTTTCCATGATGATCTGTTTATTTGGAAATTAGTTAATTTTCCATGCTGATCTGTTTATTTGGAAATTGAGAAGATGTCACTACTGAATTGTGATAATGGACATTTATGTACTTATGAGCTACTTCTTCAAATAAGCTACCTCAATCTCAAATAATCATGCCTTACTGTAGATGGAATGCCAAAAGTAGCCGAATCTGTTTGAAAGTACATGGAGGTATGGCAGCCAATGATGACCACTCTTCATCATATTTTATTTGTTATAAAATTTTTCTTCATAAAATATATTTATTTTTCACCTTTCTTTTGAAAAATCATCAATAATTATGATAATTTGATTTAAGATTCCTATTTCTTTTTTTCATTTTTGATTACCAGAAACTCAGGTTGTTGAGGCTCTTATTTCAGGTTCTATAATTTTAAAAATTATTTTATTGAAATTGGGGGATTATGGTTTAATTTGTGTTGATATAGAAGTATTTTTTTTTCTGTAACTCAGCATGTTTATATTTATAGTGGTTTATCTTTTTTAATTTTGTTAGTACTCATGAATATAATTTAATTATCTTTCATTTTATATCTCTTAATTTTTAGTATTAAAGTTAAATAATTTATTAATCTATGTAAAGACCTTTATATGTATTCTTCTCTACTAAAATCCATAAATGAAAATCTCATTTCAGAATAAATAAATGTCTTATCATAAATTATATAAGTTCTGAAACTAAATGTAAATCATATACAACTTTTAAATCAGTAAAATAATTATGAAAAACACCCAAAATGTTATCATAAATTGTTTACATAGATAAACTATCACTGAGTTAAGCTCCTGATAATACAAGATTGGATTTTGATCTCTAAAAAAAACCTTACTTTCGGACAGATTTGGTTACTTTTGGCATTTGGTGTACTGTCAACAGGTTCCCCATTGCTATAGATGATATTCTGCAATTTGGAAACCTACACTATTCTACTTGGCTTTCTTTTTTTATTTTTTGATAACTTTTTTTAAGGATATTTTTTCATTAAAAAATAAAATAAACATATTTGTTATTGTGTTCAAGGAAAAGGATCCCATGAGGAGTTTCTTTAGTTTTTGAAATGGTGGAAGTGAGTGGTTGTGATCTGTATATTATAACTAAATTTAGATGGAAATAATTTTTGGTACAACTACAGAGGAGCGGCGCACTTTCAGAAGAGTCTAGAGACTGAATCGAGTGTCGTCTCACTAGCGATCTCTGGGTCCATTCTTGTTAACTACGTGCCTCCTTTTTCAGCACTTTCTTATAAATTGGTTTTATGCTCACCGCTTAAAGCTGTTTAACAGTTTGCAAATTGATTCTTATTTGTATATAACTGTTTGTTTGTTTTTTTAAAGAAAAAAGTTACTTTTTATTTTAATGTACTTAACATCTTCCCCTTTTTCACATAAGAATATAAGTATTTCACTTATTTTTATACAATTAAATAATAATTAATCAAGTAATGTTTTTTTAATGATCTTCATAATTCAAGGCCATGATTAATAAACATTTGTAATAATTAATTTCATTAATTTAGTTCTAATTTAATTATCTAAACATAAGGTAAATAAATATGTTCATAATTAAAAACCATAAAATTACCACTTTACAATCGCAATTGAATTTTTAAATAATTAATTTAATTTTCTACAAAAATAAATACTGTTAATATTATCCATTATGATTATAAACGATTAAATTCATAATTAAAAAACATGAAATTACCCATTAACTATCATAAATAGGTGCAAACTAGAATCTAATAAAATTAAATCACAATGGGTGTAGCAACTCGGAATAAAATTCGTGCAACGTAACAAAGCGGGGTAAAATATTTTTTTTAGGGAGAGACAAAATTGATATTCGTTTTTTACACCCTCCAAAACTACTAAATACAAATTTTCATAGCAATCGAAAAATTGCTTGTAAAAAAAACAGCTTTAAGCGGTGAGCATAAATCCAAGTGTGGAAAAAGGAGGCACGTAATTAACAAGAATGGACCCAGAGATCGCTAGTGAGACGACACTCGATTCAGTCTCTAGACTCTTCTGATAGTGCGCCGCTCCTCTGTAGTTGTACCTAATTTTTTGTTGCCATTACAATTTGGGATCTGTTTTAAAGTTTAGGTGGGTCATAGCTGTCGAGTTCCACTTGCAACACTCACTCAAACAATAAAGAAACTCCCAAATGGGTTCTGTTAAGCAGTGGTCAGACAATATCAATTGTGTTTATTTTATTTTTAATAAAAATATTCTCTAAACATTTTGCAAAAAGTGAAAATCATGAGGAGGTTATGTTTGGGTGTTGTAAGCTTCCTATAGCTGGATATTTGTATTATCAGTAGGTATTCTGATCAATTGCCAAACGCTTTATAATTCCAACAATAATGTCTCAATTTGAAGAATTGTTTTAAATATTATTCCTTTCCCCTGAGACCACTCACCTCAACAAACTTACTACTATTTTTTTAAAATGTGAATCCCTTCTCACACATGCCGACTCCCACTGATTGTTTACACACTTCGTGCCCCTCCCCAAAATTTTAACACTCGATGTGAAGACGATTTTGTGAAAGTTCTCTCGGCCGAAGTACTTATCTTTAATTTTTAATTTAAATCTTTAATTTCTTTCAAAAATTAAAGATGAAATAAAAAAATTAATAAGGAAAGAACGCTTAAAGGTTGAAGTAATCTGCTAAAAGTGAAGTAGAAAGCTAAAAGCCAACTGTCGCTTCCTAGAACTGAAACAAACAATCCCCACTGACACGATGGAATAAAACTGAACGGGAGACCAAGGAATATGGGCATCACCTGAGGATCATCCGTCCCTGGGGAAGGACCTGAGGCCATTTCGCACAGAGTGTTTTAATGGCATATTTTGCCATCATAATCCTCTCCCTGTGGGCAGCCCTGCTTTTACCTGAGTCACAGATGTCAACTTCTGTTCGTTGTCGAGATAACTCTACTACGAATAGAAACTTGATCCATGGTGGCAGGGTACTCTTGTGAGTTAAATATTTGAAAAGGAAGTACTACTTTTTTTTTTTTTACCAACATGCATAAAAAGAGGTGAAGTGGCCAGGATCACATTCAGGAGTCATCCCATTGCTGATAGTGTAGAAAATGTCTACTATACTAGATAGCCTAGTGCCTTATCTACTCTCTAATTATTTATTTAATTTGCATAAATTTAAAATAAGCGTATTACGCTTACTCAAGCATTACTGTAAACTTTGTTATTACTAGGTTGTTATAAAAGTCTTTGTGTATTAATTCATTGCTGACATTAAAGTCTCCATTTAAATACTTATTCAACACTGATGTAAAAAATGAATATATTGTTGTTTACTTTGACTTATCCTTTATTCAATTATGGATACCAACTGTCTCTATCTTTCATTCCATTTTGTAAATTTCACTGATAATTACTATTTCAATGATAAGCACAACGAGGATTGTGCCAAAATCTATTCTCCTTTCAGACAGCTCGTTCTATATCCTCCTTTTTGACGCTGTCAAAGGGCCTTTTTCAGATCCACGAAACAAAACAGAAACTTCTTTTCTTTTCTCTATGGACTTCTCTGCCTCAAAGTGAAAATTAGGTCCTGTGTGCTCCTTGAATTTCTAAATCTAAGTCGACAACTCTTCTTATCCTTTCTTCTAGAATTTTTGAGTAAAGCTTACTTGGCATACTTAGCAGAGATATGCCTCGATGGTTATTGCATTCTCTATTTTATTGTCTCCTTTCTTGTAAATAGGCACAACCACAGCGATCTCCCAGGCCTTTGGTATCCTTTTCTTATGCCATATCTGGTTCAGGAGATGGAGAAACATTTCTTTGCTCCCCAGATACTGCATCATTTCAGGTTTTATTATATCCAGCCCTGCTAACTTGTCAAGCTTCATCTTAGAGGTTGCTTTCCGTAATTCTTTCTCACTGACAAAGTCGTCTTCATCTGGATAATCCTCCATTGTCCTCTGGGTCCTATCCGAATTGACGTCTCTATCTTTCCATTATATCTTCTTCTTGCCAGATAATTTATCCATCTTTGTTCTTGATTCCTTTCAGGGCTTGTGGCCTTTCTTTTCTCATTCCCTTAATCACTTTGTAGAAGATTTTTTGGTTCTCTTTTGCATTGTTCTCCATTTTGTGACCAAAAGTCTTCCCACGACTTTTGTTTAGCTTGAAGAACTTTTAGCTTGGCATCTTTCCTTTTCTCCTAATAGCTCTGATATATTATGGGTGTTCTTTCGCTAAGAAAGTTTCTCCACACTTTTTTTTTTCTTGGATTTTCTTCTTGACATCATCTGTCCACAAAGGATTTCTTTTAAAGCCAGAACCAACACTTATCTCTCCACATACCAGTCTCGAAGCATCAAGAATGATCTTCTTGTATGATGACCAGCTCTGCTCAATATCATCACTATCCCATTGACATTCGGGGTCTCGTTCCATTCTATTTATTACTTCTTGGAAGTGCTGGGTAATTTCTTCTTCTCTTAGCCTGTAGGATTTAATTATCTTCCTTATGCCTTTTTTGCTTTTTTCTGAGGAGCTTTTCATTCCAGAGTTTGTCCAGCATTTGGAGGTAGTGATCGCTTCTAATCTTATAGCCTCTTTTGGCTGTACTTCACAAACCTCTTCTTTTCTTACCAGAAAATAATGCAGTATAGATTTCTCATTTCTTCCTGACTCCTCTCTGGTAAATTTGTGGTTTTCTCTACATGGAGAGAGGGTGTTAGCTATTAATTCATTTGTGACACTAAAGCTGAGGATTCTTTCTCCATTATTGTTCAGGTTGCTTTCACAGAACCTTCCAACGACTCCATACCATCTCTCCTTCTCACAACCTACCCTGCCGTTTAGATCTTCCAAAATCATTAGGATGCCTTCACTGCCATCAAACCTCTCTTTGCAGGTTGTTGAAGAAATCATCCTTTTCTTCTGTTCTAGCATTTTTGTTGGGACCATATGCCACTATCAGTGAATATATTTTCTCTCCTTCTTGGATATCTAGAGCCATTATTCGATCATTCACATATTTGAAGCTTCTGACTGAAGAGGATAGATCGTTATGGTATAAGAACACCACTCCACTTGCCGCCCTCTCATTTTGGTTGACAGTACTGAACAGGACTGACAGCACCGAGTACTGAATGGACATCTTCGCTTTCTCAATTTCTTCCATGAGTTCGCTCTCCTTCTCATTTATGCCATTTATATTTCAGATAGCAAATCATATAAACCTTTATCCACGCTGTGTCGAATTCCTTAAAATCATTTCAGCTCTATTCATTGTTGTTTGTAATAATTATTGCTTTGGAGTGGGTCAGCCCACTGCCCCTGAGTCAGATGGAGGGGCTGCCTCCTTAGAGCTCCCTGACTTGCTTCCCCATCCGGGACAGCTACCTAGGGAAGGTGACTCCAGAGTGGGTACTGTGAATGACCTTGGTCTGTAGTGTGGGGGTGAGTGTAGTGTGCTCTTAAATATGTATGTGCGCATGTCACGGTACTGTCCCCCCAACCTGGAGGACCAGTGGCTATCTGCTGTACTATGACCGGGCAATGGGGCCGTCACCCTCTACGCCAAATTATTTAAATCAACACCCAATATTGATTTTTAACCAAGAAATCAGTCAACAATCAACTCATTTTCAGGAAATACACTTGCATATTAATAGCCTATTAGTTTTAAAGTTTTCATAATTGTATTTTATTTTTATATTTTTAATACAGAAATTGTTCATTTTTTTTTTTTTAAGACATTTTAGGTACTGAGGTGGGATAATAAAATTTCATGTTTAGGACTTTATTTTGATTTTGTATGAATCCAATTTAAATGTTGCACAAAATGCTCATTACAAAATCTTTATTCTTAATTACATGTTCCTGTCCACTTCAATATTTTTTTATTTGTTGAATTTTAGGTTATAACTGGGAAGGTTCAAGAAGATGTTCCACTTTTTAACAGCCCTCAGCCTGATGCTAGCAGACTTCTTGAAGCAGCTTTAGAACAGATGGATGGAATAATTTCAGGTAAGTCGCTATAAAATTTATTTGTAAAGCAATATGCTGATATGTAGCACACCAGGAGTCGTCAACCATCCTTTTTGATCGTTGGGCTTTAACGTCTTTAGGTACTCTGAGGCAGGAAAGCAGATTATTAATGAAATACCAACCATTAATATGAGAAGTGTAAGCCACAGTCACTAAATGATACTCATTTGTCTGAAAAAGGTTAAACCAAAGTAACTGCTCCTGTGCAAAGGATTTTTAAGCAGATGATTCTTGTATTCTAAATGAAATTGTTTTGGTGAACTATCAAACTTGTTTTTATAAGGAGATGGTTTGACCTGTTTAAGTCACTGACTGATCTTTAATTACATTTGTAGAAAACTTCTGTATTATTGAGAAGAAACATCTATATTGCATAGCTTCAATTGATTGGAACCATGTAATTAGGTGTGTAATTCAAATGGTCTGGTTTTTTTTATGGAAACTAGTAAAGAATTATGATTTTTGGAAATAATTAATGAAGCTCAAATATTAATCGATTTGATAAATATTGATAGAAATGCTGAAACACCAGAATAATACTTATGCTGGCTGATTAGTGAATAATTTATTAATTATTGTTCTGGTTTATTAACAATTTTTTATAATGATTTTAATATGTAAATATTGGCGTGTTATGTAATTTATTTAAGTAATAAAGTTTATTTTTATGCGCAGGTTTTAATTTTGTGTATTTAATAATTTGAGACATAGTTGACAAAGGTTTTTGGAGAAAAGTATTTTTAAAAGGACAAGCTTGTAAGTTTGAATCGTACAAAGACAGTATAGTTCTGTCTGAAGTAGATCCCTCAAGAAGTATTAAGCTACATTAGAGAAAGGCTGAAAAATATCCTCAAACGTTGAAGATAATAGCAGGTCATCACTTTTTATAATCTGCTCATTAGTTTTATGACGTTTCAGTGGTACTTAATAGAAAAAAATAGTGTCTCAACTTTTATTAGATATATAAACAAGTACTTCACTTCTGATTTCATCCTGGGTGACATATGATTAGAAGAAGTTTTAAATGCAGTTCATTTAACACTACTGATTTCTAAAAACCTAAACAGCAGCATTCATTCTTTCCTATTCATTTTGCTTATAACATCATAATTATTAGGTTTATTTTTAGTAACAAGGTATATGCTGTTAAAAAAAAAAAAAAAACCTGTACCACTACAACCCGTGAAGGGTCTTGGGCTCGGGCTCAATACTTGGGTAAGGACCGTACTGTTTCAAAGCCAACGGTTGTGTAAGGAGGTGATTTGGCCGAGATCACGCTCAACCGCCAGGTTTTTCCCCCAATTAAGGGTACCCACTTTATAGAGGCTGGGTGAGCCCCAGGAGGGTCCCCCGATCCCACAGGGTCGATCCGCGACTGAATACAGAATAAATAATTATCTGCCTCAGCCAGTCTCGAGAATACAGAATAAATAATTATCTGCCTCAGCCAGTCTCGAACCCAGGACCTTGAGATTAGTAGCGCAGTGCCTAACCCACTGAGCTACCCCGCTCCCATATGCTGTTAAACCTAACTCAAAACATTTCACTCATTCAAATAAAAGTCTTCCTTTACTTTTAAAATATCCTTAGTTATTGCTGGTTGAAATAACATTGAACATTATGTTTAAGGATTTACTTTATATTTTCCCATTAAAAAAATTGAGACATTGCACTTATCATGAAATATTACATATTGTGCGGAGAATGCTAAAACTAGGGAAATACAATTCAACTGCTCAAGAAAAACACAAAATAATGTTTTTTAACAATTTTGGGTGAATGTGAGGAATATAGTAACTGTCATTTTACTACCATTTCTAAATTTTATTTGATTCGAACTTTCCATTTTTAAATGTTGGACTTTTTGATATGTGAACTTGCCTAGTTACAGAATAAAATTTTTCCCTGATGATCACCTTTGGATATGATAATCATATTATCCCTAGTGTGATAGGTTTGCGGGCCTTTTGCAGTATTTGGCATGGACTCCAGACAATGTTATCTGTTCGATCCAACTAGCCTGCTAAGATTCTTAGAATCTACACAAATTATGCTGTAGATAGCAAATATTTTATGGTGCAGAATAGGCCTGATGGCCACAGTGCATACAGCCAAAGGAAAAAAAAAAGGACCTGCGGGTCGCCTACAACAGGTATCTAGTTGTAGTATGCTGTGGACCTAACCTAGTGGGACGTTTCTTTGTATTTACCAATATTTTGCAAAGTTTGTAGTATTCTCATTACTCATTTGTATTACTCACCCCATAATATTAACTCTCAATCACTTTTTAGTATTTAACACCATGCAATGAATTTCGAGTTTTCTGACCTCAAATTACCATGTTTTATTCATCTCAGCAGGAAAAAGTAAGCAAAGATTGGATTTCACCTCTGCCCTTCTAAAAATATGTTTCACCTCTTTAAATTATAGGTAATTTTTAGATGCTGAATTCTAATGGCTAAAGAAGTTATAACCACAGTTTAATAAATTAAATGTATGAGTTTTATTTTTCATTTGCCCATTTCTGGCTTATTTAACCCTTACTAATTTGGCTTTACATTACTGTAACCCAAGTAAACAGGCAGTTTTAAATTACAGATTTAAATTAGGTACCGATACCGTTGATTCCTTCATTATTTTCATTATATTATACTTTGATACCATATGCTTATGGCTGCTATTCATGCCATAAGCATATGCAATATAGTTGTTTTATCGAAATTTTTATTCATCTTTTAGTTTTGAAATGAGGACTCTTCTTCTTTATTTTTTCGATAGTTTCAAATGTACGCTTCAATTGGCCGAATTATTCATCCATTTAATGCGTGATCAATCATTCGTTTAAAAGATTTTTCTGCCCAACAGAATACGGAATAAGGGATTTCCTACAGAGTATGCGGAACAATCAATAGGAGTATGAAGACAAAGGAGGGAGGGAGAGCCGGACCAAAGACTCCGGAACTAATATCTTTAAAGTTCATTTAACTTCAAAGGTAGGAATGGACCTCCTAGGGCACTGAGCAAAATAAATTAACTAATAACCTTTCAAAAATTAATAACTAAATGTTTTCAACAAATTCGGGTCCGCTTTGTTGTTGTTTTGAATTTTTTTGAGCTGATTGCTGAAGGGATTTAAAATTATCGGTCCTGATTCTTTGATCAATATTACATCTTACGATTCATTTGAGCTTAACTGTCTTGATCTCGTTATTTTACGCCGAGAAATAATTAGATAAATATTTAATTATTATATTTTTTTAACTTTTCGTTACATATACAATTGTACATGTTTACTCTTTTTTTTTTTTTTTTTTTGTTTACACCATGTTTAGTTTTATATAATTTCTATACCTCTGTGATTTGATTTTATGTATTCTAGTTTGCTATCTCAGATATAAATCCGGATTTCCTTTATATAATGTTCCTTAATAACAGCATTAAGTGATTTACGAAAATTCAAATGTTTTTAACTAGTTTTTTGACAAATCCACAATTACGAAACCAATTTTTAAATTATCTACGGTCTGTAAAAATTAATTGCCTTACTTCTTTAGGGCTAACGGAAGCGACGAACTTGTAGGTGACCTAAATCTAGTTCTTAATTTTTAAATCAAATAGCAGGAGACATAATAAAAACATTGGTGAGACCTATTACTTATTTCTGTCTAAGAAATCAATCTCCGATTATATGAGGGTTTTTTTTTTTTCATATTATCTCGGCGTGGAGTCAACTAATAATCAGAAAATGGATGAGTTCATCCTAATCAGGGTGTACAGCAATATTGAATTCCTTGAAAACCGGCAATTCGGCTTGAATTTATATCGTCGGGGAAAAATCTGGAATTTTTCGTGATGCGTTGAGCTCTTAATGTAACAAGTTAAGTAACTATTTTTCATTATCTAACGGGAGTAAAATCCTTATAATTATTCAAATTCATTCTCAAGTCTGAATTTTACATTTTTTCAGAATCCGACCTTATGCAACATTTTTTGTTTTAAATTTATCAATCCAATGATTTGACGAAAAGCTGTTTAAATTTTACAGTCCACAGTCTTGAATTATGCTTGAAATTTTTCATGCCATATGGCTGGACTCTTAACCAGAGTGTCCAGCAGTCTTGAACTTCTTGAATATCGGGAATTCTGCTTGAACTTTTCGCGTAGAAAAAGAAAGTCGGAAATCATACTTGAAAAACGGCCAGTCATCGGGAATTTTTAGTTTTTAGTCCAATAAATCTGTTTTTCCATTAGATCTTGACAACAAGTGTTCCAGCTTCAAATAACTCCAAGTTTCAATTTCAACCGATTTACACTCGTCTTCTTCTTCGCCGGTTCGCCTCTGCCCCCTGAGGTCCAGAGCGGAGTGACAAGGATGCAGGGTTGCTATGATTCATTTTATTGACAATTTTCAAAAGATAAAAAAAATGTTATTTTATTTTATATTTAGAGCTAAGTTGCCGATACCTGATATAGACTGGGAATGTATTCTAATTCGCATGCTTAACCTGTATTTAAACGAGGCTCACTATGAGGATCTTAGCGGAACTGGAATGTGCACGGATTACCTACTTCTATGTAATGGCTCCAAGAAAATGGAAGAGCCATTACAATAGTAGTACAACTTAGACCATTTCAGATCCTCTGTATACGCTTAGAATGCTGACTTAATTCGGTCCATCATTAGCCGGACCATCCTTTTTTTAAAGAAAATAAATAATTAATTTTATATGCATCTACGGTCTAATTCCGCTATTTTTGAAGCATTTTCTGCTGTGATTTTTAGGTTAAAGTAACGAATACGTTAATTATTTAAAAAAAAAAAAAAAAAAATTAAGAGATTTTATTTACAACCAAGTCTCTTTTATTCTCTAGTAGTTTGCCTCCTTACTGAAAATTCCTTTGCTCTATTGTCCTATGAAAATACCTTTTGTATTTTATTTTAATGCTCCTGTAAACCATGGTCTCCTATGTTCCCTGAAACCTGCCTCTCAGAGTATTCCAGTTCTCTTATTTTCTCAAGTATTTTCAATAATACATTTTATAGAACTTCTAATATTTCTGTGCAGTGTTTTCAGATTTTTGTATAATGTTAAAGACAACCGTTATATTGCCGTGATAAGTTAAAAAGCCCTAACTCCAAATTGTTTTTGTAGTTTGTCCTAATTGGTCTAAAAAAAACAACACCTTTTTATAATATTAGAAAACCCTAAAACCAATGATTAGGATTCAACCATGCATTATAAAGGTGTAATTTTTAGACCAACTCGGGTGCTCAACACGGCAGTATAGGACCAAGTTTAATATTTTAACAATCAATTTTTTCTTGATTATTGGTCCCAACGCTAGTTACGGAGAAGTGCGAAATTATTTTTTGATCACCAAATACATATATTTATTCTTAATTAAAAATGGAATAGTTAAGATATGGAAGGGTATAGTAATGGTGACTGATTTTATTACAAGTAGCCTGATTTTTTATATGATGGAATAAATTGTGCAGTTTAATTGTAATAAAAAAAAAAGTACAACCTCAAGAATTTGTATCTGATGACGTGTTTGTAGCCAATAATTATAATGAAACATCACATTTAAATCATGTTGGCCTTAGTAAATGATGGATGGATTGACTGATATCAAAATTAGCTTTTCGTTTGGCTTAATTTTTAAAAGGCATCTAACACGATCAATAATAGTACCAGTAAAAAACGATCAGTAATGCTGTCAATATTTTAGCATAATGTCAGTATTATTGTTTGTGTAAGGTGCCCTTAAGAGATCGATACCATCGCCATCTTATCCTTAGAATTTATTATTTATCTTAATGCAATTTTAACAAATTTATTTCGGAAAGGTGGGCACATTGAGAGCGTAGGTTAAATAAGATGGGAGACCAATAGCGGAGAAGGAAGAAGTTAAAGGGTGCTGTTTGCCCGAGGGAGCCGCGATAGGAGGTGACAGCTGTTGATAAGATCTGCATTCAGGGCTCATCTAGCCTTCTCGTTTAGGCTTCGGCTTCAACGGCCATCTCTATCGTTTTCGGTCCTTGTATTTCGGTTTGAATATTTGCTCTTCTACCTAGTCACCAATTTGATTGTGATTCGTTTTTGGTTTTTCTTAAACGATACAATGAAATAGATCTATTTATTTCTTACTAAGACTGCATAATCATATATCCATACTTGCCTTTAGATTTTCCAAAGTCGTTAAATGGCAAATTGATTCAGATTCTACGATCTTGAAATAATAAGTAGCATTCGATAAAAATGCTCATATATATATACTACGTATATCACGCTTTAGTGATATGTAATACTGCCCAAATATATTTAGTTATTACAAACACAAGCATACGTAATATCTTTGGTAAAAAAGCCAATGGGTGTAACCCTCAAAATGAAAACTTTACCAGAGACGCAAAAAAAATGTTAAACTGTTTTCCTGCTATTTTCACGATCTACATAATTGAAATGTTTTAAGTAATAAAAAACATTGTGGGCCACCACTCAAAATTTACGCCCATCCATTTTAGAATGGAAGAATCCGAGAGGAACCGTTTTCAACAAAAAAATCGTTTTCGATTTTTTTCAAATTAACTCACCCTTTAGGACATAAACGATATTTAATATCATAATGGAACAATAAAATAAAATAATTAAAAGAAAAATCCTAAATATTATACAGATGCAAAATTTATTAAATAATGTCTTTTATTTTTTATTTAAACTGTTTACTTTTATTACCAAATATTTTAATTTTCCACATTTAACAGATTATGTAATAGCCGATATATCGGACATCAGACACAGGTTTTCTAGGCGGAATTCCACCGGGTGTTACCTGTAACACAACGACAAATGATTGTTGGTATTATGTATTGTGTCTATTGGTTCGGCCCAATATTTGAGACTGTTCTTTTTGGATGATAGGGTTCCAACTATTATAATTTCTGAAGCTAGACATTTTTATTTGTACTTTATTTTTTTGTGATATATAGGTAAATATTCATATCACATTTACAAAGAATAAATACATTAAATTATAACAAAAAAAATAAATAGACAAGTTAAAATTATAATCAATTAAAACATCGTAAACAAATCCATATTTTTGTACAGTATGTATGTCTAGCCTAACCAAGCAGTTTGTGAGTCCACTTGTGTAGGCTAAAACAGATTTACATGAAATCCAAGAGGCGAATTTTCGAGGAGGACTATAGTGTTGGATAGGGATAATAAATTAAATTAAAACTAGGTTAAAATAGATTAAAACTTATTATTTATTAAAATAATAAATATGTATCCATTTAGTTATCGTTCAAATGGTGGTGGATAATGCCCTGGAGTCCAGAATTATATTTACGGCCAACGTCACGCACAGCGTCCTCAATTTCGAACTTTTTCATAAAGCTTCTTTCCTTTAGGTGTAGTTCCGCGAGTTTCGAATCAGAGACCTCTCGCGTGAATTCTGTATCCAATGCATTGCCGAGTTTCTTCTTAATGCAAAGAATGTAATAATAATAAAAAAATTAATTCCTAATTTCCAAATGTTTTTTCTTTTCTTGAAACCCGTACCGAGGTGTTTGTTGTTGGATATGTTCCTTACAGTGAATGTGAGGAAAAGGGGATAAAATGGAAGACGAAAAGTTTCTATGTCACCTGATTAAATTGGATGAGGGCCAAAATCTGATACCTCTCTGGCGTATCCAAATGGCTTACCTCGGATGTGCAAATATTTTCCTTTGAGCCGGTAATCTCCTCGTCAATAATATCTATCCGCGTGTTTGATAGGTTTCTATTCATGTTACAATTAGGTATTTCGGAATTAATGCTTATAGGTGTATAATAAAAATAATACAGTTTCAGAAGTCATGCCCAGATTAAAATAATAGCTGAAGTAAGGGTATATTGACGTCGTTTTTTGAAAAACGCTTAAAAGCTTTCAACAGCCCAAGCCCAGATTGTTGTCAGTATCTATTTGTTTTAATAATATAATTAGGAAACGTTGCGAATTGGCAGCCAATCAGATAGAGCGAAAGGAAATCGTCAGTCGATAGAAATAATTAAATTCATGAAAAATGAAAATAATTTTATGCAGAAATAAATGTCGTAGCATTTTTTAGTTTCAATATGTTGACGAAATTCTTAGGAAGTAGAAAGAAAACCGACAAGTCTAACATATATAGGGGAGAACGGGAATACATCTGACATTTTTTATACAAATTTCACTAATCACCTTTGGTTTATACGTCGTAAAATGAAGAAGAGAAATGTTATTAGCTAAAACTGTTACCCTGGCCACGGCCTGTTATTGGATATTCTTTGATGTGCTAAATTTGTAATAATTAAAATATGCAGGTATTTCAAGTGTCCAATTTATCTCCAATGGTGATATTATATTGGACTTGATTTGGGGTTACTTTGGACAGAACAAGAAAATGTGATACAATATGAATAATATCAATTATTTGTAAGAAGTTGAAAAAGTAGAGTGAAATAAAAGTAAAAATGATATTAAAAGAATGAACAAAAACAAAATATTTTTACGCTATGAGTTTTATTAAAACCACTTATCTATGAAAAATGTGTATTCCGGAAAATCAAAATAAATAAAAGAAATCTCCTACATAACAATAACGGACTTCTCTCTAAATACGAATAGCGTTAACAAAATAAAAACACATAAATAAATGCAAAAAATTGTTTTTATTGCTATAAATGAGTTTAATTATTAATTAAATCTGAAGTATAAAATATTAAAATGTACAATGGACATTCAAGGGAGTACATTGTACACTTGTACTTTGCAGCCTCAACCACTGTCCAATGTAGCCTCTAAGCGTCTTTCCTAACAAATCGTAACACAGCGTCTTCAGGCAAAAACCAAATCAAAACATTAATTATTCAAATTACCGTCAATCCATGACGTAACACGGTATAATTGTGTAAAATAAACTCTTGCACTACTACGTCTTGTAACATCAGTTATTTGAATAATTTTTTTAATAATATTTATATTTGTATAAATTTGAAATTGTACTTAGCTTTTCAGTTTGAAACAGAGACTGAGCTATTGGGCCCATTTTAGTTTGTCAAACACTGACAGGATAGTTCAAGTTTCTACAGGCAATAATGCGGGAAATGCGTTAGTGCCCAATGTTACCCCACGCCCGATGTATACCCGTTCTCCTCTAAAACTTGAAACTGGCTGCACAGACGTCTAAAACCTTGTTCTATATAAAATAATAAATTACAAGAGG
Source organism: Rhaphigaster nebulosa (assembly GCA_948150685.1). Lineage (NCBI taxonomy): Eukaryota > Metazoa > Arthropoda > Insecta > Hemiptera > Pentatomidae > Rhaphigaster > Rhaphigaster nebulosa. The sequence continues at coordinate 162,853,153 of OX411306.1, forward strand.
CCGTGGTGGCCGAGAGTGCTAAGGCGTCACCTCAACAACCTCGAGTCTACTGCGACGCGGGTTCGAATTCGGTCTGGACGGTTTGATATTTATTTTGTGGCGGACCAACTCTGGTTAGCACAGGTCGGTAATCTGTAGGAATAACACGTCTTGTTTGCTTTAATAGGAGTAGGAAAGAACTCTAAACTAGAATAAAAATAATATTTATAAAGTAATAAAGTACCGTAACTTAGGACTATTTGGACCCAATATAGGGCTACTTGGACTCGCCAAAAGAATATTTTAATTAAGGTAAATTTACATATTTTGAATACATTCCTTGAACCTAAAGAAATTGTTTTTGTTAGAATAAAATTGTGTTTTTCTCGACGTTAGTTCATTTTTGTGGATTTGATCGTTGATCTCATGTATGTGATGGATCTATCCTTATTTTTGAAATGGTATGCCTTCATGTTTTTTTAATCTAAATTATGTTTTTTCAAAGGAACAGTTATAAAAATGTACACTCTTTTGTCTGATTTTGTCATTTAGAAAAATAATGTGGATCCTATCTTATATTTTTCGAGTCAACCACTTATTCAATAGATGTGAATAAGGAAACAATTAATCTATTTTGAATCTAAAACATGCTTCAAGATCAAGATTATTCCATGTTTATATGGCCGGTAGTTTCCCACTAAGTTTATTTAAGTTTGATATATCTTCAAGCCCCGAACCCAATTTGCGGCGATAACTTGGCCGGACCTGTTGATTTCCCTTTTGTAATCGTCAGCTAATGACCGGGATCTCTGCCGTTTATTCTTAAGGGAATTATCATCAGCTATATAAGCTCATTGTTTCGTAGTTGTTTGTTCCATACTTATATAAACTAATTAGTTAAGGATTTAATTTATACAGTATATATACGACAAAAATAAATAAATCAGTTGAAATGATGCTTGCCTTATAGTTGTCGGTTGTAATCGCAGTTTTTTTTTTATTGATTGCCGTAATTATTATGTCATCAACCTTGTGGTTTAATTTTAGTTAAACCTTAGAATTAGCCTTAGAATTTATTATAATGGTTAATGAAAAAATAAATAAATACAGATGCAGTTGTAACTAATTGTTCAGACGTGTGGGACACTCCTATAATTAGGTTTTTGTATTGACCATTGCCCGGAGAATCTTCTTGTTTATCATACTATCAATCATCAATACGTAATAAATATGATAAGTAGCCGATTTATTGTTCTGCCGCCCACAGGGATGATAGATAAATGCCGCCCCCTTCAACTGCTATATAGCTAAAAATAATTATAAGTGTATCGTGATTTTATTTTTTTCATTTCTCACAACCTTGGATTATCTTTCCTTGAATGGATAGCTATTACTTAATGCAAGTAACTACTTAAAAATTAAGAATTTTATTCTTAATATATAAGAATAAAATTCTTAAGGCAACTTAGAATTAAACTTGTCTAGCGCTCTGTGATCCGTTAGTCTGAGGATTGAGAAAATACAATAAAATTAATTATAATTCATTTGTATAATAATGCATTTTTTTCAACTTTCAGAATGCCCCTCGCCTATTTTACTTCTATTTCGGTTTTAATTATTTTTTTATTTAGCAATATATACAATTTCTACTCTCTGGTTTGTTTAACTAAATGCCTGGCTAAATATATATTTTATTTGAAGTGAAGGGTGTTTGACTATTGTGGTTCAAAAATGATTTTGGTGCATGTCAATCAATGGTCAATATATAAAACTAATTGTTTTGTGGTTTAGCAATGTGCACCAGCTCGCAACGTGCAATGGGTGAACATTTCTCTAGCTCTGTAGATTAAACATAGAAATTACTTTTTTATAATTAATATTTTTTATAATTTTTGACATTCTATTACATAAGTTTTCTTTCTTCTACAGTTTTGCCTCCAAGTCACTATAAAACACAATAGTGTTCATTAATATACATATTTCTCTTTGTACGTTTCGGGCATACTATGTCCTCTTCTTCTGCATCCTAGTATTGTTGGAGGAATCAATTTATATACTACTTCATTAATTTATACTTTATACTACAAAAAATATGGTTTTGTTTTATTTCTATTGGCCACCTCTCCACCAAACAAAACAAAGAGATATATTTTAGATTTTAACCGTTTCACGACTAATTGATTCATTTTCGTTAAAGTCGACTTTTTCTTTTATTCATCATTTATAAAAGCATATAGAATCATATAAAATCATTATCTTTAAGCTATGTCCACACTGCTCGATTTTCGATTCCACATCGTATGCTACACGGTCCGTTCGTCTTATCGAATCGAAAGTTGAGCAGTGTGGACGTAGCTTTAGAAGCACCTTTCTTAATTCTGTTGGGAACAGTTGAATTCATTCTCAGTGGAGGGGAGGGGAGGGGGAGTATCAGACTTTTTTGTGGATTCTTAATTTTCTCATTAATGCTCATTATTTCATACGTGGATTAAAAATCTTGAAAAAAAAGGTAGTTTTAATATTTAACAATTTTTCCAAATTCGACTCTAAGCAAGTTAGCTCTTATGACACAAGTTGTTTATACCCTCTGTTTTTTCTAATTTTTTTTTAGACTTAATTTCTATGCACATACACGCCAATATATTTCCGACAACCGCACTGATATTAGAAGTTTATTAATTTGTAGGGCTTTAAAACTTTATACTGAATTTATGATCGGATTAACTGGCACTATGTGATTTAATCTCGTAAGAAAGATTTTCTTCTTACTTTTTATTTAATAGCTTAATTGTAGTTGTGCTCTATTGTTCAATATCTCACGATCTAAACAGATCGCCTTCAAAACGTTCATTAGCTTCTGGATGTAACTTTCATCGTTATGCAGGATGTATTTTAGGTTTTCGCTTTTGTTCAAATCTAAATCTTTGGTTCTATATTTTGGTCATTCTGTAATTATATGTTCCACAGCATTATCATTAGGATGAAAACTTTTAATCGTGCATTTATATCTCTAAAGATTGATTAATAAACATGCGTGTGCCTCATTATCCGCGAAATAAGATTTTACTGAGTCGGTTGCCTCCGTGTTGGTACCTTTTTGAAATGCATGGTCATCAGCTATATAACCTCAATTTGCGTTTTGTTTATTGTTTCGGATAGCTACTCATTTATTCTCATTGAACTGCATTGACCCCGTCTCAAACCCTCACCCTTAGACTTTGAAAACTGGTTTGATTGTTTTAGTTTATTGTTTAGTTGAGATGGTATGGAATCCTCCTAATTTTCATTATTTATATCTTCTTGACTGTTTTGAGAAAACAAGAATAATCTGCACAGCTCCCTCCTTGCAGAGCGTAATTGGTAATGAGGTTATTACAGAATGACCTTCTCAAGCTTTTTTTTTCATTAATATAAAATCTTCTGAAGAACACAAATATTTTAAAAAATGGAATGGTCTATGTCTTTAATGGAAGAGACAGAATTCTGAAATAGTGTGTTGTCAAATTTATTTGGATAATTATTTTTATTTATTTTTTTTTTAATTTAAATAGTTTTTTTTTTAAATTTAAATAGTTTTTATTTTTAATTTTCTGCATCCGAATTCCCGACAATTTCTCATTATCGATATTAGGCATCATATACTTATACTTCTTCCTTCTATATTAAAATTTAACTTTGATAATTGGAATATGTAATAATCAATATCATTCTCTACTTCAAGTTATGCCTCTTTACTTAATAATTAGAAACATTTACTATGCATTCGATTCAATCATGGATGAGTGCATCCTTTCACTTCCTCGCAAGCATCAGAACTATATACTAAATGCGCCCCATAAAAGGAGGTCCCTCTACTCTAAAGAACCCTAAACGCACAATAAAGAAAACGGATTTGTTCACCGCGTCTTATGGGGTAGTAACGCCAGCCCTTTATGAATGCACTTTAATGCTTAACCCGCAACGCTCTGCTGTCGTGCGCGCCAATTATTTTATACATAATTCAACTAAACCCATCAGTACCCAGTGTTGGGAAAGCGAAATAGCTGACTTTTCCGGGAACAAGTGTGATTCCTTTACCGCCTAAGGCCTCGTCCACAATGGAGCACCGCCCTTCGCCCCAGTACCAGTGATAAACTCGCACCGACCCTAGTAAACTCGCCCCTAGCGAGTCCACATTGGAGCACCACCATCACCACTCTTCAAAGCTAGCAAGAATGATATCTCTCTGCCCCTTCAGTTGAATTTCAGATATCATGAGATGCCATCTTTCAGATCAATCTCAGCCAATTATTAGCATTTTTACCGAAAAAGAAAAAGGATCGGAAATTCATTTTTTAAATAGGGAGCGATATCAGTTTGGTGAATTCCATCACCTGCACCAGGATTTGAGACGAGATTCTGAAAGATTTTTCGGTTATTTGAGGATGAAGATCTCCACGTTTGATTATATCATTAATCTAGTCAAACCTCAAATTCAAAAACAGTGGAAAAATTGTCGCGCTCTGCCAATTTCAACAGAGGAACGACTGATGCTCACGTTAAGGTAGGTAAACATTGATATTAATGATAGTCGATATTAATTTTAATAAAAAAAGCAAAACAAAAATTCAGCACTTCTGTCGTAATGTCCACTGAAAGGGTGTTTGGACTGCACTTTTTTTTTTTTTATAATCTGTCGCAAATTAAACTTCAATTTAATAATATACAAGATGCTAGAATTACGTAATGTGAAACATTATTAATATAATTTAATTGCTCATCAATCATTGTTTTCCATTTCAATCAAATATTCAGTGCAGTTATAAATGTTCTTTTTTTAATCTTTATTAATTTGGTATGTATATATACAAATGTATATATATATCAAAATAACTTGAGCATCAAAATAAAATAATTGTAGCACAAAAATTAAGTATTTAAGCGAATATTATTTTCTATTTTACTAGGAAAAATGATAAAAAATTTAATATTTGTAAAGTACATCATTATATGAACAATTAAAGAAATTCAATTATGTATTGGTTTTAGTGAAAATGAGATAATATAAAAAGATATTAATAAATCTGGACGTTCTGAGGCCGGGAGGTGCGAGGGTCGAGGGTAAAAGAATTGACGAAACTTGCTTGGTTTGGTGCTAGGCTAGGGTCGAGGGTCGGTGCGCGGGGCGAAGCTTCGTTATGGCCAGCCCCATTGGAAACAATGTATTTATTTTTTTCTTGGTTCGAGGGACTAGGAGCGGTTCGCGGGTCGGTGCTCCATTGTGGACGAGGCCTAAGAGGTTTTGATTTACTGGAGCAGTCCTCTAATCCTAGACGAATAAATTCCCACTTAATTATAACAAAATATTGACTCTACTGACATCTACTATCAATTTAGTTTCTTATCGATTTTGCTGCCCTCTTGAGGCTTGAGTTTCATTTTAACTTTCGTTTACTGTTTCTATTGTGACAGTGGTAGAACTTTCAAATTACGGGAAAAACAGTTTAGTGTCTTCATTTATTACCAGGCATGCGTTATTCTAATGTAAATTCAGTAGTGAAAAGAAGGGGAAATATCGAGGGTAACAAGGTCAATAGGCGTAACCACCAAAATGAAAACTTAACTAGAGACGCAAACAAAACTTTTTCGGGTATTTTCACTAATTAATTGGGAATAAACTAACTACTGACGCACTGTGGAACCTAGTATAGCAACCTCATATCGCGCTCTAAACCTTGTTTTTGAATTATTATTATTTTGAAAAAATAATCATATTTTAAGGAACTAAACCAAAGATCAAACCCGAGAATGTAAATAAAAGATATCTTAATTGTTTACAATTATCACTTAATCCAGTGTTTTCATCCAGGTCCTCAGACTTATCCTTGAGGAACTGTCGGCAGGCTGTTGCTGTTACACCAATTTATATATTACGATGCAAATTTTCGGCCTACGAGCCATCTTCAGACATCTCTGTAAAAGGCCTAAAATTATTTAAAATGCATATACTGTCATATTTAAGTCCAATCCGGACCAAGTCGAAATATACAACGTCAAACTTTAAAAATAAAATAACAATAAAAGAGCAATCTCAGTCATCACAATTTTTTCACAAAATTTGCATCGCAATAAATAAATTGGTGAAATAGCAACAGCCTGCCTTTATTTTTATGCTTTTTGAATTTTCACTCAAAAAATAGGCAATTATCTTTGAATATTAAAAAAAAAAAAAAATCAAAATTATGGTATTAAGCTTCATATTATACCAGTTTACGTGAAATTAAAAAAAGGTTTTCATAAGATTCCTATTTTCTTTAAGTTCCTTTGGAAATTCAGACAAGCGCTGGAGAGACTCGAATGCTTTAAATTTTATTAATACTTTTAAATTCTCGGAGAGACCCTTTAGTTCTTGAGAGACATCGTGTACTGACTGACGAGAGGAAAGAGTCCTTTTCACCTAAAAGGATTACATTTTTTTCTTTTCGTTATAAGCTTTTAGTGGTTGATAAATACCATTACAGTGTGTCTTATTTTGTGATATCTCGAGTAGAGTGGTATGCTGGAAGCCCTAGCTAGTTCTGCTTAACTAAAGCGGTGTATTGTCTCTATTAAACGGTAAAATTTAATATTTTATGTTTCCATATTCTAATAAATGCCCCATTAAGTATCTTTCCCTTAAATAATTTCTAATAATAAAGTTAGATCATCTTTTGTTGTTATAGTCATTATTATAGCTGTTATGAAGATATAAAATTAAAAACGCTGTAGATAATTACACTATAGTTTTATTATTTCAAAATAATTATATAACCCAAAACAAAAATAAAAAATTATTCGGATTAAATAAATAAATATACATACACAACAGCTGTATACTGCTGAGGGAGAGGGTTTGAAGAGAGAGAGTTTGCGAAGGAGTTGTCATTTTGATTTAGGATCAGAAGCTGAAAAAAGGGCATCGTGGAAGTAGTTGGATTTCGCACGCCTAATAGTTGTCTGTGTCAAATTACGGAGCGCCCTGAATACTTGATAGTCATCTGCTAACCTTGTGCGTCAAAGTGTCCACGGGCTGCCTCACGTCTCTTCTGAAGATCTTTAATTTCTTGTTACATCCAAGGAGCAGGCGGAATGTAGAGGTTTTAAATGGGTCATGAAAATCATGGCTAATAGTCTAATAGATTTAATTCCAGTCCACGGTTCCAAGATCGGGTAAGATGTTTTCATGTGTGAGGGTGTCTAGATTGCGGGAAGTTATGATTTAGGGAGGAACGCAGTGGTTCGGAAATTATATGATGTTTGGATAAAGTCGTGAGAGAAAAGGAACGGGATATGAAGTTGAGAAGAGGCAAGAAGATTCTGAGCTGAATCGATAACTTTTAGGTCCAGCCATGTGTCGGACCACCAGTTGTTGTGGGTAGGAGAACGTGAGAAGAAGAGATTTTCGAGATAGTCTGTCGTTGGAGTCCGAAAGGAGATTGGCGTTAAGATCCCCGGAAATTATTATTTTGTTGTAGAAAGGAACATGATTGAAGAGGATTGATTCAAAGGATGAGGCAAAGGGAACCAAAGTAAGGCGATTCACCACAACATATAGGAGAGGGTGGTCATTGCAGGAAATTTCGACGAAAAGAAATTCTTTGTGTAGATAATCAGATGAGGATGAGGTATGTAGGATTCGGGATTTTGGGCTATTATGAACAAAGAGATCCACACCTCCACCAGTCTGGCCAATCCAGTTGTGGCGGATAAAGGAATAATCAGTTATGGAAACAGAAGAGTAAGGTATGTGGGGCTATAGCCATGTTTCGAAGACTGCTATAGAATAGTAAAAGTTACGGGTAAAATATTGAAGAAAGTCGTCGTTATGAGCTGGTAAGGATTGAGAACTAACGTGGCAGGAGGTTAGGAAAGTATAAGGTATTTGGAGGGAAGATGCTGTAGTTGTAAATGTATGATGGCAAAGAAATTAAATTTTTTTTTGTAAACAATGACAAAAAAAATAATTAAAAATGACATTAATAAAATATGATATAAATAAGAAAATTGAATCTATTAAAATAAAGAATTATATAAGTAGTAGTAACACATAGAACTATAGACTGTGGGATAATCCTGTTCCGATCGGTGGGTTGATGGGCGCCTAGATGTCTGTAGATCTCGAGATTCTGGGGCAGGTCAATTACTAGGTGGCCGTCATCCTTATGATTCTCTGCAGCTCTCTTCTGACGGGTGAGCCAGTACAAAGGTTTATTCGTAGGAGTCATTTCGTTCCCGAGATATATCCGGTGGGAATCATTCTTCTGACAGCCAGTATCCCAGATGGAGAAGTCTCTCTTTACTTTTCTTCGCTATACTTACTCATCCAGTCAGTCTGCCAAGCGAAACGGGCAATGAGGGTCATCTTTTTTTGGTTTGCGGCGTTCTACCATGTACAGTTCCTCTACGCTGATTTTAATCCCCAGGCCTGCTTCCACGCTGGATACCAAGGCCGCTAGAGTCTTCACCGCGCGGACCTGGATGCCGCATATCTCCTCCTACCTGTATAGGAGATCCTGTTGAGCCTTTATTTAATCTAACTTCTAACTCCTCGATTCGAAATTTTAATGCTTTATTTTCAGTGGTTAGATCCTCTACATGCTTCGCTTACCCCTCGAGTTGGTCTCAATTTTTGTAAGTCTCTCCTTCAGCTCAAAGCTCATTACACCATATTTTTTAAACGTCGGCACTAAGCCGGTTTATCGCGGCGAGAATATCGACTGCAGATGTTTCAGCGGCCATTGTTGATTGCTTCTTGACGGGCTAGCTGTTTTCTCTCATCGGGCTGAATTCCCTCCCCTATCCCCCCTCACATTTCCTGCACACCCATGTTTTTTTCTGAGACTTTATCGTCTCAATTTCTTTATCATTGATATTGCAGTGCTTACCATAAAAAATTACACGACATTTGTTGCAACTCAAATTACACTTGTCCATTTACAAATTTAGCATTTGTACACCATTTTGAATTATTAAATAATAAGCAGTATTCACGAATCACTGTTTGTCTAAAACGACTCGTAACTTTGGTGCCAGGTCTCAAAAAATCTCCGGTCCATTAGTCTCTGAGAAAAGTAGCGGACTGCGGGCGGAGGGTTGTTTGAAACGTAAAACATCAAATTTTGAAGAGCGTTAAAATATTTTTCTCCTTGATCGAATACAAAGGTTCACTATTTAATATAGTAAACCAAAATTAAATAGCAATAATAATGATGTATAATGTACAATGTATTATGAATCCTTATACTTAAATATTGTCATTGTAATTTATCAAATTCTAGAAGAAAATTATTTTAATGTTTACAAACATATTAGTTACATTTAAATCAAAAGTTTAAATTGTTCATGGTAAAAGAAGTTGAATTTTCGTTAATATAAACATTTTAATGCTAACCATTAACTTAACTAAAACTTCAATGTTTAGGTACCATATTTTTGCAAAGTTGTTTGAGTAGCATTTTTTTCAATTGTATTTTTTGATTTTAGTTATTTTATATTTTTAAAATTGTAGAAGCTGGATATTTCATAGAATATATCCTATGGAAGAAAAATAAACGAGAACGAGTTCTTGTTCCCGTGATCTGGTGACTATTCATGTACAGTTGAGTCGATAAGTCGGCTTGGTAAAAGGGCTGTTCCTTCACCTCGCATGGTAGCATTCTGAACCTATAGAATTCTATTGTCCGTTTAAAATTGTCGTTGCGTTTATAATTTAAAAATCTTTTCTTCTCAAAAGTCTGCATTTTTAATTATATTTATTTTTTTATCATTTAATTTAAATTGTACTGGAGATTTTTTTTTTTTTACGTAAAAAATTTTCTAACATTTTTGCGACTGATACAGCTTTAAAAAGTGCGATTAAAATATATTAATTGGATCTCAGCCGTACTGTCTATCCTGATTTGGATAAGTTTTTTTCTTAGGATATAAAGTATCCACCTACCAGGTTTTCTTTAAATTACTAACAACCATTATCTTAATAAATTGTTTTGTTTAGCCACGTGTCCCGAAATTCAGCATGGTGTTTGTTTTACGTGGGATACATATTGAACAGCCTAAGTTATCTAAACAGAAAAAAAAAATTATTTTGTAGTTTCAATGTTTTAAATAATGATTCTGAAAAATACAGTATCGCTTTTTACTTCTTTGTACGCAGTAAAAGAAGTGTTATAACCGCGAAAATTTTTGGTTTGCAGATTTCAATGGAAATATCCATTTTGACCATCCCTGAATCCATCAAGACCAGTTTCGTCGTGACATCTGTACGTACGTTCGTTCGTATCGCGCATATATCTTAAACGGTTAGCCGTAGAAAGTTGAAATTTTGTATTTGGGATTGTTGCAACATCTAGTTGTGAACATACGTTTTTGGTCACTACATGATCACCGGAAATGGTACTTTACTTGAAGGTCATAATAGATTTTCATCAAGAATTATATTAAAATATAATGAAAAACTTCTCATATATTAATATAAATAACATAATAGATTTTGGTTAAAATATTATGCTATTCAAAACATCTCAATGTGGTATATACTACATTATATATAAATAATATATTAGATTTTGATTCAAATTTACTAGTCGGAAGTGGTACTTCACTTGAAAGCCATAATAAACTTTCGTGAATAATTGTATTAAAATATAATGGAAATTTGGTATATAATACTTTTGTATCAGTATAAACAATCTACTAGATTTTGGTTTAAATTGGATAGCCGAAAGTAATACTTTACCTGAAGCTGTGTGTTTTTTTTTTTTTGCTTCCCGCCGTTTTATAAGGAAGGAATACGAATCGTGCTAAAAATCACAAATCGAGATTTTCATGGATAAGCACGTTTCAAGATCCCTACTACCCTAATCCTTTTTTACATATTTATGATGGTTTGTGTGTATGGATGTCAATTGATGGACACCAATTGACGTCGTGACACAGAGTGTCGTTTTTGAGACTCTGCTATCTTTGGAAACTAGTAACCAAATTCAGGATCACTTTTTTAGCAACCGTTTTATAGTTAAATAGGTGTCCAAGGAAATCATGCGGTATTTACATTAGATATTTTTACTTTCCCTAACCTATTATATACGAAATATATAGTAAGGGGAAGTTTTGCGATCGTAAAAATTTTCGAATTCGAGTTTTCAACGGAATCACACGTTTTAAAGGCCCCTGAGCCCTAATAAGTCTCGCAAAATTGTCTGTGAGTCTGTGTGTATTAGAATAGCCTAGCTCAAAAACGAAAATTTTACGATACTGAAACTACGTATTTAAGGTATTAAGGTATTAAGGTATATTCATGGGATGTTAAATAAACTTTTTCGTAAAAATCGACTGATCGAAAGTGGCATTTTATATCTTCGATTTCACACTTTTTTCAATTTTCTCGAAAACGGCTCTAACGTTTTGATAAAACTTGCTCGAAGTCTTCTCACTGAAGATCTCTTTTCATTAATATTGTACATCACCAAGGAAATGCAGGGAAAAAGTTATGATGAAAACAATATTTTATTTACGCATAACTCAAAACGTATGCATTTCATGGTAAATTATGTATTGAATTGTATGAACGGTAATGAAATTATTTAAAAAATAAAAAAAAGAATCATCAAAATCAGACCAGTATTCGCAAAGATACGCTGCTTCGGACTAACCGAAAGTGACAATCACATCACCGATTTGAAACTATTTTACAATTTTCTCGATTTACACTGTTTTAACGATTTTGATAAAACTTGCCTAATTTCTTCGACTTAAAGCTTACCTATTCATCTATGTAGTATATCAACGAGATACTTTTGTGAGAAAAGACAGAGATGTTTATTCTGCTGAGTTTATTTCGAGTATTGGTTATGTGAGCTGTTTAAAATAATCTTAAAAATTATTATTATAGAGCTTTAAGGAAAAATTGTGTGATGCGCGCATCGCACCAGATTTTTTCTTTTAAAGTTGCAATACTTTAATTTCCAGTTTCGTTCTATCTACTTGGAGTTCTGGAGTAGACCAAAGATCAACATTTCTTTTTATCTATTCAACAAACTTCATTTTACGAACCAAGTCTATAAAATAATATCTGATATTATCTGAGAAAAGAAGATGGTCATGGGCAGTGTCGAGGGAAAAATCAGAACTATTTTACCGATCATCTTTCATCTGTACTTACACCTCTTTCGTTCACACCTTCACTAGTTTCACAACAAATCAGACACTTACCTAAATTAAAAAACTCTGGTTATGATTTAATAACCGCCGAGGCGCTCCAGAAGATGCCCAGGAAAGCCTTAGTGTTCCCTACGACAATATGCAACTGTATACTAAGGACAACTAAATTTCCTGGAAATATTAATGGAAATATTCACACATCAAAATGATACACAAAAGGAACAAAGACATATTCAATCCATCTTCCTAGTGGCCTATCAGTCTCCTCCTTCCAATAAATATGCTCTAAACTCTTCTAAAAATTAATATACAAAAGACTGATTGACATACTGACTGACCAAAACATAATACCTGATCATCAATCCGGTTTTCGCACATTACATTCAACAACTCACCAATTACACTAAGTTACTGTCTATATCGCTGGAGCACTAGAGCAAAAACAATACGCAACTGGCGTTAAATTCAAGACCATACTACTTCACACCTACTATCTCATTCTCCAGTTTTTCCTCTTTGACAGATTTTCGAAAAGGCTCAAAAATTTTCCCAAATAGAACAGTCTTGGCTGGGGTACCGTAAGGATCAATACTGGCTCCGATACTGTACATTATATATACACATGACATAACTACCAATTCCGAGACACTGACTGCTACCTACGCTGATTATACAATAATTTTAACAGTACACCAAGACCCCAGTCTGGCCTCACTGACTTTACAAAATCGGTAGTTGCTTTGCAAAATTACAAATCACTACATGTAACTTTCACTCTTCGATGAGACACGTGTCCACCGATTTATATCGGTGACCACCGAATTCCTCAGACGGACACAATACCTTGGACTTTTATTCGACCAAAGGATGACCTGCGGTCCATACCTCAAGATGAAAAGAAAGACTATAACCAAAGGACTGAAATTACTGTATCTCTTTTTTCCAAATCGTCAAAACTAAAAATCAGACTGAAACTAAATATATATACATACCTACTTAAACCCATTTGGACTTACGCCTCATAGATTTGCGGTTCACAATCGATTTTTCCTAATTGTTTTCTCAGTCTCATCTAGTTAATGCAGAGCAAAAAGGATGATAGTCCATGTGTAGACCATAATTGAATTTTCGCCTGAATGTAACAAAGATTGATTCATTCATTCTCCAATTCTTTCTTTCTGGGACAATAATATGGCCCTAACTCCTTTTATATAAAATGCATTAGAGTGAAGGGAGAGTTGGGAGGGGGTAGTACTGCGGGAACACCCCCAGTAGTCGGCCCTCCCTGGCGGCGTGCTGTGCCGGTCTGCCTAGTCACTGCCCCGTCCTCTCACTATCACTATTGTTTAAACAACGTGAGTAACATTTTTAATTTAATTCACCATAACAATAAATCATCTCATCTTTTAGGTATTATACTAATTTTTTTAAAAAGTTATTCCTCTTTTAAATTAATTGAATTAAATCAATTAATTACTGATAATAAATTAATTGATCTAATAGAAAATATGTTATAAATGAGTTTTACTTTGAGTTAAAAATGATTATAAAATTATAAAAAAACATTGTTATATAACTTTATTCATTTTTCTAATAGTTTTGTTCTGTGGCTACATTTTCGATACGTTTACCACTCCTTAAACTATTAGGCGTTCACTAGTACATCATCTTTATAAATATTGAGTTAAAAAAAAAAAAAAAAAAAAAAAAAAAAAAAAAAAAAAAAAAAAAAAAAAAAAATGTAATGTACGAATTAGCAGTAAATGTAAATAAAAAGGATATTAAAAAACATAAATATATTATAATTCTAAATAAATTATTAATCTACTAATAAAAAGTATAAAAAATAAATAATTGATGTCTTAATATTTCATTGATTAAAGATCATGAATATTTTTTTAAATATTTGTTTGTAAGAGTATCGTAATTGTATGGGTTTGTAAATTGAATTTAAATAATATTGCAATAAGATTTAGAACATAAACATTAAATAAAATAATTAATTTTCGATAGCTACACTAAAAGAATAAAATAAATGGATGTATTAACTTACATTGCGGAGACACTTCTCTGCAGTATCATTTATCATGTACTCTTCATATGCATGTTGTTTTGTTAATGTTACTAAAAAACATTTAAATTTATATTTATTGTATTGTTCTAACTAAACAATTGTTTGTAGATGACTAATTTTTTTTTTTTTATCTTGGCATTTATGAAGTAATCTTTTGAGTGGAATAAATTATTTACTTTATGTATCTATCGATCTCCCATCCGGCCAAAAATAATAACGATTTATAATAATTTTTATGCATTTAAAACGTTATTTTAAGTGTGGTAAATGAATACAAATTTTAGCTTCCTGTGTATAATAAAAATGTACAATTCCAGTTTCATTTGTCTGGCTTAAAATATTATAAGATTAATATTAAAATATGTTAAACAATATAATTATTAATAAAATTGTATTATTTTCCTGCCGTTAATACGTAAGTAAATCGGTCCATGATTTCGAAACGTAGTTTTCAACGCATCTATACGTTTCAGTCATTGGTCTTTCTGTCTATTGACTGTGCCGCGATTATCTCTTGAACGGGTGAGTCTATTTTATTTTTTAATTCTGTGGGGTTTCGGCCCCTAATGCCTAATGCCTGTGCACTAAATCGCATATCCTGCGCGAAACAGCAGCTGCGCAATAACCGATAACTTGTTTTTCTATAAACTGTAGCGCGAAAACGGCTTTAACTTGCCTAATGTCTACTAGTCCATAAAGCGGACAATTCAGCTCATTTTCAATTTGGAACATAATTTTATACTCCCCCCCCCCCCCACCCTCCTCCCCCCCAAAAAATCATCTTAATCGGACCAGTATTAGTTAAGATATAGCGTATTGAACTTTATACACATGCTTTATAAAGTTTTCTGTCCATTATGCTTTGGAAACCTGCTCACCTTTGTTTAGTTTTCTGAAAACTCGACATCTTCCAGTACAATCTAGTTATTCATTCGAAAGGTAATTAAATGAGCTACCAAACAGTAAAAAACGAACAAAATACATCTAAATCGTACTATTGTTAACGAAGTTACAGTATATTAAACTTTGTACGCCAATTTTATTAAGTATTTTGCACATGTTTCTAAAGGAAACCGGCTTAGTATTGCTTAGTTTTCGGTAACTAAAGCGATACATCTCCTGGAACATTCCAGGATAATTTGATTTGAAAGATAATTTGATTATCCACTAGACTAAACATTTAAAAAAAGTCCGAAGCGTAATCGGACTAGTATTAGCGAAGATACAATTTTAGTATTGAATTGTGCTCCAAAAGCGTTAAAGAAAGCCGTGCGATTGGTTACATCAGATATTTTTTATATCGAACTTGGCTTCACGTGTTACAAATGATTTAACTTTTTTTTTTCTCATTTATCTATATTTGGACGCTATGTCGTCTTTAAAGAAGCATGCTTAGGTTATTTATTTTTTCTCGAAAAACTAATCTTACATCCCATAGCATAATTAACTTAGCTATAAATAACTATAGAGGGGAAACATGATATAATAAATAAAACTATATACCTATCCACTGGTACCATCGCAAATTTTAAAAGCTTTGTAGTAATAATAAAATAAATATTTGAATATGAAAAAATGACACTGTCGGTGGGATGATGGGCATCCAGACTCTCTTTAATGACCAGTGATATGCGTTGAAATATTCCTTGGAAATAGGCAGTATCCAATGTTTTTTCAGCGTGCTATTCATTCCTACCTCGATTTTTCCCATACCTCTGGTTATATTCGATTTTTTTTTTTTTTATTCTTGTTCAAAGCTAAATTTTGTATCCAAACATAAAAATTGTTTTTTCTAAAAATAATGCATCAGGTCTCATATGAAGCCACATTTTAATACATTATATATTTTCGCTTTGTTGATTTTTTTTTTTCTAAGTTCATTAGTTAATTTACTAGTTTTTTTAAAATTTTGTATCTGAACCCGCAGTAATTTTTTTTTTAATACATGTGATTTTTTTAATGTAATTTCTATACATAAGGTTCCCTATAATTGTTATGGAATTATTAAAAATAAATATTTGTACGTTATTATTATTCTTATTATGAAGATATACTTATTTGAACAAGACATCTTTGGAAGGTGGAAAGAATTTGTTTTTTATATCACTTATACGAAGTGATATAGAGGTTCAATAAAAATCATTGTTTAATCCATATACTGTAAATAAAGGTATTAACATGTTTAAGATGACTTATTTTATTTTTACTTAACTTTAATTTCCGTTATGTTAACTTTTTACAGCTATTTAATTTATCCATTTTTATTTGTGATGCACATATATTATTTTTATAATTTTTTAATTTATTTTCTTTAGTTTATAAATATATATGGTGTGAAGATATACGCAAAGCACTGATACCTATTGTAATACATAATGCCCTTGAGTATGGCAGCTTGGATAATTTTACTTTGAAAATATTTTATCTCTTATCTCAATCCTTGTACTTAAAAATACTGCTGTTGCAAAAAAATATTATTGTTGTTTATTAATGAATTATTTTTGTTATTATAATTTGAGTCTTATTTTTTTTTGTATGAAAATAATTAAGTTGAAGGTTATAAGGAGACGGTAAGTCTAGGAGCTGGCGACGAATTTATCCAACGAAAGAGCTTTCAGCTAGAAACCATTTTAAATTCTATTTAATCTTCATCTATACACAACTCCGGTCAGTTGATTGAAAGCCTTTGCTTTATACATGAAATTTTAAATTGAAATCGCGAAATTTGAAGTTCCATTTGACGAGAGAACTTGCGGTTGAAATTTTGATACGATCTTTGTTTCTCTGAAAGAGAATTCATCTTGATAGACGGCGAACTATGTTACGTTTTGAAAGAAATATGGTCGAAAACGAGATCTGTGAGAAATTTTGGGATTTTTTTCAGCATTTTTATTATAACTCGAAAACGGTGCCTCCTATCGAACACTTTCTTATTTCAAGAATCAAAGTATATTAAATTTTGTGCCGAATGAGTACCTAACATTATAAGTTCATTCCAGAAATATGGCCGAAATCGACGGTCGAAAAACGAGATCTGGGGTAAATGTTGCGACTTTTTTCAGCTTTTTTATTTATAATTATTAATTTATTTTTTTATTATTTTTATATATTTATTTATAGCATCAAATGTTGTGCCTATTATTTCCAATTGGGTCAAATATACATTTACAACCGACTGGTAAGCTTTTTCGCGTACTGCAAGCGTATCACGAGAAATATTTGACGCTCCCTGAACGCAAAATTTTGTTTTACAACGTTTATTCAATATGTTTTTTAATTTCGAACAGCCGTTTCCATGATTCGTTTGGGAACCATTATATTGGATATCTTGGCAAAGTTTGTAAAAATTGTAATGTTAGGTACTAATTCGACGCGGATATTAATTCCCTTTCATTCATAAAATAATAAAGTTTTCACTAAGAACCACCGTTTTTTAGTTATAAAGTCCCAAAACTTGCCCCAGATCTTGTTTTTCGCCCTTCGATTTTGATCATATTCCTGGACCGAATTTGTTGTTAGTTGCTCATTCGGTACTGAATTTAATACACTTTAATTCATGAAGTAAGACAGTTTTCGCTAGGAAGATTCATTACGGAGTTATAAAAAGATAAGAGAAATAAGTTCGAAAATTTACCTCTTGATCTCAACTTTCTTGTGAACGCCTTGAAAAAAATGGCTTTACCGTTTTGTTTTTTTAGTGTCTTAATCTATTGTTTTGTTTTATTATTTAATGTCTTATGATTCTCTGACTATTCAGCTTTGAAACAGAGTCAGTTAAGGCGAAATTAGTCCAAATGCTGAATGCCAGTGACCAAAAAACTGAATCGAGTTAAATTCGGTAGTAGGCCATCTTTGCATGCAAATTTGGCAATTTGTGGCCACTTTTTTTCCTGAGAACATTAGGAAGACATCGATGTGTAATTTTTAGAGATGTAGGGGGTGTGCACAGTAGGGAGGTCTGGCCCATCCACTACTTGCTTTGCAGCATTGACTCGGCTACGTGATGAGAATATAACTTTTCTGATGTGACAACCGTTTTCTCTTTTGAAAAATAAAATCAATTTCCTCAGGTTTCCTGTTGTATTATTCTTTCTTATCTCCAGAGAATCATTACACCGTTTTTAATGGGAAAGTACTGTTTCTATACTATTTTGTTTTAATTTATTTAATGAGATACATTCAGTTGGTTCTATACTGGTATTGTATTTGTAATCTCTATAATATAGTTTCTATGTTTTTCTGTGGAAGCTTTTTTTTTTTAGTAATTTATGCTTAGCGGGGAATGTATTCAATTAGTGTATGTATTTAGTTCATTCGAATTTCACTGACTGTTTTTAAAAAAAACAAGGCAATTCAATCCTTCTTATTTAGATAGGATATCAAGTCGAAATTATTTTCCAGTCTAGAATTTTATGTGTACCCTTACTATATCACTCTATTATAATGCTCAGTCGTCATTCAAGATTGTGTTATTTTTATTATTTGAATTAAAATAATGCGTTTCAAAGTTGAACATTGATAGAAGAGAGTAACATGAAATTTTTAATATTAAACTGAATATGCACTTTTATGTAATTGTTGGAAATGATATTGAATAATACGGCATTTTTTTTTTAAAGATTTAATTTCAATTGAATATTTATTAAATTAATTATAATAAAATTAAATCAAAAGTTTATAATAATTACTTTCCTTAATTAGGTTCCTTTAGATATTTTTATTTTATATATAGATTCGTTTTTTTCTGAGAAAGAATCTATTGTAAGGTTGTATTTGCTTATCCGGCCATGGTATGTTTAATCTATATCGGATTGTTATCTTATCAGCCGAACGTGTTCAGCTAAATACACACTTCTACGATTTGCTTTAGACCTATTGCTATCATGCAGTTTTATATTGCATCTATTTTGTTACTTTAAATCTTTGATTTTACCCTTTCGTAATTTTTTATGAAGATAAAATGTAATTAATGCATTTTTTATATTATTGAAATTCAGTATAAATAAAACTAAAGTTGGTCAACTGCTTTATCTATCAGCTCGTGCCCTCAAAACCTTATAAAGATCAAAAAACAGCTTTAGATCTCAAAAGACCATGGTAGCGTACCAAAGAAAAAAAAAATTATAATATATATCGTAGGAAAAAGTCCTGCGGAAAATTTCTGATCAATGAAACTTGAGATGCTAAACACGTGGAGTTGACAACATATCTTAATTTATAAAAATAATTAGGATAGTGTTTATTCGAATGAACTAACCTGGGAAGAGGATTATTATATTGAAGGGCAGGATTTGTGGAGCCTAGACAATTAAACTAGGCAAAGCTGCGAGATTTGATAGCGTAATACCAAGAGAACCTGAAATTCATGAATGGCTATGGCAGAAGGATTTATTTAACGCTATCAGCTTGAAATTTCCTTGGAATTCTGAAGAAATCAGTGGTATAAATCATCGGTTGTGTAACAAACGCGAATATTCAGACATTCAATTTTTTGTTCAAAGCACAAGAATCTTGAAAAGGAAATTAAGATATATGTTAAAACCACAATTAGGAATATAGGCTACAGTATTAAAGAGTTCAAGCGAATCTGAAACAAACTGATATATAAAGTATAGTTACGGTCTTGAGTCCATCCATCATTGTAGTTCTCTAAGATGTCGTTGTGCCCGAAATACGGGATTGTTATATTATTTTAAAATATGCAGACCATTTTCTCTGTTTGCATATGCAGATGACTTGTGTTTCGCAATGGCGACAGGGACCTCAAATATGATATTATGAACTAAGGTACTAACCACAAGACGTATAATTATGTACACATTGTGCCATAATTATTGTGAGTCGATTCGGAGAGCTTCATAAAAGTCAAAAATAGAAAACAACTAAAAGATTCCTGATAAATAGGGAATCTTAAATTTTATTGTCAATAAAAGAAGATTCTTCACGTAAGTATTTAATCTAAATATATACATAAGAACTGACTTGCAATAACATGCAGTTTCCGTCACGGCATACCTTTATGATTCTTGGACATTACCTTCGTAGCATAATAAGAATGAAACTTTATCTTCACCACTATTAAAAGGAACCAAGAACTGCTTCCATTCATTATACCATATTTATATACTGTATATTTGCTTAAAAAAAATTTTAAGGATGGGCTAGGTGAAATTTTCAAGTTAAATATTGATCTCGTGGTCGAGTGATCTAAGCCTTTGCCCCTTCATTTCTTTGAGACTTCTAGACGTTTTATTTCTCTGGCTCCTCGTTTTGATTTTTCAAGTTATTAAATAAACATCAGGAACTAACGTTAGAAGGAACCTTCTGAGGTTTTTTTAATTTCAATTTTTAGTAGAAAATGGTGGAACATTACTTTCCTCGAACGGACAAATTGCTGTTTCACAGTTAGGGCTCTAAATACTCATGCATGCATGGGCAGAAAAGTAGAAAGTTCACTTTCCTCTTTCACACTTTTTAGTTCACTTTATACGGCTTACAAGGGGAGACAACGGAAGTGAGATCACCGATTTCAATGAAAATTTTTTTGGTGATACTAGAACGAATAAAAATGAGACATGTGTTCGGGGGGCACTTTTCAATGGGCCATAGAAGGCGGGAAAAAATATTTTGTATAATTTCAACAATTTTTTATACTATTGTTTTCTGCCTTTTCCTTACAAGGATTTTTTTCGGCAGGATTTTTCTCACCATGATTGGAGAATTGAGACCACTGTGCGACGTAAATGGGCTAAGGTTTTTTTTTAGGGAGAAACAAAGTTAATATTCGTTTTTCGCATCTCGAAAACCCCACTAAGTACGAAATTTTTTGCTCAAAATTTTTGCCTTACCTCAGCCTGACCTTATTTTATTTTGCCTTCGATATTTTTTTTTTTAATCACAGAAATTGCGATAGCTAACAGGATTCCACCGATCCATATACGAGTATAATTTGGTAGAGGTTTAGAGCCCTATAAACTACACGAATCCGACCACCGTAAATTAATTTGAACCGAAATAAAATAAAATAGCCGGACAGTTTATCTCTATTTTTCACGATTTTGTCTCCCTTATATGGCGTACAAGCTAAATTTTATTGGTAAGAGTTAGAGATAAGATATCCAGCTCTCAACGGTTGTAGTAACTTTGAATCTGAATAAAATTCTGAGGAGCTGTAAATAGTTAATTGAACGATAGGCACCGGCAGAAAAAAAAAGTCGTCTAGAACAATCAGGCCCAAATATCTTTGCTTTTTGATACCAATGAAAAAAACGAATCTGACTTGTATTTTTCTAAAATATTTTTTTTGGTCTATTTCACTGGAAGAGTCTTTTGGTTATGCAATTTTTTTGTACATTTAAACTCATTTAATACAATGGGCAACATTTTTTTCTTATTTCACACAAAAAGCATTTAGATTGGTATATGAGGAACTTGAAATCCATGCAGAGCAAAGACTAATAATATAAAAAATTGTTGAAATTATATAAAATATTTTTTTTCTCGCCTTCTATGGCGCATTGGCAAGAATCCACGGGCATGTGTCTAATACTTTTTTCGATCTAGTATTGCCTAGAAAAGTTTCCTTGAAATTGGTGATCCGTCGCACGTAGCCTCCTGTTGTTAGTTACGTAAATGTAAACCGCCCGTACATTGGCTTGTATGCTTCCTTTTAATCCCCATACTCTATTGTTGTTTTTAGATAATCATTTCAATAATTTAATAGCTCTGTAATATTGTTTTCGATGTATTTATGTTCATCAAAAAATTCTACCAAAAGTTATACTACCCATTCACGGCCCACCTTAGTAGTACTACGTTGTAGGGCTACAGAAGAATTCATTCGTTCACTTACGGTCCTACAATGGATCCGATCAGCTATTTTAACCTGCACTCATAGCCTATCAATGTTTTAAAAAATAGAAAATTATCGGCAATTTGTTATTGCTTAACGTTATGGCTATAGCGTTGTTGGAAAAAAAGAAATTTTAGGCGAAAACAATGTTTATTAACCGAATAAGTTACAGTGATTTGAAAATGTTAAATAAAATAGATAGGAAGGATTAAAAATATTACTTAAGAATAGATAACAAAATCATCCCTTTAGTATAAAATAAGAATGAATGATAAAAAATGTACTTAAGGTTTATTTTTATATTATATGTTTTTATTTACAAGGTTTATACATTTTCGTATTACTTTAATCCAGTATAACTAAAATTGGTTATATTAGTTGAAAGATCGGGTCAAATTAATGATTAAAAGCAAACTTAAAACAACACAAAACAAGATAAATTAGAGATGAACATTTGATTAACAAAAAAGGAACCCAAAATTGTTCACATCCAGGTTCAGTCACATTATTTATTTAATATTTTAATTCAGTTCCAGCAATAGGACTCAACATTGACGTTATAATGAGAGATATTTTGCCAAGAGAACATCTTTTTATTAGCTTTTACACTGCACTTTTGGGAAATACGTATGAAATTAAGTTGTAAAAAAATTTAAGATGGTTTTTTTCTAATCATTCTAATTTTCAGTTTGTAATTAGAAAAAAAATGATTAATGCAATTAGTAGTAAATTCACACAAAAACCCTATAACATTTTAACTATTAAAAAAAAGAGAGTAAAAAAAAAGAAGGAACCTGAATCAAGGGAGAAAACCCACAACTTGGCTAATAGTAAACAAATAGCATATAACAATGAATATAATAGAATATAATATATAATAGAATATAACACTGACTAATAGTAAACAAATATTGATAATAATTAATGACGTAGCAGTAAACATGGAGAGTTTGAAGGACGATAACCCAACTCACGATCTAACGCGATAGGATGTTGGGAGGAAGAAACGCTTGTACGACGATCGGAGAAGCATACAAACATCCTACACGCTCTATGTAGTCCTCCACCCCCATTCGCAGTCCAACGGTAGTCCTATATCTATTGTAGTCCTACGTGTACGACTGTGAATCTTTAGTTATCCTAAACGATTAGTGTTCTTCACTCTTCGATGAACATACTTCCCACATCTTAATTCTATTTTTTATGTTACTTAAAATTTATTATTTAATTCTAAGACGAATTACTTTTAATAATTTTCAATGACCTAAATTGCTTTTTTATTTCGTTGTAGTATTATTGAATTTATGGTTTATAACAATTTGTAATGTCTTATTTTTGTTCATAGTTTGTCTGAAACTTTTGGTTTCCTTTTAAAAATTATTATTTCATTTTTTCTGTTAGTTTTTGTCTTATCAAATATATTTCTTTTAACCTGTCTGTTATTTTGTTTAAATTGACTAAGTTGTGAAAACTGAAATGAGTTGAATTTTTTCCCGATGAATATACCAAAGATTTAATAGCCGTTTTAACTTCGGTTTTGATATTTATGAGGAAGATGAATTCCGCCAAAGGTTGGTAGAGGAGGGGGGATGGTAACAAGTGTTGAAAGGAAGGAAGAAAACCTGCCGACATTCGCTACCTCCCCAAAGTCATCTCCGCTTTCATTAGCCTTTTCCTTTTTATGATTGGCAACATTTGTCTCCTACCCTTTTAAATATATTTTTTTATTTAGTCCAAGTTATAAATCATATTATGGGGTGATATATAAGTATTGCAATCGTCAAAATATCGAATCCGAGTTTTCAACTGAAATACACGTTTTAAAGTCCGCTGAGTTCAAATAACTTACTCTCGTTTAACGGGCTGTGGGTTTTGTATGTGTGTAGGTGGGTTTGTGCGTGCGTGCGCGTTGTGTGTGTGGTAAGTATAGCTCAAAAACGAGAAGTGTACTAAACTGAAATTACATATTTAAAATAGGTATACGTCTGGGATATTACTGCAACTTTTTTATTAAAATCGACTTGAAGTGCCACTTTATATAATAAATTTTACTAATTTTTACATTTTTCTTGGAAAAAGCTCTAACGATTTTCAACAAACTCGTTGTATCATTGTATAATTAAATGGTCATTAATATGGGTAGGTTTTATCCTCATTGAAATTGTCTGAGAGGACTTAAACGCCGAATTTTCAAAATTTCTTCTTCTAAAGTACCTTTAATTTTATTTATTTGAAATAATTAACCATCTCTCATTGTTATTAGTTATAAAAAATGGATGAAAATGAAAGAATTAGATAATTAAAAAAAAAATTAACTTCCAAACTGAAAACAAATTTCCGGAAACAAGAGTAGTTAACGAGATGTGTAAAATTCTGTTGGAAAGCTAAAGAGCTTAGAATAAATATTATGTAACAAATAAAGTCGTAAGAGGTGATGGAGAGTGAAGAAACTTATTACAACTTAAGCGATTGTTGTGCATGATAATTTCTATTGCTATATTATTTAATGGAAACTAAATGTTTCCATGGTTACTAAATGGAGTTTTCATGGAAACTAAATGCAAACTTTTTAAATTTATTTCAATTAGGGTGGTAAGTGAAAGTTGTGAGATGCCTGCACCATATTTTTTTTAGTCGAAATATTTTGAGAAAAAAATGTAAATTTACGAGTATATCCAGCGGAAAGTATTCTCCAGCGGAAAGTTGTTCTTCAATTATCTACATCATTCATCTAAAAATTAGGTGCATTTGGTTTAATGGAAAGAATTTGAAAAAAAAATTTTTGGAGCGATCTTGGATTTTGTAAAAGATATTTGGAGCCCCGAGGCTCCGAATATATCACAGTATCAGTGTTGTGCAAAATGTAATTCCAATTACTGTAACTTTATTCATGCAACTCCAAATTACAGTAATTGGTAGGAAATTGGAATTACATTTTGCACAGCACTGCTCTGTATACTTGTCCTCAGTGCCGTTATTGTTTGTGAAATGTTTGTTCTGAATTTCGTTAGTATGAATTTACACTCAAGATGAAAGTAAACATGAATTGTTGGTAACTTTTTAGTTTTACAAAATGTGTATCAGGTTTAGGTTTCCCTTGATGCTGGCAGGCGTTCAGGTATATAGTACCATGACGCATGAAAAATTATCTCTAATTTATTTTCATTATTGTATTGGACAAGATATTGTTCATTAAATTATTGTTGGTACATATTCCTAGGATAAACATATTCTTTATAGGATTTAATTTAATAAGAGAATCACTTATAACATATTTTTAGTTACTAATATTAATGTAAATCTTAATCCTGTACGACGTTTCAAGGACGCTATCTCTTAATTTCTTTTGGATAAAGGTAAATATAAATATTAAAATCCTTGAAGTCCTTAAATAATATTAGATGAGAAAATTTTAAATTGGAAATTTTATATATTTTGACATATTTGGAATGATAGTTATGAAGTTTTTGTGTAGGATTTTTTTTTTTTTTTTAAGAAAACAATCCAATATTTTAATATAGGTATTCACAAATTAAAAATTAATAATAACATTTAACTGCAATTAAATCGGCAACATTTTTAGAACTTTTTACATTTTAGATTTGTGATACCTGGACAGAAAGTATAGCGCATTTTTAGAATTTAAATCTTATCAATCTTGGCTGTGGTATTGAAATTTTCGTGATCAGAATATTTTAACTAATTAGTTACATAAAAAAAAGATATCATCTTAATTCGATTAGTTACCTCTCCTCAAAGGTTTACTTTACAAGAGATCAAAGTCACCCAAGTTTTAATTAGGTCTTGGTTATTCAGTTAATGTCTACGCAATTCCGGTCTCTATAATGAAATTTTAAAGTCAAGCTCGATAATTTATAAATGATATTGAGATTAACGACGATAGAGCCATCGGCACAGTTCGCAAGGACCCCAATGATTATATAATGCCCTCGGAGGTTAGGCCCAGTTGAATTGGAGCTTGACGAAGTCTAGATTCTTATCGATCAGGACTGTCCTAGTATTTGACGATGGAAGCTGTATAGGGCCTTCACGCTCTGCCGATCTTAATCTTTGTCCATCAAGTTCTGTTCCCGGTACCGGTTTCTTTTCTATCTTTGTAGGAGAAATTGTAGATAGTGCTGATATTCGGTCAATTTTGGCAGGCATAAGTTTTGTTTAAATTAACACGTAAAAGTTTTTGTTAAATTTAATCAATACTGAATAGAATAATCTTTTCTAGTAGATATTGGGATAAACTGTTGATTTCAATTAAATATGCTTGAATAATAGTTAAAAGTGGCTTTTTAAGAGGCTTCTTTCAGGGCCGGGTTTTTTTTTTCAATAATGGCACATATTTTTTTTTTCTCATGGCCGAACGGAGACGACGTTGTGTCACAACCAGGGAATACATGCGCAAAAAGAAGGTATTTAGGATAATACTGATACAATGATGTCGATAAATATGTATCATCTTTGCCACTACTTCCTGGTTTCAGAAGATGTACATTATTTATTGGAAATGAAAAGCCTTTACAGCACAACGAGCACATCAGCATCCTCACTGAGGATAACAACAATATCAAAACTGCTTGACTGTGAAAGAGCCGTGTTTACAATAAGTACATCGGCGTCCTCTACTGCATCTAACACTTTCATTGAGCCGTTTTCAAAATATGTTTTTAACATTTGAATCAGACAGCTCTTGTTTGATTCATTCCCCTAGAACTTCTCTTGGGAAAGAGCCAGAGAGTATTCTCTCATTGAACATGTTATTGACTGACGTATTTATTTTGGAACGAGGGACCCTTTCTGAGCTTTTCGTATCTCGCTGTTTCGGATCACTTGGGTATCCATCAAACATGACCATTACTTGTGATCCGCAAGGATCATCTTGACATAGGTGAAGTACTTCATGCAGATAGAATCAAAAAATTCAGTCCTATTCCACACAACTTTATGAAGGATTAAACCTCCATCCACCACAACCATCTTATTTTTCAACAACGACGTCTGAATATCTGCAGGATTGAAAACTTTGTACAGTAATGATTTGGTTCCCTTTCGTAATCCCTCTTCACTGAACAAGATCAGAGATAAGGTGTCAGTTCATTGGTAAAGTAGTGCTTTAGATCTTCGTCGAACTGTTAATTGACTCAACTAAATAAGGTATTATCTACCTGTCCTAATGCATTTGAGGTTAATTTAGTGCATTTAAGTAGTGTCTCAAATTATTTACTCTTTTGTGTAGCGCCCTTCAATTCAACTCCAACTCTCTCCCTTCGATATATCCCTCTCTCTCTCTCTCTTTCACTTCTCTAATATGACAAATGGGCACATTAATGTTATAACTTATATTACTGTTATGTCAATACGTGTATGTACATCCTATTAATACTTTTACAAGATAGGCATAACTAAATAAATATAATAAAACATAGAATAGGCACCATAAACAATTATATAGAAGTCAAAATGAGCAAAATCCCGTATTTTAAGATGTTTTGGAAAATTTCATCAAACTTCAAAGACCTGTAGGTAAGGGTTAACACCATATAACTTTAAGTTTTACCAGTGCATATTGTAGGTAATTTTGTCTATTCTAATTTTGGTAAGAATAACAATTTCTATGGGACATGTAGTTTTTGAGTAATAAGAAAAAAACTGAAATAAGTGCCAAACTTTCGAGGTTTTTCGCATACCAAAAGTTCTTGCAGTGGCTTTCGACGTCGCAAATTTAGTTTCAGGCTCCCCTTACCATGCCAAACAATCCCCTCTCAGGGATACCTACATACTGGGCTATAGTTATATGCCTGGGATGTTACAGCAACTGTTTCGCCAAAATCGACTTACAGGAAGTGCCACTTTATGTCGTTGATTTTTGACATTTTTACGAGATTTTCTAAAAAAGTTTGTTTTTGATAAAACGATTTAAGCGATTTTGATAAAACTCGTTATATTTGTGTATTGTCTTTTATATCAAACAGGTTTTATCCTCATTGGATCAATTTTTCAAAATGGCTTTCTCTAGTGTAATAATCAACCGCCTCCACATTGTTAGAAGTAATAAAAAAATGGATAAATATAAACTATGAAGGAATTTGATAATTAGCTTGAGGAAAAAAAAGGAGAAATATTTTCCCAGGTTGAAGAGAAATTTACAGATATAAGAGTAGAGATGTTTAATATACCTTTGGAAAGCTAAAGATTTTAGAAAAAATTAAGATTTAACATTTAAGAAAACTAAATGTTTCCTAGGAAAACTAAATGGAATGGAACGTGAAGAAGTATATGCTTCTAAAAAAACATTTAAATTAGTGTTCATGTAGACTCTTTAAAATGATTTTAAGAAACAGATTATCATTATGGGTAGCCATTGAAAGTTTTGTGATGCGCGTTTCACTTCTGATTTTTTAATCAAAGTTTCTGCTGTTCAAAATATTGAAATAGTTAAATTATCGCAACATAAAATAAATTTCATTCGTTGGTAACCTCTTTTCTTAACTGATTATTGAGTATTACTGAG
Source organism: Rhaphigaster nebulosa (assembly GCA_948150685.1). Lineage (NCBI taxonomy): Eukaryota > Metazoa > Arthropoda > Insecta > Hemiptera > Pentatomidae > Rhaphigaster > Rhaphigaster nebulosa. Next base: position 162,881,758 of record OX411306.1, read on the forward strand.
ACGATATATCTCCAAGCCAACGAAAAAGTTAAATCTCTAACTTGTAAAAACATTTAATGAACCTTAATATTTAAACAACCTTCCAATTTAACAATTAGAAGCTGTTAAAAATATTTAATAATAATCATTGAATATTAACAGTATTTTAAGTTATACGTGCACGAAGATTTCCGGGATATGAGGGTCTGGCACCACACCCTTACACCTCTCTCAGAGTAATAGTTCTGTTATATTCTACTCTTCCACATGTTCTAATGAATTATAGATTGTCTCTCCCCGCCGGTTTATTTCAGCGTTAAACCTACTATCTTGTCGTTGATGAATTTATATCCAGGAAACATTGATTATCCTCTGAATTTTAGGAGTAGGGATCAATTATTATTATTTTTTTTTATTTATGATTCAGTGAAGTTCTGGTTCTGTAAAATAATAAATTTAATCATAAATAATAAATTATTTGTTATGTTTATCAAATATAAGGCTCCCCCACCGCTGCATATATTTATTAGTTCTAGACGTTTCGAGATTTACATCCAATCCTCACAACTTTTTTATTGAACTTATGTCCATCTTTTCATTCATTCTAATATATATATATATATATATATATATATATATATATATATATATATATATATATATATATATAAAAAGAAAAATTTTTTTATACAAGATCTTGTTTAAAAAAAAAACATTAATTGATCCAGCCATATAGTAATTCAATTAAATTTAAAGATGGTTCAGAAAACATTTGTACACATGAATTTTATTTTCTTTTTTTATTGTGTAAATTTATTTGGGAGAGCAATAATTATAGTATAAGATTTAACAAATAAATTATAAAAATAAATTATAAATTATATAAATTATAAAAAAAAACAAAAAAATAAATAACTCTATAAATCGACGTCGTTTTTTGAAAAAAGCTAAAGCGCCAAAATTCGAAATTCAGCTTTCGATTTATCATGGAATGTAAACATTATCTCTATCAAATCCCGCTCATGATGTATTGAAAAAAAAATGGAAATGGTCTAAAAATCTACTATTAATGGCGTATGAACCAAATACTGACGACTCTCAGTCGTCACTCTGGGCTTGACCAATACAAGAAACCTTAAAAATATATTGTAATTATAAAAATTTTGCCACCTTTAAAAAAACCTACTGGAAACAATAGTGAATAAAATTAAAAAATATATATACAATATATTGTTATTTGGGGGAAAAAAAATCTTTCATGTGTTTCCTGTAAAGTTAGCTGAATGGTGCTAACGCCTTTTTCAAAAAACGACGTCGATATATACGTCAATGACCATTAGGAGATTTGGCGGAATAAATAAATAAATACAAACCTGAATGAAAAGTGGATATTATGTAGATTTATTAATTTGACAAAAATTTAATCATGTTAGAAGTTTTAGAAAATTACTTCTAAAAAATCCCCATTTGTAGTTTCGTTACTAGGAGGTTTTGAAATTTTGTAGTATGAAGTTTCGGAAAAATATATCGGGAGCATAAGAACAATATTTAAAAATAAAAACAACCGAATTTTTAGGGTATGCAAAATAGAAGAGCGAAAACGGAAAAATAAGAAAGCCGTGCCACGTTGGTACTGGCGTGATGGGGTTGACGAAAATTTCGTTCATCAAACGAAATCGTTTAACAGCATTCCCCAACTGTTATGTCATTACAAGAGAGCACAATTTATTGTTTCTTGTGGAGCTAGGTACTGATAGCCCCCTTGCTATTGATCCTCTCAAAATTAACTCTCTTTTGCACTTAATTAACAGGCTCAATCTAATCGGATATCGCATTTTATGTTGATAGGTGCTCTTGCGTTTATACATTGACCAATTTATCGCCTAAATTCTTTTTTTTCCAACTTGTTCCCCTTATTTGTAGATTAAACGTAGATGGAAAATTCAATTTGGAACCTTTTAGTTGAACAAGTTCTTTACCCCTATTGCTTTTTAAACAGTCTTTATGGATATTTGGTTTAAGCCATTGACTCTTTTTTAGGTTTTCAATTCTATCGGCTGAATGTCGGTGGATGACCATTGAATGCTTTATTAAATGTAAACTTTATCAATACACCAGTGCATTAATAGAACACATTTTTAATTAGCCGTAACTATAAAATGGAAGCAGAGCTAATAATTAATACTGAAAAACTAAATATACGATTCCAGTCAAGGAAGAAAGACGGAACAGGTAAATCAAGAGGGCTGAATACCGCTTTGAGAGAGTATCACAGTTTAAATATCTGGACATTATTATCACTGACGATAATAATATTAGAGAGTAAATTAAGGCAAGTATAATACCTGGTAATAGGTGATATTTGTCTCCAATGAAATTATTTCGAAATCGGGATATATCCAGCCCTCAAAATAAAGCTTACCGTACGGTCCTGCAACCAATTGTTATATACGGAACCGAGCTCTGGACTTTGACACTTCATGATGAAAGACTGTTAAACATGTTAAAAAGAAAAAATCCTTCGAAAAATCTATGGTTACCCAAGAAGGGGACCTACGATTCCCGTCAGAAGGAAATGTTTGGCGGATGAAGAACTGAGAAACTTATATGAAGCACCCGATATTTTTTCCAGAATTACGAGGGACAGAATAAGATGACTGGGACACGTGCAATGAATGGAGCGTGGTAGGTTCCCTAAAATGATGATGGAGGAACACTCGGGTGGAAGAAGAAGGAGGAGCGTAGACTTCGTTGGCTTCAGGATATGGTCGGATCCGACAATCTTCGGTTTTTGAGTGTTAAGGGATGGAGAAGGGCAGCCGAGAACAAGTCTGGGTGGAGAAGGATTAATGAGGAGGCCAAGGATGGTGATGACGAAATGTAAAATATATTTTTATTGATTATTTTTTTTAGAACTGTCACTGTTTAGGAAATGTAATAACAAAACAATAAATGGTTTTTATTATTTTATTAGTGACCGTCCGACGTTTCGTTCAAATCTTCTGAACTACAAATTTGATACAAGACATAATGATAAAAACATAGACAACAATAAAAACATTTAGGATACCTGGAGGAGGTATCAGTATATAGACAACAAAAAAAAAATTTAGGATACCTGGAGGAGGTATCGGTATATGGAGTGGTTCAGTACGATGAATGAATCTGTAATGTATTGGTAGTTTTGATAAATATTTGTGCGACAAATTAAAAAAATGATCACATATACATGATATTAAGTATATCGGATGTTAAATCCGAAATAAACAGACACATTTGTCCTTAAATTCAGCTATCAATGGTTATTGGAGAACCGAAACGTCGAGATTTAATAAAATAAAATTTTAAAATATAAATGAGAATAATATTCGTTCTTGGAATAATGAAAATCTGGATTGTTAATATTTTTTCAAAAATATTGAAGCTTCTCAAAACATCTTGTTTTTTTTTTTCGAAGTACAAGACTAAATCCTAAAACCGTAAGTTGAGTTGTTTTAAAGGGTACAAGAATATAAATATTATAAAATTTGTAGAAAAAATATTCTTGAGTAGATATCATCTTCTTGAGTATCTGTTTGACAGTGGTTCTTTAGCGAATGTTTTGCCTTCCAGTGTTATCCCGAACGTTATTTTTCATCTATCATTTTTGAGGAGTCTTTCAAAAGCTTGAAACAGTATCCAAGATTTATTGCTTTTCTCTAACGAAAGTAAAATGATTTTATAATTTAACTGACAAAAATAAGAGTTAACTCATGGAATAATTGTAATGCCAAAATTTAAATAAATCACTCTCATTTATTTATATATTTTTTGTGAATGGGATCTAATTTTTGTCTTATTAGAATATTTTAATTTCTGTGTTTTTTTTTTGTAATTAATTAATCTTAAAACTTCAAAACGTAGTTGAAATATATGTAATTTTATATATAAAATAAAATATTGGATTTATCATGTAGTTGTGGGAACAGTACATTACATGGACCAGAACTTTAAAGAAATTGTGACGATTATTATAATGAACTTGGGCTATCTCTGCATTTATTTTTCATTCTTTCGATAGGATGATAGTTCTTTAGAAGGTTATAAAAATAATTAATTTTGAGTGCTGTATTAATATTCTAATTTTTAAAAATATTCAATAGGTTTTTTTTACAGGGTGAGGTTTTGACAAGGGACTAGTAAGGAGCTGTATAGGAGGTGGGACCCCGGCCCTATGGCAGCTAATATCGAACGTGGGCTTTATTACCCCAACAGAGGGGGTCTGGGCTTCATTAAGTCCCGCTCCTGCCGGACAGTGAAACTTGCCCATCACTGTTCTAGTTTTTCCATCATTGCTCTCCTTATTTACTGCTTCTAGGTTTTAAACATTTTAATGCTTTTATCATGTTAAATTATGACGTATTATATATCAATAATCAATATAGCAAAGCTTATGTATATTGAAAAAAAAAAATATATGGTAATCATTTTTTTCGTTCGGGACATTGTTTAGGACCAGGAACATCTGCTCTTAATACAATTGGGTATAGTCAAATGAGGACCGGAAAGGGATCTCCGTGGAAAATTTGCTCATTTATGGTTTTTTTTAGGGTGCTGATTACGAATTTCAACTTGGTTATCTCGAATTTTTCCTAAATAATGTTTTTTTGTAGCCCTAGAAAACATAACTGAGCAAATTTTCGGAACTTCTCTAAAACTTTCCGCCGAGATCACTTCCTGTTACCAGTTTGACTGGACCTCATCTGACTAAGAGTCGATGATCCTAAACGATAAAAGGAATTTATCCTTGTTTAATTTAGTATAGACTGATGTTGCTTTAAAATATGCACGGTTTTCGTGATATGGGAAAAACAACGAAGAAGGATATTTTTTTACAGTTTTTGAATTTTTTTTTTTTTTAAATATTTTCTTGTAAAAATTTAGGTAACTAAGTTGAAATTTGTTATCAGCTCCACAAAAGCATAAATGAACAAATTTTAGGCCTGGACTATTATTTTTCGGATAGGGAAAGGAGTTTTACAAGATGTATTTAATTTTATTTTGAATTTATTTATTTTTTATTTGTAATTTAGAGGGATTAGCTGCTACTAGTTCTATAGGTATTTGGGTACATTTATTTTAGCCGTATGTATTTTCGACTATATCAATTAGAAAATCGGATATTTTTAATTATTTGTCACTTTTCCGCCTTACCTTGGTACATCTCATCCATACCCTAGGACAGGAGTTTTAGCTTGACAGATTAAAAAAAAAAAAAAACAGTTAAAATATTAAACAATTTTTCAATTCCAACTGTTATTTAACAATGAACATTAAATCAGAGCAAAATTAATAAAAGCCTTAGCGATCACGAAGGCTCGATGACGATACCACCGTTCGCTGTTTCAAACCTTCATCCACCGATTACCCTCCAAACCCAAATCCGTAATATCATCCTTAACGTAATCCTCCCACCTACGTTTCGGTCCATCCCTCGGACCGTTTTTCAACCGTCGCGATAACTGTATCACTCCAGTTATACAATAGAAAGGATAATACTTTTATTGCTTCTAACTTTTAAGTTTCTGAACAAAAGACGCGAGCTGAGTAATGTCTAGACCGAAAAATAACAAGCATTTCCCTTCTTTAATCTCGTCTTATTTCCTATTGAATTCGGTTTTTTTCTTAACTTAAATTTTTCAACTTGGTCAAAGGCATTCCCTCTTATATCTATATCACCAAAATCGCCGCCGTTTTGCTGCTAACTATATATTTCGTCTTTTCCGTATTATTTCGAACCCTACTTCTTTACCAGCTTTTATGAACATTGTTTTTAATTTGTTAGCTTCCGCGTCTTCACTTAAAAATACTAAATCATCTGCATACCCAAGCACGGGTATTTTACCACCCACATTTAATCCTTTTTTTGGTACGTATCACCTCTATAATGACATATTCTAGTGCTAAATTAAATTATAGAACAGCTGAAAGGGAATCACCTTGTTTTAAACCCGAGCGAACTTCAAAATTCTTCGAAAGACAATTATCGATTCTAAGTTTGTTGAATGTTTCGATCATGCATATTCACACTCACTAGATTTATTAACTTCTTCGGTATTTCCTGCTCAATTAAAATATTATTTATTCTCTAGCGGTCGATGGAATCATAAGCTTTATTGAAATCGATATAAAGCTGATGAACTACACCATTGTATTCTATTTTTTCTCTGATATTTGGCGCAAGGAAAATATTTGATCAATAGTTGAACGGTTCTGTCTAATACCAATGTGGTAGTCTCCGATAATTTCCTCGGCGTATTCCATGGTTTGATTAGTTAGGATTAACGAGAATATTTTATAACATACCGACCGGGATGAATGATATTCCGCGATAGTTATTACAATCCGTCCTCGATTGTTGTGAATCGGAATAAGTATAGATTTTTTTCATTCTTCGGTAATTTTTTCATTTTTCCAGACCTTTTTAACTAAAAGATGTATTTTAGAAATTCCTGCTTCCCCAGTTGCTTTTATTAATTCAATAAAATTGCTATCGATTTCCGCTGCTTTATAATATTTTAATTTTTCGATGGCTAATTCGACTTCTTCCTTACTCGTTTCTTCTATTAACGGTTCACCACTCTGGTATTCAGAAGAAGCGGATTGACGATTATTTCTCCTATTCAAAATAATACCAAAGTTTTTTTTAAATTATTCAAATTATCCACCGGATCGGCCATGGTCTGTTATTTTCATCTGTTTGTACTCTTGCACATGTTTCTTAAGTTGTTTTCGATCCTTTTATGTTTTTTTTGTTTTTTTAAGATACTCATTAACGCGATCAGGATCATTGTCGGAGGGTGAAGATGACATTTTATTTTGTTTAATTGACTTCGATGCATAAATTATTGTACCGGTGCTGAATCTGGAAAAAGTGTCTTTGATAAAAGAGTGGCATTTCAGATGTGATGATAGGAATGCGGTATCAACAGCAAATGTTGCTAGATAGACATCATGAGGAATTTATAGAAATCAGCGATAAATAAAATGTAGAGGACAGGACCTATGATGATGCCTTGTGAAACACTAGCCTCAACTGGATAGCAATTGCAAAACTCTGTACCACAGCAAACTCGAAGCGAAGGGTTAGAGAGGCAGAATCGAAGGATTAGATATAAGGATGGTGGTTAATATGTTTCGAACTTAGTTGTAGAAAACTTAGTAGAAAGTAGCCCGTTGTAATTAGCCCAAAAACTTAATAATTAAAAAATAAAACACTACCTAGTGTTAGTTATTTTTTGTAGTTCTTAGATCTACTATTTAGATCAATGACAGCTACGCTAATTAAGTAATCTCCAAGTTTGAAAAAAAAAAACAGCTTATAGATTTGGTCTGGAGCACTAGGCATCGATTGCTTGAATAGACTTTTATTGTTCGACGGTTATTTTGTTTAGCTGCTAACCTTGATATCAAGCTCATTCTATCACATAGTGACCTTGGAGGGAGTAGCAAAGATTGACTGTTAACTTAACAGAAAGATGGGCTGGTAGCGGGTTAGTTTCATATTGTTTTTTTTCTCTTTTTATGTTTAGCTCCAAACCTTAATTCTTAACTTGTTAGATTTAGAAATGGGACGGCTCTTTTGTAGTAGTTTATTATTTGTTAACAGTTATTTCGTTTTTATTACCATCTTAGTCAACTGCTGAATTATGAAGCTGAATTTATATATATAACAATTACGTTTACAATTTATTTGGCATTTCGCTCATTTGTTGCTACAATGTCATAACTCGAAAATCGTGATTTAATATCACTGGGACAATTGCAATGATTCGAACTGGTTGAGTCACATTTCTGAGCTTTTAAGGCCAATCGTGCCATTGTTTTAATTTGCATTATAGTTTCACTGAAATTAATTTATTTCAATCTCCAAATGAATCTCCTGAAAAATCATGAATTTCGAGTAATGATTTGTAGCAAATGAACATATTATTTTTATTAATTTAGTTTTTTAGATGTAGTTGTTAGATGCAGATTAAATTCAGTTATATTAATCCAGAGGCAAGTGTCGAAAAATCAGATTCCGTTGACTCCTTGGTGATAGAAGTATGGGACAGGTGTCAATCGCTTCCTTATAACTTGTAGAATAAGAATATCAATGGTGATTCAGTTGAAATTTTATTCAGACATCCACAATCAATATAACGGCCAAAATGTTGGCTGCTAAAATATTAAAATTCTTTATAGTTGAAATATACTTAGGAGGTTCGTGTCAAATTGTTTGTATTTTAGATTATAGGATGAACATAAAGTATTAGGAAAACCTAATCAGGCACACATGTTGATTTATTCAACATGGCGTCCAGAATTGCCCCCTACTTGAGCATCATGATATATCAAATTAAATTATTTTGAGAATTTATTCTTAAATTATATATTTATTTATTTTATTTATTAATTTAAACATATAATTTGATTTGTCATAATACCCAAAGAGAAGGAATTCATAATATCCTTTACAGAACCGGCAATGTGTCTTCTTTTCATTTTCAGCGTCTTTAATTTTTTATTTCTCAGCTCCTAGGGCCCAATGTAACAAAACGGTAGGATATGGATCTAATTTTTTCAATGTAGAACCACACCGTGCACTCCCCTTGTTAGTGGAGGAGTCAGTGTGCTCCTTGCGCTAGAATGTTTGGAGACCTCTATTTTATATTATAAATAAGTATTATAAGTTAACAATATCTTTCAGAATTGAAATTTATATTTATTATGTTTACGAGTTAGTTTATATTACAACTGCCTCATAATTTTCCCTTTATAGTATGTGGGATGGTATGGAATTTTCAATATACTTCATCCTGCCAGCTATGCAACGTTGTTCAGGCTTTTTCCAATCACATTCTCTCTTGTTTTCCTTCTACCTTTCCGAGAGATAATATCACATCGCAAACGATGTATAGAGAAATATGCATGCAATTTAATTCTTGGTTTATACATAATATTTAATTAATTTAAATCATAAAGTTGAACAAAAACGTTGAAACGAAGGTTCCTTAGCGCTCTGTTCGAAAATATTTGGGTTCGGCTAATATTTTTTTCATAGCAGTTAAATTACCTCTAAATAAAGCTTGACATTCCACTATTTAAAAAAGGGTAACAACATATCATAATAGGTAGGTCGAAACAAAAACTGCACATGAGGCTTTGCTTTGCTTGATTCAAAAATACGAGAAACTTTATTGTGATTATGTGTTTAAGCTTTTCAAACTACAAAATATATGTACTTTCTTTTTTTTTTTGCCTCGTCGAAGTGTGAAAGGTATAAGTTGTGATTTGTCATAATTTAACCTCATTTTTCAAAGGGTGTACCAATTATGTAAATGTAATAGGTGATTTTTTAAAGTCAGTGAGGTCAGTCTGAGGTCGTGATGCATTGCTAAAATTGCTGTACCGTCAATGTAGGTCAGTGTCTGGCAGTTGGTAGGTTTTTATTTTAATTTTATTTTTATTTATTATTATCCTAGAGAACAAGAAGAAATAAGGAATTCTATGATCTACTCCAGGATATAGATGTTGTTACATATATTAGATTGGGACGTCTTGGGTGGGCAGGGTATGTTGCGCGGATGAGTCCCATTGAAATGCCTAAAAGAATCATGGAAGAGGAAATTCATCGTCCAAGAAGAGTCGGACGGCCCCTAGCTCCGGTGAATGGGGATGGAGTGGTACAAGACCTGCTTGGAGTCCGAAATTGGAAGGCAGCAGCCCAAAACCGAGCCGAATGGCGTAGGCTCATTTAGGAGGCCAGGACCCATCGCAGGGTTATAGCGCCATCTCATAGATAGATAGATGTTATTATTTACTGCTTGATATTTTATTTTTCAAAAATCCATGTAAACAATAGATTTTTTTTCAATAAGCCATTTGTATTCATTATTTTTTATTCTTGTATATTAATCAGAAAATACAGCTATTTCTAAATTTTTGTTTCGGTAAAACTTCCTAATGTTTATTATATTTGGTTTAAAATTGTAGTTGTGTCTTTGGGTTCATACGTTACGTCTTCTCTTCCGAGTGCGGTAGCTCGGAAATTTGGCCTTCCATGGCATGTTCTTTGAGGTGCCGCTGGTTAAAATACCATTTACATGCAAATTCCCTTAATTATGCCGTTTCCCCTGCTTCTCCTTCCCTAAATAGCTCTAAGATTGCTTTTTTTTTCCTCTACCATCTTACAGCTGAGTACCTCATATTAAATATTTGTCTTGGCGAAAGTAATGAATAAGTTTTTTAAACTAATACCTAGCCTTTTATATATTCATTGATTCCTTTCGTAGAACGAATATGATAATGCACATTATCTACTGCTGCAGAGATTGCTGTAACCAATGTTGTTGTAAGCAGTTCCAGTGCAAAGGTTTAAGGATCGTGCTAAAATCAAGTATAGTTAATGTATTTAGAAATAAAAAATGAAATTGAGAATATTAAACTTTTATAAAATTTAATTTTTAACTACAGCTCTGCCTCTGACTCCCTATTCAATGGTATATAATACATCTCATGTTTTTAAAAATAAAATTTATTTATTATAATTTTAAAATAAATGAACTGTGAAGAATAATTGTATTCTCATGGACCATGTTTTATAAAATATAGAAGATATGTAAATAGTATCGATGTGTTTTTGGTTCCATTATAATAGTAATCCATAATATTTAAATAAATATTTTATTTAGGAAACTGGAATTCACAGAGGAAAGATAAATTATTATCTATTACTAGAGGAAGAGAGGGGGGTTCCATCCCAAGGACTTTTTTGATAACTAGGAAAATACAAAATAATATTTATTTATCTGCACTTAATTAGTTAATTATATAGCCTTATTTATTTATGCCCCTCTTCAAAATAAAGTTTTCTATAGGTATTCTCTATAGTCACTATTAGATGTTCATAAAAAAAATCTGATTTTTCCCTGCTAAATATGGATTCAAAATCATCCTTCTCAATCAAAGCCGAACATATCCATATGAAATTTGCCCTTAGTAATTTTTTCACTTTTTCTTTCAAAATTTGATACATCCACAGCCCTCTCCTGGCTACTTAATATACACTTCTTTCAAAACTTCACATATTCTCATCCACATTCAAAACTGCTATTCCAGTTCCTCTTTCCGATACAGTCCGACGCTGGCTGATCATATATGCACTTTGTTATAAGAATCTGGTTCCAATAATTAATTACTTTGTTGTTTTTTTAAATACGAACATATTTTCAAATAATTCTTCATAGGTATTGTTTTTTCTATGTTTTCTATCTGAATTTCTTTCTTTTTTTATGCTTCTTTGTTTTTCTATTTTTTCATTTAAGAATTCTTTTTTGCATGTCCCACCTAAGATTTTTTTTTATATATTTATATTTTTATTTTTAATTTTGGTACAGGATTATGTATATGTATCTTGTTAAATATTTTCTTTATATGGTCTTTTTTTTTTTTTTTTTTTTTTTTTTTTAGTTATTTCTCTTGCTTATCATATGAATTTATTTTCTTCCTTTTTGATATATTATTTTCCTTTTGATGTATATAATTATATTTTTTATTTATTTTATAAAGGTCTTATAATTAATTTAATTATATTATATTTAATTATTAATTTATTTATGTGTTATGGTCTCAAATAATGACTTTATAATATGTTTGTTATTCTAAAGGAACTTAGTCCCAGAATAAAGTTTTTTTTTTCTATCTATCCAAAAAAAAGTTGTTTTTCCATATTTTCCTTTGCAGCTCCCTTAAAATTCTTAGTGCTACCGTAATAATTTAGTAAGATTTGATTTGTCATTCTATCTCGAACCTAAAGATGGTACTGCCTTTCGTTAGTACTCAACTGTTCTCGAGTTATATGACGAAAATCCGATAAAAATATATTAAAAAAATTCAGGTGTATACAGATATCTCATTTGTGCAATTCGATTTAAAATTTGTTTGGGATTATTTTTAAATGAATGTTTACTTTTTTTTACCAGAGAGACTGACAATATGGAACAACCGCCGTTTCGAAAAAAATAATACAGTTAATACTACAGTTTTTTTTTTCCTGAAAATTATTTAAATATTTCTCAAAAAATAATCAGAAAGTACAAAAATCATTTTATAGTTCAATTCCGCCATAAGAGATATAATTATTTTAATAAAATGATAATGAAATTTATTTTATTTACCCTAGTGTCTTCTTAGAATAAATTACAGTAATACCCTTATAGTTTAGCCATAATTAGTTAAGAGAAATATTGAGTATTTCACTGTAGACCCTAAAACAGTTTCAAGCATGAATCATGAACGCGTTCTACTTTTAGTCATTGATTCATAAGGGCCTTCCCCTGGAAACACTCAGAGTATGTCTTAATTTTGGCGTTAGAAATCTATAACTCACGATTAGTAGATCAGGGCATGGAATTAATGGACATTAGCATGTAATTCTTCCTCCTTCAGATTTGACTGTAGCGGTCGCGAAATGATTAATTAAATACTTAATAATAATATTGAATATTGTTTTTTTTTTTAAGGAAAACTTATGTAAGCTTTGTCAATGTTGTAACGTATTTGGAGTATGCACTTGATTTTGAACAATAAATTTATGTCATGCCCAGAGATCGAATGCAATTTAATGGTTAGTTTAACTGGATTATTTTTGTACAAACTGTAATTTATCCGAATGAGTGCACTTACAATTAGCTCTACTTTTACTCCTCATAATTATTGTTTTTACTTATTTATTATTTTTCTATTTAAATATTTGTATTAAAATTAATTATTTTGTTTTTTCAATTACAAAACATATTTTCATTCGAATTAAAACAAATTTAAATTTCAGTGTAAACATCCAGATGGAAAGAAACTCTACTATCATGTGTGCTATGATTGAAAAAAACGAATGTGATTGTTGGAAAAAGAAAAACGAATGTGAATCCTGGGAAATGTTTAAAAAATTCTTCTTAATGTTTGTTTCTCGTTCACTCTTTTACTATTGTTGGTTTGATTTTTGAAATTTAAAAAAAAAACACATTTCTTTATTATTATTAAAAATTAACACATAATATTTTATAACTAAATTGTATAAAATATTAAAGTCATTTCATGTTCTTATTAGTTTTTATAAAAAAAATAAATGTAAAATTGTTTTGGTAATAAAAGTTATTTTTTAAATTTAATTAATAACTATGCTTGTTTTAACTCGGCTTTAATTGTTTTTCTTTCTTTTCTCAACAACTCATATTTTTATTTTCAACTAGAAGTAATTCTTCATTGGACTACCTGTTTCTTTTATTTAAATACGTCACCATTATGCAAAAAATAGTTGCGTAATTAAGTAATTTTAATATTTTGTATTTAACCATTGCTTTGGGATTTATTACTGCATTAAAGCCCGGTTCCTGGTCATGTACCACCTTTGATTGCGATCGATTTTCGGCTGTAGTTTATTATGCTTCAGCAATCTATAGCATTATTTTTTTGCATATCACATAACCTATCTGAAAATTATTCTATTTTATGTATACTATGTATTATGTTTATATATTATGTGTTGCAATTTCATTATTTTCATGCATATGATAAAAATTTGAATTCTTTATTTAGTTGTAATGGAAAATTAACAGTTTTGTACTGGGAATGCTCTGAACTCGAGACGGTTTAATTTGAATTCCCCTGATCCGGGTTCACTTAGCATAAAGTTTGTCTCCACCGAGTTCCCTCCCTAACTGTCCACTTAAGGGACCTAAATGTCTGGAAATGTTATTAATATCACCTTATTTCAGTTTCCTTGTATTCAACCTTCTTTTTTTTTTTTTTATCCTGAACAAAAAAAAAATTAATAAAAGTAGGGAATGAAATTTTAAAATATTTATCAAGACAATTTTTTAGTTCAGTTATTGGTTGTATTGATTCACATGAATTATTTTTAATGAATTAGGATTACAGTATTAATTATTCTAGACCCAAATACCGCTCATTGAATTTCGACGTCATTACTCAGTTATCTATCATCTTTGTTCAGAAATCACAATGATATATTATTCAGATACCAAATAGTTTACATAAGCTTTGTTATTAACTTTTGATGTATGATTAATAGTAAGATACTATTGACTTAAGCTTTTATATATCTGTGTGTTATATAATGTGTTATATAATATGTGTTATATAATATGTGTACATGTACATATAATACTACTACAAAATATATACACTAATAAAACTACATGAAGCCAATATAGAGATGTTAATATAGAGACAACTTTTTTAAAAAATTAGATAACAGATGAACTAAATAATTCTATGGTGTTGGTGCGTTTTTCCATTTTAATTCCTAAAAGTACTTAACAAAAACAATTGTGTTCAACTAAAATATAGAAGGCTGACAATTCTTCACGACAGGTTTATTTATCATTTATCACATTTCTGCCACAAAACCATTATTTATCATCCGTAGATAATAAATAAACATATGAGCTGTTGAGAGCAGAAGTGGCGTAAGTCACATTTTCAACAATTTTGAAGAAGTCCGGAAATACAATCTTAAGTCCTTATCTCAATAGTTCGTTGATTTATTGCCTGTTTTCCAATTTTTTATCAGCTTCGAAAACTTTATTTATTGACTTGCAAAACGGTGTAATTTTTTTTAAATGTTTAAAATAAAGCAAAATTGAATTGTTGGCAATTTTATTCCACAATTACATTTAATCAAACCTCATATCAATGTTCAATTGGTTCTCCCCACAAAATTAGGATTTAGGAATTTATCACAATAGTTCTATTGAAATACCAGACGATTTATTGACTTACACCCCTTTTGGTCTCAACCAGATATGGGCATAATCGTAATCAATGATTACGTGATTACTACAGGAAATGAAAGTTAATCTTCATGGCTATTTTATATTTGATACTATCGCACTGTGATTCTAGCTAAAATAAGACATGATTATAACCGTAATCAGGGCCATGATTATAATTATAATCACGTAATCGTGTAATCAAAATCACTGTAAACATGCAGATAAGATTACACAGCCCAAAACCTACAGATTTTGCCTGATCTGATTTGATAGTCCAAAGGGCTCCGCAGAACTTCTTCGCGATCCGAGCGGGTTTAGTTTGACATAAATATAAAATGTGTGGTGTTCGGATGAAGGAGTGGGGTATAAGTTAATTTTTGCGACAATGGCTTGTTATATTTTGTTCTTTGTAATGAACTTTATCTTTAAGAAAAAAGACATATGTTAATAGAACAGTATTCACATTCCAAGCGAGCAGTATTTCAGTGACTAATATCGTTTTCTCTAAGACCATCGAAATTTACTTGATGTTCTTTACTTTTCATGGCAACCGATTGTGATATGGTTTCCAGTATTAGATTCGCATAGTTTAGCATAAAATTCCCTCAGTGAACACTTAGGTGCTTACATTGGCAACAAAATAAAAAAAAAAAAATAAAAAAAAAAAAAACTTAATCAGCGTAGATATGAAAATGAAGTATGTTGAACTTTTCACAAAAACAGCTTTAAACTAATAATTAAGTATTTTACTACTGTAGTCCAGTGAAATGGGATCCAGAAAAGGGTCTCGGTGGAATGTTGTGTAGAAGTTCGGAAAATTTCGTTCGTGTTTTTTGGGGTGCTGATTTCGAATTTCAAATTTTCATCGGAAATAGAAAGCTCAAAGATATCAATTACGAAATTCCGTCTCGTAATTTCGACTCGCGCTCGCTTCAATACGGAGCTGCTAAACAAATATAACATCAGAATCAATAGTGCAGGTAAATCTTGTTCAATTTAGTACAAAATGAATATCAGAGGTCATTCGAATAATGCATGATTTTCAAATTATAAGCAAAAAAGGAAAAAGAAAATTTCTTTTTTTACATGTATTGTATTTTATACATCCGGTAAACATCCGAGGTGGCGAAGTTGAAATTTATAATCAGCACAAAACATAAATAAACAAATTTTAAGAACTCCAAAACTCTCCACAGAAGTCCCTTTTTGGTCCCAATTGGACTGAACCCATTGGACTAACAGCAGATGCTCCTAAACGATGCCTCGGATGAAGAATTTATTTTTCGATGTCAAAAAATTAAATTTACATTTCATTTTATTACCAAAATTCCTTTATTAAACAAAAAAAATGGAATAATCCCAAAACTTTGAATTTATTTAGCGGCGTTATGTTATATTGCCTTTGATCCTAATAAATATGAATTTTTATATTTTTCAAACTTTTGTTTTTAGGTATCTCCTAAAAAAAATCGCTAGGAGTCAAGGGATATTCCCATTTCCAGAAATTACGGAGCCTTCACACTTCAAAAAAATTATTTTTTTATACCTTATATTTAAACATAAGGTATAAAAAAATATACATTAATTCTTAAATATAAATTATATAAGTATTAATTCTTTCATTAGTAATTTAATTTTGAAATCATCTACCGTATGTGGTTATTTTTCACATACTTGCAAAAATCACTTGCCTCACCAACTTTTTTTTTCTTTCTTGCAGCAAATAATATTTTTTAGTAAAAAATAGGTACTTCTGATAAAAGTAATACCAACAGAAATCGATATGCGTAGATAGCAAACTTGAATAAATACTAATAAATTTTGTGTAAAGATAATTTGTGTTCGTATGAAAAAGTTGAGGTGGCAAAGTTAATATTCGTAATCAGCACCTCATAAAACGTATATGAGCAAATTTTCAGAAATTCTAAATCCCTTTCTGACCTCCATTTGACTAAGAACCGATGACCCTAAACGATATAAAAAAATTATAGAGTACAAAAATTTAAGGAATTCACTCTTAATTTGGTATACGTTGATGTTGCTAAATTCATGATATGTGAGAAAAAGTGTCTTTTGAGAACTTGATCGACTAACGTCGTACGACAGGGAATTGACGCTCTTTGCTGGGAACACAGTAATTTACTCGAATAATCTGACATGTTTGAATTAAATATGTATATTTAAATTAGTAAAATTTAGAAACTACAACTGATTCTCTATAATTAAATTGATAGAAATATGTTCAGCCAATATATAAGAAGCTCGCCTTTCAGGTGTGGTCACTGGAGGGACAATCAGGGGATTGACGTTTTTAGGTTTATTATTTATTTAATAATATATTTAAGTAATATAAATGTGGATTTTTCTTATTATTATTATTAACAAACCTAATGGGACACCAACATTGCAAGTTAAAGTTGAAAAATTCATAATATCTCGATAGATTTTTCTCGATCAGTTGGATGGGGCTTAAAATCGTGGGTATACTGTTTTTCGTTTTTCTTGAAGTGATCGTTCAATGTTTAACCATGCGTGATAGTAATTCCTTAATATTTATGTTTGCTTCCCCTCTCCTCATTTTCCTCTGATTTATACTCACATTTTAATTTAACTCTTCATTTTCTCTCATTTACTTTTTGAATACGTAGCATTATTTATAGCCTTTTTTTTTTTTTTATGATTTCACTGTTTAATCTTTTAATTTGGTTACTGAATCATTAAGTATGGTTTTTGGCTTGCGAACATTAATAAGTTGATTCCTGCCTGCTCAATCTCTATTCTTTCGCTTTTGTATTGGTCTAAATCGGTCACAAGGGGTGAAACACGAATGAGCTTAAATTACAACCCATTTTCAGACCATTATTACTTAAGAACGATATTGTTATTGCAGCTATTTCCGTACTATGTGCACTTATTCTTGTATTAGGTATATGTTTGATTTTGTTAACCTGTCCATCTTCCTTGTATGTGCTAGTTTATACAAAATTAGTATCAATTGTTCTTTTTGTTTATTTATTTTGATTTTCATATTTTATCATTTCTAAGTCGTTTTTTGAATGAAAAAGGCTCTAGCGCCAAAAAGCCAAAATTTGGGTTTCAATTTATTATAGGATGTGCTAACCCCCTCCCTCCCTCTCCCGGTCACGATATATGAACAAAAAATAAAATAAAACTGGAAATGATCTAAAAATCTACTATTCATGACGTAAGCACCAAATACTGATGGCTCACCGTCACTTTGTCCTTGAACAGTGTCAGAAGCCTTAAAAATATATTGTAAATCTTTTCCACTTTAAAAAACTCTTGCTATACACAATTAAGAATACAATTTAAAAAAAATATATATTGTTGCCTGAGTTAAGAGTGTTTCCTGTAGTTTGCTAAACGGCGCTTACGCCTTTTTCAAAAATCGACGTAGATTTCTTTGTCGATACACTCCTTACTTAAAAAAAAAAAGAAATCTATTGAAAAGTATGCTACTGACTCTGGGTTCAATATCGATTTCCATTTAGCCGGTTCAAGTTTTCCAATTTGACTTTGAATAGGAACGCCGTATCAGACAAAAGCCAGGAGCTGCTGTGTGCTGTTAACTATCAGATGAAAACGTTAATTAACACTCCACTGTCTACCATCCTATGCTCCTTTACCTTTATTCATTTATATATATATATATATATTTTTTTATTCTTATTCCTAACCTTTCATTATGTTATTTATTTTTCATCCTTTATTTATTTGGTCTCCATTGCGTCAGGTTCTATCTAGGGTCTCCTTTTAGCTGGTTTTCCATTTCCCTCTGCTTTGTGTTACTTAAGGAAAATAAAATTAAATTCCTTATAAGCCGTCTTCCCAAGCTATTGATTAAATTTGAGAATATTTATAAATATCCATACTTTTTTCTAATAGGTCCAAGTTTATCCAATCAGGAATATCCAAAGTTTTTCTCTATCACATGATTTATATTTATTTGATTTGATGTATTCTTGTTTATAATAATGAATTTTTAAATTCTCGAAACATTCCAATATTTGTTGGTTTCGGGTTATTACGCCATCATTTAATGCTTAACGCACTTTATTTTGATTGCACTATTCACGCCACGATTGGCGTTTTTCTTGCTTATGTTTCAATAGGTACAATTTAAATAAAGAAGATATTTAACATGATGTCCATGTTTCTTGATGTCCCTGTTCTAAGTAAATGACATGTTGGGTTTATGGTTAAGCTTTGATATTTCAGCATTCTTTACGATATTATTATATTTATTTTTAGTGTAATATATCTTTAATTTTTTTCTAGTCGTATTTTCCCGAAGGAGAGTGGTGGTGCATGCAAAATCCGTTTTATCCTAGAATCCCTAGAACATTATATATATATTCCCTTCCCCTCGCTAATTTGGGCACTCCCAGCGGCCCACTTTAGATCAATCGGTATGGCATAAAAGTACTATAGAAGTGGGAATTAATTTCAGTCAAAATGTTGGCATGTCCAGATGCTTTTTCGTGGTTTTTAATGTTTTTCGCACCTCCACAGCACCTCGAGTCAGGCGGTTGAAAATTTTTTTGTGAATTGAGTTGGTGTTTAGAGAGATGCATTTTAGGGGGTCTCAACTTTGTTCAACTTGATTTATTTTATTTTATTCTTCTGGGAAAAATTCTAGGTGACAAGGTTGAAATTTGTTATCAGCACCCTAAAAATACATAAATGAGCAAATTTTCACTTCTCCAAAATCTTTCACAGAGGTACTTTTCTGGTTTTCATTTGACGAGACCCCGTTATACTAAAAGCGGAAGCTTCTAAACGATGCCCCAAATGAAAAAAAAAATCCTAGACTATTGAAGTATTAAAAAAATATATTATATTTATTTATTTTTAATTTGTTTATATATTTTAACCAATAATAATATTAATTTTAATTTTTTTTACAGGTACGTCTTTTTTTTTTTCTTTCAAATTCATGATGATAATCACCAATAACAGGTATTTCTCGTTATATTCTTTATGATAATTTTAGCGTCGTACTTAGCATAATTATTTTTTCTTATGCGTCGTAAGTGGAAGAGGGTACACCCTGGATAATTGTTTAAATAATTTAGCAATGGAGGTTTTGAAGTTTTTGAATAACAAATAACTTTTATCTTTCTTTTCCTTTAATGTTTCCAGGCATCCTTGGAATATTGTCCCTTTTTCCCTTAGGGACATTAATTCAGTTCTTTGCTCTTAAACATTTAATCAGTAAACATAACCGGTCCATACTCCTCTAAAATATAAATTCCTGTTTAGGGTGGAATTGCTTATTCAAAGTTTTTAAATTGCTTTCAAAAGAAAGGAAAAAGACCTGTGTAATCTCATCTGCTCTTATTCTTTAACGTAAATTTAATGTTATTACTTGTTAGGTTTTATATAGAGATTAGATAGATATTCCTAACTTTACTATTGCGTACACGTTTGTGTTATCGTATAAACTTAAGCTACTGGGCTCCTGTTATTGCGATTTTTAATTAATTAATACTAAGCTTTTCGCCTTTTGTGACCGACTACAGTGTCAAAAAATCCGTTGATTGTCAATTTCTATTTTGGCAGGTGCTGATAAATATTACTTGAGTCTGGAGGGCGCCTCAGATATACTATGCCGCATAACAATCCGGCTTTTCCTAGACTCAGGCTATACCAATTCGGAAGTAATTCTTCATTTTTAATTATTATCTCCGAAAATAATAGACTGTTGCAACTTTATCTAAAGTCATCAGAGAATAGTAGGGGTGCATTTTATATATTATTCCTAATCCCTAGAACACGAGGTATGGGGGTTTCGATCAGGCTTTATATATATATATTTATATATATATATATATATTTATATATATATATATATATATATATATATATATATATATATATATATATATATATCAGTATATGTGTATGTAGCTGGGTGGCCGAGCGGGTTAGCGCGCTTGCAAAAGTGCACCTACTCACAAACCCAAAGGTTGTGAGTTCGAATCCCGACACCGGCACTACTTTAATTTAATTAAAGTAATAATTCAAGAAATTACTTTACTTTACTTTAAGGAATTAGCTACTCACACAGACCGGGCGTGGCAGTGATGAACCTACCCCGTGTACCTTAATTGTGCATCGCGTTGTGGTTTCCCAGGACATAAAATAGCCGCCCGGAGGTTTGGTCCATGGACGATCTGCCTCGGGGAATGAAGAATGAAATATAGATCCTCGTGCGCCTGCTGACCCCGAACAGCCATAATCCGTGGATCTAGAAAGATTTGTCACTGTCCTTGAACCCAAGTGAGTCGGTGGAAAGGACACTGCCGAATTGACCCCAAAGGGACCGATTATGGAGCAATGGGCTGCCTGCCACTGCACCATGGAAACCATGGTTCGCAGCAACGTGAGGTTGGGTGACCTCCTCCAGGCTGTCTGTGCTTCCGCAAGCAATAAATGTCTGTAAGAACACCACATCGCGCGGCCAAAGATCTACAAGGTCTATAGAGCCAACCGAAAAAAAAAAAATATATGTGTGTATATATATATATATATATATATATATATATATATATATATATATATTATATATATATGTGTATATTCCGCTACATTTGGGCACTTCCAATCCCTCTTCTCCCTTTGGATTAAATCATCTGGAATTATGTAGGGTTGTTTTCTAAGCAGAACAATACCGTAAATTGCCCCCATAAAGTTCAGTCAAAATTTAGTAAGTGGATTTAAAGGGTTTAAAATTTGTACGGTATTTGAGTTAACCTACCAGGATATTTACTAGTCAAATTAAACATGATAAACATTAATAAAAAAACTAAGTCGGGTTTTGAAAGAATTATGACATTAAATACTTTATAGCAAGTAATTACTAAAAATAAAGCTGAAAAGGGTGAAAGAGCTAAATAGTCCTGAGTGGTTTCTCGTGTGAGGTCCCCGTAGCGTGAAGTCTCAATTCCACTTTACAATATATAGCGAAAATGCTATTACATAGTGAAAAGCTATAAACTATAGTGAATTCTCAGCTTACTAGCTTCTATCATTTCATTTTATTTTTCGGTGGTGATCGTGAAAAAAGTAGGTTGAGTTTTTATGGTTATCCTTGTTTTGTTTTTTTGTCAAATATTATAGTCTGCCTCAATGTAGGACAATATTAAATAATCATAAATTAGTTCAAGATATTTCTGTAACGTCTACCCCTTATTACAGATACATTCATATCTTCTATCGCAGCTCCATCCTAAAATTGTTTTAGAATTAAAAACCAACTGTTTATTACATAAATAAATATTTGTAGGTATGTATCGAGTTAAATTAACAAATAAAAGTTTTTAACTTAGACAATAGTCTACATACATACATTCAGTTTACATAAGTCTAATAACCCAACCAAACCACTGGAAATTACATAATATCTAAAGAAAATGCCCACACATGCCATTATTTTCTATGGACTGTTAATCTATTATGAAAAAAGTCAATTAAATCAAATAGGTAAAAATTATTCTTTTCTAAAACATTAAGAATGAGTTGAGGTATGGAAGAAAGTAGGTAAGCAAAATCTGATTTCCTTATGATACAAGTTTTAATTTATAGAATAAAAATAAATCTTTTCTGTTTTTTTAACTAGCCGTAGAGATTTCTTTACACCAAAAATAATGGCAGTTCTTGATTGAGCGCACCGAAAAATCTTTATATTAAAAATATCGAGAAAAAAAAATAAATTTCGAGTGGTTCAAAATTTGTAAGCCAATAAATTAGGTTTCGATTTGAAGCGCTGTATCTCGTCTTCAATTTATCCAATTTTGATTTTTTGGACTCTTTGGTAGGAGGGAAGTTTTTTCTTTGTATACATACAAGCAGGCCTATGTAAGAAAATGTGATTACATAATAAAAACAAAATTGAGATTTTTGTTGATAACATTGGCTCTAAAACATGTAGGAACAGCAGAGATCAAGGAAATCGCGTGGATTTAGTGCCTTTACCGACGTCCAAAATTTGGGGACTCTCCCCTTTTAAATGGCCAGAACATGCTAAAATTATTCGGATCAATTTTGTTTAACTATTGCACAATATTTTTTTTTTTTTTTTTAGTTTTCTTCTCCCTTTTCCTTCTCTTCTTCTACCACCCCCTTCAGCATTCAATCTTGCACAGAAGGACTGTCTAGTAACGCTTTTTATCAGGTGTTCCTAATATCACCTAGTAGGAGGTGATTGGGACAACAAGGAAAGGCAATATTAGGAACCGTTCTTGGATTTACAGAAAATTTTAATTTTTTCAATTTAGCTACATAATTTAAAATGGCGCGTTTTGAAACTGATTAATATCGGGATATTAAAGGAAATAGTGTTTAGTGGTGGCCATTAGTTTAGAGTCCGTGTTCCATGCAGCCTAATTAGAAACTATAAAATAGATGAAATATAGAAAAAAGGTTAAAGTAGGCGATATTTTGGACACATATTCTATTATTTCTATTTTAGACATTTGAAATTAAATACAGTGCGTGTGTTTTTTGGTATTTTTAAATATGAAAAAAATCATTATGAAAAAATATAGAAACTTTTTCAAACGGGAGTTATACATTAAACAGAAGACTATAAGAGAGAATGTAGATAAGTGAATGAGAAATCAACTATAAACAAATCTTTCCCGAAACGTTGGTTACGAGCAGATTACGATTTTTTTTTCTCTGTTGGATATTGTAATAATATATAATATTATAGTTTTTTTTCTTCTCTCTAGACATTTGCATTCAAATTTATTTTTATCATAATGACAATTAATAAAAACGACAGATTTTTATTATATCTAAATATATGCATTTATTTCAAAATGTATGCGATATACAAAGTTAAATTGAGGCTGAATGTTTTAATTCCGATTAGTATATTAGTAGGCTATTAAAACTAAATTATGCTTTAGAGTTATGGTCTGGTCTGGACAGAGACGGATTACGCGGTAAGAAAAAAAACACTCCATAAAGTAATCGAAGAAATATGAAAACAAAATGTAAAATTTATGGCCTCTAAGGTTTAACTTATTTTGGAAGGACCTCGAAATTTTTACTGCTTAGCAGGGGGAAGATTAAGTGGTAAGTGGGCGCGTTGGGTTCCTACTTGTCTTCATCCGCCTTGGGTTTATATAAATCAGTAAGTCGATCAGGCATTAGTTCACCCTTTGTAATATTGTTAATTAATACAAGTAATGGTAGTCTTTATTTTTCTGTATTGGTGCACTGCTTATAAAACATTATTCTTTAAATTATTCCTTTGTATCGTGGGATGATAATACAAAATGTTTATCTTACGATCTTACCCTTCAAAAAACTTAGCGAGTAAATTTTTCTCGTTTTAGAAAATAAAAACTGGCATTAATCGCACGCTATAATTTATCCGTGGAAGTAATGAAAACAATTACAAAACCTGATGTGAAATACATACCACTTTCTCTTCAATAATAGATATATATATAAGTGAAATCTGATGAAACTGGTTAGCTTTTGGTAGTTCTAAAGTGGCGTCAGTGTAAACAACCTTTAAAGTTCTTATATTTTCATGTATATGTTTTTTTAAAAATATTATGAATAATATTCCATTGTAATAATATTAATACTTAAAAATTATTAATAATATATAGCTTAAGGATTGTCTTGATCTGCTTCCATCACTTTATCTGCCTTATTTACTTTGAACCATTTTTTATCAAACCTCTGGTACGCTAACTTGCAGATTCACATATAGAGAGATGTAGAAATTGTATACATATATTTATAGAAATTGTATTAGGAGTGATAAGCCTTTGCATCCTTAGGACCACGCCCTCATGTTCATTGCCAATCAAATAACACTTGATAAATATTTTTATTTACTCATTATGAGTTAATATTTTATTTACTAATCACTATATATTTTAGTATCAGGAAATGCTTTTGTGCTGTCTTTTTTTTTTTTTTTAATTTGGCTGTAAAATTAAAAGGTATACGTTAATTTAATTTTACAAACTGCTGAATGCGTTTAGACTAATGTGCCATTTTCCTGTGCCAAAGAACGATTCGTCTTAACTTAAGAGTTTGGCTAAAATCATCATATACCTAATTTAAGTATCTTTAAATCCTATATCGGTACCTTCTCCATTCATTTGATTCTATCATAGTTCGCCTCAAAATTAATGTATAGCACTTTAAATTTAACGATACTCAACATGTGAGCAATATAAATTTATTATATTTTAATAATTAAAAATTAATAATTAATTTATTACTTTCACCTTTTTAGTAAAAACCGATTTGGGATCATTTATTCATTTAAAACATGTTTCATACGATCTGGTACAATATATTCTCGATAAATATTAAGGTGTTTATTTAATTGATAATTTACAGAGTACTAAATCTAAAGGTTACAAAGAAAAAATATTTAAAAATGGCAGCTTATATATAAACTTATATATATTAAATTATATATATATATATATATATATATATATATATATATATATATATATATATATATATATATATAAACTTATATAAACAGTTAACACATTAGAGCCATAAAAAAAAAGAATAATAATGATTGTGATTATTTATTTTACTTATATGTGGTTATGTTGGATGAATAGTACAGATAAGTCAAATTACAATTCGAACGATTTTCGGATTGATTCCTTGCTTTACTTTACTTTACCGCTTTTATTTTATTATGCCCTCGGAATTAGTGTTTGTATTGATTCATATTATTCTACAATAAATACATATTTTATAGAACAATTCAACCTAAAACAAGTGAAGCCTAAAATTAAGAAATTCGAAATCATTATTTCGCTTTCAGGAGTTGAGGTATAGTGAATTAAAGTCTGCGTCGAATAAATACCACATCGGAATTCGGTTAAGCGATGTTGTCGAAAACCAAGGTCATAAAACGGCGATTTTTTCTAACTTTGTTAAAAACTAAGAGCACTGTATATGATTCAGTAGCTTGGAAATGTGTTCTCTAAGAGAAAACTCATAGAATAAAAGATATAGTTTATCAAATTGAACTGAGTATAAAACTTTTAAATACCGTCTTGTACACCTCTCGAAATTGGCAATCTCCCGATCTCTCTGTGATTGGTATAGTAGTTCAATAGATATATCATTTTGTATATCTTGTATTTTGTATATTTTGTATTATTATTCCTCAGTAACTCGCTTCAAGTTCCTTTAACGTAGAAATGTGTCTTGAACAATTTTAAAGAACGTTAAATTTACTGCAAAGATTGTATGTCAAATTTTTTTTTAATTCGAAATAGCTTCTGAGATACGGTGCCAAAATATCCAAAAATATGAAAGAGGTTAGATTGGTTTCGCCTTAATAATTATTTTTGGAATAGAAGCGAGTTACTGAGGAATAATTGAAAAAAATGATTTTTTTAGCGGTTTTTCAAGATGGCAGAAAACGCACGAGAAAAGGGAGGTTGAAAACTTGGATTTTTCATGAGAAGGTCCAATACATACAACATACCTGATTTTTGGTATACAAAACGATATCTCTACTGGGCTAATATACCAACCCCGGAGCTCGATAGATATCCAATTTCATGAGGTTTACTTGACCGAATCTACAAGTTTGTTACTCAGTGGACGCAGAATTTGATGTGTTTTTCTTTTTGAGAACTCAGTTCCAAGTTACAGACTCTGTCTCAGTTTTTGACAAAGTTGGAAAAAATCGCCGTTTTATGACCAAGGGTTTCGACCACATCACTTAACCGAATTATTATACTGTGGTACTCAGTCAACGCAGAATGTAATGTTCTTTATTTTGCTATACCCTAACGTTTTCGCTTGATTGCACCGTTTAGGAATATAGGCAAGGAAACTAAAAAATCCAGAACTTTCAAGGTTTTGTTGGCTTACAAAAAGTTCTTCCGAGGTCACCCGCGCTCTTATTTTTGGTTTTTACATGTTTGCACTCCCATTTATACAATTTAAAAAAATAATAGCTTCTACTCCACATTTTGCATCGTAGAAACCCTCTTCGGATTGGCCTTATATCTTACAGTCTTTCGCATATTATATCATATGCGATGTATCCTGTTTGTATACCTGGTATAATGCCAGCGTTAATCCACTTCACTTCCTCTGATAAATACAGTCCTGTGATATAGTCTAACCATTTAATTGCGTCTTCTTCTTTGGCGAACGTGTTTCGGTGTCGATGCAACAGAACATGGTGTGGTGAATGGTGTTCATTCTATCGTAATTAATGAAAACTCGTAAGTTTTTCTACTTGTTTTCGTATTTTTTATTTGAATCTGAGAAGTTAAGGCTTTTCACTATAATGTTTCAAGATTTATACCTTTTTATGACCGAATCTCTCATTGTTGTAATTTTAAATTTCTCTAAAGTTTGAAAAAAAGAGAAAAATAAAAACTGACTTGATATTTTCAGAATATTAAAACGTTTCCCCTTACTTCAATAGCAGTCTAATGACCAACAATTATTAATTAACTACTCCGCGCTTCTATCTAAGGTTGTTTAATATTTTATTGCTAATAGTGACAGTTTTGAATAAGTCGTAAAAATATAAGAGGGTTTTCATTTAAGCGATAAATAACACAGATTTTCCTACATTTCTGTTTTATTATTACCACTACTACCACTTAGCACTACTAGGGAAGGAAAGTAGGTATCTACAACTGCGGGTCAAGAGTACAGTTAAAGAAAATTAATTACCTTTTCACGAGATATAAGAGGAAAAGCTTATAAAAAGTCGGAAAATTTTCAGACTTGTTTTCTTTTTATCCTAAATCTAAACAGTTGGATAACCATTTGAATCGCTAATTGAACCATTCTTTCGATAAGAAAATATACCGTTTCAATGAATATTCAAGAATTGTATGTAAAATTAAAATTTAGCTAAGCGATAAAAT
Organism: Rhaphigaster nebulosa; assembly: GCA_948150685.1. NCBI lineage: Eukaryota > Metazoa > Arthropoda > Insecta > Hemiptera > Pentatomidae > Rhaphigaster > Rhaphigaster nebulosa. The sequence continues at coordinate 162,909,476 of OX411306.1, forward strand.
TCACACAATGATCGAATTCTCACCCCCTAAATCTCGTTGAATTTTAAATGAGAAGTACGGCATTCAGAACTCTTTAGGACCAATTCAAGCGCATCGCTTGTTTGTGAAGTTGATGGAGTGGACAACGATGGAATCAACCCTCACTATGATCCTTGATCCAAATACGAGTATATCACTTCTGATCGAATGACTACCTACTCTCAATTCAGAGTTGTGCTATTTGTTATTATTTCAATGCCCGTATCAACTCTTAACTAGGACTGGAAGGGTAGAGAGGTCATCCTAGACGTTACCAACCTATTTTAGCGGAATATGAATGTCGAAAATCATGGTTCTGCCAGAGAATAAAGACAGGTCGGATTCGAACCAGCGCCACTTCCCATTCTAAAGAGATTTTCCCAACACCGCCCCTAAAATATCACAATGTTTTAGTAACATTTTAAGCAATTATAATTATTTTAGTTGAAATCCAAGATACTTCTTCCAGCCCTATTTTAGTGCACAAAATAAAAATAATGAACTGAAGAACTATTAAGTATTCAACCTGCTATTTAAGAAAAAAATAACCAAAGAATGCTAACTAAATTCAAATAGCATATAAACTGCATGTACACCGTAGTAGGCAACTTTTTATCAAAATTATTTACTCTGAGTTGACAATTGTGCATTAAATAAAAAAGAATTAAACAATAAAAAAAAATTCTTAAGGGCTTAAAGGGCTATGGATGGCGTTATCGTTCAGATGGGACTGGAGATTAAACATAATTTTCCAAATAATGCGTATTTTTCTTTAATTTCGAATTTCGTATATTTTCATAAAATATAAAACGCTATCTCGAAATTCTCTTTTCCAATTATTCATCATCTCGTTTCTTCTGAAATCTCCATCATCCGCAATAAATTTTAGGTCCTTTGGAATTAAGCATTATAGGGTTGTACTGAAGTACTATAATGCCTTTTTATGTTTCATTCGTTCGTCTATATCTGTTTTACTGTTAAGAATTATTGCTTTTAAAGTTGGAAAACTAGCGAGGAACACTTTCTGCTTGATTGGAGCAAACGAGATGGAATGGTAGATAAGAGTATAATGGATATCCACATCTTAAGAACCACAACCGAGAATTTAAGAACGACTTTGTGGCCAAACCGCTTCGAAGCAATTAAGCATATAATAAAAAAAATTAATGGTGCTTTCGAAGTCATAAAAAATTAAGTTACAGAATGCACTGATGTAAAATGTGTGATCGCTAAAATGTTCTCTATTTGTTATTACTATAACTTTTTTCATTATTCCTTAATTCTTTAGGCTTATTTCTAATTTAAAAAATTGATTTGATGTTAGAGAGGTGGCGGTCCCATCGAACTGTCATTGTACCGCAGTCAGCCACTGGCCCTCCAGGTTGGGGGGGGGGCACATGCACGAGCACTCACTCACCCAGTACACTTATTCAGCACATTACAACACCATAATACTACAGACAAAGGACACTTACCGTACACACCTTAGGCCTCGTCCACAATGGAGCACCGACCCGCGCACCGCCCCTAGTCCCTCGAACCAAGAAAAAAATGAACACAATGTTTCCAATGGGACTGGCCTTAACGAAGCCTCACCCCGCGCACCGACCCTCGACCCTAGCCTAGCACCAAACCAAGCAATTGTTTCGTCAATTCTTTACCCTCGACCCTCGCACCTCCCGGCCTCAGAACGTCGAGATTTATTAATATCTTTCTATATTATCTAATTTTCACTAAAACCAATATATAATTGAATTTCTTTAATTGTTCATATAATGATGTACTTTACAAATATTAAATTTGTTATCATTTTTCCTAATAAAATAGAAAATAATATTCGCTTCAATACTTAATTTTTGTGCTACAATTATTTAATTTTGATGCTCAAGTTATTTTGATATATATATATATATATATATATATATATATATATACAAAATTAATAAAGATTAAAAAAAATGAACATTTATAACTGCACTGAATGTTTGATTGAAATGGAAAACAATGATTGATGAGCATTTAAATTGTATTAATAATGTTTCACATTATGTAATTCTAGCATCTTGTTTATTATTAAATTGAAGTTTAATTTGCGACAGATTATAAAACAAATGAAAGTGCAGTCCAAACTTTCAGTGGACATTACGACAGAAGTGCTGAATTTTTGTTTTGCTTTTTTTATTAACAGTAATATCGACTATCATTAATATCAATGTTTACCTACCTTAACGTGAGCTTCAGTCGTTTCTCTGTTGAAGTCGGCTGAGCGTGACAATTTTTCCACTGTTTTTGAATTTGAGGTTTGATTAGATTAATGATATAATCAAACGTGGAGATATTCATCCTCATATAACCGAAAAATCTTTCAGAATCTCGTCTCAAATCTTGGTACAGGTGATGGAATTCACCAAACTGATATCGCCCCCTATTTAAAAAATGAACTTCCGATCCTTTTTCTTTTTCGGTAAAAATGATAATAATTGGCTGAGATTGAATCCAGAGCAATATTTTCGTCAGAAGATGGTATGTGATATCTGAAAGATGGTATGTGAAATTCAACTGCAGAGAAATACCATTCCTGCTAGCTTTGGAGCGGGGTGATGGTGGTGCTCCAATGTGGACAGAGAGGGGGCTAGGGGCGAGGGATTATCAATGGTACTTGGGCGAAGAACGGTGCTCCATTGTGGACGAGGCCTTAGGGTCACCTCTTCTTGGTAGCCTTCCCGGATGGGGGAACCAGTGAGGAGGCTCTAAGGAGGCGAGATACTATATATGTGTAAATATGGACACAGATGATTATCTGAGCATCGCCGAGGTGAGGTCATGCATTTCACTAGCTAAAAATCACCAAGGCAGCAGAGGAATACCTTGGGCACGAGACTAAAGTTAGAAGATCCCCATGGTTTGATGCTGAGTGCCTTCAAGCAGCAAAAGTCAAGAAGCTTACCGAAAGATGGACCAGCGATCCACTAGACCCTCCCAAGAACCATATCGGAGTAAAAGTCGTGAAGAGAATAGTCTTTTCCACAGAAAGAGAAGAGTCTGGGAAAATAAGCACATAAAGGACGTGGAGAAACTGCGCAGTCAAATGAGAATAAATGAGAGAAGGGCAACTTTCAAGCCCAGAGTGACGGCCTGCAAAGATGCAGTATGTCAATTAATTTTTTTTGGTTTTATTCTCCCAAAAATTCACTAAATTGAACAAACATAAATAAATAAAGTCCAGCCATCTGATCCTCGACCTTCCTACATGTCTTTTGGAGTGCAGCTCCTCGGTCATAACCGTATTCGATATTTCAGTGGCGTCCAGCATGCCTTGCCCATCTTAGTCTGCCAAGATAAATAAAAGTGACGATATCGAGGTTGGCAAATAGAGAGCTGAGTTCCCTATTTTGCCTTCTCCTCCAGACCTCACCCACCTCCAATGGGCCATAAGTTCTCCTGCGAACACACTCAGCTTCATCTCATCACTTTTCGTCCAATCACTTTGTAGTCCAAGCCTCTGAGCCTTATGACAAAACTGGCCGTACGAGGATCTTGTATATATTTATCTTGGTCTTCTTTGAGAGGTATCTACTTCTAAAGTGTCGGCCAAATCCAAAGATGCATCTATTAGCAGCAGTGATCCTTCTCTGCATCTCTTGGGTCATGTCATTCTTATTATTCACTTCAGACCCGAGATAAGAAGCTTTTAACTCTCTCGAATTTAAAAGATCCCACTTCAAATGGAGAGCTCAGATCCACCTCACCACCAACTCTCATATACTTGGTTTATCTTTCATTGATTTCTAAACCAAGTCGTCTTGCAGCTGCATCAAGGGCTGTAAACGCTTCTCTGAGAGCCTGTTCAGATCTTCCCATAAAATCTGAGAAGCCCAGGGTCAGGCGATTGAGGATTGTTCCTCTGGTCTGAGTACCGGACTATATCGCTGTGATATAGACTTGCTATCGCATCAATACAACCCATCAATACGCTTAAGTAGATAAGCAAGAACGTTCTGTCCCTTACCACTAGGATTGTAAGATTTAAAATTTATTTCGGTAGTTGGGGTTTTTATTGTTTATTAACCTAAATTTTATTTAACAACTCCCTGAAAATCCCATGGAAGGTCGTTGATATCTGGGAAATACCCAGAGAAGTGATAATAGAAATGCCCAGAGAGATGATAAAAAGGCTAACAATGGCGGCGTTTTTGCCTCACCTGATAGCTGCCATGCTCCCTCCATGCTACTATATCCTCCCTGTGCGTACCAAATCAGGCAACCTGTGCGCACTAGCGACTGGGCAAGATTCCGAAAAACGAGTTTTCTTTTTTCTATAGACTGTAGCGCCAAATATGTTATGAATTTGATGAAACTTGCCTAAAGTCTTCCTCTTGAGGCTCTTTAAATATATATATATATATATATATATATATATATATATATATATATATATATATATATATATATGGAAAAATCGGACAAATTTTAGCAAAGACGGAGTGTATTGCACTTTTTATCACTTTCCTTACCACATAGGTAAGGAAGTTATTGTTAACGGGTCAAACTTTCGATGTGTAGTTTTCAACGGATTTATGCTTTTCTGAGTCCTCTGACTTAGTTGTTCGAATTGCGTGAAAACTAAACATCTCGCGGATAATTCCAGATGCTCATTTGAGAGATAATTAAATGGTCTGCAAAGCTAAACTTTTAAATAATAATCCTTTTTGGGCAAATCATTTTTGCTTTAATGACAAGTTATGTACTTGGCTCCCATAGCGGTATGATAGGTCTTGCGAGTGGAAACACCAGATATTTACTTCTTTTTGTAAGCAATTAAAGCAACTTACGATATAAGCTTTTAATAATTAAAAATACATTACTTAAATAATTTGCCAATGATTGTATTGATACCATTATGATGGTAGCATATATACCTGATGCAGAATTGACCACTTAAGGTAGCATGTCTGACGTCAATAAGTAAACCTCACTGAGATCTATCACTTCCATGCTATTTATGTTACCAATTGCATGGGATGCTGAATTGACAAATTAATTTGGAACGTTTGTAATCATACTATTATATAAAAGAACAGCCATTTTTCGTTTGTAAGCTCTAACCGCTTTCTAAATTGTATTGCAATAAAATCTACCGCTACCGATATTGCTGCTGCGCAAAAGCCGAAAAACCGCTTCTGTATTTTTATTTGTGCATAAATCATGTACAATCAAATCATATAATAGTATACATTTTTCGCTGATTGTATGAATGCTCATTTGATTGATAATTGATAATACAAAAAATCTCCTAATGTATCTATCTACACCCTAGGAGTTGAGAAAAACTAAAGCACGTTGAAAATGTCTTTATATCTACAGTTTGAAAAATGATATCGGCATGGTTTTCCAGCAAAACTTTTTTTTTTTAATGCATATTAAAGAAAAAATATAAACGTTAAAAAATAAATTTTATGTTTTAGTAAATATAGATTTGCATTGAATTTTCTACAAAAATAAAAAATAATTATCGAAATCGGACCATTATTGGGAAAGATACAGCGCATCAGACATAAATAAAGACACTGCAGCCATATTTTTATTTTCCTACCGCTGCAGGTCGGAGGAATGGTAGGACATAAGCGCGGAGGTAAGGAAAGTTTTATAATCTGGCCATTGGTCTGTCTGTGTAACGGTTATCTCTTGAACGGGTGAAATAATTCTTTTTTGTACTTCAATTAATTCAATTCTTTAATATTATATACAATAAATTTTATCTAACTTTCAATCGTGTTCATGTGATCTATATATATACTCAGATCCAGCGATAGATAAGCCAGGTCAGCTAGTTAATTATATATAGGTTTTAATTGTAATATAGTCCTCATTGTACCTAACCTGTTTACTGTGACTTGAGATATTCAAGGTTTTTGCTTTGAAATTTTCCAAAACAATTCATATATATATTGGGATTATTTACATAGAACACCCATTTTCAAAACTTTATGAAATCAATTACATTTTAATCATAATAGACACCTTCTTTCTCTTTATACTTATTCCATCGTTTTTTTTTTGTTTTTTTTAATCCCGTAACAAAAATTCAGAGTTTCGCGAAGATATAAATTCAGAAAACGTTTTTAGAACCTGTTAATCATTTTCAAATTTCTCAATTTTCAAAAAAAATTAAATAAATAAATAAAGTAAAGCAAATAACCTAGTTTAAACTCGTACAATGAAATGATACGGAAATCACGTCTCTCCATGGTCGAATTCGAATGTATAATGAAACGCGAGTAATGAATTAAGGAGAAAAGATGCATCAACAAAAAATATAGTACTAATAACTGTTAATTAGAATCGTTAATCATGTAAACAATAGAAGACCTCAAAAATCCTTTTATGAATTTCTAAAATATAAAAAACTCATTTTTTTTTAGAGAGAACCCAATTCGTTGTATAAATATGGCACATTCTAGTGGCTTGATACTAAAATGTGTAAAAAAAAAAAAAAAAAAAAAAAAAAAAAAAAAAAAAAAATGCTACTTTAAAATAATCCGATTCCATTTTAACATAGTCTTTTTCTCATTATATACATTAATTAAAATATCTCAATTCTAGTTTTTATGCTAACAATTAAAATTCAAAGGAAATATCCTGTTTAAGCTGTTTCTATTCTGTTGTTTTTCTTTTTTTTTTTAAATAAAATATATTCTCAATTTTTTTAGAACATTTCAGTAATACCGATTCGTAAAATCGCTTTATCAGGTTTTTGTTCCTCCTTATCTACTGAGGACCTGCTTCACATGCGAATTTGAAATTTTTAAAGCTATTAAATCCGTCTTTGTTTCCATTAACAACTGATGACATATGCTCTAAATAATTAAAAAACAATAAATCTGTCTAATCTACGCTAAATGTATAACTATCACAGAAGTTATTCCTTAGAGAGAGAGAGAATGGAGAATGACAGAGTTAGAACTGAAAAATGGCTGGGCTGTCTCATATGAATTATCGTTCCCTTTTAGAAACATTGTTCATGCGGGGTGAGCCTATATAGTTTCCTTCCCTCCCTTTCCAATAAAAATTCATTTATGTTTTAAATTCCAAATCCGAACCTCGTACCCTTAACGTTAATAAAGATATTCTGACTGCTAAATATTGATATCACGTCATGGAATACCTCACGTTTCCTTAGCTCGAGGCTTCATCATTGGTTTTTAATAATTTATGAGTTTCTGGATAACTTTATTTTATTGAAGTTGCGCTTTTTTTTTTCTCGTCCTATTGCAGTATTATTTACTTAAGTTTATGTAAGTGAGTCAAATGTTTTAAAAATTTAAAACTTCATTTCTTCAATGAATTTAACGGTTTATGTCAATTTTTTTTAAATTGACAGGAGTCAATAAAAATTGATTCCTATTTAGTTTCACTCATTTTATTGCTTGAAAGTAACATAAACCGTTATCCCATCCAATTCTTATAGCAGTGGCGTTATTTATGTAATTGTTTTCAGAGAATATTATTCATGATTGTACCAAAATCAGAAAGTTTCACTTAGCCACTAGTTGAATGTTGCACATTCACACTAGGAATTCTCAATTATTAACGATTAGTCGGTAGTGATAATAAATTAAAACGAAGGGAATCGAAAATAGACCGTTTGTAAACTTGGAACGTAACATAAACCAGAGATTCCCATACCGTGATAGGCAAGGTGTTGAAGAGCATCCAAGTTGAGCTCTATCAAGCCTAACATGGATGCTCTGATTGTAAATAAAGAACAATATGCTTTCAATCGAAATATTGTCCCAATTTTTTATTGTTGATGGATACACTTTTATCTGCAGAATTTTTGGAATTGTTAATTTTATTGTTGTTGTTATGTTAGATCAATTTCGCCTTTGATTTTGTATTATTGAACTTTGTTTTCAATCCATTGCTTTCTTAAGCACATTTACTTATAATTGTTTGTAAGTAAGACCAATAGTGGTATGTAGCAGTACCTGTAAGACCGGGTAGTGGTAAGCAGTTATCTTAAAATTGGAAGTGGTATGCAGTGACAAGAAATCCGGAGCCCCTGACATAGACCATATTTCAGATTATAAAGCTCACGATTCCAAATAAAGTGATATAGCAACGAAATCTGATGGTTCCTTAATGCGTTTATGTTCTTTACGTGAAGCTACATATAATTTTAACATTTAAAATCCGATTTCGCAAAAATGTTACATATGCGGCCGAATCCTTAATTTAAGCAATTAAAAATTAGCATGTAGTAATAAAAAACAACATAATTCAATTATATTTTTGGCCAATGGTATAACGAAAAAAATCTGTGGTTTCTCGTTCGTTTAAAGTTACAAGGCTTCTTATACGTTTTGATGGTGGGCTTAGCTAGGAACATTATAGTTGGATTTACATCATTTCTCATAACTCCCATTTCGGGTTGCTATTTCTTAATCGGTTTCTCGTGCGTTGATGACATATTTGCAGCCGCAGTGAATAATGATCCATTTATCACCTCCAACACACCCTCGCCACTTTTCCAATAAAATCGAAACCCTTGAAGAATCGTCTCAGATACAGCAGATAAAGATCACCCTCACAAATCCCAGTGAATCAACATTACCCAACTTGACGTCTTACAATCCCCATTCTGGTTGAGAAAGTCCCGTTTATACTCGGAATCCGTAATATAAGCCTGTGGAATATAGAATGATGTTTTATTTAAGATATTTACATCACATATCATGAAAACATTACCAGGGCTTGGTCTTTAGACCGTTAGTCCGGTGCTGGTTGCCTGAATTAATTACATAGAATTAAAAGAAACAAAATTATACATTAAAACCCAAAAAAATAACTGCTCCTTATCTTCTAAACTTAAATTTACACTTACTTCCATATATATAATGCACATTACATTAAAGAAAAAAATAATGATCCTTATTTCCTACACAATAAAAAAAAAAAACACATAATATTTATTACATAATTTACAATGCAAATCGTTATCAATACTGAACTACTAGCCTAGCAACAAGTGAAATTAAATTCTTTTATTGGCTCTTTCCTATATTTCCATATTTTCTATATTTTGTTATCCCATCCCAATTTTTGCCGTTTAAATAATCTACAACTTCAATATTATTCATTTCATTTTTATTAAAGCAATGCCTTCGAATCTCCGACAAAATTGGGCATAGGACATTTACTTGCTCTCTCTCATATTGCATGGTTGATATATCTGTGCATCTTCTTCATTATATATTTCATAATTTAAGGTTATAAGTATAACTCTGATGTTGAAAAAAAACTATGAAATAATTTCAGTTCCATCTTCTTCCTGATATACCATTCGTTCAACCATCGATACACAAAATTTTATATAATTCATTTCTGTGTAGTTTCCGATCACAAGTCCAGCGTTATCTGTTCGGAAAAAAAAATTCGGAACTGTTTATCGCGCTGTTCTTTCATTTGGTGCTGTCAGTTACAGGGATCCTCCTGAAATCACTCAGGTGATGTAATCTCAGTTCCCTTCCTTCCCGCTTGATTTTTCTTTACAATAACTGACCAAATGAAAAGCAGTCAGCAGATAGGATGTTCATTCGGCTTATTATATAATTAGAAAGATTTTCATGAAAATTTTATCTTTTTATTTTTAAAGAGGTAGAATAAATACATAAAAAAACGGCTGAGATTCTGAAGTAATTAATACTTTAAAAAATTCCCTTCATGTTCTTTTATATCCTGAAAAATAAATTAATTTTTAGGTCAGAAGTTTATAAACTATAAATAATACAATAAGGATTCAAAAAATTGCTATATTCAGATAATGCCAATTTTTCGCAAGGGTTCTCGTTTTATACCTATTTACTAACAACAAAAAAACCTTAATTCTTTTTTTTTTTTTTACTCATTAAATCAGCCACTTGCCGGAAGTCCCAAAGCTCTGCAAACGCTTGGCTATCTATCAAATTACCCCATTGTCATTTTTAGAAATAAAACATCATTCACTTTTCATAAATTCATTATATTAGCAGGAGGTGGACACTTTTTGAACACAAGTGAAATGGGCAAGTCAGCATCGATGTCATCATTCATAAAAAAATTGAAAATATCAACAAGCGTGGATGGTAAAACCGATCAGGCTCGAGGGGATGTCCGGTGCAATGAGGCTTGCTTCCGGTCGAAATTTAACCGCATTAATCGTTTCACACATGCCAGACACCTGACAGATGTCACCGGATTAGAATCGGATCTCGTAAAACCACATAAGTGTGAAACGGGCCTAAGATATTCTTATATATTAAATACATACTGCTCAATTGTAAGTAGTTTTGGATATTTTTGAATTTTTGGTTCTGAACTAAATGGTTAGGGACGACCCAGAACTACGCTCTTGATTATCAGTTAAAAGTTTGTCCGATCTTAATTAATACCATTGATGATATTGGTATTTTCAGGTATTTTTCATGTATGTGTATATATATATATATATATATATATATATACACACTTCATGAAAGTATAGATGTGATTAGTCTATTTATTTTATTTTAGTTCAACTTACTACTATTTACTATCATTTTCTTTATTAGTCTTTATTTTTATTTATTGTGTTTTGTTTTTTATAATATGCACAAAAGTTTTGCATTATTATAATGAATGAATGAAAATAAATTTTATTCTGGGACTTTTAGTCCCCTTAGAATAACAGAAAACTTCAGTACTTGTACTGTTTGTCTAGCTTACATAGAGTAATAATTAAGAAAAGTTAAATAATAAAATGAAATAAAGGAGATTTTAATAATTACAGACATTTAAATCATAATTAAATATATAAGTACTCCTATTTACACTAACAAACAATATACATAATAAACATGAAACTATAAAGAGTTAAAATGAACATATAGTACTACATTGTAGAACTATAGTACTTATAGAACTATAGTACTTACATAAATGCAGAAGATTGATATTTAAGGAGGTGGAGAAATAATTTTTGCTTGAAGGAGTTTAAGGATGAGGATTTGCGAATGGAGTTGGGTAAGGAATTCCAAAATGAAGTAGCTCGAAAGGTAAAGGATCTTTTGAAAGAGGCAATTCTGTGAAAGGGTATATACAAGTTTGTAGGTTGGAATCTGGTGTTTAAAGAGTTTACAGAGGAACATGGGGTTAACAAATCAAGAATATAAGGAGACTTTTTGGTTTTGAAGATTCGGAAAAGATAGGTACCTAGGAAATATTGCCGTCGGAAAACAGGTTAAGCCACTTTAACTCGCCATACCAACTGTAGACATGGGAGCGCCTGGGGATTCCGAAGATGAATCTAATGAAGCAATTCATTAGTCTTTTTAGTCTATAAATTTAAATAAACGGAGGATAAGAAAAAAAAATATATATTTTTACTATGCACTATTATCAGTACTACCTATTGCTCAATTACGGAAGATAGTAACGTTAGTCAATAAATAAGTTATAAAAAAAATAATAAGATGATTCTCTCTCAAAATCTGATAACAATCACTATTCATTTGATGGGAATCTTCAATTTTCGGGAAAAAAAGTATTATTAATTTCCAATTTAAAAAAAAAAAAAAAATAGATAAATACAAAATTGTAATTTTTTACTATGCATAGTATATCGATGCAATTAGTCTTACTCAATTCTATGCGAGCTTAATTTTAATTATCGAAAATTATTTAAATTTGTCATGATGGAAACAAAGATGGATTAAGGGCCGTTTACACCTATAAAAATAGCATATTGCCCAGCAATATTTCCGGCCATATGTTGGGCAACATGGCTGGCAATATTGCTGGAAACATTGCTCGGTAATATTTCCAGCAATAGATTGCCGGTAAATAATGTTTCGACAGCCTGTTTTTTTCTCAATATATGTGCTGTTCCCAACTAATCGAACTAACCTCTAGTAGTGTGTAGTGGTGGTTTCTATCCTTCTTAGCTTAATAAGTTGCATGCATGCCCATCCATCTCTGCAATCAGAGGAACCTTGTGTTTTACATTGCCTTTCTTATGAAGGAATGGAGGTACTTTGGAATGTCAATATCCTCCTTCTACTTATATATATCCAATTCATACTATCAGCCAACTGATTCAAAGTCTACAAAAATATAGTAATCTACCGTATTATTTTTTAGCCTTTTCACTAAAACCATTCTATAACGATCTCCACCAAATCAGCCTAGTTTCGGTCTCGCATGTGGATGCTGCCTTCAGCAACAGATCTCGGTTATTTTCTTTCCTTGTGTGACGGGATCAATCACTGCTTTTACCCATTCATCTGAAAATTTTTGCTCATCCATACATCCGTTTTAGCCTTGCACATTGTGTTTAGGGACTTGGAAATCATTATGGTATATTTATTTCATTTCGCTTACAATTACCTTCCTATTTATATTTTCAGTCCGTTTAAATTTATTTTCTATTACATTTTTTTACTGCTACTTTTAACATCAAAATATATATATTATTCAAAAGCATATCAAAATCAGAATAATTATAGTACCTTAGAAAAATATATAATATCGAAATAATAATGATACCTATGTAAAAATAATGTAATTTTAGCAAGCGTTATTATTGAAGTTGCATTGGGCGTTGTCTCTTTTCCACGAAGATTTGATAGAAAAAAATACGAGGTTCTTGTGATAGGTGTGGCTGCTCTGGCGTTCTGCTCGTATTGATTATTAATTGTCGATCTTGAGTGGGGTATTTTCTTTCTTTTGTCTTCTGCTTCTCTTTATACTCTTCGATAGTACAGCGGTTGCTCTGAACTTTTTCGATTTAATATTGAACGATTCTTTTTTCCACTCCCCTTTTTCCGAGCCTCTATGGTACGTTTTATTTATCATCAAAATGTTACTGATTTTTTTTTTACTTTTTTTTAATCCTTTATAAGTGTTTTTTTTTTAAATTATGTAACTAAGTTAAACGTCAACAATTCGAATGGGTTTGCCAATTGAAAGGTGTTGTGTACTAGCTGAGAATAAGCCAGTATTTATATGTTTAGCAATGTATTCTTTGTTGTCAAATTAAACAAGGTTTTTGTCGTCAACAACCTAGCAGAAAATAAATTAATTATTAAAATGTTGTAAGAATCATAAAGAGTTGGAATGAAGATACTTTGTTCAGTCCTCTTGAATATTACGTCTTCTTATAAGGAATCATATTTAGCATTTAGCAAACCGCATCGCAATATTTATTTCAGTTTGACATAACAGAAAAGTTCATTACATCGCTCATTTGCAGCACCAACGTCGAAACTCGAAAATAATGATGTTTGATTTAACACCACAGGGATAATTCCAATAGTGTGAACTTTTGACTTGCAGAGTGAAGTACATATAAACTTTTATCCATGATAGCACCAAAAAGAAAAACATGATTTTTTAAAAAGTTTATTCGAATTTTAATAAAATTAAACTCGCAATTGTTGTGAGCGAGCAATTCTAAATTTCTAACATGATAACACATACTCATTGCTACAATTTGATACCAGGATGAAGAGAATTGGCTTCTTCTGTACCTAGTAAACCTAAATTCGCAGATGTTTTTATTTTCTCACGCGAGGGTTGGAATGAAAACAGATTGAGACTGTTAAGCCTGATGGTGTGCTGAACACAGTAAACATGGACCTAGAATATTCGGTCAAGTTATGATTCCGGATTTTTTCCAGCTAGGTTCGATTTCTGACCAATTGTGGGCTGGTACAGAATTTATTTATTTTTTATTTATCGTTTAATTACTTACTGATCAGAAACAATTAGATTAGTATTATGTAAAAGTGATGGATTATAATCATTAAAATAACGATCACAATATTTACAATGAAAAAAATGCATGCTAATTGAAGCGTGGAAATATGCATTGAGACCCTATTGAATTTCCACGCTTCAGAACCGTTCCGCCCTTAAACATTTTTTCAGGATTTAAATTTCAACTTCAATAATATTAAAGAAATATGACTTAATTAAAAAAATAAATAAATCTGATCACATATGGTTCTATAACTAATAAAATCACATTTGTAATAGTATTTACTTCTTTCTTATAATTGTTTACTAAACTAACAAAACTTTAATTGATTAAAGAAGATTCCCTATATTCCGATTTTCCCTTTGATAAAATAGTATTTACTCGGCATCTAGACCTGTAATCTGCAAAATATATATTAATATATATATATATATATATATATATATATATATATATATATATATATATATATATATTATATATATATATATATTATATATATATATATATATATATTATATATTATATATATATATATATATATATATATATATATATATATATATATATATATATATATATATATATATATATATATATATATATATATTGTGACTTCAATTTTGCGAAAGGCACTTAGACCCTTTTGTATTTCCACGCTTCAATTAATAAATATAAACTTTACATATTCCCCGGGCCTGAAATACTATAATCATCTTATCTTCGAATTTTTTGAAAACAAAATTGTAATAGTACCTATCAGGACATATTTTTTTGTTTATATTTAGTGTAAATGCATTTATACTTTGTGTTCTTAAAATTGATTGATACTCCTGATTCTTAGTTATATTTTCATATTCCAGCTGTTTTTTCTTAACGCAATTTGAAGTTTTGGCGTTGCTGGTGGAATTTACATAGCTACGTTGAGAGAAGCAGGTTAGGTGGTACTACAAAGGGATGCCCACCCTGAAATGGAGGAGAGAGTCCCTGAAATACCCGGCAATCACTAACCTCAGCCATCCTATCAACTACACCAGTCCCGTTTAGCTCCTAACATCCCCTGAAAGAACTTTTTAACTTGATACCCTGTCCCATCAGCCCTCTGCCAGCTAGTAACTTTCTTTTGTATTTCATTTATACTGTACATTCTCGAGATCGTATCAAATCTTCTCAGTGATTTATTTATTTATTTATACTTTTTGATATATTGTTTCAATCTTCTAATAATAATATAAAAGTCTTTAATTACTCTGGGGCGTCTTGTTCCTTTTGCATTATATATAATTCGAAAATCAGGATTTCGAGCCGTAATGTAAAAATAAATAAATTACAATCATATGAAACTGAGAATAGTAATTGGATAAATTAGGGTAGGCTTAGTTTAAAACTAGGCCTAACCCGTGACTCAGGAACCGACCCTTATAATCTTAAAATTTATAATCTTAAAACAGTTGAATTTATAATCTTAAAATTGATTGCTCAATTTTTTTTATTATCTTGAAATTAAAAAAAAAAAAAACATTATATTTTGTTTTTCTGGAAACAGGTAAATTACTGTTTCCTATAGCTCGCCCGTACTAAGATGGCAGCCCTAGTAGTAGGCTAACGTAGCCTAATTGAAACTAACGAATCTTTTTCCTACCTTCCGATTATATTTACAAATACACATTCGAACTGTTATATTTGTAAATTTTGTGGTGATATTGTGTACGCAATTAATTGTTCAATATAAACCAAATAAATGGATAAGAACTGATTTGCACCGTAATGTTCGTTCATATGCTGAGTATTAAAGCATCACATTCATATGCAATCACCTAGGATTAAGGGCAATTATCCACTCAGTATTTGAATAATTCACTTATCAATTTTAATCACAATATCGCGAGTAACGGCTGTCTTGAGGGTGGTTATCATTATTTAATGAATTTTAATTTTCCTTATCCACTTTAAGTAATTACCTTATAATTTTCTTCTTCTAAGTAGGGGGAGTAATGCAATTTGAGCGTTTAGGATATCTTGATAGCATTGGTTTTTCTCTAGATATAAAGGAATCTTTGTTTCAGTACCAATCTTTACAATTGATTATTTATTACATACTTTTCTCTCCTCTTTTAGATTATTATTATTGTTTCAAGATGGTTTAGAGTTTTAAGTGGCCATTTTTTCCATTGCCCAAAATGGGATAATCGAATTACCGTAAATTGAAATGAAATTATTGAGATGTTTTAATATTCATTCAAGATTTGTATATCTGTGAGAAATTATATGATGATGTGTTATAATAATTGATATTAATTGCTAAAGATTTTTTTATCTCCTTTAAAATAAAAGTAAACATTTGTAAAAAAATATCTCGAACATTTTATTGACGTTTCAACCAAATTAAATTAATTTTCAAATTAGTTTAAATGTTTTTATTATGAAAAAAAAGAATAAAAAAAGAAGTCAGATTAAGTTAAAAATATTTACTATCTATAACAATATTTCTCCTATGCAATAAAATTCAATCAAAAATTGTTATGTAGGAGAAGTATTATTATAGGTTGTGGATATTGTTATTTTAATTTAAATCACATTTAATCGCACAATTAACTTTAATTTCAACGTAACGTTGAACAAATAATAAAATCTTTGTGGCGATTTTCAAACATTTGTTATTTTATCGTGATTTTAAGTAAGCCTCCTCAGATGGGTTGGACATGAATAAATGCCAGAATTTCAGATCCAAAAGAATGCTTGAAAAGGAAATCCATAGCGAACGATGGAGACGTCGACCAAGGTTGCGGAATTTTCTTACAAAAGATCCATATTGGTAGTGGTTAGGAACGGTTTCCTATTCCCTAATGTAATAATAATAAGGTTGCGGTGGGTGGATGGTGTGGTCAGGATGCCTGATCCATACTTGGGATTCAGAATTGGATAGTGACAGATCAAAACAGGGATGACCGGTCAATTCTGCAAGGGACTTTGCTCCAACACAGGACGTAGCTCCAAAAACAAGAAAAAAAAAATTATTATTTTAATTTGGACTCCGTTAAGCCCAGATATATTAATCAGAGAAATATAAAATACTAGAGAATTCGGAAAGGATTTTATTCTATTATACCCCACTATTAAAATATCTTTATTTTTCATGATCTTTTTTTTTAAATGCCTGCCGAATGAATGAGAAAAATAATCTTAACATGTTACTCATTCGATTATTCACTTTAATTATTGGACCCTGGTGGCCCAGCGGGTTTATGGATTCACCGTAGGCGTCGGTTCGATGCCGGCCTGGGCAGATTGAAATTTATTTCTTGGCGGACTTACTGAATAAATCTCGACCTTCTTATTGCAGATATAATTAGGTTGGTTGTTTTTTTTCTTATGTTTTAACGCACAAAACTTCTACGTCATTAGCGCCGATCCACGTAATACAGCTACTATAAAAAAGTAAATTATATTAACAAAATAAAATGAAATAAAAAAGGGTGTATTTTATCATTTATTATGTGATAAACTAAAATTGCTTCAATAAATTTACACTGGTAAGAAAGGGAACTTTTATTTGTATTACTTTCTCTAAGGCTATTGAAATGTTTTGTGGTATCCCTATTTCGTTTAATTTACTACTGTATAACGAACACTGCTGAAAGATGTTGGCATAACTGTAATAATTATTGTAATGTTGGTCATTTAATATGTAATGAGCCTATTTTCCATCATCAGCCATGTGAACTTTACTATTTCAAAAATTCGTTGGATTCCTGGATGTTCGGAATTCATGTTTTTTAATGCCATTAAACAATAGGTTGGTAGCCTGCAGGATAAGCCTTTCTTCTTTTCCTAGTTGGAGTGCATAGGGACGTCTAACTCTTAATAAACAAACAAATCTATTTTTGGTGAAATTATTTTTCAAGGCAAATTATAATGCTTAAAATTTTAGCAGTTGGTCGTTTATGTCGATTAGATATTTATAATTGGTCGTTAATAGAACTGAAAAAGAAAATAAAGTTGCAGTGCAATGAATAAACAGTTCAATACTGTGGTGATTAAAAGCATTCGTTTTAACACATCTAGTGGAACATTACTATTTTCAACCATAAACTTAACTCTATGCATTTAAGTATTTATGTCCTAGGGTTGAAGTCATAATGATACATGACCTAGATGCCTGGAGACCAGATGCTCCTCTTAACCCAGACGACAGCCTAGTTGGGAGAGAAGGCAGCCGAAGCAATGAGGGAGAACTCACTCCCCAAAGGCATCCCTTCCTTTCAATGGCTCCTCCTTCCAATCTCCATCTTTTCAGTACACACTCTTATTCTTCAGTTTCTCTCCTCTTAAGGTCCCACTGTTACATTTCTGCAGACCGCAGATTTTTAAATGACTTGTTGAATTTATTACGTAGATTAATAGTATGTTAACGATTAATGATTTTGTTTTAGAATATACTTTATTCTAGATTTAGGAGAAATTGATCGTTTATTCCGGTATTATTTATGAACATTAATTCTATCTCGTTCAGAAGGTTTTTTTTTTCATAATAAGAACCTTAAATAAAGTTAAAAAATTCTCATGTTCGTAAAGAATAATAGCAATTATTAAGTTATATTTATGTAAAGCACGTCTTCTACCAAATCAAAAATAAACAAGCAGAATTCGACAGCTAAAGTCGAGGATACCGTCCCTACCATACCCAACTAACGAATATGCAAAAATGTCGCTTTCATATTTGTCACTTTGAAACGCTCTAGTTGAGACACACATTGTGGCATAGCCTTGAATTCCTAACTTCTAAAAGACATAACGATTGATGCTTGAGCATTAGGAATTCAAGACTATGCTACAATGCCTGTCTCAACTAGAGCGTTTCAAAGTGCCGAATATGAAAATCGCATTTTTCTCTGTATAATAGTTGGACATGGTAGTGACGTTTTGTTCTCTTATTATTATGGATTCAAAAATTTTCAAAAAACATATATTTTAAGTAGAAGTCATTTGAATCTTCTTACAGAAATGCAAAGTCGGAGTTCTACACTGTTGTTTTTTAGGATTGATTTTTTAGTGTATTAGGACTGGAGTCAGTGAAATGGAAATGGTATCATCACTAATTTTGCAGGAAATCTATCGATGAAAATTTATCCATAAGCTGTTTGGCGCATACTGATAGTTACAGCATAGCTTAAAGATTTTGATTAAATAGCTTTAAATAAACCTTTATATCTATTTTTCACTAAATTAGAAGTAGATAACATATTATCCTGTTTAACCCTGTTCTCCTTATTGTTTCCCGATAGAAAACCCTAATGATATAGGATCATCATCGTCCCCTGTATAAATTAGATTAGAAAGATATCCCTACTCTTTAGAAAAATATGATGAATGAGAATTAGCTTTAGTTTTGGGTAGGTTGTAGGAGGGCGGTATGTGATGCCGGGGAGGTGGTGGTGCCTCCGGGTGTGCGGGGAGGTATCGACGACCGGCTCGGTGGAGACAGCTCTGGCCGGCATCTGCAAGACTGCTCTCAATGGTGAGTCTCTTAGTCTAGCGCTTAGATATTGCATGGTCCACGTCGGCTGTAGCTATCGTGCTTCGTAGGATAGATATTGTCCTCTTATCATTAACATCTGTATCATAGCCCTTTTTTTTAAGTATCTGCTGGTAGTCCCAGTGCATTTAGGTTTGTGCCTAGAAACCCAATTACAATTGATGAATTTAATTTTTTTTTTATTTTCTTTCACCAAAAGGTAAAAATTTTACCCATTAAAAGATTCCTTAAAAATTATTCATTTTATTCAAGATAATATCTAAAATTTTCGATAATTTTTCATTTAGTGCTCAATATCTTGAAAATTATCAACCGCGCGAAAAACATCATGAATACCTTTTGTATAGTTAAATGAATTTGCTAAAAGCTGAGCCCTAGTAGATCTCCTTACGTTTACTAGTTTCCGAGAGTAAAGTTTTTCAAAAAAAATAATTTTATTTCTACAAAAAAAAAAAATCACAATTTTTAAAAAATATTTTGGCAAATCTCATGAAAACTGCTCTTTCTATCAAGTTACTCAATTTAAACTACTTTATGATGCATTAATATAGCTCCAATTTGAGCGGTAATTGACATCTGAACGTCAAAAAGTTCCTGAGTTATCTAACTTTTCTTAAGATATAACTAAACTGCATAATATCGAAATCGTGTACAATGCACTTTTTGATTTTTTTTTTTTTTTTTGAGCTTCTTACAACAAGAAGTTATAAGTTTACCCATTAAAAGTTGGAGCTAGATAAATCGATCGTAAAGTAGTTTATAATGAGAATCTTCAAGTAAAGTACCGCTTCCGGTTTTCCAATTTAGACCAAAATCTAGTATGTTATTTAAATCAATATATAAGTTATAAATACCAAATTTGAGAAGTTTTGCTAAGTATCTTAATATAATTTTTGATGGAAATCAATTATGACCTTCAAGTAAAGTACCACTTCCGGTAATTAAGCAGTGACCAAAAAGGGAGATTCACAACTAGATTTTACAACAATCCTAATTACAAAATTTCAACTTTCTACGGCTAACCGTTTTTGAGTTATGCGAGATACGAACGTACGTACGTACAGACGCCGTGACGAAACTAGTCAAAATGGATTCAGGAATGGTCAGAATGGATATTTCCGTTGAAATCTGAAAACCGAAAATTTTCGCGATTACAATACTTTACTTAGTACAAGGAATTAAATAAAAATGGTGATTTCTCGTTTTTTGTAATGAAAAAATGATTATTTGAAAAACTTTATATCGGGAACTAGTGATCATTAAGAGCTGCATTAGTGCTCAACGTTTGGAAAATTTACTTTACATTAAAAGGGGCTTTTTGCCTTTTTTCTAAACTTTACTTTACGTGATAATCTTCGCGCGGTTGGTAGTTTTGAAGATATTGAGCACTAAATGAATGAAAACTTTAGGTCTCTTCTTGAATAAAATAAATTTCTGATTATAGTTCAATATCTATTTTTTCAGGACATTTACTGTATCTGTTGTTTATTCTAGGCATGCATCGAATTATTTTCTAATTGGAGGAGAAAAAATAAAAGCGGAAACTTTTAACTTACTGATGTAAGATAATTTAATATAAAAAAGAAAATTTAAATCCATCCAATTAGGAATTGATAAATTATTTGCCACTTCTATAATTTAGTTTTCAAGTTTGGGTTTCTTCATTTTTTAATGAATGATGAATAATGATGAAGCTAGCGTTAGTGTGCTTGGTTTGATCTTAGTCATCGGAATGAGTTGAGTTGTTGCCTTGGTATGCAGCTCGCTCTGGTTCTATGAGGAAGATTCTCAGGAATATAACTACCTGCTAGTTTTGTTTCTTTTTTAAGTGCTAACACCTTTTTGCATTATTCATGGATGCCAACTGGATTTATTTATTGATTATAAGTACATATTTCCTATTAGAGAAGTAAAATAATTTTTGTAATGACAAGATTGCTGTTTCGCAAGGTGATTTGGGATCGGTACTGAGCCCGAGACTGTTGAACTACGTTATCAGTTTGGTTAGTTTTCTCCTTTTGGAAGGAAGTATTTGGATATACCCTTGAATGTTGGAATGAAGTGTTGATTTAATTGAAAAAAAATAAGTGAAATCTTGATGGATCGTTCTTAATTGTTCAAGGAAATTTTATACGCTTTTCAAATAAATGTTTTATTTTTGTATTGTTAACAACGTTTCGAACCATATTGACTCAGCATCAGGTTCCTAATATTTTATAAATATTATATCTTAAAATATATCTTAAAACTTTTTGAATTTCTTCGTAATTTCTTTAAATGTATGTTTTCCACAATTATATTATTCATTATGATTTTTTAGATTGTCTAATTATTTATGTCATAGCCTTTCAATTGAAATTCATTTGCTTAGTTCAATGCAATTTTATCAGCAATGTGTGGATCTTTTGAACTGCGGGTATGTGCTAGCCTACATTGCTTGGTGTATTATGGTGCTCAGAAATATTTGTCAATTCCTTAAGAAATTCAGTATATTTCAAATACCTTCTGTATAATGCATCTTCAACCAATTTTCCACTGTTGTATATTCTATTGCTGTAGCTTACTCATACAGCGTAATAAATGTAACCCTACTGCCACCTGACAATCAATCTAGGACGACTGTTCTTGAGTTGATATCAAGCAATGCCATAACCTCGGATTGCTTTTTCGGCTAATCAAGAAGCTCGCTACGATAATCAGATGTAATTCTTTCAATAGCACTGATGCACGGGCTTCATTCAGTAGTAAATTTAAATTTGCAGATTTGTTTAACTAGCATCTCCATTTATCAAACCATAACGCTCTCCGCTCAACAAACTTAAGTACTGTTACCTTGAATGGGATAAATAAGAAAAATAAACACATTTATAATAAGTTTCAAATTGTTAATATAAATTAATTTAGCACGTAAGGGCCCTTGTCGTTAGGGCAGCAAAGATGAAGGTTGAATATCTTGTTAATAAAGTAGGGTTTACTCCTTGGAATGGCCTTATGATAATGGAAACCCTCGACATGGCAATCATAATCAACCTTACGAGCATGAGAACAAAAGAGCTTGGAGTTGATGAGCACATCGAATTTCGGGCAGTAAAATTGTTCTATATTTCACTAAGAAGGTGTGGATCCTACACGTGTCCCCTAGATTTTGACGAAATTTTTTTAGGTGAATATAAGCCTTAAAATATTGGACTGTTTAGAATATTTGGGGCCAACGCGGTCCAGAAGCCCCGGAAAAAAATCGGGTTATTTGTCCAAAACAAATTTTATTTTATATCTCTGGTTGATTACGGTAGAAAAATGAGTTTCATGCCAAAATGTTCTTATTGTCAAGCAAGATAAAAATAATAAAACATAAAAATATTCAAGTATTATGCTTGGTAAGAGTACTAAAAATATCAAAAACGTCAGTTTAACGGATAATAAATATATTGAATAACAAATAATATATTATTTAAGCAGGTATATTTATTTAATAGGTATTATTTTTGCGTTATTAACATATTTTTATTTGAATAGAACTGAAGCTGTCTTATTTTCTATTAATTATTCTCCCATTTTATCAGTTGATATTTATGGAATCGAACCATGTTTTTTCCCCATGTCCCATACCGTATCGTGGCCACACCCTTTTTTTGTTTATGTGTCAGCCATGTCTTTGATGCTATTAGCTATCGTATAGCAGGGCTGGCACCCTCAGCAATTTAATTACGACCCGCTGTCTCTCTGTTGTGAAGCCCTTCAGCAAGGGAGCAAGTAGGAAGTACCCTCCCTCTGTATTGACTACACCGTCCATCTTCGGCATTTACTGTATCCCTGCAAACAATCCTATATTTATACTCTTTACTCAGTGAATAATAATTACCATTGCTATCTCAATTTTAATAATAAATGGAGGTAAAAAGTTTTGCAATTCACACCCTCAAGTTTATTTTTATCATTTGTCTTCATATTTTTCCTTTCACTTTGACTTGCATCGAAACTCGCTTCAATAAGCACAATGTACGTATGCAATATGTTCTTTTCATGTATTTAATATGTATTTTATTAACTTTAATAGCATGTATGGTCAAAAGTAGGGCAACTGGGATAGTTTTTATGGAAATCGGTCGTAAAGAGTTTTTTGTCACTTTTTCATTCTTTTTCAACGCGTTCTAGCGTCTTAACGGTTGATCGTAAAGACATTTTTTATGGACAAAAAATGTAGAAATTTTGTCTACTTTAATTTCTTATCAGGTGATCTTCTCGCAAAAACTAATAGTTTTCGAAGAAATTTCAGAGTTTCAAAGAAATTGAAGTATTTTGCAACAAAAAGAAGGCTCCGGTCAAAATATCTGTCAGCAAAGCTCAGATACGTGTTCAGCGACACAAAAAACTGGTGTGAACCAAAACAACTAAAACAAAACTTTCCTCTATTTTTTCAAACATTGCATTATAAAATAAAAATGAAAATAAAGTAATATGTTCATAAATAATAATAATAAGGGATTAGCGGTATATTTGGAGGAGGGGGGATGCATCCTCGACTAAGGAGGAGGAGGGAGTGTTCCGTCGTTGACTTAAAAGGGGATGGGCACCTCTGCATTGAAGGCCTATCTTAGAAATAAAGCAGATCAAATTCTAGGCAGCAATTTTCTTACTAAAATTGCATTTTACGGCCGTTTTATTTTTTAAATAAATGAATTTTATTTTTCAATATGTGTTGTTATCACCAAAATTCATGTTTTCTATGAATTTTAATATTAATTGTACTGTTAAGAGTATTTAGAAATTTAGGATGAAAGTCTCATGTCTCCACTATCGGTGTAATGATTTCCTGCAAAATATGTTAAGAATAAATATATCTGATCAGATATGAAAGTTTTATTTGGATCAGGTTGTGGATTCAATGTAGACAATACAACTTTTCCTGCTGCGCAACACCTTCCACATGTTTCATTTTTAAATTTAAATACTTAGAAATATTCACATTCTTTACCCATTTCGCTTATAATAATTTTTTAATATGATGGATATTCTAGTGACTGTTAGCTAACGTATATGGATCAACCATTAATGATTCCAGGACCAGTAACTATACGGACACACTAACACACTCATAAATGCCAAGGTCACAACACTCATGCCAGATTAGAAGGCTGAAGAGCAGCTGTATGAGGGACCTTCTTGTTAACCAATTGGAAATCCAGTGTGGAAATCCCACCAGAAGGAGGTGCTGCTGGGTATTGCTCCCTCTTGCCTCTCATACCATGTTCAATAAGATACTTGATTGGTATGCATAAAGATTTGAAGATAAAAAAAATAAATAATAAATTCAATATTTGGCTCATATTCAAATGCAAGATGATTGACCGAGAATCATGTTAATGCACGTTGTATTTGCATCCATTGTCTAGTTATGTCAAATGTTCGCTAATACATGCACAAAAATTGCCACTTTATAAATATAGAATTTATTTCTAACTTGACCACAGCACTACCTATTGGATCCTTGCATAGCTATAAATCATCGTCTCGAATACACAGATATATATTATGTAAATATCACATTAAGCGGTCAAATCGTTCAGAAGTTACACGATCTCATACTGACGCACCAGCGATTATATGTATACTCTAACGATATATATAATATATATATATATATATATATATATATATATATATATATATATATATATATAAACAATTATTATTTACTATATTATATTTATTTATACTTCATTTGAAACTCAAGTTTTCATTGAAAGTGCAAGATCTTTTTTTCTTTACATTTTGTTTTTCAGTTCTTATTACACCGCTTAGTAGGCCGGTCTCCTAAATGGAAAATGTTGTTATAAGGGATGCTACCTCCTCCTTTAAATCTATAATGTCAATATGCCTTTTTTCCCCCGAGCGTATCTTTAAGGTTTCCCCTTTATATAGAGAGCAAACACTGTTTATTTTTAAATTGGAATCGGAATATCCGTAAATAAAGAACGCCCGTAATCTCAGTTTATCATTTTGCTGTTTGATGATAAATTATCATTAAAGTCATTATAAACGACTGTTTTCATTACTTTTACTTAGTTACATGTGATGATTTATTTATTTTAATGGGATTCCCGTAGAGACCATCATTTACCCTTTTCGTAGCAAAACTCGTTTTCTATTTAATTGAACGTTGTTCAGGAAATAGCGTAATTGAACTTTTCTTCTCCCTTCTCGGCAACAAAAGTCTTTTGTTGTTCATCAACCAAATAAATAACAAAATTTGTACATTCATGCAACTTTGGTCATATATTCGTCTGTATTCGACGTTATGCCAGTTGGAATCGAGATCTGCCGAATCCGTCCAAATTTCGGAGAGACAACCCCTCTGTTGAGGTCGAAATGGTGGGCAGCATATTCTCTACAAACTTTGATCAAATTTAATGGAGTGGGGTCTTATAGTTCTTATAGTCTTTTTGTTTCTGGATCGAACTAGTCCACTTTAATGACGATATAGTCAATAGTTTAAAAATTATTGCTGATTTTTGGTAAAACGTTTTGCGGCTGAACTATATACAGGTTGTCCCGTATGTCACTGGAAATATTAAATGATAGTAGACCTCCGAGAGCGACAAAAAAGGTTCCTATGTACCCATTGTCCGATTCCACACAGAAAAGCAGGAAAATTAAGTTTATTTTTTTTAAGCAAGTCGCGTTTTTTGTTGAATAGGAAGCGATCACTCAAAATATATTCAAGATGATTAAGTTCCAATTGCTCTATGTTATAATTGAGATGTTCACAAACAAAAAAACTGAAAATAAATCAGTTTTCTATCCTTCGCTCCCTTCTCCCATTAAAACCCGATTTTTACCAGTTATTACGGGAAGTGTAATGAACAATTTATGACCAGTTTCAGCTTTTCTTTTCGATTTTCAGGTTAAAACCTAATTTTATTGTACTATTAAGCTGGAAATCACTAAATTTCAGAAACTTTTTTTAACCGTATCTTGGTAGGTTCTTCTTATTTCTTAGGTACCACTTGTGATTGTCTCCGAAACAGAACAGTTAGATTAATGGCTATTACAGCTTTATTATATTTGATTATGTTTTAATCTTTAAAAATTAATAAAAATAATAAGGCCGATTTGTGACTTTTCAATGTGTAAACTTATTTTACTTCACAATGATAAAAGGTAACCTCGAAACGTTTTACAAAAATATGTTCTTAAGAACCCTGATAGCTACCATTTTCCCTGACGAGCATTGAGTGCCTGGGTTCATCGCGCTCTCAGCTAGCTTCCACTAGCTCACAAACAGTAATGCAGTTAAGTGCTGGAGTCTCTTGGGGCTGCCCTCCCCACACATGGGGGTAGCGACCTTTTTTGTGGGTTCCCAGTCAGAGATTTCCTGTTTATAATTCCTCTTGGAACATCATTTCTCTGAATTATTCGTGATTTTGTGCTTTCTCTCAAAAAGCTGAACCTTTGCTTAATTTTTTTTTTTAAAGGTATATTACTATTACTATAACTCACTATTACTATTACTTCTGTTTGATACCTCACTGTTCGTCTCGATTTCCCATAGGAATCGTATGCTTCTTACAAAGCAGATTGGAATCTGGGAATTTGATTTAGTAGTGTCTTCAGGTTTAAGTATTACTTGTTTTAGGTACGGCAGTCTATAGAATGCAAGAGCTTCACATCCACAAAGAATGTGTTCAGTCTTTTCTTCATGTTCTGGGCACAGACGTTTGGTAGAATCTTCTTCTAATTTCGTGTTCTCGTTAATTTCTCAACTCTTTCTTGTTCTGGTTTGGGTAAAGTTTAGCCTTTCCCATTGACAAATTGATGAAGAGTTTGGATTGTTTCATATTAGGTTTTGAAGCCCTGTATATATTCTTATTGTTTGTTTTCCAGGATTCAATTTTTTTTTCTTGGTTAAACTATCGGATGTGCTACGGTATGACTCAGGGCCAATTGGCGCTGTTTCTGAGCCCTTCCTTGCAATGGTATCAACTGTCTCATTTCCTTCTATTCCTTCGCATCTCGGAGTGCGCATCAGAGTAAATTTGTTACCCCTACCTAATTGCCTTTGGATATCGAGGTAATTCTAAACCAGCCATGAAGTGATTGTATAGGAATTTATGGATTTTAATGCCGCATGGTTTTTTAAGGGATCATAAAAATGGAATAAAATATCCTACTTGTAAATATTTTGACTTCTTATGCCAATTTAAATCTGTAAGTGAGGGCCCTGATTTCTTTTTAATATTTATTTTATATCCACACTTATCATTCATATCGCGACAATCAGCGTATGCATATGGGAATATAGGCTCGCCAGTCATAAGTGAGATTAGCATCCATCGGTATCTACTTCTAATTTACAATTTCGCAGTACCTATTTTACTCTGAAAGATCTTTTCAATAGAACATTGAATTAGTGTGAAAACAGTGTAAACAGCAATCATTTCATTAATTTTTATTGGTAGTTCAATCTGGTCAAAATAGCAGTGTGATGTACTCTATTGACAGCTAAAAAGCTACTGTCAATATAAGTGAGGAGAATTATGGTCAACAAGGTCTGACAGTTAGTGAAGCCAAAAACTTCTGTATATAGATATGAGAGGGACTGTATATAGATTCGTGAGTGTGTTTATATAAAACGAACTCATAATTATTTGAAACTAGTATATATCCATTTTTAATAAAATATATCATGCATATTTTCAGAACTACGAAAATAGCCAAAGGCGAGGTTATCCGGCCCATGCAACAAGATTCCGTGACCGGCTGCTGACTGGCGAATCGATGTATTTAGAATTCATGAGAGAGGCAAAGTAAAGCTGAGATTGGTGCAATGGTTATATTCATAACCGATATATTGCTGGGCTGGGCAGCACTTTCCCGAGAGCAAGCTGTTATATATTATATATTAGCTTATATTATTATTGCCTTATTTGTTCCAGCATATGCCAACATGTCAGTCCTCTTTAGTATGCAATTAAAATATTTAACATAAATTAATTTGTGAAGGACAACTTTCCATTGATCTTTAACTGTATATTTCGACGTTTCGAAGTACTTCTTCGTCATCATGATCTTTGTTTTCTACAATACATCAAACTATTAAACTAATAAAACACACCTTAATTAACAATATGTCTTGTCACTATTTTAAAAAAATGCATATTACCTTTTAATTACACAATTCACTCCCGATGTCCCGACATCTGTACAATTTTACTTCGTCAATCATAATCATAATAATCGTTTCATCATAAAAATTATCTGGGGAGTGACTTTTCTTTTACACCCTTGTCACACACACTGTACTATCATTGGAAATGAACTTTGAACAAATTTCTGTTGTCATTAGAAATTATTTATTATAAAATATTTAACTTTTTACAACAGATGATTGAGAAAAATATTGCTGGACTATGCGCAGGTTTGATTTGTCAATTTATCTCGAACTAAAGAGTCGTGATTAGCGGATTTAGATCTTGCGGTACTCCCCTTGGTTAGGTCGGAGAGCTGCCGAGAGGTTTGGGAGGTGTCCCCTCCAAGAGAAAGGGAGATTTCGGGGCTCCCTAAAACTATAGTTTGGTTTATAATATATAGATATGTATTTAATGTTTCTCTGGCGCGGGGCCATAGACAGTCGCCCCTTCGCTCCCTTTGGATTCACTTCTGGACACTGTTATTGGTTGCACTACGAGGAGCTCGCCGAGGTAATTGTTTGTGAAGACATTTATATATCTCTAGATATATTTATTAAAAATATATTATATTAACGTGAATGATTGGCAGTATGTTTGAAACCATTTTTGTCTATCGTCAAAAAGTATTCATTTCGAAAATTATCAATTCATCTTACTTTTATTTGTAAGATATATATTTTCTTAATTATTTTTGCTGTTTGAAATCCTATTCTGATCAGTAAGTATTATATAAAAAAAAATAGTAAAAAGAAAAACTGTTGGTATCATCCATCATCAAAATTAGCATTGTATGTTAATAGTTAAATATGTCAGAAAGCGTCCCAAACATCAAAATGTATTTAATGACATTTAATACAGAGATCGTATGGTTTGGTGATACAGAATATAAACGCCATTTTTTTCTTAACGCTATATTACTTGTTTTAAATGTTAAAATTTATTGTAAAATGCTTTTTTTTCCTCCACTTTATGGAGCTGAACAACTCCACAGAAGGAGAATAAGACATAAGTCTTCCGCTTGAAATGTTGAAATCGTCGATTTCCAATGCTTTATCTAGTGACATAGACAGTTCTAATGTTGTCAAGGAACACGAAGAAATCTCTAAGTAACTTGTTACCAACTGAAAGAAAACGACATATAATAACGGAATGAGACCTCCAGAAACAAGAGCTTATGTGTGTGTGTCTGTATGTGTCAATAGATGGACGCCGCGACGCAGAGTGTCGTTTTTGAGATACAGCTATCTTTGGAAACTAGTAACCAAATTCAGGGTCACTTTTTGAGCCACCGATTTATAGTTTAATAGGCGTACAAGGAAGTCATGGGGTGTTCAGATCAGATATTTTTCGCACAGAAGACCATTAATTTTAATTCTGTTTCTATCTTCGTGTGTACAGGAAGATTTATTTTTTCAACTGAACACCTTTATTATCAATACATCATTTTTATTTTATTTATTCATTTTTTTTTTCTGTTTCTTGAATATTTGAATAGTTATAATTCATTTCAATGTAATTTTCTTCTTTTCCTAATTGTTCCTTTCAATGAATGGTTCCAATAATGGAAGGCCGATGATTTTCTTTTAAAAAACAAAAGAGAAAAAGGATTGTGAAACTTAACTCCTTTAACGTGATTAGATGATTCCAATTAAAGGCGGAGTTAGATTAGTTGATCCTCTCCTTGGTCCCTCTTTAACTTTTTGTCTTCGAATGCTTTGAGACATTGGAAGATTACAGTTCGATGAGACTCGAAGTGATAATTGCCTTTTAGTTTTTTAATGTTATTCCGAATTATTAAGAAAAAGACCAGATGGATGCTTAGATAAACGTTCATTCTTCCTACTTCCTCGGTAAAGCCCTTTAATATCCATGTATTCTACAAGAAAAACAGAAGTTTATTGAGCCATAAATATGCGACTGTAGTTTTCCTGGAAATCGGCCAAGGATTTGACAATGTTTAGATCCTCCTCTTTAAACTGACGACTGGAATAACACAATCATATTTCCTTATACCTTAATTTTTCTATCTGACAAGTTCAACTTCAGGGCTCAGAAATTTCGTCGATTCGACCACCCTTGCCAGGAATAACCTCTGTACTCGCCATTTATTTCATCGTATGCACGCACGAATATATGCATATGTCTACTGTGTGTGTGTGTGTGTGTGTGTGTGTGTGTGTGTGTGTGTGTGTGTGTGTGTACATATACGCATGCTCGACATACCAGCGACTGATATGTGATAGTGACCTGTGGATCTCACATTTGGGGAAAAAACGCTAAAGATTAAATCAAAGTCTTTTGTACAAATTACTCAGTAGGCAAATTAATGACAATAGGCAGAAGCTTTCTTTCTACACGTACTTAAACGAGTTTAGACTTGAGGTCGCCCTACATGTCGTTCAAAACCGATCGTGAAAACGTCGGTTTTACTAGCGTTCCAAGAGATCTGTCGAGGATAGAAAAAAAAAATCTTGTTCAAAGAATGGCCCAAAACTGCCCGAGTAAGACTGCATCTCTCTGACACATCGGTTTTTTTTTCTCCTCTGTTTCGTACATTAGAGATCCAATTTTCATAAATTCACCACACCAAATCCACAAAGGATCAATTAATACATTTCAGATTATTTTATTCTTTATTATTTATTTTTTTAAACAATCTTTCTCTCAAAGATTACCAATCAGTTGACTGCATCCCGATTTATTTCATCATAATAATATCACAGTCGATCAAAAAACATTAATATTTTTTTTAATTAATTTTTATTTACTTTTTTCAGCATATGATCATCGGTCGGGGTAGAAATTTAAATGAGTAATAATTAGAAAGAAAAGAAATGCAGCCGAAAATCATGAAACTGCGATGGGAAGAAAGAAAATCAAGAATCCCAAAGAAGCCTAACCAATGATATTCGCGTGGTCCTTAGTGGCCGATACGTGATTAAAAAAAAAAAGAAATCAATTAAAAGTGAAGATCAATCAAATGAATGAAATCAATTAAAACGAGTGGATGGATGAAAAAAACCGATGGTGTAGGAGAGTATCGGTCTTCTCGCCAAACCGACGGTTTTTCCGCCACCATTCTCCATCGTTTAACGTGGGTTTAACAGGGAAGAAAACGAGGGAATTAGGAGAACGACACTATTAAACTGTTTCAAAATCTTCATAGCTTGATTAAAAACACTTCTTTGATCAACGATTTCATAAAGTAACCATCATATCAAATTAAAAAAAAAAAGTCATTTTACTGAACAAATAAATTTTATTTTAGTACAGAAGAAATGTGTCAGGTTTGTTGAGCAATAAGAAGTTAGTAAAAAATATATTAATCAAATACAAAATTATTAAAATTTATTTTACTAAAGAGCAATTATTAATATTTAAACCTTAGTCAGTATTAAAATGTCATTTATAAACGAAAAGACAAAATTATTTAGTTTTCGAAAAACAAAATACAAAAATTATCTTTAGTTTGAAAAAAAAATAATCATTTATATGAATGATTTTTTTTTTAACTTCCTGTATCATTTTTTTCAACTAAAATGCTGATTACGTTTTACAAGGTTTAGATGGTGCGGTATTTTGATTCATTGGAATAACGAATATCAATGGATCTGAGGAAAAAAGTATTAAATGTCGTTATCAGTGGTATTATCGCTTCGGGAACTTTTCCTGATATTGTTCTCGACATCTCCGCAAATTTGTTTTGCGGAACTCAAGAGATTTGTCGCAAAGTATTCCAATCGGTAAGCATTTCTGCTTCATGAATAAAGAACCGACTAACATTTTACCGCTAGTTTAGTTGTTTAGTTGGCATATAAGCGAAATGCTGCAATATCAAAAGCTAATACTGAGGAAATTAAACCGTTGATGTGGAAAGCTGTATCATATTGCGCAAAAATCTCCTCGTGGTATTACTGTCATTGATAGACCCTTAGCGAGGCTCAAAGATGTCCACGAGTATTCCCAATCTATTTAGTTTATTATTTTCAACGATGAACCTTTGTTATCGACCAAGAAAAAAATAATTTAAACCCCCTCTCCCTCAAAATTTGAGGTTTTGCATTTCAAGGTACGTAGAATCCAAAAATTGAATATTAAAAAGTCCCCCGTCCGTGGCTATTCTCCATGACTACTGTACCGATTTTTTTTTTTTTTTGGCACAGAAATCACTGACCGCACTAGGATGATCCTCAGAACTCGACAGTACCATCCGCCATTTCGTTTCAAATGTAATGGCGGCCAATTAGAGATATCGTACGCCCATGACATTTCCTTCCTTGAAACCGTCTGAAAAAATTGAGGTTAAAACCGGTTGCAAGTAAAACTGTTACAAAACAACTTAATACATCCAATAAAATATATGTTCAAAAAAATGTAGATTAATCTATGAACTTAAACATTCAAAAAATCTCAAAATCTTTCTTTAAATGTGTAAACATTTTAATTTAATAATATATTTATTTTGTTTACTTACTACTAATAAATACTAACTGAATAAACGGATTTGATCTTCTCTTATTTGCTTGTCTAACGGACAAAGATGCTTTGAAATACGAAGTGAATGTTATTGATTATTGACAGACAGACATTATTGATTCAATTTTGATCAACTTTTATCAACATTGAATCAATAGTGTTCTCATCAAAGGGCACACATATAGTATGAATTAATATATTTTAGATAGAAATAAATATTTTTTTTAGAAATCCTCCTTCAAAGATGACCTGTCAACATTGCCAACTAGGAACAATAATTATTATTTATTATTTACTTTCATCAGTGTGTCGGGTTGGAAAACTAAAATAAATAAAACTAAACTTTAATTTTCGGTACTGGAAAAAAAATTCAATTCGTTTTAAGCTTCATCATTGATTTTTAGTTGTTAATAGTTACTGTTCGGTTATGTTAGTTTTTTTTTCATTTGCCAACTGATCATAGTTTTATAATTTTAGTATAGATCGGACTTGAATGAAGGGGGCATGCTATTTTTTAATGTTATTGATCAACCTTAAGTACTACCAGAGGACTATTGAAGGAAAATAACAAATATCTTATAGAAATAATAATGCATAATTTAATATCTTTTAATTGAAGGAATATTATTGGAAAATATTATATTTAGTAGCTTAGTTGGATATAAATACCGGAATAGAACAATTAATTTAATTTTCAAAATAATTTTTTTCTCAAGAAATCTAAATTATCATGGTGAAATTCCATCCTATAATTATAAAATTTAAATCCGCAATATTCAAAATGTATTTTGTTCTTTTCATAATTGGATTACAGTAACTGTTATCTTAATGTAGCAGTAGCAGTTGGAACATTTATTTCAGAACTTCCGGATTGAAAATGAAAGTTTTGGACAACTCTACGACATGTAACATAATTCATAAGCATCGCCATGTTTCTCAACCCTCTTTTTTCACTTTGAATCCGTGCATTAGGGTCCTCTCTACCTCTTTATGCTCATAAAATATTCCCAATGATCCTTTCTTCCCCGAAAGGCCTAATAAATAACTGATCTTGCCGACCATTAGGGAAGAAGGATTCACCAATACCGAGGCTATCGGGGTAGGAGGAGGTTGATAAAAGAGGAGCTAGTGGACTGATTGGAAGAGCAGCCTAACATTAAGCAGGGAGGATTGGTGGGGAGAGGAAGGAGGGAGGAGATAGAAATGAGGACCCGGGCCTTGCTCCTAATCGCGACATAGGACCAGCTCCTCCTTGGGTAATGAAAAAACCTCCTCCTCCATGCTCCATTGGTCCAGTCGGCAATACCTCAGTCTCTTTTAGCTTCAAACGGGTTGTTAAGGATTCTTCTCAATAGTTTGGTTGACCTTGTGTTATCTTTTTTTTTTTACTATTGTAACAATTTTGACGTACGCATAGAATCATTGCATTCAGTATTATAATTAATTTGGATCTTCACTGATCTGATGATTATTATGCAATTAGATTCCCTTTTTTGTATTTTCTAAATAAATAAAAATATGTACAGAGTCCATTGTTATTTTTTATTATATTAATTATAAAGTCTATATGTAGTCACTGTTGAAGCAACATGGTTTATCTCATTTTTTAGTGAAATTGAGTTACGCACACTTGTTATTCAAAATTTTCAGCTGAATCTGAAGACAATACTAGTTTAACGAAATTCAAATTAATTTAACGAATACAAAGAAAATAATGTTATATATTTTGCACAAATGTATATTCGTATTTATAATTTTTTTTACTCTTCTGAAAAGTTGACGAAATTAAGATAAGTTATGTTGCTCCTTTAGTTATGATGCATTCAGCAGATAATTAAAGCTGTATATTTCGTCTGGACTTTCAGTATATTTTTTAGTAACTGATTAAGGGAACAAAATGCCCATGGATATTGAAAAATCACTATTTTCAATTCATGGTATGTACTCTATAAATTGTTAATTTAGCACGATCAGCATTTTTATATTTTTTAGCTGCGGTGGGTTTCCGACAAAAGGGTCCAATGTGCCCACATGGATTACTTCCTTCCCCTCTTCCATTAAAAATTTTATTACCAGTATTGTTAATACCAATACCAGTTGTGAAAAATTAAATAGTTAACCGTTGTAATCAATCTAGAAAAGGTTATCTTGGGTGACGGTCAAAATTAAGTAAAAATAAATAAAACTATCTAATGGATGCCGTCGTTTCGGCCTACTTTGTTATTTCATTTTTTTAGAGTTATTGAGTTGTTGGGAAGAGTGCTGCTACAATAAAGCCTCTATTATTTCAGTCGTTATGGTCCTTATTGTTGCAGCACTCAAGTAATGTGGACCGATACGTCGGCATATTAAATAATTTTTTCATTTTTCGGTTTTAATTTTGACTGCCACCATGACCTTCATCTAGATGTATGCACTTTTCATTTCAATAACCTCGACTCTTGTTAGATATTATATCATGTGTGCTTAGTTGTATTAGCATGAAGTGTACCTTTTCTCCTTTCTCATATTTCGTCTTGTTTCTGCTATCAATTAGCAATGATTTATATTTTCCACTACCTTTGAAATGTTTATTACCTTTAGATTGACTGTATAGTTTGTACTGCATGCAAATATCGCTTAATTAAAATGCAATTTGTGGTAAGAATCTCGCTGTCTTAGCAATTTACTGAATTATATAAAACTATTTAGTTAGTTCTTATGTTCTTATTGTGTCTGACGGATTGTAGAATGAATTTGGAAATGCGAGTGTTTGATGTTTCATTCATTCTTGGGCATTAAATTATAATGATTCCAAGAAATTAATTGAATCTTAATCAACTAAAATATTGTAATTAATTGTTAATTTAAATTGTTTTACTTATTTATTGCGCTACTCTTGTTTCAGGAGTTGGCCTGGAGGGAGGAGGGGACCGGAACAGCGGCGTGGAGGTGGCGGCCGAGCGACTGGTGGCTGCCCTGCAGGCGTATCCGGTCCTACCACCTCCACCTGACCCCAGGACTGCCAACCTTATCAGGCTTTGGATACAACAGGTAGGAATATATATAACAAAACTATGTATGGTATTTTATCTTGCATGCATTGTTAATTAAACCACAACTTTTTATTATACTATAATATGCATAAACCATTAAATAATTGTTACTGTGGATCAATTGGTCAATGTCCTCAATTTAAGAAATCGGTCATTCCATGCCAAATCAACCAATGATCTGGAACTTGATGTCTCAGAATTCAATTGTTTGTACACATGTAGTACACATTCAGTTAGCATAAAAAAAATTCAGATTTATCCAATTTTTATTTTTTGAATTATAAATTTTTAAAAAATTAATAAAAGACTGTCCTTGGACACGTTTTGTATCATTGAAAAGCTCATAACTCCAAAACTATTTGTTCTAGAGTGCTTAAAATATAGCGGCATTATTTTCAAAATTACGTAAGCTTTAATTTGATATGTATCTTGGCTTAAACAAACCAATCTTGAAATGATTAAAATTTTACAAAAAGTTATTTTTCAAAAATATAAAAATCGAAATTTTTAATTTTTTGAAAAATATGTCACACGTACATGTTATAAGAATGCATGGGCAAAATTTCAAGATGGGATTTTTAAGGGTTCTATTATAAAATAATAAAACGTTTTATTTTTATGCCAAGTTTTTTTTTTTTCAAACTGAAATGGAGATAAACAGTATATGACATATTTAAAAAAATTAAATTTACTTTTGTAAAAGACATAAACTGGGGTTTTAAATTATTTACCATATCCGACATTATTCGTGAGCCATTAATTGGCGAATGAGCTTCCCCAAAACTTTTTTTTTTACATGATCCCATCGAGATGTCATCATAAAATGTGGTATCTGCATTGTTATATTAGCATTAAACATATATTTTTTAATTAAACATATCTTATAAATTCAACAAATTTACTGTACAAACACATTAAATATTTATTTATTTTTTTAATTATTAATTTCGATTTTGACATTAAAAAAAATACCTCTTTGATTTTTTGAAAAAAATATATATGTTTAATGTTAATGTAAGAATACACATACCAAATTTGATGATTGTATCTCAATGATCATGTAGAAAAAAGAAAAGTTTTGTGGAAGCTCATTCAGCAATTAATGGCTCAAGAATAACTTCGTGTATGGCAAATAACTTGAAAATCTAGTTTGCATAATGACTTTTAGCAAAGTAAATTTTTTTTTTTTTTATGACTTATACAGTGTATCTGTACTTCAGTTAAAAAAAAAAAACTTGGCATAAAAATACGTTTTATTTTATTTTTTGTAATAGAACCCTTATAAACCCCATCATGAAATTTTGTCCAGATATTCTAATAACCTGGATATGTAACATATTTATGTACTTTCGATTTGAAAAATTACGATTTTGAGTTTTTGAAAAAATAACTTTTTGGAAATTTTTAATCATTTTAAGACTGGTTTGTATAGTCAAGATACATATTAAATTAAAACTCATATAATTCTGAAATAAATGACACTGTTTTAGGCTTTCTAGGAGGTATAGTTTTGTAGTTATAAGCTTTTCAATGATTCAAAACGTGTCAAAGAATAGTCGGTTTTTAATTTATAACTCAAAAAATAAAAATGGTATAAATATGAAATTTTGAATGTTCGACTATAATTATGCATACAACATAAGTTAACAAGTTGCACTCATTTTGAAAATCTCGCATCTAAAATTATTTTTTTATTGGTCGATTTAGTGTGGAATGACCCAAATAGGAAATAGAGTGTAATTGTGCCAGTGCACATTCTAATTTGAGTAATTGTTAAGTGGTATGTATGTACTTTATAAAACCTATTTATATTATGACAACTGTCATTGAATGTAAGTGCTTACATGTTGGAGGTAATTGACATGGATGCCGTTTTAATGAGAAAAAAAATTTATTGTATGAAATATCTATCACTTGTAATTTGTTAAGGTAGTGTTATTAAACTATTTTATTTGGTAGTGCCTTATTGTTATATTATTGCACGTTTTCTATTTTTTTTTTTTGTTTCTTCACCTGAAATTTCAACTTAGCAGTATGAAATCAATAATACAGGATTGCATAGAATCTAATTTAGTAAATAAAACTTCGTTTCTATAAAACTTTTCCGATTAACAAGATATTTAATTCTCTCAGCATAAGGGAGTTTTCATACGGTCCGATAAATCGGATGTCGGCCAGACATATTCGAATTTTGAGGGGGCGTCAGACTGATGGAAATGCTCCGATATTAATCGGACCGTGTGAAAACGCCCTAAAAGCTAATTTGCGACACCGTGATAGTTAAATTCTAAAACCCTGGAGGTGATACTGCACATGATTGTTTTTGAAAGAATTAACGATGAAAGACATTATTTTACCTCTTTAAGAGTCTATAAAATAATAAACTTTTATATGTGTCGCTTCAGAAGGGCTCTATGGCCTAAGTTCAGCCAACGCAACTGGATTTATTTTGCAAGGTGCTGGAATTTTTTCTGACGATCCGAGTATTGATAAATAAAGTTCTTCCCCAACATACTAAAACGGGACTCCCTTTTCATTCACTGCCAATATAAGATTTTTCTTTCTTCCGGAGATCTTCCAGCTGGTTAACGACGGTATCGAATCTCACTAACTGCTAGAAAAAGAATTTTTTGATGATATGGGTTCTTTGTAATTCAGTTTTTTGTAACTCACAATGGCAGTGCGTTTAATTTGATCTTTACGTTCTGAATGAAGACTCGACCTTGAGATGGAAGTGTGTAATCTTTTAACCGATTCGTGTTATTAGGCACGCAATCTGTTCGATGTATCTGTGAATAAAGTGTTTTTTTTTTTTAATATAGTAATTTACCCACCCATTCTATTGACATTTATTAATCAAATTTAAAAATTACTTAATAGGCATTTATGAATTTTTTTATACCTGCCAACTTTCGATTTTTCCCGAGGCTCTGTTAGCTTTAATAGCTTAAGAGGAAAGTGACAGTGTAACTTGTTCTCTTTGACGAATTAATGTGAGATCTTTAGCAAGTTCTCACTGGAGCTGCCCTATGGGAAAGTGGAGATCCACCCGTGTGAATATTCCCAATTTGAAAGCTGTTGGAAAGTGTCTACTTCCTGGCGCGTATCAATGCGATGTTCAGTCGTTCGTACCTCCAAGTTCAATATGAAGTTTCACAATGGAAATTTACAGCTTTTCTTTAATATGTTTATTTTATTTTGGATTACAATAATAAGATAATCGATGCTATTAAGTTCTGGATTTTATAGTGAAGTGCAATTTTAGCGTTCATGAAACCGCAATATTGTGGTTTGCTGGCTGTCTCTGCTATCTACATCCTTTTGGAGGTAAAAAAAAAAAATAATAAAAGTTTCATTCGGAACGACATCAATTGAGGCAGTATGTGCAAAAATGGCCCTCAAGCAAAACATGTATTTTGGGAAAAACGTATCTGAAAATTTTAACCTATTACCATTTTGAAGTGTACATTAATAATACTGCTTCCAAAAATATTATCTTTAATTATCTAGAAACATTTCCTGCATTAGGTCCTGAACGTCTTTCATTTTCTTTGGAGCAATTCCAGGATCGATGATTTTCAATAAAGTCAATAAGCTTTCTCTTTTATTCGGTCTCTTAGGTTTCCAAAACTTAAATCAGGAGACATGCGGAGTATAAGATTTGCAGCAGTAGATCTCTTCACGTTTATATCTCATCATTACATATTTTAAATCGAAAACATATCACCTTTTCGAAGGGGTTTAAACCTAAGTTCCACTTTTCTTTCTGCAAAGGTTTTTTTCCTTTACTACCTCTTCCAACAAGTCCATTTGTAACAACACGAATCGTGTTTTAGCAATAAAAACTAACTCAATTATTGAGAAAAACTAAACACACCACGAGCTGTTGTTGGTTTATCTGTAGAACTAACCCAAGATAAGCGAATTTCAAACAGCTCTTTCTCACTGAAGTTTTTAGATATTGATTTGAAATTTGTGCAAAATATGTCATTCAAGCTAAAAGTGATTTCTCTGCAATAAGAGCACATGAACTCGCGCACTCTTTTTGCACCTACCGCCTTAATTCTTTTTAGTTATTTTAACAGAGCATAATGATTAATGATTTTGCGGTGGAAACCCCGATTGCCATTAAATTAGGTGGTAGGTGCAAAAAGGACTCATACATATATATTATACGCATACATATTTCCCAATGCATATATTATATTTATGGAAGGCTACAGCTAGGCTAAGTTAATGGTATTTGAAATAAAATTCTTATTAATTTATTTATAATAATTTGAGAGATGGATAAAATATTTCATTTAAATAGGAGCTTGTGTGGACAAATTTGTAACCCTAAAGGTGGCTTTAGCGGACAAATTTGTCCGCTAAATGATACAATACTTTAAAAATAACAGAGTGTTATGGCATAGCTAGCAAATGACTTCTCAAGCGTTTAGAGTACTCCGCAATTTGACACAGACAACTATTAGACGAGTGAAATATAACTATTTTTACGATGCCTTTTCTTCTACTCCTGATCTTAAATCAAAATGGCTACACCTTCGTAAACTCTCACTTTGCAAATCCTCTTCCTGAGTTGTATTCCTAGTTTCACCCGATGAATTAAATTCTTACCTTTTATCTACTTCCTTTAACTCTTTTCCATCCTCTTCTTCCCACTTTTCCTCAGTACCATCAGTTAGCCCTGATAATTTTTATTTTTATTTCATCCCTCCTACCGACCTTATTTCGGTAACTTATTGTTATTGTTAACTTAAAAAGTTAACCTTACTAATACTACTTGACTTCTCCGAAGATATTGATTCCTAGGCCATTCTACCCTTTTTACCAAATTAAAATCACAATCATTTTCCAATGGCGCTATCCGCTGGTTTTAATCCGTCCTTTCCTAACAGTTTCAATTTCTAATCAACCACTATGTTCCCTCCTTGCCCTGTCATCAGGAATAGCTCAGGGTTCAAGCATTTTCCCACTCCTTTTCAATTCCTGTATCAATGATATTCCTGATTCAACCCACCACCTATACGCCGAGGACTTCCAAATCTATTATCCTTTCCTCCTTCCAAATTATTAGTAGCGTTTGCGCATGTCCAGGAAGATTTAGATGACAATTAATGAGCAAACCTGAATAGATTAAGGCTAAATGCTCTGAAAACTCAATATGTTCCAGCTCCCTCCTCAGATCCAATTTCACCTTTCCTATCTTAATCCTAAATGATCATCCCATCAAGTTCAGTTCCTCTATTAAAAACTTGGGTATTACTATTGACCAAACTCGCCGACCCTCAATAAGTACCCTTAAGTTATTCCGACGTCATCTTCTTCCTCAATCAACCCGTAAGCTCCTCGTTTCCTCTCATATTTACCCTCACTTGGACTATGGTAGTGTGATTTATGGTGGCCTCTCAATTGCACTCGAGGACAGATTGAATGGAATCATGAACTACTTTTTATGATCGGTACCTCGAGGTGGTCTCTTGTGTCCGACTTTTATGGTGAGTTAAAGTGGGTCTTCCCTTCTACCCAGCGTCAATATTTTCTCGAATCTTTCCTATATCAAACCATCAACTCCCAGGATCCTTCCCACATCTACAGACTCCTACAATTCAAATCCTCAGTCCACTCACTGGCGACAAGATCGCGCTTTTCTGACCTTTATATCCTAAGAACCAAAACATTCGAACGTTCCTTTCTTGCCCGCTCCACTATACTCTGGAATTCCTTCCTTCCTTCTAATGTCTGTCATACTTCTTCTCTACCATCATTCGAATTCTACCTTTTCCAACATCTCATCACTTCCCTAAAAGAGGCTATCCTATTCTATTCTGTTCTGCATGCACCAAAAGAAAAAAAAAATACCTACATATAACTTTTCGTTACTCGTTCCTATCGAATTTCAGCTCATTTGATCCAAAGGTGGCCGATGGAAATGCCCTTATACAGCGGGAGAAAAATGTATATATATATATATATTAGACACCTTCAAAACCTCTGTTACGTGTTAAGAGGTTATGAAACGGATTTAAAATGCCCTACCTCTCCTCCGATGACCTTTGATACATTGTCACAATCTATTATTTTCGAAGAAAATACAACTAAAAATATATAGTATTTATATTACGATTATGTGGGTCATCTATATAATAGGTAAATTTTATGGTTCTACCTTTATGGTTCTTACCTAATTTTATACTTCTACCTTTTAAACAAAAAACCAGTTATAATTAAAATTAATCTATAATCTATAATTAAAAGTTGGTTCACCCAGCCTTTTATTGACTGGGAAACCGAACTCATGGCTTTTCAGAGGTTGTCACCCTTCCCTAACCAGTGTGGGAATGCCGAGATTTATTACGTGAGACTGCCACGAAATAAATTTTAGCTGACACAGTTGTGAATTGAATCCTAACCGCATCGGATAAGGTGGATGCTTTGAGAACTAGCCAAACGCCGATGTATTTGCACCATCTGACAATAATTAATGTATTTGACGCTATGTTTTTCTAATTGATATTTAGTCATTAGAAACATACTACATATTTAAGGTATAAAGAAAGCAATATATAGAATAAGCCTGGTTATTGCATTTTCTATTTTAGGAAAAGAAAGAAAATCTATAAAAAATAAAAAAAAAAAAATAGCAGGACTATATAATCGAATTATCATAGAAAACATCCTTAGAAAGTTCGAATTATAAGTTAAAAGTAGAAAATATGTTTCATGAATGAAATAGTGTTTAATCAAAAAATAATGACGAACATAACTTTTAAGTTTAAGAAAGTTATCTCTTTGCACGAAAATAACCAAAAGTACATATATTGTAATTTTTTATTTCATTATTATTATATTGAATAATTATGTCTATCATTGTGTAACACATTAATTTCGCAATTTCACAATTAATTAATGTCAATTTTTAAAGTCATATGTCATCAAATGATAAGGGATGCAGTTACAAAGTTACACATAACTTTACTAGTGAGATGTGGTTAACTTAAATTAAGCGAGGTCTTGGTAATCGACAGTTAAGTGATTGATTACCTTGGCCCACCAACCGTCAACAAAACATTATTATCTAATAACATCCAATTTGGTCGAAACTTTAATAACTTATTATAAATATTTAGGTATTATGTCTAAAAAAAAAATTCTTTATTTGTTCGTAAATATTATTTATTAGTGAAATATCTTTTAACTAGAATTTCCTCATTTTAGTGATCCATTCTCTTTAATTCGCCTTTCACATTTTTAATGGGTGTTCCATGCTCCAAAGTTTTACTACTCTATCTTTCTTTATAGTTAAATTTATTTGTAACTATACAAATAAAATGTACTTTAATGGCCAATAAAGTACTTTATTTTACATTTTTATTTCGAATTTCCCTAATTAATTATAATAATATAGAAAGAACTAATTAATATAAAATCAAACTTTATCTAGTAGGTAAATAGTAATTGTTCTTGAATCCATGCTGTATTTTGCAAATTCGTCTTCATTGAAGGTTTCGTCAATTCTTAGGTGTTTGGGGTAAAGGGATATTTTTTGCGACAATTGATTCAAGTGATATTTTGTTCTTTTAAATGCACTCTACCTTTGAGAAAAAGGCTATTAGTCACTGAAAGAGTATTCAGATGGAATGTGGTCAATGTTGTGTTGGACTTATTTCCTTTTTCTTAGAGGTGAAGTTCATTAAAATAATATAACAAAATATATCTTAAATAAAATTAGGGATTGATAAATTTAACAATCCCTAATTAGATTGATCCTTCTATACCATCATGCGGATGTCAACTGACTATCTTAAATACATTCTCGCAAAACATTACTTATACCCTTTATCCATACGCCACAGAATTAATGTAATTCAGATCAGTTTTACATTATTTTGATTAAAGATTCATTAATTAAAGTCTTATGTTTAAATCATATATAAAATAACCATGAATAAATTGCTAAGAGAAAAATTGCCTAAGTGTCGTTGTCAAGACAACTTCATATCCGAGAAAACGTTATTTTGTAAATAAAATGGGAGGGTAAGGAAAGTAAAAAAGTTTGACATTGTAGCAAATAAGCCTGAAGAACATGTTATTGCTTATCTGTTATTTTAGACGTTATTTTATAATTTAGGAGTTAATCCAAATTGAACGCAGATGAAACCGCGGGGTTCTGGTAGTTATATGAGTATAACAAATAATATTTTTAATATTATTTATTCATAATATTGCACAATAAAAAACAAAATACGATAATAAAAAAATGAGAAGGGAGAAAACAAATAGAAAGCTAAAAAAGCAATTTTTAAGGTTTCATTTATTTATTTTTGATACAAAACTTACGTTCATGATTTGTCGCCAAATCCTATTTGGTCAATATTCTTTAAATTATATATATATATATATATATATATATATATATATATATATATATATATATATATATATATATATATAAGTTAAGCGTCAGCAACTCCAAACATCAAAAAAAAAGGGAAAAGGTTAAGTAATGACACGCACAATATCCGAAATAAGACTGTCTTTATTGAGGTTTTAATTCTCCTTATATACAATCTGGCTGTTGTTTACAGCCGTATATGGTATTAAGGCTAATACTGCTGCACTCCGGGCCTTAACTCCCCCCTACCAGTTTACGAACATTTCGTAAACTTTACAAAAGCATAAGCACGAAGTGCACAGGATTCAGCCGTTAATACCTCACATTCCAAACTTACTAAACTCTGGCTATAATTACACTTTACTGTTCCCAGTAATCACTGCACTCATACCTTGAAACTATGTACATAAATGAAAAAGAAAGAAATAAAGAAAAGAAAGAAAAAAAAA
Source organism: Rhaphigaster nebulosa (assembly GCA_948150685.1). Lineage (NCBI taxonomy): Eukaryota > Metazoa > Arthropoda > Insecta > Hemiptera > Pentatomidae > Rhaphigaster > Rhaphigaster nebulosa. The sequence continues at coordinate 162,954,353 of OX411306.1, forward strand.
CAACATCTAAAAAAAAATACATTTTACAAAATAGAAACTATACATCTGAAAACAAAAGACAAAACTAAACTATATCTCTTCTTAACTCCCACTTCGCCAATATACATATTCTTGTGTACAATAGTTCTGTGCGCTGAGACGGGGGCACTCCAGCTCGTTAAGGTTGCTCTGGCTCTATTATTGGCGGCTTTAACTGCTCGATATGAACCGTTCTCCTCTTTTTCGGTTCGCTGACACTCTCAATGGTGACAGTGTTATGTTCCCTAATTATAATCACCCTGAATGGCCCCTCGTATCGCAGCGGCTCCTTTCCCCTATTGGAAATTATCTTCCGATAAACGATGGACCCGATTCTTATGGCCCCCATCACGTCCTTTACCCGAAGATTTTCCCGCGCTACCCTACTGCGCTTCTCCTTCTCAATTTTCGCTCGGACTTTCTCCCAACGTTTCCCTAGTTCGATTCTGTTGTTCACCAGATCTCCCGCAATTTCCTCGTTACCCGTCGTACCTCCGTAATCCCTACGCCGTTCCCTTAACCCGAAAATTATCTCGAACGGCGAGAATCCTGTTACCGTGTGGATGGAGTGGTTGTATGCCACTATCGCTTTCCTCATCGCCGTATCCGGTTCCAACCCTTGTTCTACCTGGTACACCCTCAAGTGGTCGCTCAGAGTGCTGTGTAGCCTTTCGATGTTCCCTCTACTTTTAGGGTGTCCTGGTGTATTAAGATGCCACACTACGTCGAGTTTTTTCATTTCTTCCCTGAGCTGAGCATTGTCGAACTCTCTCCCCCCATCCGACGATATTCGCTCTGGCACCCCGTAAAATTGGAACCACGTCTGGAGAGCTCTCAGTACCGCTTCCGCTGATCGTTCTTGGATCTCTTGCGCCATCGCCACTTTACTGAAGAGATCGATGATTGTCACCCACTTGTACCCTCTCCAGGTGAACGTATCCACCTGTAATTCCTCTAACGGCGCATCCGCTGTCGGCGTCTCCTCCTGCCTTCCTCTTGGGGGATGTCTGTCGTACTTGGTGGTTAGGCATACAGAACATGCACCGATGGTCTCTGTGATGGATTTCTTCATCCCCCACCAAAAATACTTTCGTCGCAGTGCCTGCAGAGTTTCGGTCACCCCGCGGTGGTTAGTCTTCCCTTGGTGGTATGCAAGGGTCAGCTCTTTCTGACGTTCCTCGTCTCTCACTGTCTCTACCATTAGTTTACAGCGGATGAAGGTCCGGTCCATACCGATTTGCTCTGACCGCCATAGTTTCTTGATCTTATCCCAGATCGTGGCGTTTCCCACGTAGAGATGGTATGTCACTCCTGGTTTCGACGCGTCCTTCAGCGCTCTGCAAATTTGGTCCTCTCTCGCTCCTGGTTGCGACCATATGGAATTAATCCTGCTGCGTCCATAACGGGAGTATTCCACCTTCATGAGGCCCGAAGTCCTGGTCTTCCAGATTATTTGCCGCCTTTTGTCATTTATCACTTCTTCTATTTCTTCCATCTCCGCCGGTCTTTCCTCGGTCGAGCTCGTCTCTCCTAGGGACTCTTCTTCTTCGTTTGGTTCTCTCGAGCCTTGTTCTCCTTCTCTTTCGGGTGTCCATTCTGTCAGAAATTGACGCACGTCTCTCGATGGTCCCCCGATCTCCTCCTCTATGGCATTTACCATGATAGCCCTAGACAACCAGTCAGCGACCACATTTTCCTTACCGGGCTTGTACACTATTTCCATATTGTACTGGGCCAGGAGCTCTTTCCAACGCGTAACCCTCGCTGAGGATTCCTTCAGCGTCCCCACCCATTGCAGCGGTCTGTGATCTGTGTGTACACGGAATCGCCGCCCGAATACATAGGGTCTAAAGTGGTCAACGGCCCACACAATTCCTAACAACTCCCGTTCCAGGGCGCTGTATCTCGTCTCTGCGTCCGTAAGGCGTCTGCTGGCGTATGCTACCGGACGTTCGCCGCCGTCTGCTTCCTTCGCTTCTTCGGACTACTGGTCCGCCACATTCTTCTTCTGATTCGGATGAACACGATACCTCAGAAGCTTCTCGTGATGACCCGCTCCTTCTTGGCGAGTCTTCTCTCTTCCTTACTCTCTGAGCGTTCACTTCCATAGGTTCCGCTCTCGGTGGTTCCTTTCTTTGGTAAAGGTATGGACAATATCTTGCGATGTGTCCCTCCGTCCCGCACTCGAAGCACCTGGTGCGTGGGCACTGCGCTACCAAATGTCCGTTCTTCCCACATCCGTGACATTTCCTATTATCTCCTCCTCTCGTCCTGGCCTGGGGCCTGGCTTGACCTGGCCTTTTTCCTGACACCGCTACTCTCTCTTGGTTACCGTAGATCTGACCTTTTTCCTCCAGGTCGACGGCGTGTTTCCAGGGCGCCCGTAGGTTACTTTGCTCCACCCAGCCTCTTCTATTTCCATTCGGGTCTCCTCCTCTCTTGCGCTACTGTCCACCATTTCTTGCGCGCATTCCATGAATGAGCGCTCACCTGGAAGGCCTCCTTTAGTTCCAGTTTCCTTGGCTAATTGGACCTTTAGGATCGTGGAAACAAATGCCATCCTTCCTGCTGTCTCGGCCGCACTCACCGTTTCTCTCATCTTTTCGGTGATTTGATTAAATTTAGCCAACAGGGCTCCGGCGTACTGCCCCTTCGACTGCTGTGGCGATTTTACTTTCCTGAATAGCTGGAAGATATCTTCCTCTGGGGTCCATCTGCCGCCGCCATAGGCCTTCTTCAACCTCTCCTTCACCACTGGCCACGGTGTCTCCTCGTCTGCTTGTATCTGGTTCAGGATACTGCGCTTAACTCTACACACCAGGGCCGCTTTCAATGCTTCCGCGTCTCCGGGGTTCACTAGATCTTCCCCTAGTTTGGCTTCTATTCGCGCAATTAGGCGGTCACCTCCTTTTATAAAATGGTTTAACTCACCTACATCCCCCGAGAAGCGCTCCAGATCTGATACGGCATTTCTCAGGTCCCGCGACGTAGCCACTCTAATTTTCATCCATTCCAACGCATTCGCATGCGCTGCTGCTAGCGTGTCTTGGGGCAATGGCGGAAGGTTCTGTACGTTGAGGACCGCTGGTTTCAGTACTCCTTCGCTGGTCATTACTTAATTCTTTTTCCGTGACGTCTTTTAAAAATCAAAAAAAAAATCTTATACGAACACTTCGTCCCGGGTTTCGGCACCAGTTAAGCGTCAGCAACTCCAAACATCAAAAAAAAAGGGAAAAGGTTAAGTAATGACACGCACAATATCCGAAATAAGACTGTCTTTATTGAGGTTTTAATTCTCCTTATATACAATCTGGCTGTTGTTTACAGCCGTATATGGTATTAAGGCTAATACTGCTGCACTCCGGGCCTTAACTTATATATATATATATATATATATATATATATATATATATATATATATATATATATATATATATATATATACATACGTACGGATACACGTTGATTTTAGAAAAATAAATAAATAAATAAAAATAAAATTAACAAATTGTAAAAATTGAATTAAAAGTGAAATGGCAAATAAATAAATTAGTTAAATAAGAAGTCTTTAACGATGCATCACTAAATTCTGTATTGAGTGTTTTCGAAAAAATTTCCAATCTTCTTGATCTTTTATTTATCCATTTTTTTTTTTAGAAATGTAGTATCCTCTTCTGGTGTTGATTCTTTTCCTGTTTCTTTCGTGTTTTACAATATCTGAACAGAATATGGTGTGGATCTTCTGGCGCCTTGTATACTTCACATTTTCTCTCTTTTTCAATTTTTATAAGGCTAAGATATTTCCTAGTGCACTCGTGATTTGTACGGATCCTTACTATTTGTACTATATCTTTTTGGTTAAGACGTGGAGTCAAAGAAAACCAAGGTACATAACATACTATTGGCTGCACTTGATAATAGTCCTTTTCTTTTGTTTGTAATAGCCATATTGGTCTTGCCATTCCTTTATCACTTCTTTCTTTAAAGATTTTAAGAGATCCTCTATAGGTTTATATTTGTATTTTCTTTCACAGTTTGCCTTGCGCCTGCAACTCTGTCCGCACCTTCGTTTCCAGACAAACCTACCACTAAACTTTGTACCTGTTGCTGCAGATTGTTGTATTTTGGATTAATTCTAAGGTTATGTGATTTTGTTTCTATGGACTGTAATAATTTGGACGACGAAGATGAATCTGTGAAGATAACTATGTCAGAGTTTTGTACATGTACTTCGACGGCAATATATGGCTTTGAGAATTACGAAAAGTTCATCACTGAGAATACTAAATTTGGCGGGTATGGAGACCGAAAATGCGTGTTCTTTTACTGGATCTATCACAGCTCTTGCAGTTTGGTTGGCGGATCTGGAGGTATCAGTGAATATCTGATGTGGTTGAGGTAATCAATAGCTATTGTGTTGAGGACTAATTGTTTTAAGATGGCCGGGCCATATGACGATTTACTCTCATGTGCAGTAAATAAATTGGGATTGCTTATGAATCTTAATGGATCATTACCTATCTACTCATCATTACTATTATATTAAATGTATAATATTTGCTAAGAGAGCATTTCTTCTTCCTAATTATCGAGTTTTACAAATTTGGTCTTATTTTCATTGTTTTGATTGCTCAATATTTGTTTTATCCTGTGATTGTCGGTCATATAGCCTGTGATTTGTTGTCAATAATATTTTGTGTGTGCCTCTAATTTTGGGATAATCAAGTAGAATAATGTCATAAAAAAAAATATTTTATTTGTTGCTGATCCCGTTTTCAGCCTTATATATATATATATATATATATATATATATATATATATATATATATATATATATATATATATATATATCACTTTTAATCTCGGTCATGAAAGTGATTCATTTTAATGGAAGTGTGTTCACAAAAAAAAAAAAAAAATTAATGTGGGAACATGGGAGGGTGGGAAAGTTAAACAGAGATAAAGTGGAAGAAGCGTACGCAGAGGAAGCCAGCCATACGGTTAGGCAGGGTGGCACAGGTGTGGTTCCGAGATATATTGGCTGGTGTCGAGGGGTGGGTATAAAAAAGGTGGGACTAGCCGTCGGTTGGTTTTAAAATAAATAAATCATTATCAATCGAATTATATTTTGTTGTATTTGTATTTTCCTACTATGGTGAAAAGTGTCCTGTCATTTCTTTAGTACCACTGCGGCTTTGTAACTTGACTACATGTGCTTCTGGCCTGCGTATGATGAAACAATTTTTTTATAAAGATTGGGAAAAGTAAATTAAAAGGAATCGATAATTTACCAGTACCACATGCTTCCTTAATAAAAACGAGGGTGGTTTTTATCGTAGCAATTGCAAATGACCGTTAAAAACTTTGTAGGGGAAAGTTCACCCCACTGCCAATGTTAATTCTTGTTTGACAGGTGAAATCCTGACAGAATCGATCATGAGCCATATTAGTTTGCTGGAAAATTAAAGTGGTCCCTTTTCTGGAGTTTATTTAATATTTACAAATCCCATTTCACTTTGCCGAATGCCTAACTTTATTTGGGTTTTTTTTATTTTCTTGCTTCTTATTGTTTTTTTTCGTGCAGCTTATACGTTTAAGTTAAGATGGTTCCTCACAGTCAAGCATGATCTATCGTTTTGTATTAGCATACTAAATCATGTGTGGGGTAAGTTTGTTCAAGCATAATGACTGAACAAGCCATTTGATGATCGATTGAATTCGAATTAGCATCCTTGTACAAGCCTCGCCTTTCAAGCGAAACTGAAGGTATATGGCAGTGATTGTTGGACAAGCCTGTGTTGCCAGATATGGGGTTTCCCCCTAAATTTAGGGTTTTTTTTTCCCTTGAGCTTTTTTCTTTAGAGTGATATTGCTGTTGAGATCTACTGCTAAATGATTGTGTTCACCATTTTTATATGATTAAAAACTGAATATTAGAATAATTAGAAAAAATTTGTTTGAAAACACACCTTGAGTTCTTTGTTTATAAGTTTTTTTTTACATATATTTACCAAAGTTGCAGTGCAATAAGGTGATAAAAAGATGTTCTAATATTTTAAAATATTCAATAAATAATGTGATTAAAGCTGAATAGCGACAATTTTGAACTAATAATTTTGGACTCTTTTTTTGTAATTTTTTTTATTAAATGTTCATCTCTGATTTATCTTGTTACGCTTGTTATCATTAATTTGATCTGGTCTTACAACTATTTATCTAATTTAAGCAATATTGCATTAAAGGAAGTATACAAATGAACTTTAGATACAGTTCATTTTCAAAATTTATGCAAATAAAAGTTTTCATACAGTATCAGTTGTCGTGAAAGTAACTTGTTCGTTTGTTCTCAGCTCATGGTTTTCACTTGATACATAATCTCTTATTCAAATTCAAATCCAAAATGGGTCAAATCATCCGAATTGTACGATAATTCCCCCAAAATAGGTCGTAACTCGAAATGATTTAGTTCTACCTGCAGCGATGAATTGTTCAATTTTTGTTGTTAATTAGGTTGTACGGGTTCCTAATTTCCTTCGCCTGTAAAAATTAATATTGCTTTTTTCATATCCTTTAGTTAATTTATGTTACTAAACATAGTTATAACCGAAAAATTAAGTGTACGAATTCTTATTTTGATCATTGTATCTATAAACCTTAATACATTTTTTATTATTTATCCTTATATTTTGCTAAAGGGATAATTTTGGTTACGTTTATATATCAAATGGGAATTAAACATTTAGGGTTGCTGGAATTAGAGAAAATTAAGTATTCATCAATGCTTAGTGATTAGTTCTCTGCAGAATTTTAATTAACTGTTAAATTGAATAAACTCGATGTAATGTTTAATTTTGAATTTCTTTTGTTTTTATTTTTTAAATATTTATATATTTATTATAAATAAATAAAGAAAGCAGATGATTGAATTTATTTTGCTTTAAAGTTAGTGCACTTTGTTTTTTATTTGCATAATCAGTTGGGAATGCTCACTTTTAAATGTAAATTTCCTAAGATAAGAGTTGCATGAATAATCTCTTGCGGTCAGTTTTAACTTTCTATATGAGATGTAAACGTGGAAATGGTACGGCATACATTTAATCAAACATTTTATTATAATACTTAAATCCTAACATCTGCATTGTTAATTTTTGTCAGTGCGCTTTCACGTTTTTTTTTCTTTTATAATGGTTTATAATTATATTTCTGTCTAAAAATTTCTAAGAATTCTGCCTAATCGAAGCAGGAAGTTAAAAAAAAAAAATCGCTAAGTCCATATTTGAGTGAAAGTGAGTTATTGGTAGAAAACAGCTCTTTACTTGGTCCTGCTTTTGTGGAATGCAATAAGGCACTGAATCCATCGTGTTCCACAACTCTGGCGGTCATTTCAAATTATGTGGAAGTCAGGAACACTGGAACTTGGTCCGTGGATTTTGAGAATTTTCGCTTTTCATGCAAAATAGTACTAACACAGTAGTAACTACTGCACAAAATGCTGACTATTTATTAACGATGGAATCACATTTATCTGGAATAAGAACAAAGAGAAGTGGAACTCGCAATATCCAGAAACCGAATTTGTTGTGTGTCGTTTCCCACCAAACTGAAGAATGCAACTCAAAGTTGCTTGTGGTAAATGAAAAACAGAGTAATTCCTAAACTATTTCTGTTGAAAGTAGGCTTTACTGCGAAAAATAATCTCAGAACAGCAATATTGACATTGTTGGTAGTACAAGTGACACAGAACATTCACAATTAGATCACTTGTAAAATGTCAGGACTAAAAGTGTTTTTGTTATATATTCTCGCAGTTGGGTTTTTGATTTTGGATGTTGTTTTTTCTCAACTGAGGAAAGTAATTGAACAATATTTATGAAGAACTAGAAAAATAAAAGTAAATAAACGGCTTATTTCTAATCAGCTTAAAACAGTCATCTACTACTTATTGTTATATTTGCTGATAATGATTGTTTTATGTTCGTATGAATTGAAAATATAGACAAAAAATATGTTGAGGCAATTAACATAATTACTGTACTTTTTTCTTTTTGATTTTTTATAGACTAATTTTTATTGGATTATAACCTATCATTGTTCTAAGTGCCTGCCTATTTCAATTGTTGATCGGGAGACCCTTTTGGGGCTCAACCAGCCTCTATAAACTGGGTACCCTTAATTGGAGAAAAAACCTGGCTGTTGAGCGTGATCTCGGCCAAATCACCTCCTTGAACAATCGTTGACTTAGAAACAGTACTGAACTTATAAATGTACCTTACCAAGTACTGAACCGAAAGCCCTTCAAGAGTTGTAGTGGTACAGGTTTTATATTTATAAGGTCCGGGACAAAAAGATTACCCACTCTGGGTTTTTTCGTTTATTAAGCTTTAAGCATTGTTATTATTATTTTATTTACCATATATAACTCCTATTACACAAATTCAGTTAGCCCGATAGGTGAACAATGAAAATAATTTGTATGAATAAAGAAATAATATTGTATTTTAGCTGGGACAAAATGATAGCACAGATATAAATATTAAATAAATTTATTAAGTTGTAAATAATTATATATTTTATTATTATACTTTTATAATTATATATTTACTAGTATACCCGAGCGAGAACTCTCGCATTACATACCTTAATGAATCCTTAAAGAACTCGAAGTATAAGCGATAAACAATATAATATTATCAAGAAAGTTTATTTAACACACACATTTGGTGAAGCTTTATAATAGTTTATAATGACTATGTTCAAATAATAGTTAATACATACTTAGTAATTAACTTGCCCTACTGGAAAGTACCCCCTCAGTTTAACATTTAAGCAATAAGACTCGTACAGTAACCACTTTCTGTTTGTAGTATTCTATCATTCATGGAAACATAAAAACAATATTTTATTTACAAAACGTTTTCACAGTTATTAATACGTTTTTGTTAACAGTCTCAACTGGCTTTAAAAGGTATAAAGTTGCCATGACAACGTCACGTACGCAAGATGGCATAGGGCCCGTGCGGACCTATATCGTGCGTTATCTCAAAAACGGTAGGTTTTTAAGCTTTAAAACGCTGGACCAATACGCTCTAAAGGAGCGTATATGATTTTGATGCCCGCGTCAAAATCTTTAAAACCCAACTTATCCCGTCTCGATCCGCCGACTTTCAGTCGTCAAAGTTTTGAAACCTTCCAGTTTTTTCATCACTTTTATTTAAGCCCCTGTAAGATTTTAAGAAACAAAATCAGGATTCGTCACTTCTCCGTGAAATTCTATTTCTTTTGATACCTCATTCGTCAAAATCCATCGCTCCTGAGAGCCGGAAAAGGGATCTATACTACCGTAATAATATATAGTAGTGATATAGCTTTTCCAATGCAGCAATCATCCGATCGAGAAGTGATTCGAAATGGCGACGAATCAGTTCTTGAAGGATTTTGGCCCATTCCTCCTGCATTGTTTTTTTTTAACTCCTCGGAGCATGAAAACTGACGGCTACCACTGTACACATTTCTGGCAAGGTGTCCCCAGATATTTTCAATAATATTAAAGTCATGGGATCTTGCAGGCCAATCCATAACTTGTAAGGTTTCCTTTTTTAAAAAACTCTTTTACTAATTTCGATGTGTTTACTGGGGCCTTATCTTTTCGAGAAAGAACATTATCTCTGGGTTCTGTTTTAAAATATTTTTTTAACTGTTTTTCTATTAATTCCAGATAATCTTTGCCTTTCATTGGGCCATAAATAATCACGATAAGAATTACTTGATCATACCCGATGCCACCCCATATCATTAGATTCCCTCCTCCCATTTGCCTTTTAGAAAATACCTTTTCTTCTATCCGAAGGTCGTGATAATAGTAAGCCCAGTCATCTGGACCATCCGAATTAAATTTGTTTTCTTCTGTAAATAGTACCTTCCTCCATTCCTCTTTCCACTGAACATGGACACGGGCAATCTTCTTCCGTTTATCCTGATGGGCCTTACTGAGGGGGTGGAAAACGTTTCATTTTTTCCTCTTTATTTGAGGTTCAGTTTGAATGACCCTTATAACGTTTTTTATATTTCTTTACACTCCAACACGATCAGCAATTTGACGAGCTGTTAAAGTGGTGTTAGAAGCAATTCTTAAAATAGCTCGTTTTTGTCTTTTTGATAATACAGAAGGTCTTCCTGAAGATTTCTTTATTCCATAATAATCTGGAGATTTAAAAAAAATTGGAAATAACTTTTCTACTCCTACCTGTATTTATTGAAATATTAGAAAAAGAAAAGCGTTGATTTTTCATTCGCTGAATGATATCTCTTTCAGTCAAATATAAAGATTTGGCTCGTCCCATCTCCACTGTTACAAGTGATCACATTAAAAGCACAGTTTGAACTGAATTACTTACTTACTACGTAGCTCTACAGCCCGGGATTGGCCTTGGCTTCCTGAACAATAGTTCTCCATTATTCCTATCCTTAGCCTTTTCCTTCCAGTTTGTTACTCCAAACCGTTTGAGTTCATCCTGCACATCATCCATCCATCTTCTCCTAGGTCTTCCTCTTCTTCTGGTCCCATAAATTCTGCTTTGGGACATCTTTTTTGGTATTCTATCCGCCGGCATTCTTAGAACATGCCCTAACCATTCGATTCGGCGGGATTTTATAAAGCTCACAATATCGGTATAGTTGTATAACTCGTAGAACTCATTATTTGTTCTTATTCTCCATTCTTGAATTACTTCATCAAAGAATGGGCCAAATATTCTCCTTAGTATTTTCCTCTCGAATATTCTTATGTATTTGCGATGGTGGTAGTAAACGTCCACGTTTCAGCAGCATATGTAAGAATAGGACTAATTAAAGTTATGCATAATCTTACTTTTGTTTTCCTTGAGAGCAATGATGATTTAAAAAACTTTAAGTTTGCAAAAACTGCACGGTTTGCGGCCATAATTCGTTTTTGTACTTCATTTATCATTTTATTTTCATTATTTAATTCTGACCCCAGGTAGGTAAAGGAATTAACGTTTTCAAAAACATGCCCTTCCACCACAAGATTATGAGTAAATCTTAAATTATCTGGAGCAATGCACATATACTTGGTTTTCGAATCATTTCAAGGTCCATATTTTTACTCTCAGTATTGAGGTTATTGAAAATTTTAGTAAGGGTTTGAACACTTCTAGTCACAAGACCTATATCATCCGCATATGCACAAATTTGGCTACTGTAATATATTATATTTCCTTGTATATTTATACTATTTACCACTTTATGCAATGCTAGATTGAACAGAGTGGCGGATAAGGCATCTCCCTGCCTTACACCTGTTGATGTTGAAAAAGAACGACTTTTTCAACATGCCACTGGCATGCTGCCACTGCTTGCCACTGGCAAGCACTCTGGCGTTGCTATTGCTTAGAGTCATCTATATCAATCTTATTAGATTTTTTGGCTTGTTATATTCTATCAGTGCTCTAATTAAGTTGTCCCTATTAATGCTGTCGAAAGCTTGGCGATAGTCGATGAAAAGAATATGAAGGGTAGTTTTATGCTCCCAACATTTCTCTAACATTTGCTTCATTGTAAAAATTTGATCGACTGTTCCATTTCTTTTTCGGAACCCGCACTGATATTCTCCTAGAATGCTTTCAGCAAAGAATGTTTCTTTCAGATAATATTCGAGAGTATTTTGTATGCTACACCTACGAGCGATATTCCTCTGTAATTTTTGCATTGTAACTTATCTCATTTTTTAAAGATAGGGCAAATCAAACTAGTTTTGCCCGCCCCACTCTTGAGGCATGCTTTTATTCATCCATATGTCAAAGATAAAATTATATAGGTGTGTGAGCATATTCCCGCTACTGTTTTTTGAACTGAATTAGTCCTTTCTATTTATCCTAAATGCTTAAATTTGTAAATAAACAGCACTTGTGCTATCGTTTTGTCCCATCTCAAATCCAATATTATTTATTTATTTCTAGAAATTATTTTCTTTTCTGGCCTATCGGATAAAGCACATTTAAACTTAAGCAGAAGGAGCTATTTATGGTTTAAAAAAAATAAGCACTGGTCAAAGTTCAATAAACAGAAAAATATCAGAGTGGTTTTTGTCCCGGACCTTATATATGTATACATACACATATAATAAATTCAAAGGTTTTTATTCGTAAGAACTTGCAAATTTACATTAGCTTGGGACTCGTCGCTGAAAGTCATCCCTGCCTGGAATAACCTTACCTGAATGGAAGACCTGTAAGGTGAATCTAATTGAGCGGTCTACGGTGACCTGGGAGTGGGTTGTGGTTTGAAGCGTTATTAAGACTAAAACGAAGCCACTTTCCTCCTATTAGCAAGTAATTAGTACCATCTTGGGGCAGTTTCCTTTAAACGCCTCCAGGGGTAATGGTGTGGTTTGTACTGTACGACCCAGGTCTGTGTTATATGAGGTTCTTCACGAGTCAGTGGACTGGGTCAATATCTTATGGTTTCTCTTCCGGTTATAATATTCTTGCTAAGGATAAAACATATATTTTCGAAGTAATAAATTTTTTACTTTTTAAATTATTGTAACAGTATCTGATTAAAGAAAAAGTTAATTGGCTATTAAAGGTTATTAAGTCATGGGAATATTGTCTTATTTCATACCACCCATTCAATCAGGGCTTTTGTCCGTTGGCACACCTTCAAAACCAGTTAATCTATGGCTGGTGTAATGAGTTACATAAAATTTACATTAAAAAAGGGTATTAATATTAATAAATCAGACAGAGAAATCAGCTGTTCACTTAGCAACAGAATACGTTGTCTCATCTTCTTCTTCCCCTAACTCATGTGTACCAATAATCCTAGCCCTCTGGTCTCTGTCCCTTGATAGCTTTTTCATCTCCGGGATGGTGCATCCTCTTGTTGCCGCCAGTTTTCAAATAGTCAGAGTGCATATGCTGCCTGGGTCTGCTACGAGGACGTCTGCCTTTCGGTCAGGCTTTCAAGAACCATTTGGCGTTGCGGGTACAGACGTGCCCAAACAATTTTAGTTACAGTTCTTCCAGGATGTCACACATTGATCTCACCCCCAAAACCTCACGGATCCTGTCATTTCTGACACAGTCCCTCTTGGTCTTACCAACTATTAATTCGGAGGATTCTCATTTCAGCCGCTGTTTCTCATTTTATTCTACTTGCATACCTATCGAGGGTTGTCCAGCTTTCCGAACCATACAGAAGCACTAGGAGGAACACCGATTTAAATAGTCGTGGATGTTTGGCGTCTCGGCTTAATTCCTACTTGCCTATGATTGTTTTAGATGTCTGGTAGTATATTCTTTTGGTCTACGTCACCCAATTTTACGTTACCTTCTGGTCTATTTTACCATCTTTGCTTAAAATTATCTATAGACCTTTCTTTTGGTCGATTTATGTGCAATTCTTCTTGCCATTCGACCAATGATGACTGGAGAGCCTGTCTACCATGTCTAAAAGCAGCTTGCTCTACAATCCGTCGCAGTCGCTACTCTAAAGTTCTTAAGTGTGTTAATCTTGTACACGGCTGAGGAGAGGCATATTGGCCTATGCTTCCCAGATTCACATTGGCTGCCTTTTTTTGTGTGTAGGGAACATGATGTTGTTCTCCTATACTTACGGTAACAGCTTGAAGTCCTAAATCTTTTCGAAAAACATTTAGAGGCTCTTTGTCATTCCATTACTAGCCTGTTTAATGAATTCAGAGGCTATACCATCTGGTCCCGAAGTTTTTATCGTTATGTCTCACGTTTTTTATATGAACTAGCTGAAATAATTTTATCGATACTTAGTCATTTATATATTTGGCCGAATGGTGTGGAACAAATTTTAAATCAATACGTGATCTCTCTGCAGGCCCTACTATAGAAATTGGGAGAAGAAGGTTGCTGATTTAATCTGAAATTAATTAATATATGAAATACTAGAATGAATTTATTTATACTGCTGGAATATATCTTATTAAAATTAAAATGTAAGAGCTAATTTTAAGGCTAAACAAGGAGAAATTAATTAACAGCCGATTTTCAAATGACTTCGCACCAAAAACATTTCCTTATGCTAAACAATATATGAATAAATAATAAAATATTTTGTAGTTTTATTTGATTGGTATTAAACCTGAGGATGTGATTTCAAAGATACATATTCGGTAAAGTTACCAAAAAACAATAACAGTCGAGTTACATGTCTCATGTCAGGGGTTATTAAAGTAATGTACACATCTTAAACATTTCTTTTTACGGGCCCCATCCCAACCCTAAGCCTTTAAATTTTTACTAATTGTTGCTAGTATTTTGGTAATAAATAGTCAAATAAATAGTTCATCATGTAGGATTTTTATTAAATGAATCATTTGAATAAAAGCCGAAAGTTGGAGGATGCAAAGTTAATTTCAGATTTTTTTCACGGATCCCTGTCAATGCCTTCGTGAAACCCTCAGTTTAAGAACCTATGTCTTAGGTGATTAGTTTCGAGAAAAAAAAATGTAAGTATTATAGACTAGTTGTAGATAATAGATCATTTTTACTTCCTTGTACGAAGTATTGTAATCGCGAAAATTTTCGGTTTTCAGATTTCGACAGAACTATCCATTTTGACCATCCCTGAATCCATTTTGACTAGTTTCGTCGTGGCGTCTGTACGTACGTTCGTACATACGTTCTTACGTTCGTATCTCGCATAACTCAAAAACGGTTAGCTGTAGAAAGTTATAATTTTGTATTTAGAATGGTTGTAAAATCTAGTTGTTAACCTCCCTTTTTGGTCACTTCTTTATTACCGGAAGTGGTACTTTATTTGAAGGTCATAAGTGATTTCCATCAAAAATTATATTAAAATATTATACAAAACTTCTCAAATTTATAATTTATATTTTGATTTAAATAACATACTAGATTTTGTTTTAAATTGGAAAACCGGAAGCGGTACTTTACTTGAAGGTCATATTAGACTTTCATCAGAAATTATATTAAAATATAATATAAATTATCTAAAATTTGGTAAACAGGAATTTTATATCGATATGAATGTATTTACTATATTTTGGTTAAAATTTGTGAGCCGAAAAGAGTACTTTACTTGAAGGTCATAATAAACTTACATCAAAAATTATATTTAAATTAAATACATAAATCATATATTTCGGTAATAAAGGTTAAAAACGCAATTTGGTTTCCAATCCAATTAAACATTTCTATTATTCGTTTTAAGTGTTAAAATTGAGTGTAAAATACTGGTTTTCCTCTCCATTTGTGAGATGAAAAATTCTCCAACAGGAGAATAAGGTATAAGTGAGTTATTCTGCTTAAAATGTCGAAACCGTCGATTTCAAATGCTTTATCAAGTGACATAGACAGTTCAAATGTTTTCAGGAAATACGAAGAAATCTCTTAGGAACTTGCTACCTGCTGAAAGAAAACGACATGTCATAACGGAATGAGACCTCCAGAAATAAGAGTATGCCTCTGTGTGTGTGTGTGTGTCGCGACGCCGAATGTGGTTCTTGAGATACTGCAATCAAACGGAAACTAGTAACCAAATTGAGTATCAATTTGAACTGCCGATTTATAATTTAAATGGCGTACAAGGAAGTCATGTGTTGTCCACATCAGATATTTTTTTTCGAGTTATGCTCTATAATTATCATATAATTACACGTTTAAATAACCTATAACATACTGGGTTTCAAATCATTAATTCACTATCGAATTTCACAGGTTTTTACTCCTAACCAAAATCCATCACAAATTCTTGAATACTCTAATGTAAATTGTGCATTGTCACTTATAAGTATGTTCTTATAATGGTAAGATTACAGCATTTGGGCAAAAAATTAATAAATTAAGCATTTCTACATGTAGGCATATATCGCCTATATGTCCAATATCAGTTTAACCGTATTGAGCTCCGATGTGTCAGCCGATAATCAGTCGTTTCGAATCCTTCCTGTCAATTCACAAATGAACACACCCTCAACGAACCCTAAAAAAATATCCAAATGATGTCAAAAAAAAAGAAAGAAATAACTGCCATCTCTAATAAGTTCTAACGATGGATTGTATTTTTCTCTAGTTTATTTCGCGTCGCAAATGTCAAGATCGGCAGTTTTCCATGTTTCATATGAAATTCCTTTTATTTATTCTTTTATTGGTAAATATTACCGTCTGAAACATTCGAATAATTAATTTTGAAAAATGTTCATATTCATAACTTATTTACAAATACAGAGTAATTGTAATAAACTATTGATGTGTTTATCAATAAGCTTAAAGGAAAGTAGAATAATAAATTAAAATTAAATGTGTCAATAATAATTTTTAAAAAAACAGTAAAGGATTATCTGTTGAAATCTTCCGTTTTAATCTTAACAATTTTTACTTTCCCTTACCTTTTGTTAGTCCACATTTAGAATACACAGAAGGTTCCCATCTGAAAATTTGCTGTACCCAATGCACAAAATTGCTTCCATTTTCCTAACCATCCAAACATTTTGTACCATTTTTTTATACTTTCCCTTACCTAGATATGAAATATATAATAAGGGGAAGTATTGTGATCGTGAAAATTTTCGATATCGAGTTTTCAACGGAAATACACGTTTCAAGGTCCCCTGAGATCAAATAACCAAGTATCGCAAAATGGTCTGTGTGTATGTGAATAGTCTAGCTCAAAAACGAAAAGTTGTACGATACTGAAATTACGTATTTGAGATTAGGTATATGACTGTGATGTTACAGCAATTTTTTCGTCAAAATCGACAAAATCGATCGGAAGTACCACTTTATAAAATCGATTTTACTCTTTTTTATAATTTTCTTTAAAACGGTTTTGATGAAACTTGCCTAAATTATTCTTCATAAAGGCCTTTAACTTTTCATTTATGTAGTACATCACCGAGAAAATGTGTGGAAAAAAATTATGATGGAAAAATGTTTTATTTACGAATAACTTAAAAAGCATGCCTTTTATGGTAAATTATGTATAGACTTTTATGAAAGGTAATTTAATTATCTAAAAACTAAAAAAAAGGAATCATCAAAATCGGACCAGTAATAGCAAAGATGCAGCGCATCGGATTAACCGGAAGTTGTAATTATATCATGGATTATAAAATATTCTCGTAAACGGCTGTAACGATTTTGAGCCCTTTAACTTTTCATATGTGTAGCATATCAACGAGAAAATGCAGGGAGAAAAGTTATACCGGAAAAAAAAAAATTATTTGTGCATAATTCAAATAGTAAGTATTTTATGGTAAATCATGTATGAAATCATACGAAAAGTGATTAAACTCTTCAAAATACAAAAAGGAATGATCGAAATCGAACCGGAATTAGTAAAAATACAGTTTCTTATGAGTACTACAAGACCCTAGGTGGATAACCGAGCGCATCCAAAAGGAGACGGATGCGACCGAACCTCCTCCCATCAATCCGCCAATCTATTGTCAACAATATGCTCTGTATTAATGTAATGTAAGAATACAAAAGAAGCAGATTCTTCATCTATTAACCTGATTGATGGGGCTCACCTGTACCTTAAAAGTTTTCCTAATCTAATCTTTCGCCTACATTTAAGGCGAAAAGGTTTAATTAATTTATAATTCACTAATTTTAACCATCGCTGAGGAGCCAGAAGAAATGCAAGGCTACTTCTTTAATCCAGGGTTTGTAAGTTATTTCAACGAATCATAAACCTATGTTTTTCTTTGATTTTACGAATTCTTGTTTGGGCAAATTTGCGTATTGTTCTATGAATACCTAGTAGCTTTAAAATGTCTGAAATAGTCATTGACCTTAGGCTGTATATGTTTACATAGATTTATGTGTTTGCAATAGGAAACAGCTCAGATTTTCGTTGGCAGCATCCCAATGGCCATATTTCAAAGCGAATTCCCCCTTCTTGCCCTGATACTGTGTTGGTAAGACAGCATATATTCCCTGCCTTGGTGATGGTATAGAGTTGACCATCTCTACCTGACGGGAGGCGAGCTTACCTAACCAGAATCCACTCCCTATCTTCCCGCTAATGCTCCAATCCCTCCTTGACAGTTCTGTGGGGATTGTCTCTCTGCCCTTTGTCCTATCCCTTTGATTACTTTTCATTATAGCTTCGCCTTTCCTCTCTGGCTTCATCCGTTTTCCATTTCTTTTGATTGTTTATTTTTTTTAATTTTCTGAAATAGAACTTCGTTGAAAAGAGGCTGATTAATACCATAGGCGTAGATCTCCGGTGGGTAGAGGGAGGGGTCCCCTTAAGCCTATGAGTTATATATTACGTAACTCGAAATATGGATAACATTTTAGATTCCTGTGCTATTGTATATCATTTTTGCTTGACATAATTTCAAAAAAATTACATGCGCGTTCTCAACACTTCATCACCATGTACTTGGGTCAACATTTCTCCAATGGTGCGATTTATTAATTAAGTCCGAGACGTAATTTAGGTAGCTTTTTCGAAAATCTTATACAGGTTTCAGCACCTTTGTTAGTTGTACAACTCTCAGAGGCAAACAAATTTAAAAAAAAAATGATTCAAGCATTTTCATTTACAAATGCCGTAGATATCACTAAATAAATAAAAACAGAAACGAACTGTTAAGATGAAAAAGAAGTAAATAATCGAGTTACGAATAGCGAAAATAATTAGAGACTCGTGAATGCTGATTTAAGAAGAGAAATAAATCTCCTAACCTAGCTTGGGTAATTTAAAAATTTATACGAGCTGTTGTTAAACCTCTTTTAGCTTCTGTTTTTGCGACCCATAAATTGTGTCCTCCTATTTTCGGCTAAATGGGGAGTCTATGGGCTTAATTAATCACACCCTCGGGATCATTTTCTTTGAACATAATGACTAAGTTTTAATTGATGATAATGTTACCCCTAAATAATAGTTAATCCATTTAATGATATTTATGCCTTTTCTAACCAAAGTACTACGTGAAGGGGCAACGTCTTATTGACCAGTTAGGCAATTTGAATATTTTACCATGCCAGTATTTATCAGAAAAATAATTATAAAAACTTTTCTGAACCCTTTACTACATAATTTCTTCCATTTTCAATTCCAACTATCCTTCTTCTACATTATTTTAGTTTCAACGTTTCGGGGTATTGCTCCATCTTCAAGAAACATAAGCTACTATGTGATTTTGTAACTTTTAAACATTCTCAAGCTGAACTCACAATAAAATTAATGTAGTTTAAAAGTGTAATAACAATGTGATAAAAATGTTTTTAGAATATTATTACATTGTTGGTTATGTTTCTTGAACATAGGGAAATACCCCGAAACGTTAAAACTAAAATGATGTAGAAAAGGGATAGTTGGAGTTGAAAATAGAAGAAATTAGGCAATAAATGGTTGACAAAAGTTTTTATAATTATTAATTTAATGTTCATCCGTCTTATAATTTGTTTCTATGATCAGAAAAATAGTTCATTTTATGGTAACTGTACCTTTTAAAAAAATACTTATTAGTCATATCTATCTAGCATAAAAATTAGTGTGGGTTTGTTTGTTCGTATTTTATGGGCTGCCATACCGTTCATCCTACTGCAATGAAACTTTGTCATTTCATTGCTTGCACTTGCGCGAAGGTATTAATAAGCAGCTGGGTTTGAAAAAAATCTTAATCTAATTGGTTAAAAAAAATTATTTCTAAAGCCTAAGAAAAAATTACTTTTTCGAATAACTCAAAAATTATACATCTTCTGAAAAACTATAAGTACTCATTTGAAAGATAATTAAATTCTATATATAAAAAAAATCATCTAACCTGTGCCAGTATTAGCAAAAATACTAGATATATAAAAACAATACATAAAAGCATATTTGAGCATTCTATCCATGTTTTCAGCGCAGGTTCCCATGGAAACACGTTCAATTTTAATTTTTTTTTTTTTTTTTTTTTTAAATAATTCTATACATTACATAAATAATCGATAATATACATTTCATACAAACACACTGATCGTCATTTAAATTGAAGGTAATTGAATTATAATAGAAATATATAGAAATGTTGTATATGTGCAATTACGCGTTATTTGAAAAAATCCTACTTAAAAAAAAATATTTTAAAATCGTGATTAAAAGAAATTATTTCTTAAACTTAAATTTATTTCTAAAGCCTAAACAAACTTCAATCAATTGAAACACAATTATTATATGCATTATAGTTACATGAAAGTGTAGCTATTATTCATATAATCTATAGGACAATTAAATGACCTGATCGTCCTGATTTATTTATCACTTTAACATGTAATCTATGGTCTGAAATTTTAGAAGCCTTAAAAGAGGAACAGTCTCATGGCAGACACAATTATAGACACGATATAATAGCTCGAGTGTTCCATTTGGAAGTAAAAGAAAATGATCCATGTTTTGACTAAAGGTTCTATTTTCGATCTAAGTAGGTATTACATGCCTACTATGGAGTGACAGAAGCGGAGCTTGCCTCACGCCCACTCAATGTGAAACACAATTTTTATATGCATTGTAGTTATCCTTACCATAAACGTGTATAAATTATTACGAAATGGCAGGAATGAAATATTCGCATGCGAAGTAAACAGCTACAGTAAACAGTTTACTATAAAAATGCTGTAAATTATTGCACAATGATTTATTGTTTACAAATATTGATATGTATATCCAAATAAATAAAAAAAATATTTGGATTGAATTATTTCATTTTATTTTTACTTTCCTTACCACATAGGCTCTTTTCCAATTTTCATTTTTAAAGTGGCGTATCTGCAAATTTTGTTATTTTGAGGTTATGTTGCATTTTAACGTGTGGGCATCTATTACATTCACAATACCAAAAATACCTAACTGAGTATGTGACGTCACTAATCAAGGATCCAAAATAGGACCGATTTAATTTAAAAAAATTACCGTACTTCGGTAATCCTAATTCAAACCAAACGTTCTCAGTTCCACAAATTTTCAGATACATCACTTCGGCATTTTACAAATGGAAGATTACTACCTATCATCCAATAATTAAAAAAGTTACTAAATATCCTAATTATTCTACCTGTCTTACATTTCCAATAGGCAATCGAAACCGAAATATATCCGAGCTGTTTTATTATAATATTCTATTGCAATATTTTATTTTGCAAATAATTGCTTCAGGTGAATTAACGAAATACTAAGGAATTCGAAAAAAGCTATTTTTCCGAGCTGTGCGATTATATCACCACATCTATATTTTCCTCTAAGAATTCTCATTTTATTTATCTAGACTCTAACTAAAATTTTAAAAATGGAATTTAATAATTTATAATAACAAATTGATTCCAGTTGCTTTCTTCAAGCTATAGAGGGAAAACAGTCCCCCTAGTAAATATTCTATTAAAGATCTAATGCTTATTTCGGTTTCTTGGACTGTATCCAACTGAAATTGCACTAAATTAAATGTAGACAATACTGACGAAAATTGCATCAGGCAATTTTAACTCGCCCTGGCAAAATTCCGATCCCGCATTACACAATCATTTACCAAACACCATCTTTTGCATTAGGTACAAAAAAAAAATGTAATTTCTGTTGATCATCCCAAAGCGAATTCGGAGAAGGGTTCGCTTAGATTTTTTACTCATAACTTTTTGCATAGATAAATCAGTTCGTCAAATGTATGACTACATTCAGAAAATCAATTGGAACTTAAATTTTTTAAATTTCATATGTATTTTTCCTATTAAATCTTATAATTGTTTGAGGTGATAGTACTTTGTCCTTCAAGTCTAGTCTAGAATTATTTGATACCCAGGTATCTGGTGTCTGCTATGTCGCACTTCGCATAGTTGATAGTTAATCTTGGTCGGATGTTTGATTTAATTTTTTTTCTTAATATTAATACGGGAGGGGGGAGAGATATTTTCTTATGTAGATATATTCGCCATTACTTTTAAATAACGAACATGAATATATATACTTTTCAGGAGACCAAAAAAGAGTTGATGATTTACTTTTTACCTCTCCATTGGGAATAATGTTTTTATCTCTGGCCTACTCTGAGTTCTAGATTTGTGTTAATACTATTTTATTTTGCAAATATTCTTCTGGTGAATTAATGAAATACTAAGGAATTCGAAAAAAGCTATTTTTTTCCGAGTGAACCAACTGGCGTGGAATCCCATTGCTTCCATTTGTAAGCATGGTGCTGAACCGCATTATCCTCATAAGGATTAAACAAGTTTTGGAGGCTCGATTAAGAAAGGAGCTGGCAGGTTTTAGAGAGAAACGCAGCTGCACCGATCTCATAAATACGCTGAGAATCATCCTGGAGCAGAGCGTTAAATGGTAAAGCCACCTCCCTATACATAGCGTTTATAAACTTTGAAAAAGCATTCATTGAATCTGGACATCCTGTGGAGAATCCTCGAAAGGTCTGGCATACCTGAAGATATAATC
The DNA here is from genome assembly GCA_948150685.1 of Rhaphigaster nebulosa. Lineage (NCBI taxonomy): Eukaryota > Metazoa > Arthropoda > Insecta > Hemiptera > Pentatomidae > Rhaphigaster > Rhaphigaster nebulosa. The sequence continues at coordinate 162,976,817 of OX411306.1, forward strand.
AACCTTGTTAGGAGCTCATATGATGGATATGAATGCAGAGGCATCGATGAGGGGTTGCTGTCGAACCCAATTAAAATCGAGACTGGTGTAAAACAAGGTTGTACCATATGCTTTCTCCATATATATTCCTCAATATTCACTTCATCGTTGTTCTCGACATCTTGACTATGGCGATGACCTATGTCTTCTAGCACAGCGGTTCAGCGATCTGCAGGACAAGCTAGATGCTTTAAGCCGAATCGCCAACCGAGTTGGACTGCGGATCAACATTGGTAAAGCAAAAGAAAGGCGAGTGAACGAGCGATGTCGGAATCCAGTTGTTTTGATGGAAAAGGCCCGTAGATCAGGTGGAACTATTAGTCTACTTGGGAAGCATGGTCCCTAAAGCTCGGTGGAAGATGTCAAAAGCCGAATATGGTCCCTAAAGCTCGTTGGAAGATGTCAAAAGCCGAATCCAAAAAGCTAATGGGGCATTTGCTCAGCTCTATCCAATATGGAAGAAAACAAACTGTCTAAGAAAACAAAAAGAAGGCTATTCAACACCAACGTAAAGTCAGTTCTACTCTATGGATGTGAAACATGGAAAGTGACCGAAACTGTTACCCGACCCCTTCAGACCTTCATCGACCGAATCCTGAGGATCTGGTGGTCAGAGAGAATCTCGAACGAGGAGCTGTGGAGTACGACAGAGCTGTTTCCTACACACCTCGAAATAAGAAAAAAGAAACGGAGGTGGATAGGACAGACATTAAGGAAACCAGATAGTGCCATCGAGAAAGAAGCTCTTCAATGGAATCCTCAGAGAGCAAGAAGAGAAAGACCCAGAGAGATGCAAGGCTGGGCCGGACCCAGTACAGAATACTTGATACAATGTACAAAAGACTTGGCAAGAGGCGAAAGTGATTGCAGCTAAAAGAAAGGAATGTAACGCACTCGTAGATGCGCTCTGCTCCTCTAGGACTCAATGGAGATAATAATAATGAATACTAAGGAATTTGAAAAAAGCGATTTTTCACATTCGTTACTGAAACTTGGTGGTGACGACAGTTTCCTGTCGTGGTAGTACTGTTTCGATAGCGTCAATGTCCTTCGACTTTTTTTTTGTCGAGACAACGATATCGTGTTATGCAGAACATGCTGAACTAAAGCACCAATATTTATAATGCTTGATTTATAAAACGAATTAAACGGCAAACGCTCCTATTATTGTTCTAATTTACTTTCTTACAAATAAAAAGAAAAAATAACAATAAAAAAAACTTCCATCATATCTGTGAATATTATTATTTAAAAAAAAAATAATTATTATTATTTTATTTTGAGTTATTTTTATTTTGAGTTAAAATTGAGTTATTTTATGACACAGTAAAGCACTTTTTGTTGTCCTTATAATTCGAATCTAACTCATAATACTCTTTAAGCAAATACAATCTGTAGTTAATATATAACTACGTTATAATTCAGCTTAAATTGCTATTTCTAAGATTAATTTAACACACAAGGGAAATATCTGAGCTGAGCCTGAATTCCACAGCTTTCTGAGTAAGTTGAAGTTTAGCGGTTTAAGCGTTCAGCCCTCCTACCACTACCACAGTATATTTAATGACTCCTCCTGATACATTGTTCTATTATGTCACTATTCTATATATAGTGTAGTAATTATTACAGCCTATACATAATTAGTAAAACCTGAATATAAAATTGAAATTAGCCAACGGAGTAAAAATAAGTTAATTAAAAATTATCAATTTATTTTCGTGATCAATAATGTTAATGACTTATATTTTCTCAAGTACGTGAGGTAGGGAAAGTTTGATCGGATAATTCAGATAAATTATCTATTTATGGGTCCCTCCGAATCCCAAAAATTTTTTATTTAAAATGCAGTTTAGTCTTTTTTCTCAACATGGCACTCTCACGTCATTTTCGATGTCATGTTAAATTAAAATATGTAGCGTTAACTAAAGAGTTCAGAAAATATATTGGAGTCCGGATAATAGGCAACTTAGGGGATTACGATGATTCCATTAATTTAAAAAAAATGGCATTAATGTGAATGATTACTGAAGTTCACAGTACTTAACATGACCCTGAGATTTTAATTATTGTTATTTAATTTTTTAATTTTTTTTTCCTTTCAGCAAGTTAAGTTCATTAACTTCATTATTTATTTTCAGGAGATAATTACTTAACCATCCTACTTCATTTTTTTACTAAGCCACTTTCTCACTGTTATGCGACGTTTCGGACTGGATCAGTCCATTCTTAAATGTCCTTCGTCCTATTGGCACTATCCAATCCTATTGCCATATTAAAAATAATGCACAAATAATATTAAGATAACAGATTTTTATCAAATAATAATTAGTGAAAGGAACAAAGAAAAATAAAATAAAATAAACACAATAGTGTAAAAACAAATCATTACAATTATCAAAAATTAAAATACATTCCAAGATTACCAAATAGAATTAAAACAGCGTTCAAAAATTACGGAATTAAGTTAGGCATTATTATTATGCTAAAAAATGAAGACAAAGGTAATTATAATCCAAAGTATTAGTTAATTATTTCCTGAAAATAAATAATCAATATTGTTTAACTATTGTTTTAATCTTTCTTTTTTTTTTTTTTTACATTTGTAATTCAGGTTTTATTTTCAAGGAGAATTTGGCTGGGGTTGGGCGGTCAAAAAAAATAATAAGTAGTATAACAGCAAATAACAATTTTACTGCACACTATTTTGGCTAATATAACTTCTTTATTTTTATTTTGTTATTTTTGCTTATATATTTTTATGTATTCTATTATATATCTTATTTTTTAATTAATATCTTATTATTTCTATTTTCATTTTTTATAGTACATTTATAAAAATTTCATATTTAATAATAATTTTCTTAGTTGCATATTTTTAAGGGTGTTATCTTGTTTTGTTTAGGCCTGATGAAGGCTTACAGCTTGGGCATATACGTCGCCATACATTAAAATAAATCTCACTTATTTGTATTTTCTTCTTTGGCCGAACCCCTCCCTCCACCCCCTCCCCTCTCTCCAACTTCTTGAATTATATCTGCTATCAATAATACCTCTGCTATTGCAAATTTTATTTTACAATATTTATGCGTATTTATTCATCCTATTTTTACGTCGAATATACTTTTGTACATTTTATAAAACAGTTTGTATTTAAGTTTAGTTTATAAATACATGTATTTATGAGAATATTTATTCTTTTGTTATATTAACAAAGGCTTTTTAAAGTATCCCTTAAGTTGAAAGCAATAACTTTGAGCATTAGCCTAATGTAATGCATTCTAAGCTTTTAAACGGCTATATTAAACTTTATGCTTTTTTTTTTTTTTTTTTTCTGTGAAGGCAACTTCAGTTTTTAACATAACACTAATGGCCTTTCCAGAAAACGGTGATTTATTTTATTTTTAAATGTTCTCTAATTTCCCTCCTCTCCTAGATTTCTATATTTTTCTTCATCGCGACCTTACATGCTATATTTTAATTTATATTGAGTTATAAATGGTAGCATAAACTCGTTTAATGGAAAGCAATATAAATGTTTTCCCCCTTTTTTCTTATTAGTTTGTCAATATTATTTGATAATTCATTAAAATACTTAAAAACAATAAAATAAGTAATATTGTGCAGTTTATGCTCTTTTAATATTTCTTAGTGCCACACTTAAATAATACTACGGACGCCTAATGGACCTGTGTATACCTGTTTAGCATGTTTAGTTCTACCGTTATTTGGTATCTAACGGTTTTTAGAGAGATGACTCAATCTATTTTCAAGTGTGATGAGGTCAAATTACTCGTGATTCCGTGAATGTTTTTGAAACATTTTGAGTGAAAAATACTAAAGAAATGCATTAGATGGGTTTAATCTGCCTATGGTATCTAACGATTTTTTGAGCAAACTGTACAGCCGATTTTTTAGTTTGATGGCTCAAATTTGAAACATTGTGAGCTCAAAATCTTTGCTTTTAGTTTATTATCAATAATTCTCCTTTGTAATCGACCAAGAAAAAAAAAAAAGAGAAACGTTTCAAGATACATAGAATCCAAATATCGAATAAAAAATATCCCGCCGTCCCCCGTATGCGGCTTTTTCTCCGAGACTACTGGACCGATTTTTTTAAGGTTCGAAAATCAAGTCACAAGTCACCCTAGGGCGATCCTCGGAACTCGATATTACCATCCGTCTTTTTGTTTTTAAATGGCGGCCGATTAGAGATTTTATAAGCCTTTAGCTCGGCTATTTATAGAGAAAGGAAACGTAAGGGGTTTCGGAATGAGCATACCAAGGCATTAAAAAAAAACAAAAAACATTGAGCCATTGAACTTTAAAACCGATTGAGCCGTTCGCTAAAAAAAAAAAGTTAGTAACTGTTTTTATTTTTTCTTAAATTAATTAATTTAAATTAAATTTATTAGTTTAAACTGTCACTGCTCATAAATATTGAAGTAGTTAATACATATGTAACAGTTATTTACTGCTATTTCTTAGTTAATGGATTTATATTTTATTATTATAAAGCTGTTGAACTACTGGAGAATTAAGCCTTGATAAAAAATTTATTTTGAATCCTTATTGAAAAATGAGCAAAACTTTTAATAATTTAATGAGATAACTGTGAACATAAATAACTTTAACTTAATAACAGTTAAAAAGTAACATATTTCTAAATAACATCCAACCCATATCTCACATCCGAATCTTTTAAGTTTGAATCAAGCTTCAAAAAACGAAGTCAACTTCTAAACAATATGCCCAATCCATCTCGGATTGTGTTGTTAAGTTTTTCTAGTTTCAGTAAGAGAGTTGCTTCTCATTTATAGCATTATAATTTTAATAGGTATAAGATTGAATGACAAAAACCTGTTTTTACTTTTTTATTATTCTATTATTAGATACCCAAACACTAAAAAATACCAATTAATTACAAATAGCCATTCTGTCGTTACAATCAAATCATCAAATCCTTCCGAAATATGCAGTGCTCCTTTTTATGTCGCAAATAAAATTGTCCATAAAAACCTAAATGGCCACATATGATACAGTTTTAGTTCTTAATAGATAATGATTATAAATTTCACTTCCACACTTCTGTTGTGCCTAAACCTTTGATGCTGACGTTGAAATGAATCGGGGTCACCAAAAAACGAATACAATTTTTTAGTCTTAATTTAATAAATCATCGGAAGCCTGATAAATATTTCATATTTTCAGAGCGAAATTATGGTGGTGTAAAACATAGTGCACGACTGTTGCCGCCATTTGTATTTCACAGTTTCGATTTCTCCGGAGAAGCAAAAGATGGCTGTATACGCCCCCTGTTTTAATAGAAATATGAAGAAAGCCTTGAGGATCATTTAGTGAAAATAAAAACTGTACATTTTTTATAAACGTAAGTCTTTATATTTCTTTCTAATAAAGCCCTTGGGTGCGTCCTTTCGTGTCCGTCGTTTAGATCTAATAAACCTTCACAACCGTTTAATATTGCGGGTTCTGTATAGCTTGCCGCGTGTCTATTTCTAAGTTACATACATCATTAGAAAAGTTAAGAACACATGATGGTGAGTATAGAAAATATCTGTGGGAAACTCTATTGTGAGGGGCTATGAATAAATAATAAATGAATAAATAGCTAAATAAATAATAAACGAATAATTAAATTAAAGCTAAATAAATGTTTTTTCTCGTTGATTACAACTAGTGACCCCTCCCAATAGTATTATAATACATTTGTGGGACATATATGGACGTAATTTATTTCTTACACGTCCAAAGACTGGGTGTCTATAGACCACGCCAAAAGGTTAATCTTTCTTCCCAATAATCCACGACTAAAAAAGTGTTTATCCTGTGAACGAAAATTGGAGTGCTATCTGTCTGTTGTTTTTCCGAAGCTTTTCCGTGTCATGTTTGTCAGTATACTAATGCAATGTTTAATTGTGTTATCGATACAGACGTAAATCTCAATATACAAATTTAAAATAAATCATTTTTTTGTTGCTCTTTATACGAGATAAATTTTTTCGCATTCGAGGAAGAAATTTCATTTTATACAGTTAAAATGTCACAAGATGAAAGCAAAATTGTATTGTACTTGTCAATAAAATTAATATGCATTATATTATATTAATATTAATTAATTTCTTAAAATCTGAAAATATACTGTTTGTACTTTTATTTATTATTTATTAATATACTATACGTTTATACTATGTGGAAATAATTGAAGCTTTCAATAACAGTTATTATAAATTAATATTTAGACCACCAAATTATGATGTATCTAATGAGGCATGTACGCTCTTCGTAATTATCGTGTTTCTATTCTGTCATAATGTTAAATGCTTATGCCGAGTTAGATAAGGCCGGAAGACAATTTCCCCTTTTGTATATATTATCACATCTGCTGAGAGGGTCCATTGGAGCTAAAGAGTTGCTGGGAGGCAGGGACTATATATAGAGGAACATTGAAGGCGGGAGGGATCCATTTGGGTTTCGGCTCCCAATCCAAGTAGTCTACCTAGTCTTCTAGTCCTCTAGTTTTCTTCTCTTTTTATCTTTATAGTTAAATTTCTATTTATAGATTCGAATGGAATACAAAGTAATATATATCACCATGTTTAAGAAATTAGAAAGTCCTATTTTCTTATATCTCATAGGTCCAGTTTCGAGATCGGCTATGTCAGAAAATTTGTTTGATTTTATAAGTATCTGCTGTAGATCGACTATCGGGTCCGGCTATATTATCTGATGATCAGATTATAATGTGTGCACCTAGCTCTTGGTTGGGTCAAGGGGGTCATCAGCTCCTTATATTACCTTTGGTTAAGAAACAGTACTATGTTATGGAAAAAAATCTTTCTTTTCTTTAGGTAGTACGGTTGATAGTGTACTTTTTAAAAAAAAATAATTATATAGTTTAAAATATTCTTTATGCCTTAACAGTTTAAATTATAATATTACTTTATGTCGAGCTTTATTTTCTCTTTGCCCCAATGGACTAAAGAAATATAGGCCCGAGTACCGGTTGTGGATAGGTGACCTGGACGGGTGGTTACGATGTTGGCTCAGACATGTAGTATTAATTTAGCAGCTACTCCAACGGCTTAGTTAGCTTAAACTGAATGCCTGAGGGGTTATGCGTGACCGACCGATCATTTACCTCTTGACTAATATAAAAAGGTGTTAATGGATTTGGTAGACCTTGCCATTGTCAAATGTAGGTATAGTTGGCAAGAGATCAAGTGGGAGACCTAATGCCAGCAGTATACCCAATATAAACAGGGATGCCTTAGACGTTCGAGGCAGAAAATTAGACCTGGTGCTCAGGACTTGATTATAAAATTAAAAAAAAAAAAAAATGAGAACCATATTTATTCGTTTTATTTTTGTAATTTTCTTAAGTCTGATTTTTTTCCCCACTTTGCTGTCGTTTAATATTTTTAAGTTGTACATGAGTAGTGTGGATTATTCCGGTTATCTGTCTATTGAATAAAAGTTACCATTAAAAAATCTTTGAAGTCAGACCTGAGCTATCAAACTAAATGTTTTAAAAGTAACAGCTAAGTTCTCAGACCAGTATACGAATTGAAGTGTATTCATTGGACTCAATCAATTGGATTCAGTTCAATAATAATACATAACATAAAAAGGTTTAATGAAGTCTGCATTTCTACCAACTATTTTTTAACTAAAGGCCAGCGGCGTGGAACCCCTGCCTCACCCCTCTTTATACATCAGTATTATAAAGCATATATATGTTTAGTTGAGTGCTAAGAATTACTTTTATTTATTATTGTTCTATTCTACGACTGTTCTATTGTGACTGCTCACATATCAAACTGCTTTTAACTATCTACTAGCTTCTGCCTTACAACAACCCTTCTGATTGATAGGTTTTTTTGAAATATAAAGGTCCTTTTGTACAGTAGACCACTTTGTTTTTGTATAGTATAGTATTTTTGTACAGCTGTTGGTGTTGTATAGTTAACCATCCTATTACTTAATAGGGATAGCAAGAATGCCTGTGATAACTAAAATGAGGCACTCGGTTGTAAAATGGGATAACTCACAAAATGAACACTTTAACAATGTAAAAATTTTTGTTAGTTACAATGTTTTACCTTCAACTATAGAATGGAACAATGATCCCTTCTCTCCAATCACTAGGTATTGATTCTTCTTCCCAGATCTGCGCTATGAGCTATTGCAGTTATTTTCTCATTTCACTTCCGGTATTCTTGAATAGTTCCGCTGCTTTCGGGTTTTTTAATTTCGTCATTATTTCTTCGATGTCTTCTGCACCTGGGAGAATGTGCTCGTCGCAAAGGTCTTGTCTGGCTATTCCATGAGAGACACATGTAGAATCTTCATCAGTTTCTGAATTCAAAAGATTACAAAAGTAATTTTTACATGTATTCTGCACATCGTCCGGTAGGATCTTCATATTTCCATCTTCATCTCTTATTCCTAAGGACGGATTTGTTCCTTTTCTCTGGATGTTTAGTACTTTCAGGAAGAACTTTTTAGTTTCGTCGTTTCTTCTAGAAACCTCCATTTCTTGGATCTCATTTTTAGTGACATTTTCTTTTTTGCCATCACCAGTTTTTTCACACGTTTTCTAGCAACAGAGTATTCTCTGAATGTATTGCGTGCATTTCTATGCCTTTATTCATTCCTTTCCTTTATTGCCTGTGAGCACTCTTGGTCAAAGCAGGAGTTTCTGAAGGGCCATACTACCAGACCACATGCACTCTCCACAGCAGCCTTTAATACATCCTTTATTTCAGACACCAGTTGTCACGAACTGTTGAAACTTTTTTGTTCCTTCTTCTTCTTTGAGGGGTACCCAGACTCCATACCTAGGTTTTCCTTCCTTGCTTTTTCGGAAGGGATTTGATTCTTTGTTTTAGTTTCATCACAACTAGGTAATGATCTGAGTTTATGTCGGGGCATCTATATGACCTTACGTCATTGACACTATTAAAATGCCTGCTTGATAATAGCACATGTTCTATCTGGTTCGCTTTGTTGCCATCGGGCGAATGCCAGTTTGGCTTATGTAGTGGTTCATGCGGAAATATTGTGTCCATCACTACTAACAACCACTTTGAGGCTAAGAAATTTATCATTCGTTCATCATTCGCATTTGTGGAGTTATGTAGGCTGAATCGTGGGCATGAATTCCGCTTCTTTTCTTACCTTTGCATTAAAGTCTCCTAAAACAATTTGTAGGCCATGCGCTGGGCAGGAATCCAATACTGAATTCTTCAGTTTGTGAGATACAATGAAATAAATAAATTATAACGAATAATTATAATATTGGAATTGAGTTATTTTCAAATATTCATTTTAAGAGATTCTAAAAAATCTAGTTGAAAAAAAAAACAAGTAAAAAGTAACATAAAAATACCGTTTATTAAGGAACAACGGCTTTCAAGATGAATCCTATAAAATAACATCAGGATCCGATGAGGCCCGGCTGAAAAGTGTTCTAAACTTTACACATCCTCCTCTGAATGTATCTGTGTGTGTGTGTGTGCGCGCGTGCGCTTAAATTATAGGCGTAAATATTATAATTACTTATAAAAAAATTGTTGTTTTTTAAATAAAATTTTATGTAAACGACTGAACATATAGATAAACCTGTTCTCTGTTACATTTTGATAACGACCTTCTGCTTATTTAAATACTCCTCATTCAACAAGGAATATATTTTTAAAAAATAATAAATTGATTGCTGTCAAAACTTCCGGTATTGATTTGAAACTGTCTCTAGAATTGTTGTCGGGTATTGGAGGCCACAATTGAAGACTGTTGTAAGAAGAAGGAAAGGAAACTGAAACTAAAGTTTATCCCGGGGTCCAACTTTCTCTCGCCTCAGTTTCATCCTCCCTTTCTTCTTCCACTCCCCTCCCCTATTTCCTGCAGATCCTTATAAATGAGAAGGGAGCCAAAATTAAAATTCGTAATACCCCTTTGTTACACTCGGATTTATTTATGTTTGTTGGTATGCTATAAAAACTTTTCCTTTTGCATAAGAATAAAAGATTATATATAAATATATATACACATATATATATATATATATATATATATATATATATATATATATATATCTATATATATATATATATATATATATATATATATATATATATATATACACAAAATAATTTTTTTTTCCTACCTAGCCGTGAAAAAAGTTTTTTTTTTGGAAATTTACTGTAAATAATTGTAATTATATATATTTAGAAAATTTACAGTAATTAATTATTATACATAATGAAAAAGAAGTAATTTTAAATTTGAATTTAAAAAGAATATACCATTTTTTGACGTCCTCTTGATTCGGATGCCAAATGGGAAAATAGAAACAAAATGGTAGCCCATTCATTCTGTTAGATACATTCACTAAACGATTATAGAAGTGGCAAATAATTTATTAATCCCTAATTTCACTATACGAGTCTTAAACTCCAAAAACGATTCGAAATAAACACGGCAAAAAGTTTGATAAATCACGCGAGAAAATTTAACATCCCCATTACATAAAAAACAACTCAAAATAAAGTAGTTGACCTGTTAAAAAATTGTTACCCAGGCAGATTCATTTGCCATTTGCTAAAACATATATGCAAATATGAGGAGCTTTCTATCAAAAGTTAATATATCCTCTTCTCAAAATCAAAGATTTATTTGATGAATTAATATTCTATACTTAAAAATTATTTGGTTAAATTCAAAACTTTAATTTTCCACAGTCAAATAGGTTTTACACATCTAAATTTTCAACAAAAATTTCTCTATCTTTTTTTAAGAATAATTTTGCAAAAATGATCTTATTGACTTTTGATTGAAAACTGCCCTTACCTTATATAAATGAGCAAAAACTGAAAAAGATACATAAATAATTGCTAGAATACAATTGCAAGATTCGAAGCACAAAGCCTTAATTTTCTAAAATACCGATAAACAAATTAACCAGACCTTGAAAGCTTTAATTAATGCTGATGTTTTCACTGGTCTACTCCAGAAAACCTTCATAATAGTTATGAAGTATCGGAGATAAGACTCAAATAATGTAAATGCTTCGGTCATTTATCAATTCATCCTACAGATTGCTCTAAGCTATCTCAAATTAACCTTTGAACATAGAAAAAAAATACGTGACAAGATCCTACACTTGGTAGTTCTTACTACTGAATCGCAATCTTGGTGAATCATGAAAAAGATCTACTTGCTCTTTGCATTGAGTACATCATCCAGATCTGATCTCGGTAAATTGTGTTTTTTTCCACCTCAAGTACAAACAAAGAAATTTGTTTTATATACACATACGCACACGCGCACACACAAACATCCGCGTGTTAATGTACTCGAAAGAAACATACTGAGCCTGTTGCATTGTAGACCACTCCTAATATAGTCCTTCATAATATAAGATATAATCCTTTATCCGGTCAAGCTCAATAGATGTTAGTAACGGAGATTGAAATGGACATTTAATTTAATTTGTGTAAAGGAGACTTGCAGTGTTGTATCCTCTCTAGTAGGATCGTCCATTCGGGTTAGTTAATCATTATTATTGTTTATTGTTGACTAGGTCAAGAATTTTCTGTTTTTACTTCCTTTTTTCTTTTTTTTTAATTCAGCTTATACCGTCGGATGTAAATCGGCACTTTTATCTATTACACATAAGCGACAAATCATTACATTATCAAATAATAATTCGATTGATTATTTATTTTTTATACAGAAACGAACAAAAAAAATCTTAAATGGTAATTTGTGAGCATATATATAAAATGTATTGTTTTATCGGAATATTGTTGGACGGCTTGTTGTTGAGGACACTTCATGCAGAAGAGGAACTAACTTTACTTCATTAGGCTCTGGGCAGTGAAACGTGTTGTTGCTGATAATATTGTAAGGAGTTCAGCATTTCGGTTAGAAAACTTTTCGCGAGATAGTCCCAACATATTTTGACCAGCATATTGCTATGTTTTCTAGGTTTAAGTTGAGCTTGATTTCTATTTAGCTGCTAATACATTAGTTTATATATATAGGGATGCCATTGGGCAATCATTGAGGATGATTATCCCAAAATTAAGTAAGCTTATGAATACTTTCTTATCTTGTCCTCTAAATTGGATACCTTTCCAAGGGTCTGGTTTGTGGTTACCATTATTTAATAATTAACCAAGATAATGTTCCTACCTTTAATTTTAATACTAATGTTAATCAAACTTACTGCTATCTTAATGAAATATATTCAATTTAAATATGGGCATGGTTACTAAAGAACTGCCTCCTTGCTAACATTTATCTTTATTCTTTAAAATTAAAATAACTAACTATTACAATAAAAGTTAACCATGGAATGATTCAGCCTAGACTTAGCCATTAATTGTTTTTAGCATAAATCTCTTATCTGTAATAATTGGTGTTGATGGTTCCTCAGCATCCCTCCCTCGGGTTCCCCTGCATATCTTCAGTCATGGAGCCAGAGCGCATTTCTCATCTTCAGAGTCTCGTTGTTCCGCCCTTGAGTCCGGCCAAGATTCGTCTAGAAGTCCTCCCTCAGCCTCGGTCAGTTCAGAAGTCCTTGTTTTTCACCTCTTTCCTTCTATCCCCCTTTCTCTCTTGTTCTGCCTAAGAGGGGGTCGAAAACGCTGTTCATTGGCCGACTAGTTTTATAGAGGGAGGAAATTCTGGGATTTCATCGGATGGCTCCACCCCTTGTCCTGACAGCCGGTATCTGCGAATCATTATCCAACTAGTATAATTTAATCATACCTTTTTCAGGCGGTCTCCACTTTTTCCTCGAGGCCAGCCAAGCCTAAGGGGACCAGTTCTTAAAATTGATTAGGTGTCCCAGCTTTTGGCGTTGTTACAGTGTTAACTTCGCGGTTGGGTTTTTAAATTAACTTATCCCTTATCACTTATGTGGTGACATCTGTCACCGCCGGTCAGTTATCCTTCTTTCTACCTGCTCGTCCCTTATTTCTTTTGTTCGTACCTGGTCTGTTTAAATTATATAACCATAATATTGTCCAATATCAATACATATTAATATTTAAAACAAAAGGTGTGTAACTTATAACTTATATGACTGTCCTTGAAAGTAAGAGAAGCAAGGTAAGTCGGCTTCAAAGTAAATAGTGAAAAGACAAAATAGATTCAAGCTTGCCAAAAATACACTCGAATATCAAGAAAGAATTACTTTCCTTATCAAAATCTTACTGAGATAACGATTAGATCAGAAAGGATGATACTTAAACAAGAGTTGTAAGGTAAAAGAATATTTTATATATATGAATACTGCAATGCATTCTTGATATCTGTTCTGGTATACGGTATACAGGATCTATAAAAATAACTGAAGTGGCCAAGGAAGTTCATCAGTGGGCAACTCACGACATGAACGCGAGGAGGTCATTATGGGCGGGAGCAAAAAGCTGGAAGGTGCCCTTCAGTATGCCTCTACACAATTATCAGCGTCAGTAGCTGATAGTCCACGTTGGAAACCCTAAACTAGGGGGACAGGCAAATTAAACAAGGATGCCACAGAGCTACAAGCTATAGTAGAAGATAGGCAGAAGTGCCTCCATTTTTATGTTGAAGGTCGCCAAAAGGTGGATTTTGTTCTGGAGAGGAGAATCAAGCTCAAGAGTCCGTATGACTCGGATCAGTTGTAAGAATCGTTTTACCCTCTTTCCTCATCAGTAGTACAAATAAAAAGAAATAAAAAACCTTTTTTGGTATCAATAGCAGAGAGGGATCACCTTATGAATAGATTTAAAGAACTGTGGGTTGTCTATGATTCAATAAGAAAAGAGTGTTAACTCTTTTCAGTTAATCGCCATAGTTACCTCTTTATGTGAATTACGTCAATCTTCCGGGCCATCACTTTTTTTACTGTGGAAATTTTTTTTTTTTTCTATACTTCATTTCTTTATTCTCACTTGTCGAAAACAAATACCGACAACCACTAAATTTGATAGCATAATACTAGGAATCGTGTGATACTAGGAAGTGATATAGGACGAAAGACATGAGGTATAGTAATGCCCTGTGACACAACTATCTGTTTTGACATTAGATTTCTAGTGAGTCAAGGAGATCCCTCACCCAGGTACTTTGTATCCTTCCATGGGTGTAGTAGGACATACGCGTTTTATATGGGCCTTATCGTATGTGGGCCTTGTATGAGTGAGTTTGTGTAATTTGTGGTAAAATCGTTTGTAGTGGGCCCACAGTAGAGGAAAAACAGGGGAGCTGGCGCACCATCTGTGAGCAGCCAATCAGAAGCCAGCATTTAGTCACGTGACCTATGGCGGGAAATTTGAATTTGAATTTTTGCCTCGACCCTACCTTAACCACCACGTAGTCATACCTCGACCTAACCTTAACTATTAGGCCACGCCCCTTTTTAGTCACGTGGCCCGCGGAACCTCCTGATCTATGCTCCGCCCACATGTTTGGCCACGTGATCCAGTCACGTGACCCATTACAACCCTCTGATCTACGCTCCACCCACATGTTTTAATCACGTGATCCAGTCACGTGACCCATCACAACCCTCTGGTCTATGCTCCGCCCACATGTTTTAGTCACGTTATCCAGCCGCGTGACCCGCGGCACCTCCTGGTCCATACTCCGCCCACATGTTTTAGTCACGTGGTTCAGTCACGTGACCCGCGGTGCCTCCTGGCCTGCGCTCCGCCCACAAGGATTAGTCACGTGATCCAATCACGTGACCGATAGAACCTCCTGACCTATGCTCCGCCCACAAGATTTACCCCGTCCACCCATTGGAGGGTCAGGTACCCACATTATAGAGCATGAGTGTACCCGGCCGCCATTTTGTTTTTCTACACCGCCATTTTGTTTTTTATACCGTTTGAGAGACTTACGGTTTTGTTGAAGGGTCAGGTACCCACCTTATAGAGCATGAGTGTACCCGGCCGCCATTTTGTTGTTTCTACACCGCCATTTTGTTTTTTATACCGTTTGAGAGACTTACGGTTTTGTTGAAGGGTCAGGTACCCACCTTATAGAGCATGAGTGTACCCGGCCGCCATTTTGTTTTTCTTACACCGCCATTTTGTTTTTCTAGAGTTTGAGAGACTTGAGGTTTTGTTGATGGTTCAGGTACCCACTTTGTAGAGCATGAGTGTATCCGGCCCAAAGGTTACATAACCTGTACATTGTTTTCGTGTTTTCGCAACCTTCTGAATGTTTACGTAATCTTTACAATATTTAACTTTACCAACATGTAAACAGGTTGGATCATGTATAGACAAGTTGGATGATGTCTAGATGAAATACAAATATGGACTTTGAACTGTTTATCTCTAAAACATAAATAAATAGTACGGCCCCCGTAATCCTATAATAGCTTTTGGACTTTGAGCTCTTAATCCCCAACCTTTCTTATCTCGCATAAACATAAACAAAACAACTTTTCGACGTTCTACGTATTTTTAATCTCTTATAGGATAAATAATGGCCTTAAAAGGAAGGATTAACTTTTAGTCCTTTAAGTTCCTATCGAACTTTTAATCCCTAAAACATATCGGCAAATCGAAACGATTGTATCACGTTGGACAAAGAGCTTATATCTTTTCATAGCTTTGAAATATTTTCAAAGTACTCGAGTCGGTATTAATAACTTCGAATATGACGCAGTAAATTTTTATTAATGAATATTAATTAATCCTTAATTAACACTAATTCATAATTAGTACTAATCCTAATTTATATTTTATTGATACTCTGTTCGACTTGGTATCGACTGACTTGGCTCAGAGCAGGTCGACTCATGCTCGCCTCATAGCGGGTGGTGGGGGGTACTATGATCTATGGTGGGGGAACCTGACAGCCAATCAGATTCGAGTATTCTCCTTTTATAAATAGGGCCGTTTTGCCGAGCTCTTCCTCATTATCTCATTGTGCTAGTTGAAGCATCTCTGGAATCCTGTGAGTTGATTTTTTTTTTTTAAACCTTTAATTCATTTTGGTTGGAGTGTAGTTTTATTTTACTGTCCCATATCAGTTTTTAAATTCATTTTTAATTTTTCCATCAATTAATTTTTTTAATTGTTTAATATTTTTGTTTCACAGTTAAGAATAACGCTTTTGCTTTAAATTTTAATTTTTTTTCTTTAAGTTTTTTTTTTTCAATTCGTTTTTAATTTTCTCATTATTTAATTTTTTCTTCTGTATCAGTTTTCAATTATTTTTGATTGTTGATTAATTTTTTTTTAAATAAGATTAATTCTTTTGTTTTCAATTAATTTTGATTTTTCCTTATTTAATATTTTTATACTTAGAGTTTATATTTTTGTAAATTTACGTGTTAATTTTAACATGTCGTCTTTAAATAAATGTCAGTATTGTGATAGAGTTTTTAGTAGGGAGTCTAACAAAGTCCGTCATGAAAAGTCATGTCCAGCTACTCAGACATGCCGTACATGTGTTTCCTGCGATAAAATTTTTAATTCTGAAGCGCAGTGTAGAAAGCATGTACGTCGCTGTCAGCCAGAAACACCGCTCGTCATGACAAAGCGAAGGCGGTTGGAGGCGGCTATGGGGTCTCTATTTCAGATAGAAACATCTTTTGGAGGAGACCTCAAGACTTTTTTCCTTCCATGTTCTGAACCAATCGATGCAGTGGAATTTCTCTGCAATCAGACAGATACTCTATATCCATTGATTTCAGAATTTTCTCAAACGGTATAAAAAACAAAATGGCGGTGTAGAAAAAACAAAATGGCGGCCGGGTACACTCATGCTCTATAAGGTGGGTACCTGACCCTCCAATTGGTGGAGGGGGTAAATCTTGTGGGCGGAGCATAGGTCAGGAGGTTCTATGGGTCACGTGACTAATCCTTGTGGGCGGAGCGCAGGCCACCAGGAGGCACCGCGGGTCACGTGACTGAACCACGTGACTAAAAACATGTGGGCGGAGTATGGACCAGGTGCCGCGGGTCACGTGGCTGGATCACGTGACTAAAACATGTGGGCGGAGCATAGACCAGAGTGTTGTAATAGGTCACGTGACTGGATCACGTGATCAAAACATGTGGGTGGAGCCTAGACCAGAGGGTTGTAATGGTTCACGTGACTGGATCACGTGACTAAAACATGTGGGCGGAGCATAGACCAGGAGGTTCCGCGGGCCACATGACTGGATCCCGTGACTAAAAAGGGGCGTGGCCTAATAGTTAAGGTTAGGTCGAGGTGTGACCACGTGGTGGTTAAGGTAGGGTCGAGGCAAAAATTCAAATTCCCGCTATAGGTCACGTGACCAAATGCTGGCTTCTGATTGGCTGCTCACAGATGGTGCGCCAGCTCCCCTGTTTTCTCTCTACTGCCCACATACTGCATTACATTAGTTTCTATACATAATTTCGGTAATGTACCATACAACTTTGGTTACTATCCGAAAATTTCTCTTTTGACTGAATCGCCATCTGGATCCCTTCGGGCCCTAAGCTAGAGCTAGTTTATAATAGGATCATTTTTCGAAAATGGGAAAATCACAATCGCATGATGAAACCTGACATTTTTGATGCATTTGGCAGACATTTTTTTCATTGATTTTGATAAAGCATGGTCTTAGATTGGTTTATCAGCCTTTGACTTTCATGTTAACAATAATTTTACATATGAATGTATATACCCTCTTTCCCTCGCCTGTTCCGTTTGTTGATTTTTTCTACATTGACTTTGATTAGCTGCCAGAAAACATAACCTATCGCTATCAAAATAAATTAGTTGTGCAAACAAGCTTAGTATTTTCATTAAAGAAAAACAAATTCGCCCTAGATTAATTTCGTTGACTATTAGTTAAAATAATTGCCTGTCTCTTGATCATTTACCTCACTCCCTCATATTTTTCAAAAATGGGCGCCAAGTAAACTTACAGCCTTCCACAGCTGAGGAAAACAGTTGGCAAGCCTTGCCAGTTACGTCCTAACCGAATTGCAACCGATGTCGAGAGAAACCTCCATTAACATACTGTGACTGGGAGATGTTTGTAGCCAAAAAATGGGCTTTGTGTTTGGTAATCCTCACTCCCTCACCTTCTCATAAATTAGGGAAATTAAGTTAAATATTTGATGAATTTCTATTGTAGTTCTTCAAGTTATATGAGATTTGTTGTCGTGTAAATTAGGATGCTCTAAAGGTAGGGCCTGATCGCATAACAATGAATAAGCACAAATACCTCACTCCCACACTCATAAATAAAATTTAACTAAAAGTTACTAACAAAAATGTTATCCTGTGAGTTTTAGTCAAGGAAATGAACCACAGGGAGTTTTAAATTATCTCTTGTTTACTTATCTGATGTTATCATCTACTGTTTTGAAAATTTGTTTTAAAAAGTTATTTATTTTAATAAAATATTATAAAATTTAACTAAAAATTGCTGAAACTAAAGATGTTTCAATAAAACTATAATTTTTTCTTGTTATTTTTGCTTTGTAACGTTTCCTCAACATCACTTCCTCACTCCGTTACTTTTGGTAATTGGAATATTTTGATTTTTCTTCCGTTCTAGAAACAATTACGATGGGATATTTTTACTAAAGCACCTGAGATGCAGTTATAATCAATAAAAAAAAAAAAAAGGAATTATAGTGCTATCTGAAACAATAAGAAAATTACTAGCAAATCACCCTAATTTAGAAAATAATGACCCGTTACTGAATCAGTGAATCGTGGAAAAGAAATAGCTCCTCTTCTGATCCCTTGTAAAAGTGGTGTTGGCCATCCCTAGTTCAAACGTTGACAAGTGGAGATATACTGACTGTTCACTCGATTTTAGAATGTGTATGCGAACATTTTACTACTACCAGTATAGAATCCAGTCATAGACATTTGATAGACTTTTAATGTGTAATTCAAGTAACTGTTATTTTAACGAACAACAACTCCCTCTTCTCTCGTCCAGTAGCTCAGAAAATCATGGCACCCATCGTGTTTACAATAATTTAGGTTGTTTATTTTTCGTGAATCATTAGTCTTATGTTTATCTCTCCAGTTTATCTGTTTCGTGAATCAGGCTGGAGATAGGGGTACGACCATGAAAAAGAGTTCCTTGCGTTGAATGAATCATTCTGATCTGATTGCATCTCTGGAAAGAGCCGTTTCACCTATCGCTAATGCTACTGATGCCGAAGACCGTATATCTGCAAAAAAAGGAAATTATAAGGCTGCTTCAGGTTTATGCGGTAAAACATCTGAAAGGTATGTAAATCCAACAGGAAAAATTCTATATCAATATGATCCACGATCATAACTCTCAATCACTCCCTTAGATTTTTCTCAAGGCTAAGCGAGAAATTTAAAGAGGGAAAGTAGTAGCGCTAATTGGCTGAGAATGGGATCGAAGTGAGGCAGCATTGTCCCATTGGTGAAAGCATTTGCTATTAGGCACACCTCTCGGGGCTGGGGATCATCACCATTAATCGCCTATCAAAGAGCGGTGTATGGCGCGCTCCAATAGTCACCAAGCACAAGCACCTCATGGTGATGCCTCTGGTCTTAACCTTGTATGAAGAGAACGAATCCTCAGCATTGCGCTAACTCTCCTATTGTTAGGTGGTAGAATATAATGAAAATGAAACTTATTCTTTTATATTTTATGATCTTCGTTAAAAATAAAATTTGAAATGTTAGGATATAGTTGAAAACTTCAGAAAACAGAGCATCGTGTCTCTGAAAAAGCAGCAAATAATTAACCAGTAAATGTTTCAAGAATGAGTTACTAATGCAATCGATAAGGGATTTGTGATTAATTAGAAATGGCCAGAATATAGTTCCTTAAGTACAATAAAAAATACTATCGCCCTTAAAAAAAATACTGTCATAATTTTGCTTTGACTAACGAGTTTTCCTTTGAACAAATCAAACTTATGCTATCTGTATTTTAATGTTCCCTTATTTACAATTAATAATCAAAATAACGTTAATCAGCAGATTAAAGGCGCTGGCATTATTACGGTGAAGGGCGGTATGGTGAGGAGGTGAACCGTTACAGGTGTGGGTATGAGAGGGCACACAACCCTTTGTGATAACTGTTATCTTCCACCTGCAGCCAGTATTGTATAATTGCTGTCCCTCTGCCTCTGCACAAAGAGGTTTATCAAACCATTTCAAGGGAAATGTTTGTGTAGTTTATTGCATTATAGATTTTTTTTTTTTTGTTTTAAGTTAGTATTAATTAAAATTATTTTAGTGTCTTAACAATCCATGCATTGCCCCAAATCGTCTTGTTTCAATTTGTTTATCAGTTTTCAAATTTTTGAGATGTTGTTCCAGGATGATTTGTACGACTGTCTATCTGATTCAGTGGTTTTACTCTCTAAAAAAAATTTCTGTATTGTATTTGAAGATGATTGTATTGCTATGAATGCGCTGCTTACCACTTACACTTCTACTTTACTTTCATCAACGGATTCAAGATGCTTTATTTCTTTTACATGGAATATGGATTCAAATTGGGTCTACTAGTCGTTGTGATTTTAGTTGTTACAATTGCAAGTAAAACTGATAATTATGAAATTAAAATTATATCCATAATTGTGCATATGTTTCTTAATACTTTAAAGTTTCTGATCATTTCTGTTTATGCCTTATTTTTAAAATACAACACATACGATAAATAAATAAATACCATAAAATATAAACAGAAATTCTTTGGGAATTAGTGATGAGATCTAATTTATTTTTTATTTTGAAAATAATCAACAGAATTCACTAGTTTATATAGCTATTTAGCATATGCATTTAAACATATTCTTTCAGTGTGACAATGAAAAGAATTGATACACCCTGCTTATACCTTTGTAACTATAATTATGGTAATAGTAAATTGAAATATTCATTTCAGTGAATATGGTGAAAGTTTATGTTTTCCGCTCAGGAAGTAATGTTTTTTTGTTTTTTTTAAGACCATGATATTAAGAAGTAATTTACTAAGAAATGAAGAACAAGAAATACTATATCATCGATAATTTATAACAAGTACTGCATTTAGTAGTTTATTTAATAATATTTTATTTTATATTTTGACGTAGGTGACACAAAATTTAGAGTTTGAAAATGGCCAGTAATTTTGTTAAAAGGCCCAAGCGTTACAAAAAATAAAATAATAACTATACAAAAAGTTTTTATTAATAAAAAATGTGGGATTAAAGTGGTTCAATTATCTCTTAATCAATACTGATTTATTTTTATAAAATGAATAAGAATCCTATTTAATATAATGAGCAAACATAATATAATGTTGTTGATCACAAAAAATAATACTAAATGCAATTGTTAACTATATAATGATGTTTTGTAATGAGTTGATCTGAAAAATCCCGAAAGTTTGTGTATTTTCAAAAAAGAAAAAAATAAGAAGATCTCATTTCACTAATTCCCAGAGAACTTATTTTAATCTATCAGTCATATAATGAAATTTAAAAACAGAAATCTTGCAAAATCATGCACTGTACTATTGTTGAAACACTACTGCACTGCGCATGCTCCTTAGAACGTTCACTTTGTATGAAATTATGGCTGTGGAAACTCGTTCGTCCTTCGGATTGACGATGTGCCTACACAAAGCATAGTATTTAATTATGAATACCTTATAACAATGGTAACGAATAATATATAAACCCTATAGAATAATATAACATAATACCTTTTGATATTATAATGATAATTACTTACATAGATAATGTTCAAAATGTGATTTCATGAACAATGACTTATAATTTTGTCGAATAAAATAAATAATTTTCTGTCATAATTTACCTCGTTTATTAATATTTTTTATCCTCGCTTTATCATAATTTGTAGAACAATACCTAGATTTTTTTTATTTTTTTTTTTTATCTCATTTGAATAATCATCCATTTTTTTCCATTGAAAATCCCCATAATCTTACAGGCAGAGAACCTCTTAAATCGATTGTAATTTTTTTTTCTTCTTTATTGCATGTAAATATGGTGTAATTGATTATGGAGGAAGGGGTAAACTTTTAGAAATGGAAATATATTCTAACCCAGAGGACTACCCCATTTAAATTTTTCATCGAAGGGTTGAAAGTTTGGCGGTGCGGGATTATGCCGGAGATGTTTAGATACAGAGGGTAGCCGCATAACTTGCCTTCCTAACTCGGCCCACCTATTCACTACACATTCCCTCCCTCGATTCTAGAATTAATAAACCTCCCTCCCTTATTCACGCTTTTAGCCCAACTTAGGGGCAGACAATGAAGTAGTAAATGGGTTTATCAATTGTCTGCTGATGGCTATGATGAAATTTTAATATAGTGGGAGTAGCGTGATGATGCCTGCCTTGAGGTTAGAACTCGAGCCCCTGTGGTTAATATTACTTATTAATTGTGGTCGTGAAATCATAAATAAGAACTAAAACCATTCACATGATAATAGGAACAATAATATAATTGATGTCATACGATTAAGTGATCTTAAAAACCAATGAGTTTTATGTCAAATCGCTCAATCTTTTCTACGTCATATCTCAAAATCGCCGATTTTTAATTATGTATATTTTAAGAATACCCTCAAAGATTAGTATATAACTGCAAGATCGTCAAATCTTTAACTCAATATTTAGCCTCTAGAGACCAGACGTGTCGTTTTTCTATAATAAAATATTTCTCAAATATTGTATGAACTTTTTGTACTTGTTCATCATCTTAAAAAAAAAAAAAAAACGTCAGGTCTTATTTAAAAATATCTACAGCTTAGTAAATAAAAAGTTTAATTGATGGCTTGATATTTATATCTGCCGACGTTTAAGCCTATGTTGTTAGCCTTCTTCAGGGCAATAAAAACAAGATACGAGTGATGTAAGTAATTAAGTATATTGGACCATAGGAAAATCTGAGAAAACTAAATAGAATAATAGAAGAACTAAATATAATGAATTAAAATAAGCGTATATAAGTTCACCAAACTGAATAAAGTTGAAATCAAAAATAGTATTACTATGATACTATGTTTTAGTATTTAATGGTAGCAAATAAAATTACATTTATAGGGTAATATAACAACATAATAACATTATTTTTCGTTCTTATAATTAAAAATGTAACCATGATGCTTATAGCTGTTGTTTTTTTGGAGTGGGAGGATTGTAAAAAAAAAGCCAAGTATCCATTGACGAAAATATCGACTACAACCGACTACAAAATATCGAGGTCCAATGTTGTGAAATCCTGTATAAGCTTGTTGCCTTTTTATACGCCCTTAAAAAAAACTTTTTGAGGTTTCGTTCTAGGAAATCGCTGTAGTGTATCGATTTCAAAATGTAGCTATAATAAATCCGATCTTTCTATATATCGCGATATACATATTGCGATAGCACGTTTCAGAATGTGTTTTCTCTCTTCACACACATATGGTAATGTCACGGGATTTACCGGCGAATTAGGTAAACAAAAAAAGGTTTGAAAGGTTCTATTTAATGGGAATAAATTTAAGAGCACTGGAAGTACGTATTGACGTGAAACAACTAAAATGGAAAATTAAAAGTTAATATCTATCGATGCTTGTTTTTTTGGGCTTAAAAGGCGTCAAATCCTCTTCGGTTGGTTTATATCGATTTGTTCCAAAACTTGATACGCATTCACTGGTAAATACAGATAAAAATCGAATGTTTTTCAGCTTTGATGATGCTTGAATTGGCGAAACGTTGGCCAGTTAGTTATTTATTCTCATTAGAGACTTCGTGTTCTCCAAACTTCATTGTTATATTAAATATTTGATGAAATTCTCACCCATATTTTCGGTGGAAAAAGCTTGGTGTCTCTGATTAGTGGTCTATTTTAGGAGATAAGGAATGTGTTAGTCGAGGTGACATATCATTAGAACCGAGCTGTAAAAATACCAAAACAGGAAACAGCTGGGCCTCTCGAGCTCTACACTGGGTTGGATTATGTCCTTTTCCATCGCTTTGGACAAAGATATCTCTGTTGGATGTAAAGAGTTTAATCAATCATTGAATTGATTTTATCTGATATTTATAAAGTCGTTACGAAATTGTTTTTGTTTGAACCTAATATTCTTAAGAATAAAATATGAATATATTTAAACAGAAGAATATAACATGGATGTTGCTCGTAATGTATATTCCATTATTTCTTCATCACTTTCATCCAGGTTTCTATTCGAAATTGAGTTTGGTGATATATTGACGGGAATACAGTTTATGTTTGTCGGAGATGGGTCAGTATTAATTATTCATAAAACGTTCATTTTATTTTGTTAATCGATTTATTTTTACTCTATAATTTAGACCCATAGTTTATCGTCAGTGCTAGAATAGTCCTGCATCAAGTTTCTTTCTGATGGGGAGGGATAAAATCAACTACGTCTTTAATTATCTCGATGAAATTCCTTCAGTCTCTAATTCTGATCTCGTCTGTCCTGTGATGTGACTGGAACATTTCCAAATCCTCGCGAAGACGGAGGATTTTATCTTTACAGGCAACATCTTTTCAGTATTGATCCTATGTAGAGTCTTATATCATGATAAATTTAATGTGATAACTTTAATGTGTTGTTTTTTTTCTACGAATCAAAGTCCTTTCGATAAATTTATGTATTTGCTAATTTACCGTATTTAGACATTACTCTTATTTGAAAAGTAACCATTGCGAAATTTTGATTATGTATTGGCTCGGCAGGCGCTTGAAGCTACCTTTGGCCTTTTCAACTACCTTTTCCAAATCATCCCGGTCAAGAGCTCGTCTGCATATTATCCACAGGTCCTCGGACACCGAAACCTTTGTTCTTCAGGGAAGTCTGGCTCTATCTGGTGTTCCCTGGTACAATGGTTTGGCTATTCGTCCTTCACCTATCTTAATTAAGTGCCCTAGCCAGTTGATGCGTTGAACTCGCACGAAATTAGAAGCTTAGATTATCGTATATGTCGTATAGGTCTCGGTATTTCTCCTCAGACGATAACACTCTCCTCTCTAGCCTATTGATTTTTTTCAGCCGAACTTTTATAGAGCGTCCGAATAATTATCTTGAATAAGAAGAACATTCATATAATGCATATACATGTAAATATTATATAATTTTTTAATGAATAACAGTTAAAGATTTAAGGAAGGTGTCCATGAAAAAAGGTGTGAATAAATAAAAAACAAGATGAATAATAAGTTATGAAATATTGACAGATTAATATTTATTTATTATAACAGATATTCCATAGTAAAGGTGCGATAATGCTCATATTAATGTATTACTACAGATAATATTACTATTACTACAGATAGTAAGGTTGTATGTGTATTCCATAGCCTCTTTTTGATATAACTGCAAAGGTGGAAGAGTATGGATATATTTATTTAGAGAATAGACTTGATGGATAAAGATATTGACAAAATTATAGCATAAACTAATAACAGTAAATATATAGATATAATAAAATTTTACAAATAAATAAATTGTTCTTAAATAATAGAATACAAATGTAATAAAAATAACGTAAGGTAAGTAGGGTAAAGTACATACCTAGAGATTTATTTTGTTGGGATAGCTGCCATCTATGAGAATTTGAAATAAATAGGACGGGTCTTAAAACTTGTGCTCTTAGAGTTCACTGGCCCGGAGGGATTAATTACAGGAAGGTTATATACTCAGCATTGTGTTTCAACTGTGCATTTGGTATTCGTAAAGTTTCGCTTTATCCCATTTTACTAAGAGAATCTTGGACGTTTCTTCATATTTATTTTAAGACTTTTCAGTACTATTTCAAAACAAATTTAATTATTTTCTCTTAATTCCACGTTATTCCGGTTATGCACTTATCCCCAAGGAATACGATGCTGGTGTAAGTTCATACTAGTAATAAGGATGATTCTGACACTTAATATGTACCGTAATTATCATTTACAATACTATAGAATTTATATGTACACTTTGAAGAAAGCAGCTAAGTTAATTAAATCATAAATTACAACAAACAAAATTGTGAAAGAATTACTATTTTCATTATGTTAAAACTGTATCATATGATAGTTAGATACGTAAAATACAAATTTTAATTTTAAAATTAAAATAATTTTGATGAATTTGAGGAGGCAGTGGACAAATTTACCCAAAAGCAATATGGTCGTCATCTTTACCAATGCCAACGAGACCAGCACATTTACCAAATTTTCACAGTATATAAGGGACTTGATCACAACAAAGAGAATAACCTTTATGTAGCGAACAGACTTCCCTTCGACAGACAAAATTTTAGCAAAATGAATAATGAATTTAAGCGACAAATCCAAAAATTCAATAGGACAAACTATAACATTTACATAAACAGCCTATCAAGTGACGATGAAAGCATACCAAGAAGTTATTAAAATATCGAGAGGTGTCAGTATCCCTGCGAAAAGAAGATGGTTCATGTGCCGTGTGTGATAAGGAAATATCTGAACTATTTGCCGATCATCTTTCATCTGTATTTATACCACTTACTGTCTTCACAAGTACAGAACATGAAACCCTAGTACTTGACACTTTAGACATCCCATTACAGTTGACAGTAACACCTCTTTCGTTCACACCTTCACAAGTTTCACAGCAAATCAAAGATTTTCCTAAAAGAAAAAACCCTGGTTATGATTTAATAACCGCCGAGGCACTCCATAAGATGTTTAGAAAAGCCTCAGTGTTCCGTACGACAATATACCACTGTATTGGAAATGTTCACACATCAAAATGATACACACAAGGAACAAATATATATTCAATCCCTCTTCCTACAGACCTATCAGTTTCCACAATACGTTTGCGTCCGGATGCTGGTATAGAAGGATCAATCTACTTAGGGATTGATAAATTATTTGCCACTTCTATAATTTTGTTTTATTGAAAACTAGTTTCGAATGTTATACATTCATCTTCAGTTCTAAAAACACACAAACATTCAAAAGTAAGCAATTCAAAATACAGTTTGGTATTATTATACATATTAAATGAGATGCAATATAAATCAGTATTATAAAACAATTATGAATTTAATTAAGACAATACATACATGTTGGTACTCCCCAAGGTTTAAGTAGATTATATCAAGCAGAAAAGGTTGCATTGGTTTCTTCTCGCACTGAACTAGTAACGGAAATGACTATAATGGAAGAAAGGTGTGGTGTTTATAGGTAAATTGTACAGTTCGGTTTTTCCAGTAATTCCGGTGAATAATTGTTTTTTCTGTTATGGTTGGGAATAAATTTAAAATTGGACTATTGGAGATATTTATTTGGCCATTTAAGAAAAAAACTGGATTGGATTTGAAGGATATTATTATTTTAAGTGCTTCATACGAGTATATATTTAATTTGAGACTGTTTTCAACTTCATATATTAATTTAACTCCTGAGTCTTTGATAAATTTATGGTTTGTTTTTCATTTAAATGAATTGCAAAGTTTGAATTCTCTGTCTTATTATTATATGCACGTATATGTTCCTTTAATCTCTGATTTAGTTGTCTTCCAGTTTTCCCGTGTATTTGGCTGCGCAATCATGCTATTAAAGGCTGCGAGTTTATATGCTATCGGTCTCCTAGCTCCATTGTTTATAACAATATCCGTGTGGCAATAAAGACAGTATCCGCAAAAAAGACTCACTTCCAAAAACTGCAATCTTTTATTCCAAAATTTTAAGACTGATAACTGAAGCTTCTTAGTACGTAAAAAACAAAACTCTACATACCGAGTTACAACAGCCAACTATTGATCAATACATACGTATTCTTTCTTACCGTATATATAATAACCATCACGGACATCACAACAGATTGATAGACAATATGGCTAACATGACCACTAGGTGAAGGCTAAAAAGGAGCTGGATGAAAGATCTCCTTTTCTGAATTAAGGGTCTAATTCAAGACCGGAAAGAATTGCTGCTGGGTACTATCCTTCCTCATGCCTATCATGCCACTTATATCTATTATGTCCATCAAGTTTGCTTGTTGTCACTCTTTTGTTAGACAGGTGCGAATACTAAAATATTCAGGTAAAAAAAAATATAATAATTTTCAGTTACTCTCAATCTATGGATTATATGATCATTGATAACTATCTTCTCATTGGTGTTTATGATCCATATTTTATTCTTTGATTTGGAAAACAAATGTTATGATAAAGACGATGCAAACAAGCTCCGTAAGCTATTAATTTGCTCAAGGATGCGACACACATTTACTCAGCTTCCATGTTTTTCTTCGTCGATGCAAATGTAACCCATTTTTTAGTCATGTATTTTAAACATTAGAAAGTTTTCAGCTTATTACTTTGCTTTTCTTGAATATTCAATGTCACTGAACACCTTCACCATGTATTTTTACTATAACGCAAGTTCCTCGCGTTTTGAGTGAGCAACTTCATATGTGTATGTATAAATTTCTGATTTTATTATTTATTATTATAATTATAATTATTTATTAATTTCTGACATAATTATTTGCTCTTAATTGCAACGTCTTAATTCGTAATATGAGGATCTTTTTCCGGCAAATCTTGGGATGTTATGTCCTTATTTCCATATGTCCTTATTAAATTTCATTTTATAAGAGGTATATAGATATGAGTATCAAACTCATATATAAACTAGTCATATATAAAAGTTTTTTATGAACTTGTATATAAAAGTTCTCGTTAGAACTTTTTAGTGAGATTATAATAAAAGTTCTAATTATTAAAGTTCCCAATTATATATGGAAAATACTATGGGATTGTGTCTTGAAAGATTTTCTTATCTTATAATCAAATATATCTGTAAATAAATGTTCTATAGGTGATTTAATTAAAATTAAAGCAATTTTTTGATTGAAATTAAAATATAATTGTTAAATAAAATAACTAAAAAGATTATTGTTTTTCTATTTGTTCTTTTATTTCGAATTGTATTTATTATCTATGTTTTTTGTTAAACAATTTTTAATTTTTTCAACAATATTGCTGTCTCCCGAGATTTTCCCCACCCCTCGAAGATCCGTCTCAAGCTTTGCCACATAAGTATGTGAAAACGTATATGTGAGAACTTATATTTAAAATGTTCTGGTAAAAACTTCTATTAAGTGAACTTTTCTAAAAAAGTTTTGGCAAAAACATTTTATCAGAAGGTTCTTTTGTGTAGAATTTTTATGTTAATAATTTAATTATGAAAGTTGTTGTAGAACAGTTAAACTATATATATATATATATATATATATATATATATATATATATATATATATATATATATATATATATATACTCATATGTAGTAACAGTTGTACCATTATTATACAGCAATTTTTTATTAATATCACTAATTATTTGTAAATATCTACCATGGGCTTTATGTTGGTTTATCTGTACTGTTCCCGGGCTCCCTGGTGTTTCCCGGACCCTAAGCTCGTGCACCTTCCATTTCAACCTGTGCCGTACTTGCCAGTGGATCACTAAGATTTTAATTAAATGTAGTCAATAATTTGAAAATTGAAACTATCTTTTTTCCGAACTTCTCGTCCATACAGTTACAAATAATACTAAGTAGGCCACTGGTATATCATGGTCTTTTATCTCAACAATTGGGGTTTTATTTTATTATGAGTTGAAAGGCCTTTATGATTAGCGAAAATTTGGATTACCGAATAGAGAAAAAGATAACTTCATTAATAGCAAGTGAACTTAAAAACAAAAATTTCGTATTAAAACTATTTTTACTGTACTTAATAATGCTTCAGAATTTTATCTTTTAATTATTTTCCTTAGAAATTGACTGATATTTTCATTTGTTAGGAAGTTGTATCTTTTTCAAAGCCTCTAGGCTGCTTGTGCTTCGTACGAGTAAACTGTTTTGCCGAACGACGGAAAATCGCTAAATTTTACAGTTAGTGTTGTAGCACTTGGACTTTGTTCCATGGAAGTTTTGTTTGTTGTTGGAAGATTTGTTTTCTTAAATTTGTTTAATTTAAATTTGTTTTGTTTGATATTTTTCTTAATATCAGAGATAGTGTACTTACCAACATTGTATTTTCTTAAAACTCACGACTCATAGTCAATTATATTTTTGAATATCATAAACTACTCATTGCATTAACATTAACAATGCAATTTTGCACTGAAGGCCAATTTAATGAAAAGGTTAATTAATATCCACCGATAAAGCTTAATTGGTATTTTAAATAAATGGTATTGGCACAGATATAATACAGACGGTTTTAGTAAATAGATGGATGTGTATAGAGTCCACTATACTACTTTTCACCTCCGAACTGATCGAGTATTTCTATAGTTGTTCTGCAGTACATTTCCAAGCTTTCTCCATAGACATACTTAAATAAATATACCTGCTTAACATGGATACCTGTGTTTTTATTTTCACTTACCTATGTACGAAGTATATAGTAAGGGGAAGAATTGCGATCGTGAAAATTTTCGAATTCGAGTTTTCAACGGAAATACACGTTTTAAGGTCCACTGAGTCCAAATGACTAAGCCTCGCAAAATGGTATGTGTGTATGTGAACAGCCTAGCTCAAAAACAAAAAATCATACGATACTCAAATTGCGTATTTAAGATAGGTATATGACTGTGGTGTTATAGCAACTTTTTCGTCAAAATCGACTAACCGGATGTGCCACTTTATTTAATCGATTTTACACTTTTTTACAATTTTCTCGGAAACGACTCGAACGATTTTGATGAAAATTGGCTAAGTTATTCTTCATGAAGGCCTTTAATTTTTCATTTATGTAGTAAATCGCCGAGGAATTACAGAGAAAAAAGTTATGATGAATTTTACGGTAAAATATGTATAGAATTGTATGAAAAGTAATTAAATTATCTAAAAAACAATAAAAGAACCATCAAAATCGGACCAGTATTAGCAAAGATACAGCGCATTGGATTAACTGGAAGTGGCAATTATATCTTGGATTTTATAATTTTCTCGTAAACGGCTCAAATGATTTTGATGAAACTTGCCTAATGTCTTCTTCTTACAGCCCTTTAATTTTTCATTTATGTAGTAAATCACCTAGGAATTACAGAGAAAAAAGTTATGATGAATTTTACGGTAAAATATGTATCTAATTGCATGAAAAGTAAATAAATTATCTAAAAAACAATAAAAGAATCATCAAAATCGGACCAGTATTAGCATTGGCAAGATACAGCGCATTGGATTAACTGGAAGTGGCAATTATATCTTGGATTTTATAATTTTATCGTAAACGGTTCAAATTATTTTGATGAAACTTGCCTAATGTCTTCTTCTTACAACCCTTTCATTTTTCATTTATGTAGTACATCACCGAGGAAATGCAGTGAAAAAAGTTATGATGAATAGAATATTTTATTTGCGCATAGCTTAAAAAATATGCATTTTATAGTAAATTATGTATAGAATTCAATGAAAGGTAATTATATTATCTATAAAACAATAAAAGAATCATCAAAATCGGACCAGTATTAGCAAAGATACAGCGCATCGGACTAACCGGAATTAGCTATTTTCTCGTAAATGGCTCCAACGATTTTGATGAAATTTGCCTAATGCCTTCACCTTAAAGACCTTTAACTTTTCATGTATGTAGTATATCAACGAAAATGTGCAGGAAAAAAGTTATGTATGAAAGATTATTAAATTATCTAAAAAAAAAATCATTAAAATCGGACCAGTATCAGCAAAGATGCAGCATGTTTTATGAGGAGCACAAGACCTTACTTAGATGAATAACCGAGCGCATCCGAAATAAGATGGATGCGACCGAACGTCCTCCCACCAATCCGTCAATCTGTTGTAAACAACACGTTCTGTAATAAAGTAATTTAAGAATACAAAAGCGAAAATTAACTTAATAATTTCTTCTTTCACATTATATAATGGAAAGAAAATGTTTCCATGGAAACTAAACCAGGAACTTTTAAAATATATTTGCAACTTGACAAAGTTAAAATATATAGGTAGTGTACATAATTGTTGTACTAAATTGTTTAAGAAACTGTTTTATTATACTTAAATGGGAGAGAAGTGAATGCTGCTGAGTTTATTAGAAGCAGTGTTTATGTGAACTCTTTAAAATTATATTAAAAAAGTAAATATTATACGACGGAAGGGAAAGCTGTGTGATGCGCGCACCGCACCAGATTTTTTTGTTTTCCTATTGTCTTTCCTCTGGACTTCGGTGTTATTTCTCCTTATATCTATTCTCCTCCTAGTACTCTACTTAATTCATTGATGCCGATGGTGAGGATGGGATGTGGGTTAGGAGCTTGGAAGTGTAGAATGGAGGGGAGCGAGAGGATCTAATTTTACTCCGACGACGGCTCAGTCGCAAGATGGTTCGGGACGGCAGTATCGTAGCCTCGACGATCGCCCTCCTCGAAAGGCAGCTGGCCAGAACTTCGTCGTCCAGGGGTGAGTACTCTATGTCTCGGCTCTTATTCTATCCCAACAGGCTGGGCCAATACCTAAATTACGTGTCCTTTTAATTATAGCACTTCGGCCTCTGAGGATAGACTGGCTGTAGACGCAACTTATTTTTAACACAAACAAAAACATTTAGTCTCTGATTCTATTTCTTTCGATCCACCTGCGTGCCTTTCGCATTCCAACATCATCCTAATCTCATCAATTTAATTTTTGTCAAATTCCAATAAATTATAAACATTTCAGAATATTATTTACTTTCTGTGTCAAAGCAATTCTACATCGACTATATTCTATTGAATATATTCTTCATTTTTTCATTTAAAGAATTTTTCGGAAGATATATTGTTAAAAAAGGACAATAAAAACTCGATAATAATACATAAATTATTTATATCAAAAACAGAATATGTTCGAAAATGCCATTTCAAATATGCCAATGTTGAATAACTCACGAATTCCTTGGAAAGATATGTATTTCACCTCAACATTCTCTAATCGAGATTCGCCGAATGTTTTCCCTCCAAAATATGGCATCCCCGTCCTTTCTGATGAACGTGATTTATATTTTATTTATTTTTTCTGGCATTAAAATAAAAATGTCAAATTTATCTCCTTAAATTTAATTAACTATTCCCTTGTTTAAAAAATGTGTCTCTACTGTTTAACTATTAAAAATTAACCGATTTCCACTACTTTATTAAAGATATTTTGTTTTTATGCTTTAAAAAATAACTGTTTTCGTAATTTATTTATAAGTAGTGGCAACAATGTTAGTGGATCTGTTATGGTCAAAATTATTAATTTTGCTATGCTTAGTAAAATTATTGATGAATAGGTTCCTAACGATTTTATCATTTGGGCTCCTTCTAATTCTATAAGGAATAGTGGAACTTTTATAATGAAGAATATTTCAAGCAGTATTATAATTCTGTAGTTGTTCCATTTATTAAAACACAAATTTAATTTAGTCTACTAGGTTTAACTATATAAATAAATAAATAAGTTTTCTTTATGACGTTAATAGTTTTAGGTAATTGTCAAACCGTAGAAAATAATAAGTAAATGTCTATTTCTATTATTAAACATATTGTTTGATTATGTTTCCAAATTTATTTTCTTTATGTAATCTTCAGCAAAGACACCTGACACTGATTAATCCATATCATACAGAGCGCAAAATTATAAATAAAAAATTACAATATTTTTAAATCAACACATTTTCAATTTATTTTATTAATTCACATTTGTATTTAGACGATTTAGTTTTTCTTTATGCTCGTCATTATGCATTGTTTGGCGATTGATTTTTTTTCTTATATACTTTTATTTATTAAGTATTAATTTTCTTTTAATTCCTAATCCTTAAGCAGTCATGGTATTAATAATTATAATTTTGATTCTGATATCTCATTTTGTGCAATCAAATATACAGACATTAATAATACATCCCAACATAAAACAAACATCTTTATGGTCGTTTAGTGTTGAAACAGGTCATATCAAGCAGCAAATTTTCATTTCGTCGGTCCTAAAGCAAAACCACGAATGTAAAAAAAAAAAAAAAATGTAAAATTTCACTGATGTAAGCCAAAGGAAACTTCAAACCAAGATTTCTCAAAATTGTATTATATACATGTATATGCATATACATATACATAGTTGAAGTTTCCTTTGGCTTACATCAGTGAAATTTTACATTTTATTTATATATATATATATATATATATATATATATATATATATATATATATATATATATATTTTAAAAGGTTTCGAACGGGATTGAAAATATCTCATCCTCTGAACATGGTATGTGCATTTTGGAATATTTCCAATGAATGACGCAGGGTGACACTGACATAATAAACGAGCCTGCCTTCTGTTGGGCGCTTAAGTGTCAACCTTATCTTTAAATGGTTCAAATAATAATAATATGCCTCGCTATTAGTGTTATACCTCTTATAATTTTATTAATTAATTGCTCGAAATAAGTAGTTTCATTACGTATGTATATAATTATATAAATATATTTATATTCATGGATTTGGACTTGGATTTAATCTGAAAAATTTATATTTTTATTTTTTTTAACTGCGAACAAATTGATAGATTGCATATCCACTTTTACGTATAAAAAATAATGAAATTTTTATTTTAGCAATCCATGATGAAGAAAGTATATTTATTGTTCAAATAAAAATTTAAAAATATAAAACTGATATCACCTAATTTTCGGCGAGATATACCATGACATTGTGGTTATGGGTAAAATAATTTGTTTCACATAAATCAAATTCAATTTTACACAATTAGCATTTCGCTATTAAAAATACTAAAAAAGTATGTACTTGTATCGTAGTAGGAGAGCAAGATGTAAAACAGCCATCAATAGTTATAACCAGGTTTTTTAAATATAGATATGTGAGATGACAACAGAAGGATTTTAGTTGACGTACGCATGATAGTTTAGAAGGATGAATCTAATTAGGGATTGATAAATTATTGGCCACTTCTATAATTTTTTATATTTGTTTTGATTATTTTTTAAAGTATAGTTTGATATTATTATACATATTAAATTAAATGTAATATAACTTAGTGTTACAAAACAGTTATGACTTATTAAGACAAGTGAGTACCGACATGTATCTCTGGTCTTAATTAAATTCATAATTCATAAATGTTTTATAATATTTATATTGCATTATATATTTATATATTTTATATAATTTATATTGCATTTAATTTAATATGTATTATAACACCAAACTATATTTTAAATTGCTTATTTTTGAATTTTTGTGTGTTTTTAGAACTGTAGATGAATGTATATCATTTGAAACTAGTTTTCGATTAAATACAATAATAAAAATAACAGTTATAGAGGTCCTCATGGGAACTGAAATATAAAAAGTATCTTATACACTATATTGTATCTGTAACGATTGCGAAAAACTTTGAATCAAAATCAATAGTTTTTTTAGCAACGATTCAAATTCCCCAAAACCTGGGATCAACTTTAATTTTTCGCAGCTTCTTTAATTTTTTTTTTTTTAAATATACATTCCTTTATCTTCATTTTAAAGAATTCAAGTATTATTTATTCGACTCAAATCGTTTATATTGAAATCCTAAAACCAAGTTTTATATGAATCAACTTGTCTAAGTTTTTTAAGACCACCACAGATTTATCTCGAAAAATAATTTCTTTATCATAGCTCAGTGGTGATTTAGCGGAGTTGGCATTTTTTCGCAAGAAGAAAATTCTTGTTTATAATGTTGTTGTAAGAGAAAATTGAAAATATTGTTTGACGAAAACATGAAAAAGTTTCAAGTGGTGTTTTGCAGAGGGTAGAGAAGCGTAGATTGGAAATGAGAAGCAGAGAGAGAGTGAGAGAGTGAGGTGGTACTTATGCCCGATAGTGTTTATTGTGCAGCTGTCACGGGGACTGTCGATATCAGCAACTCAACTTGTCATTCTCAATCCTACCTATCTCTAAAGTGAGCTCCCTTATATTCCTCTACTTTTTCTTCTCTTATCGAAATTTTTTTTATGAAATATCTATAATTTCATTAAATTAATTGTTAATTGTAAAAATTAATCAGTTCTTCAAAGATTAAAAGTTATATGATATCCACCTTAATGGAAAGTAATTGATTTTGTTTTATAGTTGTCATCTCCATATACCTTACCCATTACTGGGATTTCAGCTCTTATTTATTTGTAATATTTTTAAACATTATTTTTTATGATAAATTAAAATAGTTATAGGGTTCTATAAGGAGGATTATGAATGTGAATACCTCTCTAATTTTCCTCATATAGCTTATTGATAATGTTTTATATTATTATTCTCCATTTGCAAATGTCAACCAAAACATTTAAGAATTCAAAAAAAAAATTAAATTAGGCAATATCAGTACATTCAGAGCGTAATATTTATACATTTCATTAGTGATAAAAATAAAATTATAAATTCATTTTGGAAATTAGTTCCAAAAAGTGCTATATCCTAGTTTACTGTAAGTTGCCATTATACAGCTTACTGCCTAATGAGCTCAAATATTACCAATAAACTAATTGAAAAATAACTATGGGACTGAAATAGTTCACCCATGTAATTCTTCTTCTTCCATGGCGCGATAAACCGTTGCCGAGTCTGAGCCTACTCTAATAGCCTCCGCCAGTTGGCACGGTCCTGAGCTGCAGTCTTCCAGTGTGGGGTATTGAGCAGTGTCCTCGAGTCCGCGGTTACGCTGTCCAGCCATCTCACTCTTGGTCTTCCGACTCTTCTTCTTCCATGGAGCTCCCCATTCATGGCTCTTGAAGGGATTTCATCGGTGTTCGTCCTGGTAACGTGATCGGACCATTGAAGTCGGTCAATTTTTATATTTTTCACGACTTTTGCATCGTTGTACAATACCGACAACTTCTGGTTTTTACGGCGCCTCCAGTGCTCTCCTTCTTTAATAGGCTCATATATATTCGGCGAAGCACGTTCCTCGCGAATGCAGCAATTCTTTCTACGCCAGTCTTTGTAATTGCCATGCAATGCTTCCGAGCCATAGGCAAGCACCGGGCGCACCAGAGTTTTATATAGGTTCACCTTCGTCTTGTTATCCCAAGAAATTACCTACCTAAAATACGTAATTTCAGTTTCGTACTTTTCGTTTTTGAACTAGGCTGTTCACAAACGCACGCGCATACCTGCGCACACATCTTTTTGCGATGCTATGTTATTTGGACCTTAAAACATGTACTTCTGTCTAAAGCTCGAGTTCTAAATTTTTCACGATCGCGATGCTTCCTCTTATATTATATAATATAATTTAGAAATAACTATTCCTACAATTTTTTTTGTTTTGTTTTGTATATATATATAGCATAATATAATATAAGCAATTGCTTATTTTTAAATTTTTTGTGTTTTTAGAACTGAGGATGAATGTATAACATTCGAAACTAGTTTTCAATAAAACAAATTTATAGAAGTGGCAAATAATTTATCATTTCCTAATAAGGAACTATTTGTTCAATGAAAAAAAAGTAAATCGTAACTGATTATTAATTTAATAAAGCATACATAATTTAAAAAATTAATTCTAATAAAACCTTTGAAGTTTATCTCTTTTCCTCATTGTATCGTAATACATAAAGCTATATCAATACCAATCCATGATGTAAATTATTCAATTCACGACTTAAAAAATAATTTTTATGTTGAAACTTTTCTCTATAATTTTGTTAAATTAAGCTATCAAAAACAATTATATCGGCCACTATTATAGTAACTAAAGTTGTCGAATTATAGTTTGATTTTTTTCTCTTAAAAAACATTCTTGTCACTTCAGTGAATATATATTTCTTTGTCTGCAATATTTTTATACAGTTGGATTGAAAGAAATAGAAATTTGAATTTCGAAACTATTATTATATTATGGTTAGTTAAACTTTATGGAGTTTTTAATATGAGAGATAACCATGGTTCTGAACTAATGAGTTTATGTTAAAACTATTGCATTATGCTACTTTTGATTAAGAAATTAAATAACTTTTTGTTTAATTTTATTATTATTTATTTTACTTGAATCCAAACTGATTAAAGTTTCTCAAGCACTTAAAAACCTAAAAATTCTAATGAACTTAATTAGTTATATATTAAATAACTGAATGTTGCTACCTGCTAATGGCGATATTTTTTTTTTTTCTTATATTCCACAAATTGGAAATTATTTCAGTTTTATGTATATGATTCTTCAATTGCCCTAATTACTTATATTGATTCAAATTTTGCTGTAAAATTATTTTAATTGGATTTTTTTTAAATAATATTTCTAATACTTTGACACTTACTGGAATGAATCAAGGATACACAAACCAGAAAATCAAAGCCAAACTGTTTGAAGGTAATCAATGCCTCGATCTAACTAAAACATCTGTGGCCCCGATCCACTTTAAGCATAAATTGGTGAAGCTTGAATATAAACACTTTTCCAGCGAGGCCACAGCAATCTATTCTTAGTTATCCCTAGAAACAATCAGCTCTCTTGTGCTTTAGCTCTGGGAATACAAGAACATTTCTTCCCTTTAATGCGCTCAGTCTGTTTCGTATTGGCTATTTTATTCTTTACAATACTGCGGTATGTACACAAAATGATACATTTCTGGAACTATATTTCAGAAAATCTAGATTCAAGTATGGATGAATCGACAATTAGGTATAATAGTTCAACTGATTCTGGAAAAGATGATCATTCTCTCACTAACAGCAACTCATCAATTACTTCTTCAGATAAGGATTACAACAATTGTGGTAAGTACATCAATATGATTTTTGTGATATTATGATACCAAGGTTTATTGATGTTATTTGAAAACAAGTTTTTCATTTCAAGCTATAATTCTTTATTTTTAATTAAATGTTAATTGAAAATGATTATTTGTTTAATATAAATCTCTAACTCTCCTAGATTTCTTAAACTCTAATTATTATTGTTGGTGACTATTTTGTTTTAAGCTTCTGAACACTAAGTTTAGCTACTAACTTTCTTTTCACCTTTATAATTAAAAACTTGTTCAGGATTTTTAATATTTTGGATCCAAAAAACTTGTTATAATTTATTTTTTTTAATGGGATAATGATAAATTTCTTTATTACAAAATATAGAAAATACTTTATCAATTTTTTTTTCATGCAATCATTATATTAGAAAAATTATTGTCTTAAAAATAATTAATTCATTTAGAGGTTTTAATCATATGTTATTGTTTTAAAAAAATATTATTTTAAATCAACGATGTAACAGGATACCAGAAAGAAATGATATATTGCTTTTAGAACATACAAATCTAAAAAATCAATGTTTGATGTTTTTTTAATTTCATTTTATTCAAGCTTTTTGGTTTTTAAAGGGGTAAAACGATAATAAGGTTTAATTTGGTGAGCTCAATCCAAATTCTGAATGCTTTCGAGAAATTCAAAAATCTATCGTAATATCTATATTATGACTTTTATAATATTAATAATTGTTTGTAAATAATTAGTTTAAAATGTAGCTTTGTGATGAATTGTTTCTATTTTTCTCTATTACTATTATTTATTTTATTTTTTTATAAATGTTTAATTCAGAAAAACAGATATGTCAATAAAGCATTTATTTACTGATGATGATATCAATGCATTTTTTATCAAACTGTATTATTATGAGCAAGATAATTTTTGCTCATCAACAGTTTTTTTTTTTTTTTTTTATTAAAATGATAAATAAAAATTGAAAAATTTTATTGAAAAAATCTAATTCTTTAAGTGTTTTTAAAAATAACTCATGATCTATCCTGATTGCTCAATCAATGTTCTAATTTTTTTTCAATACTGAATTCTGAATTTAATTATTCATTTTCATGTTTAAAAGTTTATAGAAAATAAAAGTCACAATATATCTGATACTTAACATTCTTTTCCTTTCTCATTGTCGACATCAAAATTTCGTTAATCCAAATTTTCTACTTAAGTGTTTTTGATTTAGATTTATTATTTCTTTGGTATCTCCTGGCAAAACTTATGTCTGTGTTGCAGCTAACATATTCATTAGCTGTGACATTGATATAGATTTGCCACCAAGAGATACCAAAGGTGAAGAAATAATAAATCTACATCAAAACCCCTAAACTAGAAAATTCTGACTTACGAGGTTTAGATAGTAAGCCAACGATATGTTATTTAACTATATAGGTAACTTTTCCTTTCATATATGCCTTCTAAAATTAGTATGCTTCTCTATTCTAATTTCTGCTAATAAAATATCATTTCTTATAGTCACTTATTTTAAACTTTTGAAATTCTTTTATTCCTTTTTCTTTTTGTAACTGTATTACTCGTATGGGCTTTATGATTACTTTTTAAAAGCTTTGTGGTGGTAAAGCAAGATAATTATGGGATTTGGTAATTTTTTTTCCCATCGATATTTTTACATAAAAATTTCTAAGTTCCCTAATTACCTTCAAAATCAATCTTTGTTAGTAATTATTTCATTTAGGAATCCCATTTTTATATTGCAGGGTTTTAAAAAAGAAATTGTTTAACCTGAAAGAAAAATATCCAACAGAGAATTATTTGAACTTAAGTGTTTACTTTTAACACATGATTTTTTACTGAAGTTGGGAGAAATATATCCAAATCTGCTAAGCTTTAATGAATCTAAAAGCAATGGGGAAAGGTAAGCTTAGAAAATTTCAAAGCTTTGTTTCTTTCATTGGTAAATTTATATTATCAGTTTTGCATATCATTACTTTCTAGTATCCTGAATTAACAATAAAGTATCTTGATGAGTTACATTGAATATTTTGTTGAACTTTTAGAAGGTGACACTGTTTGCTGCAAAGATGATTTCCATTGGGTCAGTAGTACTAGCAAAAATCAGTCACTTAATGAGACATATAACAATGAAACTGAACGAAGAGGAAGGGAGAGGAAGAAAGTTGAAGAAGTCAAGCTACGGAAGATGTCTACTAGCCTGGACAGAGGTGGGAGGAAGAGGGAAAAGAGGGATCATAAATGTAGGTCCAGCTATTTTTCGCAGTCTCCAGGTCGTGGTGACTGTTCTTGCCATATGGGGGAATATATACCTCCTCAATATTGGCCTCCATCTATAGACTACAGGCATTGTCAAAAAGATTATTTCCACTTTTACAGGCCGTTTCCATGCGATTATTCATACCGATGCCCAAAGGTATATTAGAAGCATTCTGTATTTATATAAATATTTACTTTCCCATTTGTATACAGACAAAAATTTGCTTTGCTTAATTATTTACATTGACTGTAACAGTGACCAAAAAAAAGAAAATAGGGCATGGTTTGAAATTTAATTAAATTAAATTTGACACGAAATTTTATTCTTTGTCTTTTTTTTAATTAACTTGTTAGAATCTTACAACAAAAAGTTTAAAAATTATATTTAAAATGAAATTTATATCACCTTAGCTGAAATACTACTAATAATATATCCAATGTTCTTATGAATTGAAGCGTCAAGTTGATAAGAGTGATAAGTAACATATTTGGAAAAACTGCATTATTACTATGGAATAAGGAGTAAAGTGATATATTTTCAACATTTTTTTTCTTTCATTCACATCAATTCAATAGTTGGTTCATGGTTAGTTGGATCTGAGTTGACAAAGGTGCCAATTGACTACACATCTGCTGGCTTAAAGTGGATATTCAGTTTTATCGATATCAGATATCGAAAAATGATACTTATCACTTGACCCTTCAATTCAATTTTTCTTTGACAAGAACAAAAAAGTTATTGGCCCCAATCTTCTCCTAATTATTCATAAGATGTACTGATTTTTATGCACTGAGTGAAGTCATTTACCAGTCTAAAGAATGTGTTTTGATTTATCTGGAGTTTGGTATAGTTCATAGGGCAAGTGAACTTCTTACTGAGTTATGAAACATAAAATGCAGAATGAAACATAAAAACAGCAATTTTGTACAGGAACAATTTATTTAAAAGCTTTTTAAAAACTAAGTTTGTCAGTATAAGATTGGAAAAACTAACCTTACAGATAGTTTCTCTTTATCAGTAAGTGATTTGTGTTGTGAATGTTAGCTTACTGTATAAATAAATATTGAGGTATCCAATGGAACTAGGCCACTAAAAAAGTATATTATTTATTACTATATCTTTATTTGTAATTCGTCTCTGCTTAATGAATGTTGTTGATTCATATTTATTAATATTTTACATTAATTCATTTGACCCGATATAGTTTTTTCTTTATCCTTTTCTTCTGTTATGCTTCTTATTATGCTCGTTTATTTTTCCTGTTACTGTAACTGTGTTACATTGTAAGGACTTTCTGTTCTTATGCATCAATTTTTAGTATTTATAGATATTTACAACTCATCAGGTGATGGGGTTCGCCCTCTATTTGTTAAGTTATTAAGAATTCTTTATTATAACTATCGCAAATTATTAGTGTGAGCAGCTAATTTTATTAATTAATTATATCATCTTTTCTGCATTATTTAAGAGGTCTATACATATAAATTACAATTTTATTTCTTTAATTTTTCATGAATATTTCAGTAATTGTTTTCTACTTTTACAAGTGCTAACAATTAATTTTATTATGAAAATTAAGTTATAGTATTTAAGAAAAAAGTAAGTTATTTTCGTATTTTTTAAAGATTGTAATAATCTTATTTAGTATATTATATTTATTCAATGTATCAAGATAGTTCAATATTAAATAGAGTAAATATATTGAAAAGATTCATATAATCATCAGGTATAATTATAAATGTTGTCAGTATTAAGTATTGGTGTTACTTAAAATTTTTAAAAACGAGGCCATTGATCCACTGATCTATTTTAACATTATATTTAAACTGAGCTTATTAAATTTTCATTTGTATTTCATTTTACCCATTGCGATATTTTATAATTTGTTATTGTGATTTATATCTATTTGCAGGTATGTACATTTCTGTAAGTAGTGTACAAAAATGAGTTAGGTCCAGCACTGGGCTTTAAAAGTTCACTTCTACATCGTGTATGAATAGTTAAATCAGAAACGAAAGTGGTAGGAAGATATCGCTATTTGAAATTATCTTTGAACTGCCGTCTTGAAAAGTTATAATTTTTTATTTACACACTTGTTCACAATTCTTACGAATTTAATTTTCTATTAGATATTAATATTTAATTTTTTTATTCTACCTACATGCGCTTTTGAAAAATTTACTTCTTATAAAGAAAAATTGTTTGTAATTATCATACATTTTACTTCAACTTCCAAATTCTATTGTCATTAATTGGTTGCCTAACTTTTCTTCTGATTGAAGTTGCCAATTTATTTAAAAAAATTGGTGGATATTTGTACAGTTAATGTTATTCCTGTTTTGAGCTTTTAATGAATCATTGAAGGAATATTTTTTTAAAAAATATTGATGTTTTTTAGTGAAATATTTCTTTACTGAGAGGAAAATAAAATTGACCTACATTTATTATTGATTCTGATCTCCAATCTTAATAAATCTTAAATAATTAATTTCTCCCTGTTTTTTTTTTTATAGTAAATAACAGGTCATGTGAGAAAAATTAGATGCTTACTTGAAACTATAAATTAAAAATAGCTGTGCTCTTCAAATTATACTGTTGTTTTTATTTTTATTTTAATAAAATAAAGGGTATTTCCTTTTTTTGAGTTTATTGTTTCTAATATCTAATATGCCATTGACCCAACAAGGTTTTAAATAATTTCCCTTGAAATATTTTCATGTTCTTCCATCAAGAACGAACATCCTTTAGGTGTAAGGTGTTTTTCTTGACAATTCATCCTATATATTTTATTCTACATAAGCTGCTTTTACCTCACAGAATGGATCAAATTATTTTTTTTTTATAAGTCAAGAACAACTTATTTTTTAGGTGAATACATTTAGGCTTCAAAAACTTATTATTATAATGATTATTTTAAAAAATATAATAGTTTTTAATCTGATGATAATGTTTTGTTTTGAACTAACTTGTAAAACTAAGCTAATACTTCTTCTAAGATTTGTTTCTATATTATATAATATCCAAATATTTATTTTTGTTTTATTTTTTTTAGCCTACTACAGATATACAGGAGCAATTAAGAAGGCTTGAAAGTGACAAGGAATCTCTGACACTACAAGTAGCGGTGCTTACAGACCAAGTCGACGCTCAGGCTGA
Organism: Rhaphigaster nebulosa; assembly: GCA_948150685.1. Lineage (NCBI taxonomy): Eukaryota > Metazoa > Arthropoda > Insecta > Hemiptera > Pentatomidae > Rhaphigaster > Rhaphigaster nebulosa. The sequence goes on from OX411306.1 coordinate 163,021,047, forward strand.
AAAGATATCTGATCTAGAAAGGATGATTGAAAGCCAGAAAAGGCAATTGACGACTTCGGAAGATATTCTTCAAAGAGTAATATTTATATTAATATTATAAGATTAAAATCATATTTTTCAATTCTTCTTTTTGAAACCCTTCTAGTTTTTCCTCTTTGAATAAATTGCTGGCTCCATTTTTGATTTTGATGAAATTTAGTACGCTTGTTTCCCATTAGCCCACTAAGATAATGTAGGAATAATTCACCACAAGCCCATCCCTTCTGGGTATCGGGGGAGTGGTCCAGCATCAGCTCTAAATAGCTCAGCCTGTTTTGATGAAACTTTATAATAAAATTTAAATGGCAAGTTCACTGGATGATAAGTATACTCATATTTATATCATAAAACTGACTTTTTAATTAAATCTGGCGATTTAAAATATTTATTATTCATTACCTATATGATTACATTTGTATTTGTTCGATTGTATTCTTTTATTTTTAATAATGAATCATACATCGTTTAATGGCCTTAGCTATGCATGAAAAATGTAACTACCATAATAAATTGTGATAAATGTGATATTTTCTTATGGAAGGTGCATTGCAAAATCAGTACCATATGTTTGCGATGTGAAGAAATCAAAGGAAACTCTTAATTTCATTAAAATGTGTGAACGTGTTTGATTATGTTTTTTTTTTTAGTGCAATAAAACACAACTAATAATTTTCATAGTAACACTTTCCAATTGTACATATCTCTGTTTTTGATACCTCCACCTTCAGATGTCAATCTTTTTATAAATACATTTAGTCTTAATATAATTATGTTCAATTTTTTAATACCAGTGATCGCGTGTGGCAAAAAGTGCCACATCGCTTTCGACCTTGATTATTCTTTTTGTTATAACTATAATTTTTTTAAAATTAAAAATAATAATTATGCTTTTCATAACAAGGTATGAAATCTTGAAACCTCAAGATAAAAGGATATGTGTCCTCTAAATGCTCTCTATATCGGTATCATGATAAAATGGTACTGAGCTAGTTCTTTATTATTATACATAGAAGATTTTTAACTGAGATAGGCATTAAAAAAAAAAAAAGAAGGGAAAAATGATCTAAAACTCAATTTCATAAAAAAATTAATGTAGTGTCCTTTACCCAGGCTTATGAGACATAATAAATGAAGTCTCTTTCTAAGAATAAATCTCTTTTGAATACAAAGTTTTGATCTTAATTGTATGTTAGGAAATGCTGACAAGATCATCCCTTGAAACACAGAAATTGGAGTTATTGGCTGTTATTTCTGAACTGAAGCGTCATGAAACTGCCCTGGAAAGAGACAACATAGAACTGAGGGAAAGGTTAGCAGATGAAAGGAGGAAAAATAAACCACCTTTAGCTCCTAGGAGCCACCTCTATCCAACATCAGCATCTACACCAAATGCTTTGGTGCGCTAATTTTTATTTTTGTAAAAATATTATACATTGCATAAGAATAATAAAACCATTTCTATTTGAGATCACATATTAGCCTCTTACAGTCTTTAATTTTTACCTTACTAATTTTATTAGAACTTGTATGTAATAAGTAGTTAGTGAACTGAAAGTAATTAATTTTCAGTTTTAAGCTCACATTTAAAAAAATATGCAGAAACTCCTTTTGTATGATAAGTTTAATGAAAAGAGGAAAACAAAGGATTTTAAGAAAAAAACTTTCACGGTAGGATTATGGGCTGTCAATGCCCAATCCATTGTATGATTATCGCTCTAAACCACATTAATCATACGATCCTTTGCAGATTTGTTGGTTTAATTTTGAAGGTAAACTCTACTTTTTTATTGACTCCTTGTTGAGATATTTTCAAAAAGCACCTTCTGTGCATAATAGAATTTATTTTCAGTCTAGGTTGTTTAAAATAATTTTATTTATCATTGCAAGGCTTTCCTTTAGTAGAAATTACTTATCTTGAATTAGTTATTCTAATCAATTATGCTAATTTTTCAAAATCCTACCTTTTTGGAATGGTTAATCCACACCCCTAGAATGCTTAACTATTGAACTAGAAACTGTGAAATGTGAAGATTATAATCTGCTAATATTAAAAACCTATAGGTATTATTAATTATTTAATTATGTAGAATTATAATAATTCAGTTTTGTAGTAGTTAATTATACTAGTTTTATAGTAAGATAGGGGAGGGTAGACCTCTTTTATTTCATCCAACTGGACTTCCCTCCCTTTTTAATATTCACTTAATTAACCTCATAGTTTAACAAAATTATAATAATAATAATATATGATATAAATAGGACAAAGCTCGAGGCCTTTCACCGTCTCCCAGTCCTGTATCTTTAGGCCATGGAGTAAGAAAATTGGATTATGATTCAACACCTACATCACAAAGGGTATATTTTAAAAATTGCTATCTCTTCTTCCTTGTCATATTTTTTAGTTACGTAGTTCTATCTATTCATATTTCATTGTTTCTAACTTAAGCATCTTTCCTTGCTTACTAATGGCCAGTTAACAATTGTCTAGCTCTGTTTACAAGTTGAAAAGTCGTTCCTCACCAGCACTCCTTGTGATATACATTCGAACCATTTTTTTTTAGAATTAATTCAAAGACTATTAAGATATTTATTTTGTTATCTTTTGAAACATTATTTTTAATCTCTTAACAAGTTGACTGCGGTAGTGAAGAAAAATGTGGTTTATGTTATCATGCGTGATCGATCCCCTTGAGACTAGAACCTGATGTACATTGTTTGATCATTATTAATAAAGATATACCGACAGCACAGGAGTAATATTCTTAAAAAAAATGTCTCCGCTCATAATATAAAATATACACTACGATCCCCAGAGACCGATGCAGCAGTCAACATGTTAATCTAAATTCAAAAATTTTAATGACCATTCAATAAAAATTTGATAGGCTTGTGAATATTTTTTCCTTCCTTTATCCAAATTCTTATTAAGTGTTCTGTAATTTATCATCTTTATTAATTAAGTTTTTATGGATTAGTTTTTAATTCAAATTTAACAATAGTGTTTTCAATTGTTTTCTTTGTTTTGTTTTGATAACATGGAAACTATTAGCAGTTTGGCATGGTAAGTTGATATTAGATTTATTAGTTTATATTTTAGGTTATATAAATTAAATTAAATAAGGTTATATATATAAGAAATTAATACAATAAGTTTTCTATATTAGTAAAATCATTTTATGAGAACATGAGATCAAGAATGTTGGGATATTTACCCTGGGACTTATCAAAGTTTAGCACTAACCAATTGGAAATTCCTCAACTCTTAAATGAGCGTTTTTAAAAATTAAAAAAAAAAACGCATTTCTTTAATTATGAATTCAATTTCTTAATTATATAATTTTAAAATAATAATATAAAATTGAGATGATGAAGTTTTGTAAAAGTTCCACACTTTTTATATAATTCTTTTATTGTTGTAGGCGCTTGGAGCTGGCTATAGAAGCCTTCCCCGAGAGCAAGTTAGTGGAGGAGACTCAGGATTAAGGAGAGCTGTTGTCTTCGGTAGGCCAACTGATCAACCGCGATGCTCCTCCGTCCCTAATCTAGGTGACACACACTCGCCCGCTTTCATATGCACTGTGTGTCTCATTTACCCCCTCGAGCACACTCTTGAACGGTTTATTTTATTTTATCACCAGTAGCTGCACCGCTTGTAATCTTTAACAGCGTCTCTTGCATCCCCGCTTTTAGGCCATTTAATTTGTGTTAATTGACTATACTTGATTTTAAAATTATTCATGCACATCTTATATATTTCCCATTGTTTTCTAGATCATATTTTATTGACTGTATGAGCTTTAGAAATGATCTCAATTTATGTATAAGACAGATCGTTGAATACCTTTAGTTTTATCTTCTATTAGTAGGTATTTATTTTTGTTTTAATGTCGAGTATTGTAGTTCCCTTAAAAATTTTGATTTTTTAAATTTTTTTTTCATAGATTGATAGTTAATTTGTTTCAATGGAATGTGCTATTTTACTTTTGATGCATTAGAAATCTTACAGAAAATAAAGTTCACCCTATTAAATTATTTTCATTTTTAAAATAAAATCTTTCTATTCCATATTTTTCGGTTTCCCTCGTCTATTTATTAAAATAATAATCTTAAGATCAGTTATCTATACATAGATTATCAATTTGACTTTAAATTTAACCAAATGGATATATTGTTATGACTAAAGACTGGATTTTCAATTTTTCATGCAGAAAAATCCATTTAAATTGTTTAGTGAAATTCTCTTAGATGTAATAATAGCCTCAAGACGTGTGTAAAGTCATTTTAGAGTTTGACACTTATTGCTTCCATAATTATTACAAATTTCATATAAATGTTCATACAAAAAAGTCTTGATAAAAAAATTCTGACGATTATCTTGTCTGCAATGATTGGACGGATCGGATATTTTTCCTAGACTACTCATAAAATCAAGCTATTTACCATCTGAATGGTTTAATACTTTCCCACCAGTTTCTAGTCCAGGAAAAAAACATTTTTTTTTTTTAATCTATGAAATGATTAAAGCAGTGGTTTAAGAAAGACCAAAAACGAAGCCATTGAAATAGTTTTTATTTAACATCGAGAAACTAATCCCACCACACTATATATTTTGTGAAAAAATACATTTGTTCATGTTTTGACTTTCTTTCAAGATCCTATTAAAGTTGAAGCTAACCAACAAAATAAATTGTCTTTACATTTGACAGCATGTCTTCAATGTCAGAATCTGGTCTTTAGTTATGACTTCTATAAGATTACTTTATTTTTAATTTATGATTGGTTATTTAATCAAAGATATTATAGGAGATAGAAATTTTTTTCGCTGAGGCAGCGGAACATCTAAACAGAAATTAAAGATCTAAAATCAAGTTCATTAGTTTCATACAAGTACAGTCCAACATAAGTAACTACTCCAATTGAAAATACGAATTTGAGAACAAAAAGTATGTGGATGACCTTTATTAACTCAGATATTTTAGCTTTCATTTACCCTATTAATATCGCAATACTAATATTTATATAAATATCAAAAAGATAAAAAAAGTCAATATTATTATGAAACTAACAAAGCTTTATTTTATTTATGTTTAAATGTATATATGTTTAAAACCTGTTCTGTATAATAAACTTGAAATAATAATTAATCTTAAGTATTGTGTAATACAGGCTTTTTTATTTATTTGTTGCAAATTACCTTTTATATGTTTTAACATCTTATTTGAATTTATATATTAAGTTTTATTGACTTTATAAACTTAAAAAATTGCTATTATTGTGCATGATGCATATTGAAAAACCACGTTGCTGTTTCTTATTTTCAGATAATGTTATACAAAATTCAGCATGCCACGAATTCGAAGTCGTAGTTGTATGTTGTAAAAAATGATCCTTGATTGATCTTCAACTTCTATTATTCCATGCATTTGCTTCTTTATTAATCATTTAATATCCATTTTATGAAGCCAGGATCTAAAAATTAATATCTTATGTTTCACTTTACTTATGGTTTTTTAAAAATCATCCCAACGGAAGAATTAAATAAATTATTAGAAAGCCCTTAAAATGTCAAATGAAGCTCTTGCAGGTGGCCCAGACTCATTAAGTGGATTGTTCACCTATACATTTTTGTTTGCATTAAATACCTTTGCATAATGGTTTTTATGATAAATGCATTATTCAAATTTAACTGGAAAAAAAAAGATTAAATCAATTTTGGTATTAAGGGAAATCTTGGTTGGGATGTGGTCAATAAATGAAGTTTTTCTTATTGTGTATTCATTTATTGACCGCACACCCAACCAAAATTCTCCCTCATAGTTTTCCACGGTCAGCCATACTCTCACCAATATTTTTGGTATTAGTTCACGGTTCATTAAATATTTGGTTCTATTCTGTTGTAATTAAGTTAAAAATTGATATTTTGAAATTTCTTCATTTATTTTCTGTTATCTTAATCTTAATCTGTAAATACACTTCAGTGTAACCCTGCACTATTTATACACTTTTCCACTTTTTATTATTACTATTACATTCCTGTGAATTATGTTGCATGAAGCTTGAAGCTTTTTTTTTTCTTTAGTTAGCTTTATTTTTACTTTTATTTTTAGAATTAACCTTTTTTATTTATAAATATAATTTATATTTACTGATATTAGCTGAAACCGAGACAGTAATGAATGAAAAGGAAATAGGAGAAAGCTATTCCCAAGAATCAAGCCCATCAATGCAAACCAGTGCACCAAAAGGGATAAGAAAAATTTTTGGAAAGTAAGTTCCTTTGTTTTTATATAATGATAAATTTTTTTATTTATAGTTGTTCTATAGTCATGATTTTCTTTCTAGAATAAAGAGAAGTGGTTCAGGAAATTTGGATGAACTACCTCAAGATGAACCTTTCACCCGGGGCGGGATCAGGTCTACTGCTGGACCAAGGCTTTGTGGAAGTACAACTTCTACTGCCAGGTATCACATCTTTAATATAATAAAATATAGTCTAAATCAGGAGTTCCCAACCCTGTGTCTGTGGGCACTATTTTGTCCTCCTGACGTCACATTTGCTCGCAGGTAAAATTGTGCCCGCCTAATATTACCTGTACCAGTATTCATCAACTGTTTTACCCTGACCTGCTGCAGATCGGCGACATTCAATAAAATATCGTATATTATTATTTCTTAAATATCTAATAGTAATTGATAACATGAGCAAATTGTTTGAATATAGTAATTTATTTATATCATAGCATTTTATGTTTTTCTGTCAATATTCATGAAAATATCATGTTTTTAATAAAATATTGTAATTTTTTTATTTTAAATATCTAATAATTACCTGGAAATTTGTTTGCATAAGCGAATTTATTTTAAAATGTTAATTTATTTATATCATTGCTTTTTATGCTATCCTGTTAATCATCATTGTTGTTTTGTTTATTCTCTTTATTAGCAGTTACAAAAATTGTATGACACTTTTGGTAACACTATATTCTTTATACCTTCTTACTTCTCCATTTTATTTAAATTTATTTTTTAAATTCTAATCTCAAAATGTGAGAATGTAATTTAAGAAAAAAAAACTGGGAGGAATCTTATTGTTTTTCCAATTTCAAAGATAAATTTGTTTGTTTTCTGTACCTTAATTTCTTTTTAGTGTGGGAGTAGAATTGTAAAACCAAACAAATATAACATTCAGCATCACTTCCGACGGTTTCATGCTACTTTTTGTACAAAATATCCTCTTAAATCTGAATTTTATTAACAATATCCCAAACCCAATTTATAGTGAATAAAAACACAAACAAAAATATATGGTGCCAGCCACCAGAGAAATAACCAATGACTGTGCCCCTTGGTAAAAAAAAGGTTGGGGACTCCTGGTCTAAATAACAGTTGATTATTTGAGGCATGGAGATACAAAAGGGGATAAATCCATTCGTTACATTAAAATTATTAATGTTTTCTTTACCATTTAGCTTCCTCTTTAAGTTATGTACATTGTGTAGCCTTCAAAACGTTCTAATTAATGTTCATAGTTTGGGTTGAATTTCAGAAGAAGATTAATTCCTGAATTATGCATAGTTTTGGACTTCCTGAAAAAATTTCAAATTTAGATTTATCCTCTTCTGCATCTCCACGCCTCATTTTATATATAAACGTTTTGTGAATTCTTACTTTCAGTTTTGTATACACTAGATGCAAACTGAGTAATTTTGTGATCGATAAACTTCAAGCATTTCTCATCTTAAATGTTGCATTCATTTCTTCTTGAATTTCATTTGTTTTTATATATTGGAGAGTCCAGATATTTAAATTTTTGTATACATTCAAGGTATTCCTTACTATATCTTTTTACTGTTTCTTTTATATTTCATATGTGTTATATTTTATTTTATCAGTATTCATTTTGAGATCTAATTCTTTATCTGTTGGAGTATCTTTTAAAATGTTTTCCATATCTTTTGGTTTTCTTATCATTTCAAATTTTATCAAGCTTGCACAATTTTGTTAGTCCACATTTAGAATACAAAGAAGGTTCCCATCTGAAAATTTGCTGTGCCCAATGCACAAAATTGCTTCCATTTTTCTAACCAAACATTTTGTACCATTTTTTTATACTTTCCCCCTTACCTAGATATGAAATATATAGTAAGGGAAAGTATTGTGATCGTGAAAATTTTCGAAGAGTTTTCAACGAAAACACACGTTTTAAGGTCCCCTGAGTCCAAATAACCAAGTCTCGCTAAAAACGAAAGTTTTATGATACTGAAATTACATATTTAAGATAAGCACATGCATGTGATTCATCAGCAACTTTTTCATCAAAACCAGAATTGCCATTTTGTATAATCAATTTTACACTTTTTTATAATTTTCCCGAAAACAGCTCTTAACGATTCTGATGAAACTTGCCTAAATTATTCTTCATAAAGGCTTCTAACTTTTCTTTTATATAGTACATCACTGAGGAACTGCAGGAAAAAAGTTATGGTGAAAAGAATATTTTATTTGCACTTCACTTAAAAAGCATGCATTTTATAATAAATTATGCATAGAATTGTATGAAGTTAGTTAAATTATCTAAAAAAAGAATCATCAAAATCGGACTAGTATTAGTATTAGATACAGTATAATATAAGATACAGTGTATCTAATGAGGACTACAAGACCCTAGATGGATAACCAAGCGTATCCAAAAGGAGATCCTCCCACCAATCCGCAAATCTGTTGTCAACAATAGGCACTGTAATAATGTAATGTAAGAATACAACAGTAAAAATTAACTTTATAATTTCTACATTTATTATTTAATGGAAACTACACCGAAACTTTTAAAATATATTTTCATTTTGACAAACTTAAACTATATAGGTATTGTACAGAATTGTTGTACTAAAAATATTTTATTGTACTTATGTGAAGAAGTGAATGCTGCTGAGTGTATTTAAAGTATTGTTCATGTGAACTCTTTAAAATTATATTGAAAACGATAATTATTGTAGGACAGTAAGTGTGTGATGCACACATTTTGCGCAGATTTTTTTATTTCAGACAACTTTGAAACTTTATTCTTCAATACCTACTTCCACTTTACACGGTAGCATTGTTTCCTATTCTTGTTCCAACCGTCATCTATCAATATTTTTATTTTAACCGATTCCCCTTTACCATTTTTTCAATTGGCACTTGTGTGTTCAAAGAGTGGCTACAACTGAAAGAATACTATGATTATTTTCTATATACCATAATATTGCTTAATTTTGTTTAAAATGCTCTGTTCACTTTTCAATGTGCACTTGGAACGTAAACTACAGAGCTCTCTACAAAATTATTAATCTTATAATCAGTCAGTATTTATAATTGTATGATTATAGTTCTTATATATGATTATAGTTCTTATAGTTCTCTAGCATATCTATAAATTTTGCTTAGGCGTTTGTCCTATATCATTTTTTTTCCTTGAGCTCAGAAGAGATGAATTCTATATTTCTGATAAGAATTATAAATAACTAAATGAAATTAATATTTATTACTAATGAAACCAATGAAATCAATTTTATGTTTTACTTCTATCAGAAATCATAAATCAGTTATACTGCTTTTTCAGGAGCGAAGTTCCTTTTGCTGAGTGGAACATAGATTATATTTGTGACTGGCTAAAAGAAATCGGTCTTGACAGTAGTATACCCGAAGCTAGGAGATGGATTAAGTCCGGCAGCAGTCTTTTGTCTGCTACCCCTCATGAGATTGATAAAGAGCTTAACATCAAGGTAATTAAGGTCACACTTATTTCATTTAAAATTTATAATAAATTCATCAGACAAATTTTATTAGATGATACATAAGAGGTAAAGAAAGAAAGAAATGTGATTTGATGATTCCTTTTTCTGAAAATTACATTTTCTGGCCTAGTATTTAACTGCTTAGTAACTCTTGCTGGTTTACAATAATCATAAAAACTAATATTCAGGGTGGAACAGAAATAACTGACATATTTTGAAAAGCAGTAAAAAACAAACCAATATCTATTTAAAAATAAAGTTTTATATTCAAAATTGTGATATTTTTGTGAGTTTTAAAAATTACATATTCCAAATGTTGGCTGTTATTGATTACGCTTTGCCAAACACATTTCTGGAAATTTTCCATCACTTTGGATTCAAATGACTTTTTCTGATCGAATGGCATTGGTTTTTTCTTGCCTGATCCTCTCATTGAAATCATCCTGAGATCAAGGTCAGTGTTTAAACATCTTGTCTTTTAGATATCTCAAGAGAAAAGAATCGTCTGGGGATAAATCTATGGACCATGCCTGCCATCTCAAGTCTCCCTTCAAAGAAAGTAATCTGCCAGGGAACATTTCCCTCAAAACTCCAAGCGAACTTTGTGGTGTGTGAGCCGTGGCTCAATTTGGTTTGAACTAAACATCCTCTGTGTCGACTTCATCCAACTTAGGACGTAGAATCGTGTGCAACATGTTCACATAATGGTCTGAGTTCACACTTACCGTTACATTCTTCTCGCAAAAAAAGTATAGTCTGATAATATCAAACTCGTCAACAGTCAATCCTTAGTACTCTACTGGAATGTGTCAGTTATTCCATCTAAAATAATGGTGAATGTAAGGGTGATTGAAAATTTCTGGGAACGTCTTTGGCAGTGGGTTGTCAATAATGGCCAAGATTTGGAATATGTAATTTTTAAAACCCACTGAAATAAAACTATTTTCATTTACTTTTTAAAAATAAAACCAATTTTTTTTTCTAGAGACATTAGTTTGTTTTTAATATTGTTTCTCAGTTTTTTCTGTCGCACCTTTTACATGGAAATATAATAGCCAACATTTGGAAGATGTAATTTTTAAAACCCAATGAAATAAAACTATTTTCAATTTACTTTTTAAAAATAAAACCAATTTTTTTTTCTATAGACATTAGTTTGTTTTTAATATTGTTTCTCAGTTTTTTCTGTCGCACCTTTTACATGGAAATATAATAGCCAACATTTGGAAGATGTAATTTTTAAAACCCAATGAAATAAAACTATTTTCAATTTACTTTTTAAAAATAAAACCAATTTTTTTTTCTATAGACATTAGTTTGTTTTTAATATTGTTTCTCAGTTTTTTCTGTCGCACCTTTTACATGGAAATATTATAACGGCCAACATTTGGAAGATGTAATTTTTAAAACCCACTGAAATAAAACTATTATCAATTTACTTTTTGAAAATAAAACCAATTTTTTTTTCTATAGACATTAGTTTGTTTTTAATATTGTTTCTCAGTTTTTTCTGTCGCACCTTTTACATGGAAATATAATTACTAATAATAAGATGGGTTTTCATTAAAAATCTAATCTTTAAAAAAATTTGATCTTGTATATAATTATTTTTAATTTGATTTATAATTTCTGCCTGTTTGAATTTTACTGTTTTTGGGGTGTTTTTTGCTTATAAGGCTTTTGACTAAATGGCCAAAAGGCTTTTGACTATGTTGGACAACTTACATTTTTATGGAACCTGTGGTTATGTATGCATTTTAGAACAATATCATGTAAATGGATTAAAACTAAAAGGTACTCTGTGATAATTTGATTTGTGATAATCACCTATATTTGGACCAATATTATAACAGTGAGGAAAACAACTTCGAAACTGTATCTGTGGATTATGAATAGATGATTACCAGTTAGTTCAAAGCAAGTGCAGTTGAAATAAAGAGACTTAATTTATCAGTGGAAAAAAGACATTTTGATTGAGGGTTGTCGATCAAAAAGGAATGTAATAATTATACTAATCATTTATTTGTCTATTCATTTTGAATCCCACAAATAAGATGCGATATGTAAGAAGTTCTTATATACAATTGCACTTACCTGAATAATCAATGAAATTGAAGTAATGCTAAAGTTACCTTATATATAAACATGTAAAATATTAATTTTTTATTAAGGGATTAATAGTATGAATTTTGTCGCTTTTTATATTTTGCTTAATTCTTACTCATAATTATTTTTAAATATATAATAAAATCAATGCTTTGCCTTCATTAAAATTTAAATAAATATGACCTGTAGAACGGGCTTCTGAGGAAAAAGTTGCACTTGGCCCTTGAGGCTGAGCGAGGATCTGGCACCGACCCGCTGTTGAGCAGTGCTTCAAGGCTGGAGGCAGGCTGGGTGCTGCGATGGTTAGATGACATCGGGCTACCTCAATATAAGGCTGGCTTCATGTCTGCGAGAATAGATGGCAGAGTTCTCCATCGACTCACCCTTGATGATTTACATTCCCTCCATATTAGCCTAGCTCTTCATGTAGCCAGCATCAGAACAGGCATTCAGGTATTCATCATTATTATTATTTTTAGGTTGGAATGCTCTCTACTACCCTTGATTTTATAAAGAGTAAAACTGAGAATTGTTTTTGTATGCAGATGAACTGTTTCATTTTTATTGTTTTTTGGTTGAATCTTCACCCAGATATTCATGAATCTTCCCTTAACTCTCACCAGAAATCATTTCTTTGCGCCATATGAAAAACTTATGTATTTAAAGAATTGTAATACTTACGTTTGGATATGCTTGAAACATTTTTTATTTTATTAATTAATGAAAATATATGCATTTCTATAATTGTTGAAATTTTATTACAATACCATATGAGAACATTTTTTTTTTTCCAATCTTTTAAATAAAACAGTTATATCTAGAGGAAGAAGTTGGTCGGGGGGTGCGGTCAAAAAGTAACACTTTAATAAGGAATCCTTATTTATTTTGTGCCAATGTTTCGGCCTAAGTTTTAGGCCATTATCAGGGCTAAAAGAAAAAAAATTGTTAAAAAAATCAATTCCCAAAAAAATCGCTCCTCAATTCCCAACCTACGAATTCCTTTAAAATACCACAGCTGTAACTCGTGTCTATATCGGCAAAACTAAAAACCTCCTTAAAGATCGCATCACCCAACATAAATATTCCATCTCTTCCTGTAACCAGACTGCCTCTAAACTTTCAGAACACGCTTTATCCTTAAACCACAGTTTTGATTTTGACAATACTTCAATCCTCGCCACAGTCCCTAACCATGACAAACGACTCCTCTCAGAAAGCATCTACATCTAATTTGAATCCCTTCCCATCAATCAAAAAACTGATATACAAAACCTTTCTCTAACCTAACATAACCCGAATATTCAATTTATTGAAAAAAACATAACTTGTCATTCCCCTACCATCACTTTTTATTTATTTTTTTTTTTCCCTTCCCCATGACAACTCCTTATACAAATTATTTTTCCTTAGTGAATTTAACCCGTCACCTATGTTTATTTCCATTGTCATTTATCCCATCAGTTGGAGGGAATGTTTTTTAGATGAGATATTAATTTCTAATTTTATTTTTACTTTCCCTTACCTATATAAGAAGTATATAGGTAAGGGAAAGTATTGCGATCGTGAAAATTTTCGAATTCGAGTTTTCAACGGAAATACACGTTTTAAGGTCCACTGAGTCCAAATGACCAAGCCTCGCAAAATGGTCTGTGTGTATGTGAACAGCCTAGCTCAAAACGAAAAGTTGTACGATATTCAAATTTCATATTTAAAGTAGGTATATGGCTGTGATGTTACAATAACTTTTTCGTCAAAATTGACTAACCGGAAGTGCTACTTTATATAATCGATTTTACACTTTTTATATTTTACTCCTTCATTTTATAATTATTTTAATTACAAAAATGTTAACTTTTTTAACGTCATCTTTTGCATAACTTGTCACATCATAACTATCTCTATATGCTTTACATATTTCCAAATCTTCATACTAGTTGTTTTTTAATTAATAGGTTTCATATATTTTATTATTCCCTTTTTAAATAATGCATTATTTTAATTTCAATTAATTTTTACATTGTTATTTTTTTTCCATTAGTCACTTGTATTATGTACTTTAGTGTCATATTTTTCTTTTTATACTTCATGCTTTTTTATCTTATTTGCAATTTCTGTTTTTATCATTTTTTACTCTGTCGGTTTCAATGTTGCTATTTTTTTTTTTTCTTTTAGTCCTGATGATGGCCTAAAACTTAAGCCGAAACATTGACACGAAATAAATAAGTATTACTTATTAAAGTGTTACTTTTTGACCGCACTCCCTCTCCTCCCCCCTTTCCCTCTCACGACCAACTTCTTTCTCAAGTATATCTATGGTCAACCAAAACTCACTCCAGTAATATCTAAATATATAAAATAGTAGAATTGGATAATATTTTTAAAATTTAAAAATATTTAAAAAAAAAATAAAAAGATTGCTACATGGAGTCGTATTTTGAATTTCATTTTAAAGTAAACTAGATATTTTATAATGTTTATCCTCAAAACTACTGGTTGATATTTTCTAATTCTATTTCACATTTAAGTCAAAACTGTATAAAACTTGGAGCTAACACCTATTTGTTTCATGCCTCTGTAAATTTTAATATTTTTCTAGCTCTGAAATAAAGATGTTTTCACTTTCTGTCTGGTAAAATCTCAAGAAGTGATCAATAGATTTTAAAAAACTGGAAATTTAACTTTATTTTGTTTATTCCTTTGCATCAAATATATATTGACTTTGAGAAATTATTTATTTACATATTGGTCATAATAAAATTTTCCATCTGCTAATTCAATAAGCAAATATGCTGGCAAATATAGATGGAAAAGTCAAAAGATAAAGAAAAAAAATGCAAAAGAAAAACAAATACCAAAATTAAATAAAGTAAAATGAACAAGAAAACCAAAATAATAATAATAACATAAGGACCTCAGTGCCGTAGCGTGTCTCTTGGCCAGTGCCTCAATAGTCTTCTGGGCGAATCGTAAGGGTTTGTGTCGGTGTATGGTGCTTGGATTAGTGGATTGGAATTTAGAGTAAGTCTGTCTTAAAAATTATTAAAACGATCTGTGGCAGTTGCTGTGACGAAAGGAATACCAAGGTCAGTGTGTACCTTCTCATTAGAAAAATAAAAGAGGGCATCTATGATTTTTTTAAGAACTTTTGATTGGAATGATTGAATTTTTTTGATGATTAAAAAAAAAAGGCTGTTCCCAAAAATTAATGCCATTCCTATCCCCAAAGTGATTTTATGAGTACTTTATAAATGGATAATTTATTTGTCTGTGATAATATAGAACATCTGTCAAGTAGCCTTGAAAGAACTCTTTATCGCTCATTCAGGTCTTTTCTTTTCTGTTTTATGTGATGCCAATAAATTTAAAAATCTGGTGGGCGCATCACACAGCTTTCTCGTACCTCTCTACTTGAAATAAGTTTTAAAAGTTTACATTTAGTTTCAATTAAATAATATAACAATAGAAATTATTAACCACAATAATCACTTAAGTTGTAATAAGTTTCATCACCTTCCATTATCTTCTACGACTTTATTTTTTCTAAAATCTTTAGCTTTCAAATGGTATATTATACATCTATAATATAATGCTGAATTCATGTTGAATTTTGTTATTTAAAAAATCTTTATTTGAAATTTTCTTTTTTAATCTTGTAAAATTATCATAAAGATTGCTCATTACTTTATAATGCCTAATAATTTATTTTTTTAAAGTTTTTATATAACTTATTTTTATTAAATTATTATTGTCTCAGGTTCTTCGTAAAGAAAGCTTTGACCCGCATTGCCTTGTGCGAAGGTCAGATCCTGAAGCAGAAGAAAGAGTAGAATTGTGGACAAATCACCGAGTCATGGAGTGGTTAAGAGCTATCGATCTTGCCGAATATGCTCCCAATCTCCGAGGATCTGGTAATTTGTAGAATAATAAGTTGGAGTAATTTTAAGGTTATATTGTTGTTTATTTAGTTGAAAGGCACAATTCAAAGAAAAGTATACTTTGTCTGAACGGAGTGTGAGTAGATGGTTCCAGACATTTAAACTGATGAAATCAGGTTTTGAAAGAAAATTATCGTTCAATGAAGAAGCTATGTGGGACTCTGTTGAGACAGATCCAATGAAAAGTGCTGGGGAATTGGCAAGAGAGCTTGGAGTTTCTCGATCCACCATAAATTGTGTGCTGCATAATTCGGTAAAAGTGGATTGCTCATCATGAGTCACTCTTCATCATGAGTCAATCTCACTCTGCTTTCAGACCGTTCTAGTTGCTGAAATTTGACTGAATCTGCCAAATTTTTGAAAGGATAAAGAAAATCTCATCCAATAATTTAAAATGAAAAAATTCTGAAATACTTTACGAATTTAAATATTTTATTAAAAATGAACTTAGGAGCAAAGGAAGTGTTTTGTTTTCTGTTGGCTCTGGTTTGAAAGACAGCTAAAGCGGTACTCTCAACTATGACCTGAACAATTTTGTATAACATCTTAATTGTATTGATATTGTCACGCGTTTAATCTCTTCGTCCTTGAAAGGGCTTGACCACCTAATGTCGGCAAGCCACTATCTGAGAAAGAAGAGATTAAACACATGACAACATAAATACAATAAAGATGTAATACAAAATTGGTCAGGTCTTAGTTGAGAGTCCTGCTTTAGCCCTCTTTCAAACTGGAGCGGACTAGAAAGAATCAATAAAGATTTAATTATTGGTCACTGTGCCATGCGCACAACCCAGCACCCAGCAGACCCCGCTGCTGCCGAAAACCTCCTATAGCAGCAATGCTAGCAAGGGGATAAAAAAAAAAAATAATGTGTTTAATAAAGTAGTAAAATTATTGCAAAATACCTGACTGTATAACAAATAACTATATTATATTTTTTTCATCCATGTTTACTAATTAAACTAGACTATTTAGATCCATTAGACTAATTAAATAAAATAATTTCTGAGCATGGCTTGGTCCCCAAGTACTAATAATTAAAAATAAACTGTGGAATTAGTGGAATAATTTCTTTCTTATATCTCTATATTCCTTTATTGGTTATTATTAATATAATAATACTGCACATAAGTCATTTCATACTATGAATACCTCCATACTCCTATTGTCTAGATATATCCGTATTAATTTTGTCTGTTAATAGATACAAATAAATAAACAAGAAAAACTGAGTTATATAGTAAGGTACTTCAAGCAGGCTGAGACTTGCCCCCCTCCTCCTCCCCCCGTGCATCACCCGCACTTCCTCAGTCCTGTCAGTCCATATCTAACCTTGAAGGAATCTGTGCGTTTTAACAATGTTGAAGATCGAATACCATGTGGTTATTAAATTCTTGTGTAAAGAGGGCCTTACTTCTGTGTAAATTAAAGAGCGTTTGGATGGTGTGTCCTGTCCCTCGTATTCCACTGAAAAAAATGGGCAAAATTATTGAAGTCATCTATGTATTTCTTAATTAATATTGGTTTCTTCTAATTACTGAATATAAAATTATTGAGATATTGCAAGAAAATATAACGAATTATATAAAATGAAAAATAGGATTGAGAATAAAACAAGCATGGCAACTTAATGCACATAGGTGAAACATAAAAAAAATTTCAAATCCGAATCAAACAGTATATTAGTAACTATAAAAATAATAAGAACAAGAATATAACAGCATTAGCACAACATAGTATTGAAAATAACCACAGCTTTGATTTTCATAAAACCCAAAATATTAGAAACAGAAAAATACGTAAAAAATAAAAGAACAATGGAAGCAATCCACATAAATAAAAACATAGCTAATACAGTCAATTATAAGACTGACACAAAAAATCTAAATTGTCACTATGCTGATATTATTAATAAACTAAATCTAAAATAAAAACCTTTAAAATAATGAAGTTATATATTTAATAGATATAAAAATAGTTCAAAAATAAAATATTAAGAATAACATCTAATATCATATATATATATTTTATATATGTATAATAAACAAGTAATGTAGGGCAACAGCACAGAGGTAGATCACGAGAGCTAAATGAATAATAGTAGCGATGGATTAGTACAGGAGCTAATACCAAAGCAGTGTGACAATGATGAAAATATATGTAGTACACACTCCTAGCAATGGCTTTAAAGCGTATATACGTAATAAGGTCCATAAGTTTCCGGCCTGAGGAAGAAGAAAAGGTGAAAGAAAAAAACTGGTGTTATTGCTTTTCAATATATTCTTTTCTTAGTTCTACATACTTAATACAATGCTTACGCAACATTTCTATATCTTGAAAAAAATAATTTTCTTCTTTGTTGGGAAAATGTTCTTCCACCCTTGCTTGGACCTCTTAGTCAGTGTTAAATCTCCTTCCACGAACGTTAGATTTTAACTTTGAGAAAAGGTAGAAGTCGCTAGGGTAGACTAGTAATGTAGGGCAACAGCATAGAGGTAGATGCATGAGAGCTAAATAAATAATAGTATGGATGGATTAGTAAAGGAGCTAATACTAGAGCAGTGTGACAATAATGAAAATATATGTAGTACATGCTCCTTGTATATCTCAGTTGTTTCTTTTTTATTTATTTTTATCCATTAACAGACAAAATTATTATGGATATATCTAGACAATAGGAGTATAGAGGTACTTTTAGTATGAAATGACTTATGTGCGATATTGTTATATGAATAATTCTGATTGTTGCATGATATTTCTAGAAAAAAAACACCTTGAGAATGGGAGAGTACCCCGAAACGTTTGTGGAATTATGTAACATATACCAATAAAGGAATGTAGAGGTATAAGGAAGAAACTATTCCACTAATATATCGCTAAAATTTTCCTTCTTCCTATTATTAGTATTAAATACTTAGAAAAATAAACAATTTTTTAAAATTTTATTGTTGATTACTACAAACTATTTTCTTTCCAGGTGTGCATGGTGGGCTTATGATCCACGAGGAAAAGTTTACAGACAATCTTCTTGCTGCTCTTCTTTCTATCCCACAAGAAAAAACACTCCTGCGAAGACACCTTTCAACTCACTTCAAAGACCTTGTAGGAAATGACATTATGCAGAAAAAGAGAGAAGCTGAATCTGTTTTGGGTTATTTACCTCTTACTACCACATCGAAGGCTAAGGTATGAATATTTACATTTATATTCTGATACAATTATGAAATTATTTAATTAAATAATAATAATATTTTCTGTCAGTAATTAAATACATTATTCCTAGCAATGACAAATGAGTTATGAGAGCATTAATCTGCTATAATAAAAAATTGTGACTTGTCAATTGCAAAGCAATTTATTGTTGTTTCTTCCTAATTTGCAATTTTAATATACAAACATAACTTAGACATGAATCATTGAAAGTTATTACGTTAATAAGTTTCAATTTACTGTTTGTTTTTAGTCTTATTTTCTCTGAAAAAATAGACTATTGCAGTGGGTTGAAGGACGGCAGTGAGCAGTGGGACTGTGTTTTCTATCCACTTCATAACCCCTAGAGCACAATTATGGAGGAGATGTCTGATTTTTTTTTTTTTCTCGCTACATTTGAGCACCTTTAGCGGCCCCCTTTGAGTCAAATGAGCTGAAATTTGATATGTATGACTTTCTTCAAGGCTGAACGATACCATTAAAGAAAGGGTAAATTCCAACCAAAATTTCGGTATGTATACTGAAATTTCGGCATTTTTAAAGTTTTGTGTATCTATACAGCTCCACCATATTAGTTTATAGAGCTGAAAATTTGTATGTGAATTGAGTTAGGCAAGGATCTTTTGGGGATCTCAACTTGGTAACCCCACCTCCTGGGTTTTTCGATTTTTAAAAATATTTCCGCACCTTTAAAACTCCTCCAAATTGATCTAGGGAGTTCAAAACCTGTTCCATTTGAAAGGAAATTAAATTACCTATAAAACTAAAGAAGTTTCATCGAAATCGGACCAGTATTAGCAAAGGGCTATTTCAACCCCAGCCCCTGTTGGGTCAAATGAGTTTTCTGCTTCGAAGGTCAGTGGAGAGGCAGAAAAATATAATAAAAGCAGGGGAAAATTTTGGTATGTTAGGGAACTGTCTTTTGTTGGTCTCAACTTTTTTCTCCCTCCCCTGTTTTTATAATATTTTTATTTTAGTGAAAATATGACTTTAGTGACGGAGTTCTGCTGCTCACAGATTTTTTATTTAAAAAATATTTTTAATGTGATACATATTGTCGTAAATATTTTTTGGCACATTTAATATTGAAAAAATGGGTTACATAATTGAATTATGTTGGAAATAAAAAAATATACAAAGGTATACAAATTGTTTTTTACCTTCATATTTATATATCAAAAACTAAATGTTGTTCCTTAGTGATTGATTCATATCACATGCTTTATAGGAAACACCTGGAACGCTTTTTCCCTAAATAATTTTTAATTTTTTGTGTACAGTAGGAATTTACTAAGGCGGCAAAACTTTTATAATTACAATATATTTTTAAGTCTTCTGGCACTGGCCAGAGTTATATCAGAGTGATAACAGAGTTTTCAGTATTTAGTGCTTATGTCATCAATAGTTGATTTTTAGACCGTTTCCAATTTTTTTTCGATATATTGTGAGCGGGAATCGATAGAGATGGTGTTTACATCCCATAATAAATCGAAACCTAAATTTTGGCTTAAGCTTTTTTAAAATAACGCTGTAGATATAATTGTGAATGTTTTGCTGGAGACTTGCAGATACAGGCTTCTTATTAACGATGTGATAATAAAATCGAATTTAATTTATGTTTTTCTAAGGCTAATATTTTGGTTTAATATTCCTTCCCACTATCATCACTTATTGGTACATGTGGAATGACTTTGAATGTGTGAAATGCTATAATTTCAGTAGGCAGATGATGACACATTTTTAAGTAAAAAACATAATCTGTCCATCATTGCATTATTGAAGCAAAGAAATGCATTTAAAACTTATAAAAAATAGTGGAAAAGATTATGGCTTCCCTTCACATTCTTAGGATGACATAAAATATGATCTCATAAGTAGTAAATATCAATTTTGTTTTTCATCACGCCGGGGTTACGTTGACATTGCAGTCATTCATTTCCATGCAACCCAGTATCAAACCGATCTTCTCGAGAACTTATTCTTGGAGCCAGCTAGTGAAATTCTTATGTCCTCCATGGCAGGACGTACTTCAAGATGGTGAGCAGACATCTCCTCTTCATGGCACAAGGGACTTGAGGGCTTTCTACGATTCCAATTCTATGAAGAAACTGTTAAAGGTTGTCATGCCCCAACTACATTAGGGCCAACTCCACTGCTTCACATTTACTGAGAATTCTTTCCTGATCAATACTTTTGCTATGATAGATGATTTTATTATTACGATGATTTCTGAGGCAACCTCCCTAGCTCGAGGGAGTGATTAAGTTTGGTATCCCGGAAGGCTAAAGATTTCTTGTTTATCTGAGGCTGCTCCCGCCTCCAAAATCCGGATCTGTCTCGCTAATGATTTTCTTTAGCTCAGTTGACTTATCTGCAGTCAAGCCACCCGCATTCCCGAAGAAACCCTTCAGTTGGGTGTTGTCAAAGCCTTTAGAAAGGCTGTAAAAAGAAGGTTGTGGCATTTAAGATCTCGACATGGTGTCACTTTAGAGATGGGCTGCTACGTTGCCGATCACAGTAAACATTTATTTTACCAGATGGCTATCCATGGGGCTTAAACTTATTCTTTTGAATAAGTTCTTTTAGCTGATCTCGTACGCGATCACTACTACTCCCCAAATATAGCATATAAAAATATGCCATTGTATAAAATCAAAAACATTGTTTGTTATTTAGGTTCTAGCTTATTTTTTTGTTTTTTTAAATATAATTAAAACATTGGTTTGATTTATCAGAATTATTTTAACTACTGTTAGTTTGTTTTTAATTGTTTCAGATTCCTAAGAAGTCACAATTTACCTTAAAAAGAAAAAAGAGTAAATATGATCTGGACGACGGTGAACTTGTTTGCCCGCTGGATTTTAGCAAAAGTAATCAAAGTACAGGTGAAAATTCACCCAATCTCAGTGTAAGTGACTAACATTTACTAACATATTAACTCATCTCAAAAGCTTGAACTGCTCCTGTGGTATCTTTGGAATTACGAAGAAAATTATATATTAAATAAATTCTCTACAATATAAAAGTATTTTTCTGTGTTAAACCAGGAAAAGTGTTACATTCCTGGTAAACATCTACAAAGTTTTGATCATATCAAAATCTTGCAACTGAGCAGTTAGGTCTTTTAACTAATTTTCTTTATATCTGGAATGCTTTTCTATCTAAAATTTCATTCGTACATTTGTTTATATTCATTTCTTCAATTCATTAGTCTATATTTCATTTCTGCAATTTATTTGTCTATATTTTATTTCTGCAATTCATTTGAACTTTATATTTTACGAATTAATTTCATGGTGCATCTTGAATCTATTTAATTATACAGATAATGTCAATGGTACAAGATGGCCATGGTTATGAATTTGAAGTAATAGTTAATTTAGGGGATCCAAAACTTTGCTATTGTTTTATATTCAGTTTAGTATCCTTATTTATTAAACCATAGGAAATTAAATAGCATATCACAAAAAATGCATTTTTTTTTTTTGTGATAAAAAGAAGTATTAGACAATACAGTTCTTTTAAATAGTGTATATGCTTCATTGGCTTCTTTTCACTTCTCTCAATGTATTGCTGGAAAATGTTTCTAATTAATTGTGTTATCAAACTAACCTGGAATTCTACAAACAATAAATTTTAGAAGGATATTTTGTTATAACTACTCTAAGAAAGAATCGGTTTTACAAAATGTTGATCTGCTTCGTGCTCAATCTTTTCAGTACCTGTGGACTATGATTTTTATCCGACTACGATGTAGTCACAAGGAGTATAACCTGTCCATTTGAAGGTATTTAAAGATTTTTTGAGCGAATGGCTGAACTGATTTTTCAAAATGGCTCAAAATTCTCAGTGAATTCCTGTAATTTTTGTAAACAATCAGAGCTCAAAATACTGGAAAATATTTGATTATATTTTAAGTATTCCCAATTTTTCATCATATTTCATATCATATACTGTGTTTGTTCTTGATCACATGTAATCAAATATAAATTTCAAGTATATTCAATCCTGTTTATATGGGGATGTCAACATACAGAAATCTCCTTGCATCTGCTCTTGTAAAGATTCAAAAATTAAATTAACCGTAATTGATCACCGTAAATGATAGTTATTGATTTTAAACAAATTAAAAATAATTTGTTAAAATAATCAGTTAAAAAACTGTTCATGATATACTTTGTCAACCACAAGTTTTGAAGTCAAAATGGTTTAGGGTCCCAAAAAAAATTATGAACTTTTATAAGGTTGGAGATTAAAACCTGGTGAATTGGGAGAACTAATTGTATTGAAATCAATGGACCAATATTTTATTGCAGTATGAAATTCATATTTCCTTCATCATCATTATAGATCATTCCAAAGACCTGATCCTCATCTGGAGCAATCTGGGTCCTATTTCATAATAAAGTAGAGAAGTAAAAGTGCAAGTAGACCTATGACTTACTTCGCATATGACACACTGTGAAATGTTGAAACTCGATAAAATTTAAAATAGTTATGAACTATCATTAAATTAATCATCATTAAATTAACACACAAATTAATAAAGCATAGAGCAATTTGTTGTGACATGGTACACCAACCGTGTTACATACTGATTCAGTAGGTGTGGACATGAGACATTTGTATTGCGACAATGTATGTCTCATACATATATGACATTCTTCTTATCGAAGTTTGTTACTGTTTTTCATCAGTGGAATTTATCATTTGTATTCATTATCCTATTGTATCACATGAAATATCAGTTTTGAGAGGTGACAATAAAATAGTGAATACTACAGAAATTAGTGTATTAATTAAGAAATTAGTTATTGGAGAACTTTAATTTTGAATTATGAACATTTGCTTATTATCTTATGGGATCCATAATTATCTGTTTCAAGACTGTCCATTCAAAGCCTCCAAGGCTTAAAAATTAAGTTCTTATACACCCACTTCACCAATAACCAACGCATTACTGATAAATTATTTTGGACTATTTTTTAAAATAGTCTTTAAATCTAGTGATGAAATACAAAATGACTTTCACAAATTTCTTTTTCTTCTGAAGAAATTAAAGATCTGGTGTGGTATGCACATCACACGACTTTTCCTTACCTTCCTATTATAATCATCTTTATAATATAATTTTAAAGAGTTCAAATAAACAATAATTGAAATAAACTCGGCAGCATTCACTTCTTCACATCTTCTCCCACATGAGTACTAAAAAACAATTTTTGTACTACAAAACTGTATACTACCTATGTATTTAAGTTTGTCAAGCTGAAAATATATTTTTAAAGTGGCTGTTTAATTTCTATGGAAACATTTTGTTTCCATTAAATAATATAAGAGTGGAAATTATTAAGTTAATTTCTACTTTTGTATTCTTACATTACATTATTACAGAGCATATTGTTAACAACAGATTGGTCGCATCAGTCTCATAAGATACTCTGTATTTTTGCTAATTCCGGTTCGATTTGGATCATTCCTTTTTGTATTTTAGAGAGTTTAATCATCTTTTGTATGATTTCATGCATGATTTACCATAAAATACTTACTTTTTGAATTATGCGCAAACAAAATTTTCTTTTCGGTATGTCAGTCGGAATACTTATTCTCCTGCATTTTCTCGTTGATATACTACACATATGAAAAGTTAAAGGGCTTTCAGGAGAAGACATTATCAAAATTGTTACAACCGTTTACGAGAAAAGTGTAAAATCCATGATATAATTACCAATTCCGGTTAGTCCGATGCACTACAGTGATCATCTTTGCTATTACTGGTCCAATTTTGATGATTCTCTTTTTGTTGTTTAGATAATTTAGTTACCTTTCATGCAACATATGTACACAATTTACTATAAAATGCATGTTTTTTAAGTTACGCGCAAATAAAATATTCTTTTCATCATAAGTTTTTTCACTCCATTTTCTCATTGGTATACTGCACACAAGAAAAGTTTAGGGGCTTTAAGAAGAAGATATTAAGCAAGTTTCATCAAAATCATTTGAGCCGTTTATGAGAAAATTATAAAATCAATGATGTAATTACCACTTCCAGTTAGTCAGATCCGCTTTATCTTTGCTATTACTGGTCCGATTTTGATTTTTTTTTGTTTTTTAGATAATTTAATTATCTTTCATAAATGTCTATACATAATTTACCATAAAAGGCATGCTTTCTAAGTTATATTTCATCATAATACATACACACACACCATTTTGCGAGACTTGGTTACTTGGACTCAGGAGACCTTAAAACATATATTTCCGTTGAAAACTCAAATTCGAAAATTTTCACAATCGCAATACTTCCCCTTCTTATATACTTCGTAATATAGGTAAGGAAAAGTCAAAAACATGTTTATTGGAAAAATTGCATAATTAATAACTATATGTTACATCTGTTGATATTTTATTATTTAATATCATCCCAAAAAATTGATATTTCATTTAATACAACTTGATGCAATCCAGTTCAATTTGACTTTATTTAGGATCATTTTATTCTTAACAGAACAGATAGTATCGATAGATTTTTAATCAGTCGTCTTGTATTGATTAATGAATACATTAAAAGCATATTAAATTTAAACTAATTGCTTGGCCAACTAATAAACCAATTACAATAGTTATAATAAGAAGGTTTGTGGTGCAATTTCATATGCTTATTATGTAACTAATTACTCTGCACATTTGGCATCACTGCACTACTAAAAATTTTATCAAATGAAATGAACGTGGAGAAGCTGAATTGAATAGGAGAAGACTATAGTCAAATTTATTTCATAGTTAGTCTTGATCAGTATCTGAAGGAATGCCCTAAATTCTAGCATTGTACCTATAAAATGTATGTACTGCATTGTAAATGTGAAAATAACTCATTATTAACTTGGTTTTTACAACATACCATTCTCTAGTTGAAATATTTCTCTTTAATTAGAAATAGTTATTCATTGATGAAATAAAGAGAAAATAAAAATTATTTCTGCTATTTTAAGAAGATTCCTGCAGGAAAAAAAAAGGTTTAGAATTAACTTTTTTTTTTTTTTTTTTTTTTTTTTTTTTTTTTTTTTTTTTTTTTTTTTTTTTTTTTTTTTTTTTTTTATGAAAATGCTAAAAGCCATAATTAATATAAAATGATATTCAACATTTTTGGTTAGAAGTAAAGAAAATAGGTTAAAAAATCACCATTGGCCTATGGCAAGTTGAGGTATCGAGATTGAATTTTTAAAAAATCAGCTGCAGTAAAGATGTAAAAAAGACTTTATTGTGAATGATACAAAAATGTAGGCATTTTGATTAATAATGGTAAATAAGTTTATGCAAATAAACATATAATATTATTTTCTCCTAAACGTATTTTTTTTTGTTATATCGTCGGTTTGGAGGTAAAAGTTATCAACTGCATTTTTGTGAAAATGAAAAGTTGTTGCTATTCACCTGTATCTGAACTAAATTTACGCTTAAATATTGACAAAATTGTGAAATTATCAGTAATTAACTGATATTTATTGATAATATCACAATTTTGTCAATAATGAATTGTAAATTTGGTTCAGGTGCAGGTAAATAGTAACATACATATATTAAAAGTTATTATATTTTATTTTCATACGTAATATAACTATTTTATATAATCACTATATAGGTTTATATAATAGGATAGAGTCATTAACTTGGTTATAAATAATATTCTCTTCCTAACAAGTTCTAATTTAAAAAAAATTATAAATTATATAAATCAACTTTGTGGACCTTTCTTACAGTTCGCGTATTCATTAAATTGTAACTGAGGTGTTAATAAAGAGTGGGCTTGATATTTATTGGGCAGTAATATTTAGTAAGCCTCTGTCTCAGTGGCTGATAGTCAACGATGCGACTGATACACTGCCGTGATAAGTTAAAAAGTCCTAACTCCAAATGATTTTTCTAAATAATTTTTGTAGTGTACACAAATTGGTTTAAAATATACACCTTTTTATGGCATTGGAAAGCTCTAAAACCAAAGGTTTGGATCCAACCATTGGATTAAGGACTTTCTAATGTCACAAAATAGTGAAATATTTAAACCAATTCGGGTACACTACAAAAACGTATTTAGAAAAATCATTTGGATTTAGGGCCTTTTTAAATTATCAGGACAGTCACTACTTAGTCTTAGGCCTTTATGATTTATCTCCTCATAATGTTTATGTTATTGATGACCATTGTATGTTTTTTTTATGTAAATATCCATGATTGTTAATTTACAGAAATCTCCAAATCATCACGTGGCTGCCTCTCCTGACAAGATGACACTATCATCACAAGTGTGAAATCACAACAAACTTTCTGAAACTTAATTCTAAACTACTACTGCTTTCTATCCTTAATTTTCCTATATTTATCAGGAATCAGAAGGATACATTATAAGTAGTCATTAAGAGTATTAATAATTGTTGACACCGAATAATTTCTGTAAATAAGTGGCAATAATTGAATTGGCTTATTGGTATGGTTATGTAATTTATATACATATCATATTGAAACTAATTACATTTATGTTTTATTTTTTCTTCTTCTATTTTCGTCCAATTCAAGAGCCACTACAAAATTTAGTTTTAAGATTTGTCTTCCTAACAAAAAATAAAACTGTTGCCAATTGTATTTTTAACACTATTGTTTAATTTTATACCATTATATCGAAGTAACATAATTTAAATATTTTATCTTTGTTATATATTAAGGGACCAAATGGTACAGACCTCAGAATTGAATTTAAACAGAATGCCATGGTCCATTCAAGAAGAAAAATAAATCTCAGTATTGTTTGTATTTATTATTTTCATTCCGTTGCTTCCATGAAAGTATTTTTGATGGAGCTTATTTTTATACCTTAATGATTCATCTGAGGTATATCAGTTTTGTATTACTTAATGTGAATAAGCTTTTAAAATTGTGCCTGCTATATAAAGTATTGTTAAGTTATAATGTTGTGCTTCATATGACCTATTTTATTTATTTATTTTGTTTGTTTGTTTCATAAGCACTTCCTGTACTGAGTGTATATTGTTACTGTAGATTAAAGCCTATTGGTTTTAATTTTCAATGTATTATTAACTTTTATAATAATTTTAAAGCTTTAAAACTGCTTCTAAATTAAATAAAATGCAGTAGTAGATCATTAAATATTGGCATAGGTTATATAGATTATATTCATTGTTAATATTGTACTGTAGTTTTACACATATACGAGTGCCAAATTTTATTTCTTAAAATTTCAAACCTCTTCAGCCTTTTGAGCTTGCTTATTCGCAGTTCTATGACAATAAACTTGCCTCATATGTTAACATATCTTTTATGCAATGTTATCAAATATATGATATATTATAACATTTTTCTATATTGATTTTTTAATAATTATTATTATTAAACAGCCTTTTTAAAATTTCAAGTTATGAATTCCTTCATTTGATCTTAGTAATGTTTGTATTATAATCAAAATTTTCGGAGAAAATACTCTTATCTCTTTACTTAAGCCAGCGTTTCACTGTCTACTGATGAATCACCGTTGGAATTACTGTCATTTTAACAAAATCAATAGTTAGCAATGTTTTTCATCAATCATTTTGGATATCAATCTCATTTTCATAGCAAATTAACAAACTGTTTTGAAAAGTTGAATAATTTCAAGGCTATCATAATTAATTTCATGACTGTTGTTAATTTGAAAAAAAAAAAAAGAAGAAAAAAAAAAGTTAAAATTGCTAATACAATTATAGCACTATAATTGAAAAAAAAATAAAATAAACATGTAACATACTGTAATTTTTTTTATGGTAACAAATTGAATAAAATTGTAATTTCTATACAGGTAGAATAAAAAAAAAAAAGGTATGCAAGGTATATAAAAAATAATGTTAGAAACTTCTAAAAATCATTATCTTAATGTTCCATTTCAAGCTTAAAATATATTTTTTTTTCCTTATCAACTGTTAAATTAATAATTACAGGGAAAATTGATGAAATCAAACCAAGACATAATAATGCTATTTATTTTTAAATACAGAATTCGACATGCCCTGATTTCTCCTAATGCAGGAGAATTACATCACTATAACAACAAACCCAAATAAAATTACAAAAATTGTAATAAGTACTTTAAGATAAACAACTAAGTAATTATTAGAACAAAATGTAATAATTGATCAGGTATTGTCTACTATATTCTAAAAAAAAAACAAAAAAATAATATAGGTTGACGTTTCCCATTTCAATAATTAAATCTTAATAATATTTATATAAACGATGTAACATACTGTAATTTTTTTATGGTAACAAATTGAATAAAATTGTAATTTCTATACAGGTAGAATAAAGAAAAAAAAAGTATGCAAGGTATAAAAAAGATAAATTATGTTAGAAACTTCTAAAAATCATTATCACAATTTTCCATGTCAAGCTTAAAATATCTACAGTAATAAAATAAAAGTCGCTTACATAATCTTATATGAGCTTAAATAAATAGTTAATTATACTTACATAAATACATTTGTATAGATATATTTTTAAAAAATTCTTCCGATAGATTCTATGTCTGATATAATACTGATGAAAATAAAAGTTATTTGAACAAAGGATTCGGTGTATTATCTTTCAGACAATTTATTGAAGCAATTATGAAATATAAAACTACGACATTGTTCTTCCATGTTAAGAGTTCAATAATTTACAAATATACATTGGTTGTTGCTTCATGTTATGGAAATATACAATTGAAGCACTTCATAAAAGACACCTAACAAACCTGTGAAATAAAAAAAAAAATTAATCACTAATTACACGACCAGGGCTAAGCCACAAGGGCGGCAATGTGTTTAGCTTGAATGTCAGGAAGTATGTAACGATTTTTTTGAGCTAAATGGCTCACCCAATTTTCAAGTCTAACATCTCAAATTATTCGTTGTGATCTCGTGAATGTTTTGAATATTTTCAGCTCAAGATATTAAATAAGTGTTGTGTTAAAAGCGTTTAATCTGTCCGTTTGAAGGTAAGACCTATTGTTAAGTTTTATAGCTCAAATTACTCTGTTTACTTAATTACTCAAATTACTTGTTTTGAAACATTGTGAGCTGAAAATACTGAACAAAAATTTCATTATATTGTAGGCATTTTCAGCTTGTTGATGTTTCTTATTGCATCATTTGTAAGTTCATGATCATATGGTAATAAATTATAAATAATTTAAAATTAAATTTAATTTGATAAAAACTAGACTATGGAAATAACTTTTATATCTTACAATCCTATTTTTCCTAAGAGACGGAATGTACTTGCATATCTACTTAAGCTCATAGGTGGATTGTTAGTGAAATTGTTGTCCATGAATATTGAATTTTGGTGTAGTAGTGGGAACTGGAAGGATCCACTACACATTATGACCCCCTGCAAGTACATTCCGTCCCATAGTGCATGTCAAAGTACAGAAAACTCCTTGCATCTGGCATGTAAACATACAGAAAGTAAAGTAATGTATTGAGTAAAGAAGAGTCATCATTTTTGTTTGGGTGTGGAAGGCACCTGACTTACACATCATGTTTCAATATTCATAGGCATCAACTTCAATAACAACCCTCCAATGCGCTTATAATAGATATGCAAGTAAATTCCGTCCCTTAGGACAAATAGGATTGTAAGATATAAAAGTTATTTCTGTGGTCAGGGTTTTAATTTTTATCAAATTAAATTTTATTTGATTGTAACAATTGTATATTCATAAAAAAAAAAAAGAAACAAAGCTATATTGAGGACATTGGTTAATATTTGGGGTTGCAAGATATTGTATAAAATTTTAGTTTGTTCCATATAGGAAGAGTGAAATCTCCCAGCTTGCTATCTATTTTCAAGATGGCTGTTTGGTGAAAATTTTGCCTCTGTTATAAACTAATTAGCTAACTAAGATACAACTTAGGTTTCATTTCCGACAAAAGAATACTGAGGTGCTACCTCAACTCCCTCTACCAGCACAACCTCTAAAATACTTCACAAAATAATTTTATTTTTAAAAAATAAAGATATAATCAATTTAGGTTACCTGATGTGCATTTGTCCTTTCCTTGAGTGCAGGACTAGAAGCACGACCTACAATTTTGGTTTTAGAAACTTTCAAGGGACTTGTTTCGTTTTCTTTGTCCCTCCGCTTATTCCTTAAGCTTGCTTCTTTCTGAGCTTCAAGAACTGATGCTCTCAGCATTGTATTCTCTGTGCGCAATTTATCAAGTTCCTAAAATCAAAGAGATGGTAGGCAAATAGTAACTTTGCTTAAAAAGTAACTTAGTAACTTAAAAAGTTCCAAAGAATTAATAATCATTATAATAAATAAGTCAATAATTATTTTAATACAAGTATAATATGAGGCTATTAGTTTCAAAACTGGCTCAATCCACTTATTTCAAAAAAAATATTTATTTAATTTTCCACATATTCTCAATGCACCTAGCAAAGTAGCATTGACCATATCAAATAGAATACAATCATGTTTTTGATGTCTCCTGTAAAATTTTTGAAAATAGATTGAGCCGGTTTTGGAACTAATTGCACATGTTTGTATCAAAACATAGACCTTTTATTTTATTTTATGAGTATGCACATTTTTACTTTCCCTTACCTCTATGTATATGAAATATACAGTAAGGGGAAGTATTGCGATCATGAAAATTTTCAAATTTGAGTTTTCAACGGAAGTATAATAGGTCTCTGAGTCCAAATAACCAAGTCTCGCAAAATGGTCTGTGTGTGTGAACAGCCTTGCTCAAAAATGAAAAGTTGTATGAAACTGAAATTATGTATGTAAGTTACAGTGATGTTACTGTAACTTTTTCAGCAAAATCGACTAACTAGAAATACCACTTTATATCATCGATTTTACACTTTTTTACTATTTTCTCAAAAATGGCTCGAACGATTTTCATGAACCTTGCCTCAATTATTCTCTGTAAAGCCCCTTAACTTCTGTTATTAGTAAAGATTATCATAAAAGGATCAGCTTATTTTAAAAGGACTACAAGACCCTAGTCTCCCACCAAGCCGCCAACCTGTTATCAACAATATGCTCTGTAATAATGTAATGTAAGAGTATAAAATTAGAAATTAACTTAATAATTTCTACTTTTATATTATTTAATGGAAACAATACAACTTCCATAGAAACTAAACTGAAACTTTTAAAATATATTTTCAGTTTGAGGAACCTAACATATATAGTGTGCAGAATTGTTGTAATAAAATTTTTTAAAAAACTATTTTATTGTACTTTTTTTTTTGGCAGTAAATTACAAATTATAAACCCTGAAAATTTCTTTAGTTCGTAATTAAAGAAATAAAATTTTTTTTGTTTTTTATTTTAACTTATCTAAATGTATGGTCAAATAATAATAAGAAATTAGATTATAGAACTAACAAATGTATGAGCATTATACTGTAGTATTAATTATTGTATAAGTTTTCTTAGTAAAATATTCCTTAAGATATGGGGTTCTAAGGTTCATTTAATCAATAGAAATTAATTTATCTACTCTGCTTCAAAGTAATTGATTTCAAATACATGATTTTTTTTAGATCTTTTCACCTTCATTCATAGCTAGGTGTTTAATGCAGTTAGTAATTTGGTGTGCCATGATGAATTGAAATCACTATTGGGCCATGAATAGTGGTGATGTCCTTTTTTCATTTACTGTGATGCAATTAATTTTGGATATATAATTTGTTTACATATTAGTGCTGGTGTTAAATATTATTAATAAAAAATTACCTAATTAATTAAATTAGTAGCTAATAAGTAACACAATAGTGAAGTGGAGTAGACCTTAGGATACTACAGTGTGTACAATATCGGTGAAATGCGTGTAAGGGTAGTAAGTAAATCATGGTGATAATACATTCAAGGAATTTGATTGTAGTGACTTGCTCAGGCGGTACAATAAATGTAGATCTTACAGTGAAATCATCAGATGCTTTATATAAATGATTCAGAGCTATTAGACATCTTATTTTTTGCCAAATAAACTAAGCTGGAAAATGAACTAACTCATATTGCAGTGAGTAAAAAGTATATTGTATTATAATATTACTTAAATAATGCATTAAAAAGATTGTTTTGTTAATATACAAAAAGGTCATTTACACACTGATAAAAAACTTTCAGTGTTAATAGGGCAAGTAAATACAAACCCAATAAATATTAAATTTGTATTGCATTTATTATTGTTTCTTTTTTGTTATTTCTTTGTCATGTCCCTCTGGCTATGGCACTATTTAATTTTACTTAAGCTTATTTACTACCTTATTAGTCATCTTAAATGAGCTTATCAAATTGGAACATAATTCTATGCATTTGTAAAAACAGGAAATTTGCTATAAAATATTAAAACTAGTAACTTTCTCCATTAGAAGTACGTTCATATTAGATGTCTGGTCTAATTTAAATATTTTTTAAATATCATATTTAAAATTATATGCGTCAACCTGTTACTTAAGGATTGGTAAGACCTAATTAATATTTATTGTACTTATAACTTCTAAATTTGATGTGAGCAAGTTTTGAATAAGCTTTATCTAGAGTTTATTTAGGGAAGGTATAAAGCTTGACTTGTAATAATAAAATGTTAAGATTACCGTTTTCAGTTCTGCTATTTGTTCTGTAAGATGTACTACATGCTTAATTTTCTGTTTATGATTGTGATGGCCAAGAGCCTTAGCATGAGCCAATTCAAGGGCACGTAGTTCCTTTTCAGTAGTAGCAGATTTCTTAAGGAGATCTGCTCTTTCACTCTCGTATTTCAGTAATTGTTCCTTAAATGGTCCAATAATACTTTCTAACTCTCGATTTCTGCATTCTAAGTCAGCTACAGTTGCTTCAACGGAAGTTGTTTTCATTGATTCCCTATAATTGTAATTATTTGAATTTAATAATATGTAATTATTTATAATAAAAATCTATAAGAATCAAACTTACTCATGAGACTGCTCTTTAAGTTTTTCCTTCTCATCGTGTAATACTGACAACTGATCTTTGAGAATTTTTATATCTTGCTCTAAATCAATAGCATATAACTTATATTCATTCTTTCTTTTTTCCATTGCACCCAATTTGTTATTCAAATCAGCATTTTTTTCTGAAATATCTTGCAGCTTATCTTCCGAATTTTTTTTTTCCGTTTCAGCAGCTATTAAGTCGGCTTCGGCAGCCTTTAACTTATATACTAAATCTTGTTCCTTAGCTTGTAGCTGATTAACAATTTTCTGTTTTTCTTCTAAAGTTTGTTGGAGCATCAAAACTTCATTTTCTACCTCTGTTTGAAATTCAGCTCTTAACTCATCAATTTTGTCATTTTTCATTTGTTTCAATTCATCTATCTGCTCTTGTTGTCTACTTATTTCATTTGTTAGCAACTCCATTTCCTCCTGTTGCTGTTTTATCATCTCCATGAGGTCTCTCTTTTCACCTTTCAGTTCATTTAGAGTATGAGACATTTTCTTTTTTTCAGTTTTGAGCTCTTCAACTTCCTTTTCACTGTCTTCAATTTCTCTATAAAGAGCTTCAATTTCATTACTGAAATCTACATTTTCCATTTTTAATTCTTCAATGTTTCCCTCGAGAATCCTCATTTTCCTCTTAAGAACTTCGATATTTTCAGTTTCTTTTAATTTGATTTCAAGATCCTCGATTGTTTTATCTAAAACAGCATTCTTATGTTTCACTTCATCAATAGTTTGTGTAAGTTCTGTGCATCTTTCCTTTTCAAGAACCAGTTCCGATATAAGCTCATCGACATATTTTTCATTGTCTCTTTGGGTGTCTCGAAGGTCTTTTTCCAATTCAGCTACTCTGTTAGTTTCAGTTTCATACAGCTTCTTCATTTTTTCATATTCCTCTGATACTTGGATCATATCGGCATTCTTCATTTCTATTTCAGTAGCCAATGATTCGCATTTATTGTCTTTTTCTCCAAGTTCATTCATTAATGAAACAAAGTGCTCTGTAACAGTTTGAACATAACTTTTACTCTCTGACAATTCAACAGAGAGTGATTCAATGTTCAAATCCTTTTCATTTATAATCTCTTCCATTTTTTTCAAATCAGCTTCTAAGTCTTCATTGATTTTTTTAAGGGAAGTAATTTGCTGGGTTGTTTTTTGGGCACAGTCAGTATAATGATCCAGTTTCAGAGTAAGGTCTTCTACAGCTTGTTCTTTCTCATGAACTGCCCCATATAAATCTTCAAGTTCGCTTTCAGTTTTCCATAATTTTGATTTGGTTTCCTCAAGAGAACGTTGGAGATTCGTAACTTCTTCAATTTTTTCTTTCATTTCTTTTTCTAAATCTGAATTTGTTAAGTACAAACTTTCAATTTCATTTTGTCGTTTGTCTTTTTCATACTGGAATTCTTCCTGAAGCTTTCTATAATCTTCATTTAATATACCATACAAATTTTTTTGAGCATTCATTTTTTCGTTGTACTCATCATCAAGCTCATTGAATTTCAGAGAAAGTTCCTTAATTTCCTCCTTATAGCTGGTGATTCTGCTTTGACACAACATTATGCATTCCGAAGTCTCAACTGCTTTATTTTTATAAAACTCCAGCTCTTTGAGAAGAGAATCAATTTGGTTCTGCCTCTCTTCTAAAAGAACTCTATATTTTTGAGTCTCTTCAGCAGCTTTTTTTTTATATTTGTCAACTTTTCCTAGCAAAATTTTTTCAACTTCTTTAACCTCAGCAACAATAGCAGTACGAAGATCTGATAAATTATTATTAAGTTGATTATTTTCATAAATTAAATTCCTGATTTGCTCTTCTAAAGCGTTGATGCGTAATTTCATTTCATTGCGTATTTCATTTTGTTTCTCGACTTCACTTTCACTTTCAAAAAGCCTCTGACTAAGTACATGAATTGTTTTAGAAGCTTCGTTTTGAATAATTTCATATTTATTACACTGCTTCTTTAATTTACCAATTTCATTTTCAAGCATATCAACTTTGTCTTGAAGTTCTACAATTAATATTTTTTGCTCTAGATTTATTACTTTTTGTGTCTCAAGTGATTCACATGCTTTGATATGTTCTTTCAGTTTATCTTCATGCACTTCATTACTTAATTTCAATGAATCTACGATTTCAATAGATTTTTTCTGAAGGTCCTCTTCAATAATTTTTAATTTATTAAGTACTTCTAATATTTGAGAATCAAAAAGTTTTACTTTTTCCTTAATAACATCACCAATTTCATTTATTTTTTCAACAAAATCGACTGTCTCATCCATTTGATTGTTTTCTACACCCATTTGGAATTCTTTTATTTTATTTTCCATCTTTTGTGTAATTAGATCCAAGTTTAATTCCGCAGCTGTTCTTACTCCTTCAATTTCATCTGAGCATTTTTGTTTCAAAGCTTTAATTTCAGAAGCATGATTGGCAAGCAGTTTATCTATTGTTTCTTTAGCTTCTTTCAGCTCTTTTTCTATTTGAATGTGTTTGTTTGACATTTCTTCGAGTGATATTTGTTTTTCAGCCAACTGTTCTTCCAGATTACTGTTAATAGCATTACAATTTATAATATTTTCTTCTAGAATACTAACATGACTTTTGAAGTCATTTAAACTCTTTTTATGACCTTCTCTTTCTTTTTCAAGTTCATTTTTGCTTTGTTCCAATTCTATACTCAGTCTATTGAAACTTGTTTCAAATTCAGATCTAAGATTATTTAATAAAATATCACTTGAATTCTCCATTTTCAACATAGACTTCTTTAATTCGGCTATTTCGTTCAAAAGAGAGGAAATTTCTTGTTCCTTTCCAAAAAGACAATAACCCTGTTCTTTTTCAGGTGTCTGTTCAAGTATGTTTTCTTTTTCTTGCCTGAAAAAATAAACAAATAATGAAATGCTTATTCAACTACTTATGAAATGATATTAAGTAGTGTAACTTATTACGTTAATTTATTCAGTTAACAAAATAATAGTGTCTAACGATGGAAAAAAAAACAAAATAAAAAAGGAAAATGAGACTGAAATAATAAGGATGATCCTTGAAGATTACCATAGAAAAGACAATCTATTTCTGCTCTTAGGAAATATGTACAATGCTAGAAATTAACTACTTTAATCTTAATTAATTGCTTTTCAAAATTTTTTGAACTATCTAATTAAAAAAATAATTGTGTGATTATTTTTATGTATGAATCGTGAATAAATACTAAACTTACATGAAAATGTCATTCAATTTCTTTTTTGTTTTTAACCCAGTAGTACTTATTCTTCGGTTTTGAGAAGTTTCAATAGCTGATCTAGGAGTTGCGAAAACCCTCTTTTTTGGCATTTGGGGCTGAAAACAAATTATACAAGATTAATTTTAAAAGAGGACTACCATTAGGATTAATTTAGCTTAAAGTTATATTTAAAATGCCAAACAGACCCATTTGTCAGACTTAACTTAAAAATCAGTATTTTAAGTTGTAAATTTTTATAATATTTATTCTATTTGATAAATGTATGTTTTCAAAAATAATACTGAATGCCAGAAATTGCAATGCATTTTGTAAAATGTTGAAAAATACCTATCTATAAAAGAATAAATAACATTAATAGTAAATACTATGTACTTAACAATATAAAACTTAATATGTAAACTTTATTTCATCTGACACAATATTATAGCCTAAAAGAGTAAAGTTAAAAAAATGTTTGAGTCTTTGTCAAATTTTGCCAAAGAAGGAATTAAAACTGAAGATGATTATTAAATCTAATAAACCATTTAAAAGGTATTAAAAATATCTGCTTTCTAGTAGCATTC
Organism: Rhaphigaster nebulosa; assembly: GCA_948150685.1. Taxonomy (NCBI): domain Eukaryota; kingdom Metazoa; phylum Arthropoda; class Insecta; order Hemiptera; family Pentatomidae; genus Rhaphigaster; species Rhaphigaster nebulosa. The sequence goes on from OX411306.1 coordinate 163,058,942, forward strand.
CTAGAAAATTTAAAATAGACAACTAATTAAGAAGAAGATGGTTGGAATACAGTCAAGAAAAAACAAAAAGTAAGGTATAATGCTGCTTCAATGTGTGCCAAAGGTTTGGCCTAAGTTAAAGCCTTCATCAGAGTAAGCAAAACAAGATACAACCATTAAATAAAATAAGAAATTCCTACTATATTTCTTCTTCTTTTCTTTGACGGTTGTATCTTATTTTACTAATGAAGAATATTTTTATCAATGGGTCAAAAAAAAAATATACAATGGAAAGATATTTGAAATTTTACTAAAATAGAGTCTGTGTTAGAAAACTATATTTGTCCTAGCTTCTAAGAAAAAAAGAAAGATTCCACAGTGTACAAAATGCCATCACAAAATCCTATTACAACCACCAGCCTCCTAATAATTACTATGGAATGTCACATAAGAGCTCCACTGGCAAGAAAACAAGAAACGCTCCCGTCATGAAGCTTAACCTTTTAACTACATGCAAGACCCTTGAAGTAGAGTAGGAAAACCAAATTTCAGCTGACAGCTGTCGAATCACCAAGCTTGGAATATGGCCAGCTCAGCTGAGCCTTCTTCAAAAGCATTAGATGCCCCATAGAACATGATCAGCCATAACCAGAGTAGAGCCTCAAACAATAGAACCGAATGAAGAAGCTCAAACACGACTTATTCTTCACCCTTATTATTTTCATATTTCACACAAATGGGGAACCGTAACCCTAGTAGCACTTCTAGTAGGGTCAACTTGAGGACCAGCAAGTTATCAGCAGATATTCCCACATTAAACAATTTAAACACTCTCATACAGCATCTTTTTAGCTACATGAACCATCTGCGAAAAATAACTCAGATTATATTCCTCACCTATGTCTGCTAAAAGGATCTAAATGAGAGATCTACTAAGCCAATCACATTAACTAACCAAAATAATGCTAAAAGGATGTGTCATCGGCTATTGTCTCCACATCATCATCAACATGCTTTATGTTATCATTGCGCTCATTCTTTGGTTGTGATATTAATGGAGGTAACAAGAACAGAAAAAAAAAAAGAACAAAAAGATAACAAGGAGATATGATCATAGGTAAGGGCTTCACTTGAGCATTTTGTTTGAAATAATCTAATCCAACACAGATGTATTTTTTTTTTTTAATTTTATAAGTAGGTATAGATATTTATTTTTTTTATTAACATTAGAACTGGTATACCAATCATTATTTATATGACAGCACATTTGAGATTCTTAAAATATAACTTTTTAATGTTGATAATTCTACTAATTATTAGATTCAATAAATTTCAATAAGGTAAGAGCAATATTAATCAAAAGAATCGGGTCCAACATAATATCATATTTTATATTCTACTTGTTTAAATGAAAATAAACAAATTAATAAAAAATGTGGAATACTTACGGTTCTGAAGACAATTTGGCTGTGAGCATGAGAAGAACACCTGGAGCATGCTGAGTCCAAGCTCTCAGTGGACCCATTGATTGATCCACATCCCATACCTGTCTTCTTCTCATTGAATCTTTTGCTCTTGTCAATCGTAACTCCAATCACTCTCTTTTCAAATTTTGGATCGTACTTGCCAGGAGGAGGTGCACATGCTGGAAATAAAAAAACATAAATTTTATTGTAGAAATGATAGAAAACGCCATAACAATAATACCATAAAATATTTTTTCAATGGAGGTTTTAACATTTTTATAAAATTATAGTTTTCGGAATAATTTATTTATTTTTTTTACTTATTTGACTGTGGAAGGTAGAAGTAAGGCTGGTTGTGAACATTTTTTTTATTTACTTAATTTATAACTTTGAAGGTCTTAGAATTAAGTCGTAAACAAAAAAAAAAAAAGAAAAGTTCAGGTATGAAGTAAGCTACCATTCACGTTTTGCTCGAAAAAAAACTATTCCGAAAGATAGTTATTCCAATTTTTTTTTTTTAAATAGAGAACCTAATTGAAAATTCTTGTATTATTTTTAATAAAACAGAAAAAACAAAATCAAAACCTATAGTTCCCAGAAAAAGTAACGTTATAAAAGCCTTTCGCACTTGATCACGTATGATTTAACTGCTTTTAGAAGAAATCCTTTTACTTCATGATAATCTAGTACAAAAAATCAGTTGAAGAAAAAAAAAAAGAAAGAACAATTAGAAAACGGGCTCCTACGCCTCAATTCATTGGAGATTTTACAATGCTATTGCTTTCTATTACATAATCAGTGGCTTACACGGAGGGAGGATTGGAGGATATATTTCTCCTCCCCCTCTCCCCCCTAATGTACGAAAAAAATAAAGTTTGAATTTTAAATAATATTTTTAATAATTTTTAGCGATAATTTTTTATCCAATTTTCATTCTTATTCTTAAAACTCCCATTTTGGTGATTATAGACATTTAGATTATTACTAGCCTTCTTATTATTAAATTTTCCATCCTCCCCCGAAAAAATTCTTCGTACGCACCTGTACATTATTATCCAAAAAGCATTTGGGTGATACAAAATTCTCCGATTTTGTGTTCCTCGGCTTTAAAAGGTGCATTTTATTTGAGAATACATCAGCAGATGTTAAAAGTGCTTGGGCGAGCATAAGTTGAGAAACCATACTTCATCCGATGGAAAAAATATTACTATAAATACTGAAAACACAATAGGTATATTTTGTAATACTACTATTATGCAATTCTATTTCTGGTACGCAAAAGGATTCCCACCTTTACAATGGGTCAGGGAGGCAGGCCCCAGTACGGTACGATTCAAGGGTGGGTCTATTCATCGGGAACAACGATTTTCCCACTGCCCAATCAGCACCATGTTTCATAAGAAATCATCTCAGTTGTATTTTTTAAAATGACCAAGTATTATTATTGACATATTTTATTTGAGGATATAATTGGCAAATGAAAATATAATTTGTGCCAAAGGGATTGAATTTTCTTTTCGATCTCACTTTCTCACTCACAGGGGGAAGCTACGGACGTGACATCACCGATTTCAATGTAACTTTTTTTAGTGATACTAGGTCGAAAAATATTTGACAAGTGTCCGAGGATTCTAGCAAATACGCCCTAGGAGCTGAGAAAAAAATTATTTTATATGATTACAACAATTTTTTATATTATAGTTTTCTGCCTTTGATCTACATGTATTTCAAGATTCTCATGTACCAATCGATTTATATTTTTGTGTAAAATAAGAAAAAAAATATTGCCGATTGATTGTATTAAATATACAAAAAAATAAAGACTCTTCTAGTAACATAGGCCCCAAAAAAATCTTTAATCAGAATTACGATCAAGGAATGCCTTGATTGGTGCTATTGATGATCATTAAGGATTTTTTGATGCTGCCTTCACCATTTTAACATTATATTGGATGTCGAAATCCAAGAATCACTCACTTAACATTATTAAGTAATATATTAACAATATTAAAATCATTACATTAAAATATTTAGCAGTGCATTTATAACCATATCATTTGCTTCGAGATAATATAAAAAATTATAAAATAATTTAAGGACATGCTCTATCTCAAAAAGATACATAAAATAAATACCTTAATAAATACAAAATAAAAAAATAACTATAGATAAAATAATTTGTTCAATTGGAAGAAGAGTGCAGCGAAGATTTTAGTTTTTTCTTGAAAACCTTCCATTGACTTGTATTTCATTGAAAATAAATATCAGATTTTTAGTTCCAGTATTTACCGCAATAAAAAATTATTGTTAGTTTAGCTATTATATACTATACTATTATATAGTTTACTAGTCAAATATAATGACTGTAATCTTTATAAAGATAATACTAAATTATTTTTAATGTTTTAATGATATTATTCTTATTTTATTTCAATATTTCTTTCAGATTCGCGATCGTGATATTTCACTCTTTTGTTTTCGTATTAGAATTGTATTTTCAGATAACAAAAGCACAAGCAGAGCCCTTCTTATTCTAAATTGAAAATAATTAAAAATTATATGAGATCAACGATGAGTCAGGATCGACTAGCAGATTGGCACTGCTTTCAATTGAAAATAAACGAGCTAAAGAAATTGAATTTTCTAATATCGTTGATATTTTGATATTGGAAAAAGACATATATATGGTCCGGTCTATACGGTTTCGCAATATCAGAAGTTTAATAATTAGACTGGCCCGCAAGTTCGTGTAATCAATTAATCATAAGCAATGCAAGTTTATACATTGTCTATATAAATTTATGGAATTAAAAAGGTAATATAAAATAACTATTAGATTTCTTTTATTTTTTTCATCATCATTATGATTTCCATCAACTTATTAGGTATAGGATCTTGCTTCTGATATTTTCCATTCCAAATGCATATTTGCTTATTAACATTTTAATTGTATTGCTAGTTATTTCGACTGTATAGTCAAAAATGTAAAATAACTTCTTTGGATTTATGGAGTTATAAGATAATTTTAGTGTGCAATGGATAGAACACATTATTATTATGTCCACGTTTCACCGCGAGGCTAGAGTACAGTTCCGTGGGACATTGGTTGAAATTCATTGAAAACTTAAAATTTTGAAGTTTGATTGCAATAGTGACAAACTGACATCGTTTTACCGTCATGCTCAACCTTTTCAAAGTTATTGTCGCGTATATAATACCTTCATATCAGATTATAGTTGAAGGAAGGAAAATTACCTTGTTTTTCTTTAGAGAAGTATTTCCGCCTTTCCACTTACTTTTCCCCTCATAACTCGTGAATGGATGAATGGATATTCACGGTTTAAAAATTTTCAGACTATTTAGAGAAAGGGTGAAAGGAAAACGAGTTAAGAAACATCCCACTTTCTTTCGCTTTTTCTATTATATTTTGTTAAGGGAAGAATGGATTTTCGCGGTTCATACTATTTTTCAACTTTCTAGAGGTAGAAAAATTCGAAAATTTTTTTTCACTTGTTTTCTTTTTGTGTTACTTCAAAACTGTCGGGATATGGTTCGAATTGTGAAAATCCATTAAGCTGTTCACGAGATATAAGAGAAAAAGCGAATGAAAAGTCGGAAAAATGTCCACACCCATTTTCATTTTAGCCTACCTCTAAATCTTCGGAAAATCGTTTGATCAGCGAAACTAGCTAGTTTACCTATATTTTTTGCCTCAGCCTAATGGTATTTGCTGGGCAGAATTAGACACTGCCAGTGAATTCGAAGACGGCTCAAAACATGTTTTTTTTTTTAACTATGTAGAATTATTCCCACGCTTCAAACGGTTGTAATCAATTTTATTCCAATAAGCAAATCGCCCGAAAAACTAATCAGCTCCTGTTATTAAAAAAGGTTTGAACTTCTATAAAAAGTTTTTAGATCTTGCCTCATCCTGCCAACTTGCTTGTAATTGAGGATTCGAAAAGCCTTTTACGTTAAACTTAGAATGACTTTGATTGCTTTTATTTATTTAATTATTTTTCTTAGCATATTCGGATTTTCATCAACCCACTTTTTTTACAAAGCAACGCATATTGCACTATATTGAACAAATTACGAACATATAGTTAACAAACTACTAGTTGCAAGAATGTAGTTTTAAACAATCAACGAAAATATTGAAAAAATATTTTTTATGATTATTTAGTTATATTTCACTATAATAATATGTCGTTTATAACTAGTTAAAAATAATGTAATATCTTAACAATACAATATTTGCAATACTATATACATTGATAACGAAAATATTTTTATAATCTTTATTTTAAATGAAATAATTATTATTTAAACAAAAATTGCTTAGAGATATTATGAGAAATTATATCTCATAATATTTATTATTATTTACAAAAGGAAAATACACCAATCTAAATAATGAAATGGTTACCATGTTTCAAAATATTAGTAATACCGAATGTAATATTATACTTTTGATAGTCAACGAAAAAGTTGAAATATTTAGAGTATTGTTCAACTTTACTAGTTCCAATAGATCTAATCAAGTCTATGATTGAAAATAGACAGATTAGAAACATATTAAATAAATGATGTAATAAATAATATCATCTGCACTAACTTAACTTTTAAACACAAATTTTAGAGCGCGTAGAATTAATTTAATTCATCATTACAAAAAAAATAACATTTCATTAGTGCCTTTCATTGCATTCATGTTCTCAAGAAAATGGTTTGAATTCAAATTCTGCACTCTCAAACAGTGGCGTAAGTGGAATCGAGGGGATATACCCACTCCGAAATTTTTTAAAAATATGTTTTTTACGCCCACCAATATAAGTTGTAATTTTAACCGTAATTTTTTATCAAATTTTCATTCTTCTGGCTATTATAGACACTTAAATGATTACTTGTCTTCTTTATATTAAATCTCCCCGAAAAAAAAATTCTGCGCACTCACCTGCTCTCAAACACATAAACTGAGAAACTTTGAGCCATCCACTAGAATTTTCCGAGTAAGTTAGAGCCGATGTCAAAGGAACTCCACCCCACTTTGCGCCTGGCACTCCCAGCATACGCCCGATCGCCGTCCTACATTTTAAGTTCTATCCTTAAAACTTGTCGGAGAGTTTCTAAAAGAATAGACTATAGCTGATGAACGTGTCGCATTAATTAACAAACAATTCACTAAGATGTGTTCACAGCGTCAAACAGACGTTTTGTACCGCATAATTTTCTCAGATAAATGGTTTACCCTAAAAGAGCCTCCATCTTTGTTGTCAACGCCAAGACCTAGCCTGGTATGAACTATGCAATGGTTATTATCGTAGAAGACAACTTCGCGAATTCGACTTGTCGGACAAACTACAGATTGAAAGATTTTAGTTGGATAATTTCAGATTTTTAATTATATTATTATTTCTAATTGTTTTACAAAAGTAAATACGGTTTGATATTACTGCAAGCCAGAACATTATTTTCAATATATTATAGAAATAATTCTATAATAAACTTATGGAATGCATAAGCATTCCATAAGTTTATTATCAATAGACAGCCCCGAGTTGACGCCATGCTTATGAACCTACATCGTGAAAGGGATTTAAAACCGGATTATATTTTTTTATCTGGGGAGATGACCGAAAGGGGTTACTAACAGAATGATAAGACCTTTTTCACACGTGCAAAGCGAGTTTGGCGACATGCTCAGGGACAACATTCAGGTGCAATCGCAGGATTAAGCTTTCTTTATATTGTTGGGTATTTTATAGGAAAGATATAAAATTAACTTTAGAAAGTATGAAATTAAAATTGTTTCAGAATGAAACTTTAAAAGATTAATTCACGATTTTCTAACAAATATAAATACTGAATTTCGTAAATAAATGAAACATTATGTATAGAAGCCCATAGGTAGGATTTATAAAAGTATACAATTATAAAATTTACTTTTATGAACACACCATATTTCCAAAATAAACATTCAAATTGAAAAACTTTAGTGAAGTATATTTGAAATTAAGAAAAATGTCATTAATTATTCTTCAATCAAATGTCATTAGAACTTCTATTAGTATTGAATTCCCTCTGATGTAATAAAAATGGAATTCTTTCCTATTTATGTGGGAATCGCTATGTTTCGAAATTCGTAATTTTTTGTAGTTTTTAAGAATATATCACACAACTAGTATCCTTTTCCTGTCCAGAGTGAATCAAATCTAACTTTTTTTCGAAAACCTTAAAACGTTCTATTATTTCTGTAAAATATAATACTATAAAAATTTAAAAAAAAAAAATGTAAAGAAAGTTCCGATACCATTTCTGTTTTTTTTTTGCAATGATGAAGCACAAATGATAAGTTTACTCAACAAAAGATAAGATTTGGAGGGCATTGTACCTGCATTCAACAATCTGGAATCGACGAAACTGTAGAGCCCTTTGGACTTACCTTGTTATTGTTGCATTATTGTCATTCTTATTAAGATTGTTAGATGTTGTGCATTGATATTATTATTAAAATTAATATTCTGTACTCTGTGCTTCTGTCACAATCGCCACCGGTCATATAATTTTTTGAAAATTAATCGAGATCCGGATCGAGAAAATTTTTGGAATTAAAGCACCAATTATAATTTTTTGATTAATTTCACGAATATTCAAATATTGAATATTCACGAATATTCAAATATTGAATTACCATTTTAGCGATGGTAATTGAAATAATTATTAATGAAATACTAAATGAAATTTTTATTATAAATTTTTAAAATTAAACAGAAGAAACAGGTCTCAACCCAACCTGATGCCTGGTTCCTTATATTAAGTGAATTAATAGTGAAAATGGAGGAAAGTAATTTTAAAAGCACACTAATGACAATGACAATAATAATAAAACGCGGATAATAATCAAACTTGAAAAAGAATGAGTCACTGAACATCTTTTGCAATGGCGCGGCAGCTAATGCAGAGAGTCCCATGAATAAATTTCGGCCTTCTCATCTAGGCTGGGATAGGGTGCTAACTGGTGGATAGCCCGCCCTACTTGCGGTAGGCACATAAGGGAGAGCGACATTTGAGGTCCTTGTTTACTGGGTTTACATAACAACCGAAAATATAATGAGCGCTGAACCGACGAATAAAGGTCTAATTGGCAGGACCGAGATGTAGACGAGAGAATTATCTTTTATCTTATATCATCAAGTCTGATTTAGAAGGTTTAGGATTTGATGGGCTTCAACCGAGGAATGTTGCTGAAGATAGCGCTGCCGTACATTTATCAACAACAACAACATTTATCCATTTCAATTAGTCGCGGTAGGGGTCAGCGCAGGTTGTTTAGTCAGTTATTCTTATCAAAATCTATTCGCGTTTTGTAATTCAATTTAATCTTCTCCACATATCCTGTAAAAGTAGCTAATTCATTAGTATTAATTGCCATAAAGAATTGTAACATTCATAAATACCGCTTGCATTTATATGTACAATTATCATTACAATGATATGTACAATATCATTATACATATCATGATATGTACAATGGTACTAAATAATATCATAATGCCAATGGTTCTGTGGAGACCTATGCTATTATAATGCGGCTGCCCAGAGTATAGCAACATATTGATCTGCCCAACACTGTATTTAAATCAGGTTACTTTAGGCTCCAAACAAAGCCTTCAATCTCTCGAACAGCAGTTAGTAATTAACTGGCCAACGTTTCGTCAATTCAGGCATCATCAGGACTGATAACCTGATAACCACATACAGACTAGAGATAGTATATTACACTTCAACAGTCTAATTCATACTAACAAATATAGAAATCACATCGCAGTTGAATTCAACAAAGAATAAGATCCGCTGTTGAAGTCGGATATACTCAGGGAAGTTGCCATGGGAGGGACACAGAGAGGGAAAGGGTTTCATCCCCCCAATAAATTTAAAACAAATATCAATAACCTTTTGAGTTAAGAAATTGGGATTTTATCGATACAATGCTATGTTTGAATAGAATAAAAAATTATTGTGTTCAAGTATCAACATTCGCAACAAGTGTCAACAGGTCAAAGAAAAGTTCAAATAAGTATAATAAATATAAATAAAAGAATAGGGGAAAATTACAATATTTCATAATATAGTTGGGAAAATTGAAATATTTTATATAGTTGGGAAATTCATTCAAAAATTGTTGGGAAATGTTTGTAGCAACGTCTCTGGTTACACTATCTCTTGTCCTTATTGATGTGGTTATGTCGTTTTTCTTCCTAGAATGGTTAGTTAATAACTGCTGTTTTAGAGACTTAAGACTTTGTTTGGAATCTTCCAATGATTATTTAATTATATCTGTTGTCTCTCTTTTTGAATTTTTTTCTCTCATTTGCATTACATTTCAAAGATATTTGAATTAATTCTAATAGTTGGGTCAGGATTCTCAACTCCTTCATGCCACGCTTCCCAGGACCGCCCATCCTGGATCGGCAGCTCAACCGCCCTCGCTATCGGCCCCTTAATGAGGCATTGTCATATCGCCTGCGACAGGATGAAATATCAGAGAGATCCTGGACTCCGGGAGCAGGTTCCCGAGATAGCCGGTTGGAGAGGTGAAGATAAATCTGGCGGAGAGGAAGAGGCAGGGACCCTCCTCAGCTGAGGGCCCATTGTGTCCCCCTCACAGCTGCCGACCGTTAGCCTAATCCCCCTCCTCGGGGCCAACTGTTGCGCTCAAATATCATTAATTACGTCACTCTTTTCAATTTACGCTACCTACTGGTAGTTAGTCCACTGGTCGGTAGCCGCCGGTCAGCTGATGACAAAAAAGAACGGGTTATGCCGGAGAGATTCGCCGAAAATTATTGTCAACGCAAGAGGGCGACATGACAAATAATTTTTTTTCTGCGTCAAGGGCTTGAGGAAGAACCAACTGATGAAAATCACTGTATCGATGATACCTTCACAGATAAACAAGACAACTAATTTATATCAAACCAAAGTTTAGGACAAATGTTCCATGCGGGAGGATCTTCGACACCAAATCTACAGTTACATCAATATTGTTAAACAAAATCAGTAAGCAATTGATTTGTCAATTATGGCGATGACTGTAAATGGTAAACTCTAATTCATACTTAAAACATACGTAATTCTAACTCGTCTCACTTAACAAACGTTAATCATCCAAAGAAAAATTAAGTTTTGGATTGCTGCCTTTTGGAAATGGTAGACTTTATCTACTGTTGAACCCATTTAAATTTCGACAATAGTAAGATATAGAAATTCGTTAAAAACTAATTACTCAATAATTGTAACGAAATAACTGTTTCGCGTTTAGACTTTTGAACTTTATCGAAAGTCATCAGAGGGTCCATTTTATATCCGTTTCATGACCTCTAGAACACGACATATATATACACATATCTATATACTGATTATGATCTCAAATGAAACTACTTCAGAGACAGTTTACCCCTTTTGCGAAAAAACTGAAGTTTGTAAGGGAGTTTTCAATCGTTTCTTGTAAACCCTGTATATGTATATATTTTTGCTAATTTGGGCATAGGCATTTGAAAATTTGGCATACATGGAAGAAAAAACCCCATAGAAATGGGAATAATTTCAGTCAAAATTTTCGGTAAACTTACCTAACTTACCTGTTTTTTCACGATTTTTAAGGTTTTGCGCGCATCTACAGCCCCTCGAAATTTATTTAAAGGCTTGAAAATTTGTATGAAAATTAAATTTTTGTTAGAGAAATGCCATTTGGGGGTCTCAACATTTGTTTCCCATAACCCTTGGCTTTTAAAGTTTTGTGCACGTCTAATTCTCCTCCAAATTGATTTAGAGGATTGATAATTTATTCATATGTGAATTGAGTTAGTGTTCAATTAGGTGCCTTTTTGAGATCTTAACTTTTTTCGATATTTTGATATTTTAAATTTTTTCTATTTTAGTGAAAATACGATGTTAGTGCCCCGCAGATCTGCCGCCCACGCATTCTTTATTTATTTGTTTGTGTTTAGTTCGTCTTTTTTGAACGAATGTTCACAACTATGTTTTAATATAAAATATGTATTTAAATATTTTTTTTTGTAATTCGTAATGGCTGTTACCCAGTGGCGGATCCACAAGGGGAGAAAAAGGGAAAATTCCCCCTTCAAAACTAACCACCGAGAAAAAAAAATACGGGTAATTTAAAAATATCTTCTTGTACCAATGCTCGTCTGTAACTATGATAGATTATCAATCATTAGGTCGGAGGAAAATCAACCTTGGCTCACCTTGTCAGAAATCGATTCTAGAAAATGTCAAATGTAATTGTATAATTGCCAATTGTAATTAAGTTTTTTATTAATTTAAATAAAATAAGTGTTTTAAACTTATATCGTTTTATTAGTTTTTAAACCTGATTAAAACTCAAAACTTATTTATACAGTCCAGTGGTTATGTCACTGGACTCCTATAAATGTATTCCCTACTCAAGGTCAAAATAGTTATAATTGTTTTAAACTGCATCATTTGTCATTGGACTGAGATATCCGGTCAGTCACTTCAGACACACCAAAACACAATATAATTTTACATATAATCCTTCCCTTATAAATATGCATGGAAAATTAAAAATGATTGGCGCCTCAAAGGAAGATTATAGGCAAACGTTAAAAAATGTATGGCATAATCCCGGCCTGCATAACGAGTATTCCAAATTCTGTGGTCATCTAGATAACAGAGCCGGAAGAACTAGAGAAGACTAGGAAGGAATGTGAAGAGAACACTTGCCTTATATGAATTTAGAATCCACAGAATTTAGAGAGCGGCAAACCTTGAGAGAAATTTTATTTTTAGATTAAGTAAATCTCTGGAGCAGAGATCTACTACATTAATAGAGATCAACCACGCTAGGAGTGCCTTCACTGGGAGGTTTCTCCATCCACGCCAATCCCTAAGAGGAGGTTTTCCAAAGATGAAATCACATATATGCCAAAAGGGATTTGCAGTAATTTTCAGATAAATACTTCTTTATCTTAAAAGAAAAAGAAGTAAAAAATTATTGTTGATATTGATCTTAATTCAATCAATGTTAATGTTAGGAATTGATGTTATTTATTTCGAAATATGTTACCTACAATACTGTTATAAAACTATTGACTTTTATTGTAGATGGGGAAGGTGAAAGAAGGAGCGGCAAAATTGCCACTCCCCTTGCAAAAATCCTAGTTCCCGCCATGCCCTGATAGTCTCCATCCTCTCTCCTCCCTAAAAACTACCTCTGAATCCGTCTATGCCAATAGTGTAGCTCATCGATTATACAACTTGATTATAATTTGTTTCCATTAATTATGATGGTTCTAATAGGTCTCAGCGCAAAGCAAGCGGGTCATTTAAATTCACAAGAAACAGGTATGTTTCTTTCCAAAGTGTAGGTCGAGTTTTTTACTGACGTTATAGAGCACAGAAAACCACTATAATCCTTTTATTTGATATACTCACTTTCTAAATTTAAAGTCACACATTTGAACATCAAAGTCACTGAAAATCGAAAAATAAACATTTCTTATTTAATAATCAACTTATCTGTTGAGTTAAAAAGTACATATATATATATATTTTTTTTTATAGCGATAACAAAATTTATATAAAAACGTGAACTTTCGTCTGTGAAATTCCTTTACCACCACAACTCGTGGAGGGTTTTGGGCTCAGTACTTTGTAAGGACCGTATTGCTTCTATGCCAACGGTTGTGCAAGCAGATGATTCGACCGAGATCACTTTCAACCGTCAGGGTTTTTCCCCAATTAGGCTGGGTGAATACCAGAAGGGCCTCCCGATCCCACAGTGCCGATCCACGGCTAATAACAGAATAAAGAATTATCTGCCACAGCCAGTCTCGAACCCAGGATTTAAAGATTAGTAGCACCCTACCCACTCAGCTACCCCACTCCCATTTTCGTAGAGATGTCTTTCTAATTTTGACAACGATTAATTAAAAAAATAAATAAAAAACCTTTTCTTTCTTTGGCGCCTTTTAAATACTCCCTTATCCTAATATTAGGTTTCTGTTGGAGGTTTAACAAACAATTTATAAAAATTATAATATTTATATCATAAATGTTCTAAAACAATATCCTTTCTGTAAAATCAAAAAAGAAAACTCACATGAAGTCCGGAAATTTAGTAACCAAACCACCATTTCCTACGTATTCAATCCAATGGATATATAAAAACGATTTTTTGGGACGAAGCCTCGATAAAATTGTAGGTGAAAGTATTATTTCAAGAATTATAAAATAATTACCACAAGCATAGATAGTGAAAGAATTTTTCAAATGGAATTTGACCCTAAGAAATCATCTGAGCCGAGGGTATAGAAAAGGAAGTTAATTAATGTAAAAAATTTCTGTTTTTGATAATGTCTTACCGAGAAGTAACCAACAAATCAAAATAAAACGAAAACAAATCGTGACCCAAAAACCCGATGTCGGACCCTATACTCCTAAACCAGCTTCCGCCTATTGTGAGGACCTTGGGCGATCACCATATATACGACTTCTGATGGCAAGAATCTTGAGAGCATCTCTGCAACACCATCTAGCCAGCTTAGCTTTAATCTTCCAAGCTGATTGAAGATGAGATCCGTCAACAACCGATTAGATATCTGCATATGCTTCACCCAGTCAACGCAGGCCGTCGTATTTTCAAGACCTGTACTACGTTTATCTCTTGAAAGAGAAAATAAACTTCTTGATCGGAGCGACCACGCTAAACTTGTTAACTCCTGACTACAACAGAAATCCGAAGGAAAATCTTCCTTCAGAATGTTCACTATCATTGTTAATCTTTTATGTAGTCCAACTTTGAGGCCCATAACAAAGTATCAACCAGACAAGTTTTTATTCAGATGAACTTCCTCTATATCATGTTGCATCTGGGATGACACCTAAGGTCAAAATATATTTCTATGTCAGGACCATTATCCTGCGTTACCGGAGAGCTGAGATCCCGAAATTCCGTACCCTTATCAAATTCATAGGGATCCATCATGGTGGTTCTTCTAAGGCTGCCACTTTTCCAGAAACAATTGACTGCGTTTTTCCTTCATTAATATGGCTCTTTGCCGCATTAGCAAGCGCAACGAGGGCTTCAATAATTGTTTGTAGCGGCTAAAGTTGTTAATATAACCTTTTCTAGAATATCAATGTCTTTCATAGCTTGCAATATTTCTGCACGATTAATGGTTTCATATGCTGCCTTGTAGTCTATGAAGAGATGGTCAGACTTCATATAGTATTCCTGGCCTCATTCGAGAATTATTCAGAGGGAAATTTGATCTCTAACCTACAGGCAGAGGTCTCCCTTTCCATGCACAATAGTAACTTTTCGGATAACTCTATAGTTAGGGCAGAGACAGACAGTTTTATTACAAAAACGAATAAAACTCTAAAAATCTCATATGATTGGTTTCGATTAAATAAAATTATCGTTAGATGATGTATTATACATTGATTGTCCCAACCTCCTAAGGAATATATTTGAAGTGACCGGAAGGTAGAGGAGCGAGTACTAATTATTCATGGGGTAAAATATGTAAATAGCTAAAATCTAACTCCTATAAACAAAAAATAATAAAATACGAAATTTATTAAAAATAACTGAGAGCGTTAGTTTAATAAACATTTTTGGAGTTGTGCCAATAAGTTGCACAACCCGCTGAAAACAGTTTTCTGAACAAATATACATTATAAAAGGCAGAGTTGGTTGTGAGGGATGAAAGCTGTGTCAATAGCCACCCTGAATATAGTGACGTGAGTAACGAAAAGCTTTTCATTTGTGAGACGCATTGTGACCGCAGAAGGTAACGTGGCCTTGGGTGTTCCATTATTCCAGCTATTACGGTAGGGGTGTACTCGGCCAATGGCGGGGGCCGCAAGGGCATATTAAGTCTTTGCCAGAGCCAGGTCAGAAAAAGAAACCCTTTCCTTCAACACACTTTTGATAGCCTATTTTAAATATTTATAAATCCGATAGTTAATAAGCACAATACCCACTCTAATTTCTTAATTCCGTGCTATCTCCAAAACTTTTTAAATTTATACAGGGTGTCCTTTTTAGATGGCCCGTCTGAATTTCTCTTGAACCGATAACGTTATAAAAAAAATAAAAAATACGTATTTAATATTTTTCAGTTTAGTTTAAAATTTAGACCTGTTTTTGACCTGTTTTAGTATTCAAATAAAAATCTATGCCTTCCGATACATCATTTTTGAAACGGATTTTTGAAACTGAATTCAATGTTGAAAAATTGGTCAATAAATTACAAAGTTATGGTACAAAGTTTAAAAAAAATAATGCATTTTGTTAGCTATTTTTAATAATAAAAAAAATCCATACTACATACAACCAGAGTTTGGTGAACCTACTTTGGTGAACATGTTCGAACTGCCTACCCTCTTCTACGATGTAAAGGTTGGCTCTTCTTAGTCACTCTTCGCTGGTGCTCAGTGCGATGTACTGACTGGACGGATCGACAAGCATTTTCCACTCTTTACTACAGTTCTTCAACTGATGTTGCAGAGTTATGATTGGCATAAACGCTGCCAATCATATTATTTCTGTTTTTTCACTACATCTTTAAAATAAACCTTTATTATGAATTACAGCTAAAAATATAACAAACACGATGTGACCTAATTAATTCCTGTGTAACAAAAAAAAAATGTAAAGGCAATTTAAAAGAATTAATACTGAAACAAACAAAATGTATTTGTACCATAACGTTGTAATTTATTGACCAATTTAAAATCTGGTTTCACCATTGAATTCAGTTTAAAAAATCCGTTAAAATGATGTATCGGAAGGCATAGGTTTCTATTTGAAATTTTAAAGTTGTACTGAATCTAAGAGACCCCGTTTATTTTTTTTTCAAAAACAGGTCTAAATTTTAAACTAGACTGAAAAATATTAAATACGTATTTTTTATTTTTTTTATAACGTAATCGGTTCAAGAGAAATTCAGCCGGGCCATCTAAAAATGACATCTAAAAAGGACACCTATATATATAGGTATTCATTAATCACTTAATAGTTTACGCATGATATTTACATGCATGATTTTTAATATAGTAATATATGAATATGTATATTTAATAATTTATGAATGTATGTATCATACGTAATACGTGATTGATGAATAGGTTCAAATGTATATGCACATTATGCGAATTTAATACATTGCATGTTTATATTTACGTCAAACATTTTATTTTTATTTAGTTAATGACAATAATATGAACTAATTGACAGTGCAAATGATTGCCGAGTGAATGTTTTCTCATGGTTTAATAAAAAAAAATTCAATTCTATTTGATTTTTTGTGGATTTTAAATTAATTTTATATTTTTTGCCAGCAAGATATCATATTGTTTGAATTATATAGTGCATTTTTTACACGTTCGCCTTCTCCCCTATTGCACAATTATAACCTAAAATGTTGGGATTCAAATACCTCTAGTCCCCGTACAATTCGCAGTTTTTTCCTGATAGACATTCGTTGACAGTGGTTTGGATTCCTGTCTTACCTATTTGGACTACCTATTTACTTACCTATTTGGATTCCTGTCTGACCTATTCTGAAAAACATTAGGAAATCAAATCCGATATAGAGCCTTATAAAGAGCCTTATTTTTTTTTTTTTTTAGCGTTCCCCTAAAGAGAATTTCTGAATCTACCCCTACTTAGAACTCACGATAACGGAAGGATTGGAAAGTTGACTTCTTTATAATCGGGTTTCTTGGGTTCCTTTTCACACTGCTCTATTAATAGTGCTTATTTTATTAAATATATCATCTTCCTTTTCCAAGCTGCAGGACATCAATTTGTAATGGAACGGAACTCAAATAAAATAAAATAATCGCGGAATGTCATTAAACTTGACTTGTTCATTTACCGGATTTTTTTCATGGCAAAGGAAGTTAAAAAAATAATATAAATACCTTTACTTTATATTTAGGTAGGTCTTACCTAACTTAAATAAGCAATTTCAGTTACGTACAAACTTACATTTTGGAGGCCTGCTTAACACCTACACACACACAGATTGTTTTGCTGATTCGAAACTTTTCAGGGTCTCAATACTTCTTCTTAGAATATATTTCATACATAGGTAAGTGTAAGTAACAGCAATAAATATTTTTTTTGATAAAATAAAATTGAAACTAAACTATCTTGATTTGTTTATTTGATTAATTTGCCAGGAAGGATTCAATTAAAAAACATTTATATTTCTTATGAGTTCATAATTTGATTAATAAATTCCTTTAATGGGAAATAATCAAGTTCTAGATTTTCTTTTAAATATAAACAACTAATAGTAAAATTAGTAACATTATTAAACTCTTTCTCGTGTTTCCATTAGGCAGAATGAGTTTCAAAATATAAAATAACTACTCATTTTATTATGAAACAAATCTTCTTTTGTTTAGGATGAAAATATGGAGGATATAATATAAAATTATTCCAAAAATTAAAATTTTCTTTTTCTTAAGTGGAAGGGGAAGAGGGTCACTGCAACCACCAAAAGATCTGAGGTTTAATAGTCTTCTGAACCAGACACAAACAGTTAAATTGACTCTAGAAAATAATACAAGAGAATATGGAATAGAGTGAGAATGACAGGGATTCAAGTGAGTGCAGATCTCATATCATCCTTGACGATAATGGATAATCGAGGAACACCAGCTGTACTAGTTTGTAGATTCGAGGGCTCAAAACTGGAGGGCCAATCCTATCACTCAGACAAGGCCGCATCTCACGAAGAAGACAAAAGGACTCAGGAGGGTAGTATTAGGAAAGAATTTTCCTAATAAAAAATAATTGTAGGGATTCCATTTTACCAGGATAATGATAAGACGGGGATTGAACATGAACATGAATCAGTAAGAATTATACTATAACTACGCAAATAAATTTTAAAAGAAAGTTTTAGGCGGCAGTTTTTATTTTTTTTTTTCTTCACGGTATTGCGTCGTTCAATTAATTAAGGCTGATTGGTCTAAGACAAAAGTAATTATATTAGATTACATTTCATTTGGAGGGATACCGTTAAGATATATGCATTTAAATTTTGGAAGCCATAATAATAATAAAATGGTAATTTCTATATATTACATAACAATGAATAAGATGCCCGAAAATGATTACACAATAAAAACTAAGCGATCCGTCTGATGAATCGTACTTCATGAATGAAGACTAAGAAGTATTAATTAATGTAAATTAACGACAATTTTTTAAAAGAAGATATCAAGCAAGTGGTTTGTCAAAAAAACAAATATTTGTTTTGCACAATATTATTAAAATTTCTAAAAAAAGTTTAATCAGGATGTATCAATTAAAATTTGCATATATAATGTAAACGGAAATAGCCCTTCTGGATCGGAAGCTTTATCTAACCAGTAGCTTCCGGTGGAGGGGAATTCTAGAACTTTCGACCGTTGGGAATGTTTCTCTGTTCCCCCGCGGATATTCAGCTACCATGCCAGCCAACATCAGGATACTATCCAGAGGTGCCTGGCCAGATACTACCCACTTAACATTGTATAGCATTATACATATTATAAGTAGTAACAATTTTTACATTTTATTCTTACACAGTTAGACAGAATCCGATAAAAAATATTAACAAACTAAATAGTGCTGTGTGACTCAGAGAATTGGACCCTCAGCCGTTTCTGCTTTTATCTGAAGAAAATTACGGCTGAGGCTCATCGAATGCTCTCAAATACTTGCGGCGATGTTGCGCTTAGTGAACGAACGTGTTGTGAGTGGTTACAACGCTTCAAGCGCAAGGATTTTGACGTCGATCGCCGGCATGGCGGTGGAAGAGAGAAAATTTTCCAAGAATCCGAATTAGAGGCGATACTTGATGAAGACTCCTGCCAAAAACAAGAAAAATTAGCAGACTCATTGGAAGTGCATCAACAAGTCATTTCGAAACGCCTCGAGGCCATGGGGTTGGAAATTGGGTTCTGACCGTTGTTGGATGGCGTTTCTTTACTAGTGAACAGCTGCTTCAAAGACAGAATCGGAAGGGGTTTCCACTTAGCATTGGGGCAGACGAAGAAAAACAGGTCCACTACGAGAATCCGAAACGCAGAAATGCAGAAAATCTAGTGGAATGTGCTGCTGTTATGTTGGCAGATGTGCAAGCTTGCTGATAGACATTTTTGACCTATCTATTTCGACCACCACCTACCATTGCAGCCGTCTATCTAAAAACAGCGGAAGCAAAGTTATATACCAAATATATATATATATATATATATATATATATATATATATATATACCAAATATATATATATATATATATATATATATATATATATATATATATATATATAAAATGTATATATATATAAAATGTACACATATAAAATCAAGGAAAAACAAGGTCTTGGAAAGTAATAAAAAATTATATGTAGGCAAAGTTATAGCAGTTGATTTCTAAGAAGATTTTATAATCCTAAAATAGGAAGAACTTTTTGCTAGTCAAATCAAATGGGTTCGTACCGACCAATGCCGCGAAGGGCCCTTGACAGCTGAGCTTGCAATTAGCTATAAAACCTCAAATAAAAGGCAAATGCTTGAGAAAATGTCTCTGGAAAAAGATCAGCTGCTATCAGGGCCGAATTTACCACCAGGCCGTTTTTACCAATCGTTCGGCTTAAAAGGAAAAAGTTTGAAGGTTTGGTTATATCAAGTTAAGACTCTTTCTTGTTCATTCCAATCGGACGATGGCTAAACATTTATTTTTCTAATAAGTTTACTGCTAAAATAGTTCTCAGCCTTTGGAACAGGCTGATAACCAATTGAGATAGAACCAAAAAAAAAAAAAAGTACAGAATAGAAATTTTGATTGATATATTTCATAGTCTTACCGATCTTTTCATATTTCTTAGTTTCGAACAACAAAATACACCATATTTACTGTTACTTGGTATCAAGCAACTTTGGCGATGAGCCTAAAATTGATGCATCAAAACGAAGATCTATGCAAGCAAATAAAACAATAAGATAAAACCAAAAATTTCAAACATTAAAAAGTTTGATATATCTGTAATAGGATATTTAAAATCCTAAGTGTTTCTATTAATCGATCTAAAACATAAATTGATTAAATTTTAAATTTATTTTTCTTATCGCCTGACAATCTCAGGATGTTGAATACAGTTTAATATTCTGAGCTGTGAAACTTTTAATCATCCGGTCTAGTATGTTTGGCATTTAAATTTGAGAGAGTGAGAGGGCTGGAGTGAGTGAAGTCATGTTTTGATGTTGTATTCAATCCGATATTTAGTTGCAATGAAATTTCGGAAGCAAGGTGTAAATATTTATAAGATCTCAATATAATTCTCGATAACGATACAAAAAAAAATGTATAACTTATTTACTCTTACACCCATATAAAGGTTGAAGTTTTTTGGCGTTGTTACCTGGTAGGATTAGATGCCGTTGTACGATGGGCTCTCAATAATCAAAGATACTTTATAGATTTAAAATATTAAGTGAAATTTTTCGAAATTCACTTTGGACAGAATGTGACTTGCGCGATCTTTTCATAAGAAATTTTGTATCAAACTTGAGTAATATTATATGGTAAAACTGTAGCTATTCTCTAACCTGGATCTATTTTATCCATTTGATGCTACTGCATCCTGCCATCGTTTTAGGACTGGTTGAGGTTGTTTTAGGAATGGATTTGGCGATATTAACAGGTGGCTTAATCTGTAAAACTTGGTCTTCACCAACCTGATCTTCTAGGAATAATGGTATAGCGTCATGTGCCTGTCGAGAGTAACCCCTAAGTACATGGTCCGACTACTATATTAGTAAGGTAAATTTCATGAATATATGATACCTATTAATTTAATATATTAAAAGAATTAGTAAACTCTAAAAGACATTCAACAGGGCTGTGTAAGAAAAATGGCTCTATTGGTGGGGAACTGGAAGCCCTAATTATCGGCTGAAGGACGGTTCTTCCCGTTCCGGAAATGTTAAAGAACCGGAACAAAGGATCAGCTGCCCCCCATCCTCCCTGTAAAAACTGAACCCTGTCATTGGGCAGCTGTTAACGGTTCGAATGAATTTCGATGAGGATTTTATATGATTTCTAAATATATTGGCCAGTAAAAGGGTCAAAGACTAAGTCAAAGAGTCCCTTCCTATACCCTTTGTTTCGTGACGAATACTGCTTTAATGCCAGAAATTAGTCTATTCTTGGCTTTTATAAAAATTCAAATGTAGAGAAATACTAAGTAGGTAGAGGTATCGCTGTTTTACTTTTTGTTCCCAAAATTCAACTAGTACTTGGATTATGAATCAAACGAATTTTTCAAACCTCTTAGTTGAAATCAAAGACAAAACCTTGTAATTTTAAGTCATAGGGAACGTCGCGCTATCATAAATCGAAAATGAATTGAGGCTTTTCAAGATAGCAAATGAAAACGATGTTCCCATGTTATTGGATTAATATCCCATATTAATAAGATATATCCGTTGTAAAAACGTGGATACAGGTTAACCATCCATGATAATTCTTTCAGTAAAGAAGTTTCAGAACGAAAATAAAAGTTCAGCCAATTATAAATGATTGATCAGCTGAAAAAAAAAAGAAGTAAAATGCTAGCGAAAGTGGAAGTAATTATTAAATTATATTTAAGTTGTATTTGGTAACAGTTCAGTCTACTATGGTATATATGAAGGGGTATTGTTTATCTCAGGTTCATTACAGACTGGATTGGAATATAATATTACACATTAACAATTAAA
Organism: Rhaphigaster nebulosa; assembly: GCA_948150685.1. Lineage (NCBI taxonomy): Eukaryota > Metazoa > Arthropoda > Insecta > Hemiptera > Pentatomidae > Rhaphigaster > Rhaphigaster nebulosa. The sequence goes on from OX411306.1 coordinate 163,081,206, forward strand.
TCAAAGGTAAGTATATTTTTTTCACTTACTTAAATATAAAATATATAATAACGGAAAATATTGTGATTGAGAAAAATTTCTAATCCTAGTTTTCAACTGAAATATACGTTTTAAGGTCCCCTCAGTCCAAATAACCAAGTCTTGTTAAATGGTCAGTGTGTGTATGTGGTATATATATATATATATATATATATATATATATATATATATATATATATATATATATATATATATATATTATATATATATATATATATATATATATATATATATATATATATATATATATATATATATATTATATATATATTTAGCTCAAAAATGAACAGTTGTACGAAATGGAAATTACGTATTTAAGCCGGGTATATGTTTGGGATGTTACACTACATTTTCGTCAAAATCGACTTACCAGAAGTGCTGCTTTATATCATTGATTTTACACTTGTTTGCAGTTTTACTCGAAAAAAGTTTTAACGATTTTTATCAAACTCGTTATTATCGTATCAATATGCAATTAAATGGTTTTTCACATCAGCTAGGTGTTATACTCATTGAAATGACTGGGTCCGATAGGACTTCAATGCCAAATTTCAAAAATGACTTCCTCTAAAGTACCTTAAATTTAGTTTATTTGAAATAATTAACCGTATCTCTTTGTTAGTGGTAACAAAAATAGATAAATACAAACTATGAAAGAATTTCATAATTTACTAAAGCAGACATTTTTTTTCGGAAATAAGAATGGATATATAGATGTATAACATAAAAAGCTAAAGATTTTAGAAAAATTAATGTCTAATATATAAAGCCGTTGAAGGCAATGGAGAGTGACGAAATACTTAGGTGATTTTTGTAGCTAATAACTTCTACTTTTAAATTATTGAATGTAATCCCAACGGAATTTCCCTGGAAACTAAATACAAAATTTTAAAATTTATTTTCAACCTAACAAACCGAAAACAAATAGTGAAATTGTCGTACTGCAATTGTTTAAAAAAAGCTATTTAATTACACTTTTGTGAGAGAAAACGTGAAGAGCAGAAGCATGCTGAAAATATTTCAAGCAGTGCTTGTGGGAATTCTACAGAATTATGTTAAAAATGGATAATTCTTGTAGAGTGGTAAGAGAAAGTTCTGTGATAAGCGCACCACAATAAATTTATTTAAAACAAGCTAACAATACACGAACCATTCATGATGAACGACTAACATTTATTAATTCACCTTTTTATTTGTTTGGTTTTACTAAAGCAAAGTAAACGGATGTTTATTTATACTTCATCAATTTTTTGAGTTAGGCTAGATATATAACAATTGGGAGGTAAACACTATTGATGAAAGCAACAGTTATTTGCAATTTATTGGAGTCGGCAAGTTAGCGTTTAATTAATATTAATTAGGAAATCTTATTCAGTACGTTTATAGATAATGTCTATTAATTTAAATTTTAGGAAATTTGACAGGTACCATGTTGATAGTAGAATAATGTAAATTATGAATATTATAGAATTTTAAATATCTTTAAAAAAATGATATAGACATTTTAACTAATTGCAAGACAGGTATTACAGAAGAATCCACACAAATTTTCCTGAACTGGCTAAAATTATAAAGCAAAATTACTAGTAATTTTTAAGTAAAATCGTTTTGAAATCCGGTACATGTAATAAAAAATTGATTTTCGCGTTTTTAACATTAGGAATCGTAACGTTTACCTGCTGCATTATATCGTGACTACGTTTCAGTCGTATTAATTTCAATAATTGACATCAAATATTATTTTTAACCAACCACAACTTTCAACATTTATGCTTATATATGTTAAAAATATACCCCTCGTTTCACCAAAATATTCGGCAGGTTTCGAGATTAAAACATCATTCCGATTAATGCAATTACTAAACAAATTAAACTTTGTTAAGCATGATTACGTTTCTACTATATATTATACAACTTTATAATATAAATGTTACTCGTACTGTAACATGGCTTGATTTTGGGTTCTTAAAGACGATAGTAAAATGAATATCACGTAAGATTCAGAATGAAATCTTCTGTAATTTAGTTAAATATTCAAACATTCCGATTAATATTTGTCGGATTTTGTTTACATATTTACATAGTAGTATATATTAGTTTACACGTGGATAGCACATCTATTATAGCTGATTAAAATATACCCTCAGTCTCTTTAAACACAAGAATACAAAATAACTTGATAAGTAATCAGTGATAATACGTACTCATTTCTTCGTTGAATCGCAGAATTTTCGCTTTGGGGAAAGACATCTTGACTCCTTTTCGTTCCTATCGTGTATCAAATAAAAAATATAAATAAAATCACAGAGTTGACACTACCCAAGACCCTAATCCAACGATGACCCAAACGCGGGGAGATTCTTCTTGCTTCTGCTAGCCTCGAGTCCGGCGGGCTCGTGTAGTAACGGCTTTTTACGAACGAGCCAATGGGAGAGCTCTATACTGAGGAGTGGGGGCAATCGGCTCTGGGCTTTTAAATCGTAGCTTGTTTACATTCGTCTTTGATCTCGTTATCTAGTTCATTTCCTTTGCTATTTTCACATTTCTTTATTTTTGATAATAGTTCTTAGTAATCACTTTGTTTTTATCAATTCGTTATTAAAATTTTAAATATTTAACAGTTGTTTAACGAATATGTTCATATGTAACGACGTATTAAATTTTTTTTCTCGATCCTAATGAAATAGAAAAAATCAAATCAAATAATTTTATTTTTATTTTACAATCTTCTTCAAAAAGTCTATTTAAAAAATAATAATCGTCTTGGATGGTTTGGAATTCAGAGCCTGATGAACTTACCATAGCTCATAATTATTTAAGTTAAGCATGATATTATTCTAGTCTACTTATTTCATTTTTTATCTTTCTTGTTTTGTATCTTTGTTCCATCAAGTCACTTTTAAAAATAATTTTCGAATGACGTTACCGTTGAAGAAATGCGTTTGTTTTTCTTATCAATCACATAAAATACTTTTCTTCTGTAGATTAGCTAAGTTTGGATACTCAGGAAGCTGGTTTACTGTTTCTTTTTTAAATAATGCATTTGAAATAGGTAATTTATATTTGCTAATAGACTAAATCAAGTAGTCTATTAAGAAAATTATTATAAGATTTTACAAATAACAATAATAATTAAATTCATCATCATCATCATCATCAATTATCTCTGTGGTATTGCATCACTGCAGTGGGAGAGTGAGAAAATTAAAATAATAATGGAAATTTAATTACAAAAATCGCTATAGAAGGATAAAAATTATAGCAAGGCTATGTTTAATCCGAAATTGAAAATTGATGGTTCACTAATAATAAACGATATATATATTTTTTTTTTCAAGTGGTCAATTCTTGTATTTAGTATCGATATTGGCTGACACGTTGTCATAATAAAGATTTAAGGAATTGTCCTTGACCATGAAAATAAAATTTATTTGAACAAAAAAAAAATTATGTGCTTGTTGTGATGATAAATTGGATGCTAAATATTTTTTCAACATTTTAGTCAAAACCATCAATGCATTTGTGTTAACTTTTTGATTTCAATTAGACATAATAAGATAATTTCCCTCTTCGATCTCTCCTAAATGACCAAGGCAGCTTCTAAAGTAAAAAAATCAGTAAATATCCTGGTAGACCAGGAACGGAGGCCAAAATACGTGTCTGATTTCAAGAAAATTTAGATAGTCTAGGCCGAAAGTACTCTCACCATAGGCCAGAAGTATGAACGTCTGCCATCCTAGATCGGTTGCTATCCAATTTTTTAGTTCAACGAATTTGTCATTTTCGTCACTTTTTTCAAATTTTCCTCAGTAACACTCTTCCAGTGCATCTTAGGTAAAACTTGGACATTACCAATTCTAAATAGCGTTAAATTTTCTGCAAGTTTGATCTGTAATAATTTTTAAAATTTAAACAGCTACTCAGATACGGAGGCATAAACATGAACAAAATGTCTAGAAAACGCAAACAGTGCAAACCTTGATAACTATTTTTTAGTGCCGACCTTGATAACTATTTTTTAGTGCCAAATGCATGATAATCAGACTTGTAATTGAATTGAATTGAATAATTGAATTTCCTACAAGATCCATACAAAATATTTAAAATTAATCTCAACAGACACAAAGAAATATTGAAATAACAATTTACTTTCTCTTGGATTGTTATTTCAAAATCACTTGGCCTGTATTGAGAGTAATTTGGAATATTTTGTGTGAATTTGTAGGAAATTAAATAATTTTCAAGATTAATAATATGCATATTCACTGAATTACACTTGAAAATAGTTAGTTATTAAGACGAAACTTCTGAATATCAAACTTTTTTTGTTTTCGTGGCATTTTTCAGATGTTTACGATCCCGTATCTCAATTATTTATTATTATTATTATCTCCATTGAGTCCTAGAGGAGCAGAGGGCACCTACAAGTGCGTTCCATTCCTTTCGTTTTGCTGCAATCACTTTCGTCTCTTGCCAAGTATTGCAGTTCCGGCCCAGGTCCTTTTGCACCGATCTGCGCCCCGTCTCTCTTGGTAGCCACTCTTCTTTTTGCCCTCTGGGGATTCCATTGAAGAGCTTCTTTCTCGATGGCACTATCTGGTTTCCTTTAAGTGTGTCCTATATACCTCCATTTCTTTTTTCTTATTTCCAGGCGTACTGTAAGCTGCGTACTGTGTACTCCACAGCTCCTCGTTCCAGATCCTCTCTGGCCACCAGATACCCAGGATTCGTCCAAACAGCGATTGATGAAGGTCTGAAGGGAGGGGGCAATGGTTTCGGTCACTTTCTATTTTTCGTATCCATAGAGTAAAACTGACTTTAACTTGGTGTTGAATAGCCTTATTTTTGTTTTCTTGGACAGTTTCTTGTTCTTCCATATTGGATACAGCTGAACCATTAGCTTTTTTGATACGGCTTAAGGCATCTTCAAACGAGCCCTCTTCTTTAGTGACCACGCTTCCCAACTAGACGAATTGTTCCACCTGATCTACGGCCTTTTCCTCCAGAACAAGCAAGTGGTTTCCGACATCGCTCTTTCACTCGCATTTCTGTTGTTTTATCGATGTTGATCCGCAGTCCAACTTCCGCTAGATGTTGATCGCATCTTACTTGTCCTGAAGATCGCTGAACCGCTGTGCTAGAAGACAAAGGTCACCGGCGTAGTCGAGATCCTCCAGCCTCTCTCTTAGACCCCACTGGATTTCGCGTCTTCTTCTCCCAAACGTAGCTCTCATGATGCCATCGACAAAAACTATGAAGAGAGTTGAAGAAAGCACACAACCTTCTTTTACACTGATGTCGGTTTTAATTGAGTATCTCAATAGATGCTTCAAATTTAAAAAAAAAAATATTACATATAAAACTTGCTGAAAATTTAACGTTCTTTGACATTGATAATGACGAAGTTTTACCAAAATTACAGAATAAGGAAAATCTGAAATATCACTTGACGTCTGTTTGAGAGTAGTTACGGATATTTTTTATGAATCTTGTAGGAAATTTAATCCTCTACACGATTTGTTATTATACATTTTGCAGTTAAAAAAAGTAATTAAAGAATTATTGAAAATCTGACATTTTACTTTTTGCTGATGACTACGCCTCCGTATCTCAGTAGTTGTTCAAATTTACAGATCAAATTTGCAGAAAATGTAACGCTATTTAGAAATGGTACTGTCCAAGTTTTATCATAACCATTGGAAGCGTGTTACTGAGGAAAAACTGAAAAAAGTGATGATAATGACGAAATCGATAACATATAATATTGGATAGCAACCGATCTAGGGTGGCAGACGTTCATACTTCCAGCCTATAGTGAGAGTACTTTCGGCCTAAACGATCTAAATTTTCTCGAAATCAAACACGTATTTTGGCCTCAGTGTGGGTTCTGTTTTGTGATTCTATACTATCCAAAAGCCAAGGTGAAATTTTGTTTCCTATTTTAAGAAAACTTCTAGTCATACATTCTTAAACTATCCACACACAGCATTCGCTTTAAACTTGTCTGCCAGCTCAAAGTGAGAGCGTTTTAAAATGTTAAGCTTCGAAAGAGAGTAAAAATATATAAAAATTGCATTGTTTGAAGATGATATGTTTCAAGCATACATGAAACTAACATCCATAAGATGCCAAAAAAAAAAAAAAAAATGTCTGCCGATATCAGTAGTGGGCGTCGCACCGACAGTTTCAAACAATGTGATTGATACGTAGCAAGCCAATGGATGCGGTTAGTTAAAATTTACAACAAATAAATAATATAAGTGTCGATATTCTTTGTATGGTGGTACAGGAAAGATGAATAGAATTTTAAAAAAAAACTTCAATAAATACTCCATTTTAACAAGTTTTATTTATAACAAGTTTATTGTTTCGAAAATTGGAAATGAGTTGTATTTCCAGCCAGTTAGTTGTATTTCTTCATTGACCACACCCCCAACCAAGCTTCCTACATATATTTTCCATACTATACTCTCACCGTTTTGAAATAAGTAAATGGAATGAGAATATATTAATTTGATGACTTGATTCGATTGTTCTATCTCTACCGGTTTAAATTAGTCAAAAAGAAAGTAAATTAAACAAATACGAATGATTCGAAGATTTATTTTGTAAAAAAAACAGGAGGTAAAAGCAATCGAATTCACTTATTAACAGCTTTGAATATTTAAAACTCATACTTCAGAGTTTTTGCTCACAATGGTAATTCAACTGTAATGGTAATTCCAAGTGCGGATGCTCGGCAAAAAATACAATTAAAAAAAACGGAATCTCTATATCGAAGAACTTCAGCAGTAATAGTAAATAGAAATGCGCATTGATTAGATACCAAACTCGAAAATATTGTTGAAAACTTAATAAACGGTAACGATACCAAAAAATCTGGTCCGCGCATCACACAAATTTCTCTTACCACTCTGTCATAAATTGCTATCCATTTTCTAAAATATTTTTGAGGAATTCATCTAAACACTACTTGAAATATTTCCAGCAGCATGTATTTCTTTACGTCTTTTCTCACCAAAGCACAACCAAATATTTTTTTTAACAATTAGTTCTACACTTCTGTGTAATTGTACAAATTGTACACTTCTGTGTACTATTGAACTAATAGTACTTCATTATATATTATTGGTTTTTTAAGTTGAAAATAAATTTTAAATGTTTCCATTTGGTTTCTATTGAAATTCCATTTAGTTTCCATGGAAATAATTATTTTCCATTAAAAAATATCAAAGTAGAAATTATTAACTTTAAAGATTAAAGTTTGTGATTTTTTCGTCACTCCATTACGTTTTACGACTTTACATGTTGGATAATAATTTTTCTAAAATCTTTAGGTTTCCAACAGTATATTAAACGTCTAAATTACTAATCTTATTTCCGGAAATTTGTTTTCCACCTGAGAAAATATTTTTCCTTTAGTTAATTTTCAAATTCTTTCATGCTTGATATTTATTCATTTTTTATTACTATTAACAATGAGAGATGGTTAATTATTCCAAATAAACAAAATTTGCAAAAAAACAAAGGTGCTTTAGAGGAAGGCATTTTGAAAATTCGGCATTTAATAAGCCCTGCCAAACTATTTCAATGAGGTTAATACCTATATCATATTCATGACCATTTAAATTGTACATTGATATAACGAGTTTAATCATTTTTAAAAGCCTTTTTCGAAAAAATTGTAACATTTGTAAAATCCATGATGAAATGTGGCACTTCCGGATAATTGATTTCAGCGAAAATGTTGCTGTAATATCTGAGACATATTAGTACCTTAAATACGTAATTTACTTTTCGTTTTTGAGGTAGGCTGTTCACATGCACATACACAGACACAGAAAGACAGACAAACAAACTCACACGCGCATCCGCAGACCATTTTGGAGACTTGGTTATTTGGACTCAGGGGACGTTCAAACGTGTATTTCCGTTTAAAACTCGATTTTAAGACCATTTCCAATTTTTTTTTCGATACATCTTGAGTGGGAATCGATAAAGATGGTGTTTATGTCCCATAATCAATTGAGACCTAAATTTCGAATTTTGGGGATTTAAGCCTTTTTCAAAAAACGATGTCGATATGATTCATATATAGGTAACTGAAAGGAAAAAGTGTGAACTTTAATGGTAATTCGAGTGCCCACTTTATTCCCTCCGGTTTTATGGTTCCGACTCTGTGGCCGTGGAGAAAATACTGTTTTTTTAAGAAGTCAAGAATAACATCAGGTATTTCTGGTAAATTATATAATAATTAATTGAAATAACATTGAAAAAAAGTATTTTTAATTAATTAGTACATTTTTTGTATGTTTATAAGTTGCTCAATTCATTGAGTAGATTTTGCTCCAAATTTTCACCTGTCAAGAGATTTGGGATTACAATATCACTTTTTTCGCTCAATTAATATCTGATTAATTAATCTTCAATCTTCAACTTCCTCATATTTGAATTGATTTTTTTCCTAATAATAATTTAACCAAACTGAAAATTGACCTCATTATCAATTGTAGGAAACGTTAATTATTATTATTCTAATTTTTTTTTATAATAAAAAATAAAATACCAACGAGGAAAAATTGTGCTTAAAATTGAAATAATGAAATATCTGTTATTTTGTTTGTATTATAAATTTTTAAGTTTATAAAAATGTTAATCATAATATGACAATAATAGTACAATAAAAAAAAACCGGCATATCATTAGGAATCCTCTCCGATCCGGGCAAATATTTACCAACAAAGTAATAAAGAAGTATCTAAGAAAAAAAGTGGAGAGGCAATTTTTTACGAAGCTTATTTTCCCATTGTTAGTAAAACATGGCACGAGACGGTAAGATTTTTTTGGGCTTTACCTGATTGATAACTATAAACCAGCTAGAAACTTTCGTTTAGGATTTGCTTAAATTTAAAGTGTTTACAGACCGATATTATTTTGGTCCAAGCTGGCCTGGTAGAATAATGATACCTTCAAAACATTGTTTGAGAATGTTTTTTATCTAGTTCAGAAAAATGCTCACTGGCCCAAGGTTTGAATGAGTTAACCTGGTGCCGTGGCCTGGCAGCCGAAGGGGACCCTCTCTTGAAAGAGGGGATAAAAAAAAATGGGTCTTTGTGATCACTACAGTAGATTTTATTTATTCTTTTCTAACTTGAGAAATTATTGCCAATCATATTATTCTGAAATTAACATATCAATTCACTGAATAAAGCTCTTACGCAGAGGACGTAAAACAAAGAATTATATGTTTCTCTATTTACTTCCCGAGTCAACAGAGGATTGTATTTTATATCTCGTGGTGACGGAGCTTTTGATTTTTAAAGAACTTTTTTAAATATTTTTATTTAGCAGGATTAGGAATCGATTCATGTTTTATGGCTTACCAATGATATAATTTATTGATGTTGAAATTGCTGTCAATTTTACAACATGCTGTCCCGTGTTATTTGCATGTTTTCTCGTCCATTGTATTAAATTATCAAAAACACCAATGAATTAGTTCTTAAAGAATATTTTGAACTTTCAAATTTTAAAATGCTTTCATACAAGTATTTTCTTAAAACTTTTTTTATTTTGGGTCTCCCATTTCATTAAATATGTCCACCCGAATTTTCATCGAGTTCAATTAGGCAGTTTTAGAAAAGCGATGATGTTTTAAGATAATTTTGGCTTCTAATCAATGAAATTGTAGTTAAAAGTATACCCTTTGCAAATGAAAAAAATTACACCAAACTAATACTGGTAATATCCTCGCATGATATATATATATATATATATATATATATATATATATATATATATATATATATATATATATATATATATATATATATATATATATATATATATATTTCAAGATATTTTTCCGCTGAATATGACTGATCAAAGTATATTTGTTAGTTGGTCTGATTGATTAATATGTTCAGAGAATAATTTCAAAATTCAAAAGAATTCAAAGAAACAAGCCAAAAGAAGCAAAATTTATATTAAAATAAATAGAATCACGAAAAAAAAGGTTCTGACCATGTATAATGTTTTCTGTTACCAGGGCCAGGACTAGGAGAGGGGAGAGGGACTAAGGGGAGAGTTGCCTCTGGCAGCAGAATTCAGATGTCGGCAAACTTTGAGCGTAATTTTATTTTTAGGTTAAGTAAAACCATTAGTTTCTGCTTTTAGATTTTTTTTTACCATAATTCAGTCAATAAAATGAGTTAATGTAATGAGATGATAATAATTATTTCGAAATATACTAACTGAAATACTGTTATAAGACTGTTGACTTTTATTAGGGATGGAGAGAGGGGAAAGAAGAGGTATACAAAATTAAGTTTATTATGACCTTCAAGTAAAGTACCCTTTTCGGCTATACAATTTTAACCAAAATCTAGTAAATACATTTATATCGATATAAAAGTCCTATTTACCAAATTTGAGATATTTTACATTATATTTTAATATAATTTTTGATGAAAGTCTAAAATGACCTTCAAGTAAAGTACCACTTCCGGTAATCATGTAGTGATCAAAAAGGGAGATTCACAACTAGATTTTTCGTCAATCATAAATACAAAATTTTAGCTTTCTACGGCTAACCGTTTTTGAGTTATAGGAGATACGCACGTACGAACAGACGTCATGACGAAACTAGTCAAAATGGATTCAGGGATGGTCAAAATGGATATTTCCGTTGAAATCTGAAAACCGCAAATTTTCGCGATTACAATACTTCCTTTACTTCGTACAAGGAAGTAAAAATGGAGTGGGTCGAATGTCGCGAGTTTTGTCAGTTTGTTCGCGAGTATGAACCCCGAAAAGCAGCAAACCAGTTAAACTGCTATGTATGGGGTTTAAACAAAAATGTTCATGCTTATTTAATATGCAATTCTTATTAATTTGATTACTGGAACAAGTACTTCAACTTTGAAAAAAATGATGCTAAAATTATTAAGTGATGGTCTGAACGAGGATATAGAGAGGGCAAGCAGGATTTTGCCGCCTCTTCTTTCATCACGCCCTCCAATCAAAGTCAACTGTTTTATAGAGGTATTTTAGATAATATATTTATAAATAAATATCATCATCTCAGAGCATTAATTCATTTTTTTTTAATGAATTAAGGTCCAAACATCCAAAAAGCAGTAACAACTATTTTTTACTTAACCTAAAAATAAATTGTCGCTGGAAATTGTCATCCCCAAAATTCTGCCGCTCGGGGCTAGAGCCACCATTGCTCCACCCTTCCCTCCCTAGTTCCGGCCCAAGTGATTATAATATAATACTTAAATATTAAATTTTAAAAAAATCCACAATCAAAAGGTGTATCATCAGAAACCAACCTAATATATATTAAATAATGTTTATACGATTGAAATCAGTGTGACTGTTTGAAATATTTAAAGATCCTTTTATAGTTACAAAAGACTGAACATGAAATTACAATTATATTTGAATTGATGCTCTTAATTTATTTAAGGAATTGATTTAATCCAGAATCTGTTGAACTGAGAGAGAGTGGCATCTCTATTTGGTTGTCGACACTAAATAATGAGGTTATACATAATGATGACAATACATAATGATGACCGGACAGTTGAGAGACTAAATACATTATTTGGAATATTTCCTAATTATAATTTTTGGTTTTTTTTAATTTTGCCTCATTATTTTTAAGGAATTAATTGGATGAGACCTGTAGTGTACAGGGACATAAATTACTGACACACTTTGAAGGTTTATAAAAAACAATCTAATATCTCGAGGAAAAACTGATTTAATTTTCAAAAATTACATTGAAAATAGTTTTATTTCAGTGGGTTTTAAAAATCACATCTTCCAAATGTCGGCCGTTATTGACCATGCATTACCGAAGACGAATTCTATCAAACTTCGATCCACCCTCTCATATTATCTCGGTTGAAATAACTGATACTGTGGGCGACTTTTTGTGTCTTCGGTGTTATAGGCTAGTACTTTTTTGAGGAGGAAGAGATATTAAGGTTACTGTGAACTCTGGCCACTACGTGCACATGCTAGATAACAGATAACAGCCCTAAGTTGGATGAAATCGACGCGTAGGATGTTTGATCTCTTGAAGACGGAGTCACGGTTCACATATCTCGACGTTTGCTAGGGGTTTTGGAGTAAATGTACCATGATAGTTTGATCTCTTTGAAGGGTGACTTGGGGTGGCAGGTACTAGATTTATCTTCATGCGATTTTTCTTTCTGGGGATATCTCAAGAACAAGGTGTTTTAACAGCTACCTGGTACTCTGGATGATTTAAAGGAGATGATTACGCAACAAGAAAACAATGCCATTTCCCCAGAAAGCTTTCCACAAAGATAATTGAAAACTACAGAGAACGCCTTTGGTAAAGCGTAGTAGTATTTTTTGAAAATAAAACATTTTTTTTTTCTAGTGGCATGGTTTGTTATTTACAGCTATTCAATAAGGTGCCAGTTATTTCTGCCCAAACCTGAATCTTAGCAATTAATTATTAAAAAAAGACTAATTAAGAAGACAGTATATAAAAAACAAATTTATTCTCATCTGAAAATTCATAAAATGCCATTTTAGATACAGTAATTAATTTTAGTTACAATTATTATTTATTTTTAAAAACAATGTCAGATAAGTTGTACATCACTCGACTGATCATTTCCATTTCAATGCCAACAACTTCCTGTCAAATTGCATGGTTTAGTTTAAAAAAAATCCAAGAAGGTAGTTAGAAAATCATCCATTCACAAATAATAATGGTAATTATATTTTCTATTACATCATAATCATGTCTGAACAAGTAGAGCAAAGAAATAAGTTGGATTTATCTCCAAAGTTTAGAGAAATATAAATTTTTCCATCGACAAGTCCTGTAAATTTGGTGGCAAAATATTTTTACTTTGCTATGCCTAACAAGATTTACTCAACCAACCGGCTGATGTAACAGCGACTTGGGAAGCAATGTCAGCACAATAACGAACTTAATTTCGTTTCTGAAATATGCTGGAATTTATATTAGAATTTAAAATCGTTCACAGCTATGACGAAGAAATGAGAAGGACGACCAACTATAGAATTAGGACTAACAAAGATCTTAGGTGGCTGGAATGTTATTCACAAATAAATAAATATAGAAAATTTAGTAAAATATGGCATTGGACTTCACTTCAGTAGTGACCACTTTCATGTTACAACTGAAAAAAATAGAATATACTGTTGTTTTACAGTTATATCATGTTGATATAATCAGTATCAGTATCAATTATCAGAATTTATCAACGATCACTGCATCAAAGGACCGTCATACGCCCACACCAGTATTTCTAGCTCTGAGTCTTAATGCCATAACCTCACTGCATAGTGGCGTACGATTTTGTACTCATAATTATGATTTTGAAGGCCCATAGCTCAAAGTATCAACTTTTGAGCCCCCCTAAGCTTCTTACCCAAATTTGAAGACGTAGCTGCGTATTTTACATATCAATACAGTGATTAATATTGTATTACTACACATCATATAATTTGAAATTTTATTTTATTGTTATAAAAGCCAATTCGAGGACCCCATTTGGACCGAAGCCTGTGGGATTTGTTGCCTTGTCACCTGCTATTTACGCCCCTATCACTGCACTATCGTTGCGTATAAGAAATTTAGTACATCCTATTTTCTGATTCTGAAAATTCGTCATTTTCACTATCAGTCATTATTTCCACTCTATGTCATTTGCTATGTTAATACCTATAGTAAACAAACTTTTTTTTTTAGGTTTAGAATAATTATTGCATACTTCCAGATCAACAGTTTAGATGTCCGACGAATGAAAATAATTATCTATAAGTAGATATAAGGGTACAACTTTACAATGCATCCGCCTTATCAGTAGCTGTCGCCGTGCTATCTCTAGCGCCATTTGTGCTGACTGCTTTTGATTCAATTGTTAAAATTATTTTAATTCATTGGACTTATTAAAATTATTACTTCTTTAATTAGATATTATTTAAAATTACTAACAGTGCTATCGACTTCGAGAGATAAACGAACCCTAACGGATCCTTTTCAGTTGAGGTCGTACCATTACCGTAATTTAATTTTTTACTGATTTAAATACAACTTCCCCAAACCATCGGAAGTCAAAAGCTCAAATTAAATGAGTAAAAATTTTTATAATGCCAATGACGAAATTTACAATTGAATAGAAAGTAGTTAGCACAACTGGCGCTAAAGAGTGGAAGTGTGGCGACCGCTACTGATAAGGCGGCTAAATTTTACCGATATAAGTTTTTAAAAAATAACTATTAATGAAAGAATATAGGACAAAAAAGTATAGCCAATAGTAACCAAAACGAGTAGGCAAGGTAATTTGGAATTACTTGGACCCTAAAGCGGTCTACACACATGGGAACATCGGCTCGCTAACAATTTGTGATGCTTGAAAGTGACCGTTACTGGGATTAAGAAATTTTCAGGTTTCCAATATGTACTCATTTAGAACTCGTTAAAATTTATTAATATTATTAAAACTTAAGATAAGGCATAAAATATAATTCTCATGTTTTGTGATTTTTATAATTGTATGCCAACTTAAAAAAGCTGAAGTTAATTTTTTCTAAAGTTGTGCAAGACAACCACCAATTCATCAATCATTCATTCAAGAGTTCAAGTTAATGACGTAAATGTCACCCATCTCTCGAAGAAAAAAAAACCCTATGAATTGCATTTAAAAAATAAATAATAAACGAATTATAATTCCCATAAAAATAGTGGCTTTGTTATATTTTACTGTAATTTTTTTAAAAATAAATCTCACAGTTTTGAAGTTGCTGGTAAGATCTACGGCTTTTACTAGAAGTCTTATTATATTTTCATATAAAATTGGTCTTCTTCTGGAACGGTACATTCTGTTGGAAGTGTGCCGCTGGTTGCGTTATGTTATATCGGCTCTGCAAAAAAAAGTCTGCCCCTGGACACTATAGAAGTTGCGAGGACTATAGGCAACCTTCCGATTCAGGTACAAGTCAGCTGAGGGGGCGCCCGAGGCAGATGGTTCTTAGATTTTCACTTTCTTTTACCGTTCTTCTCTAACTTCCTTGTCCCCTTCCTTTTTAAATAAAAGGCTTGGTAGATCCAAGGAAACAGCTTATTAAATTTCTTTTTTCTTTTATGTCATCGCATTATCCTCTCATCTTAAAAAGCGTTAAAATTCGTAGTGGCTTATGTTAGTTTATGTTAATTCTAAGAAACAGACATTTTTGCTAAAATTGTTAAACTCATATTTCAAAGTCATAACTTTGTGCGGAGAATCATTTACAAAATTTTATATTTGCTCTAATTTTCAGCTGCTAAAAATGCTTAAAACCAATTTCACCCAACCAAATATCAGTTTTATTTGGATTTCCATATTGTTATGCATTCGATTGGAAAATTTATCGAAATTTAAATTTTTCTTAACAAAAATTTAACTTACGTAGATGATTTCACATCCTCAACTACAGAAATGTGATATTCATTTAATTTTTAGGTTCATGATCAGCCGAGTATCATAACATAATTTAAAAAAAAATAACACAAACAAGTCGCTCTGTTGTCGTCGCCAATAATTTCTGATCGAGCATCCGTTCGCTTTCCTTGCGTATTCGTAATTGTATTCGATTCAATTTTAGGGGTATGTAACAGTATAACCGTGAAGAGCAAAAAGTTTCGGAAAAATCTTGAGGGCGTAAATATGGAGATAAAATTTATTTCGTAAATCAATTAATAATTGTTTTTATGGAGTATGAATATAGCCGAGCGGGCTAAGGCGCTTGCTATTGGCAATCTAAGTTAAGCAACGGCAAGCGTGGTTTGTACTTGAATGGGCGATGATCATCGTACTCCGTGCCCCTAAAATTGCGAATCGCTTTGTGGTTTTCCAGGATGTCTGATCGAAGGTCTACTGCGAGAAAAGACCTTCGTGTGCCTGCTTACCCCGAAGCTTACCCCGAACAGACATAATCCGTGGATCTAGACCGATTTGTCACTGTCCTTGAACCCGAGTCAGTCGGTGGGAAGGACACGGCCAAATTGGCTCCATAGGGACTTGTTATGAAGCTACGGGCAACCTGCCGAAGCACCAAGGAAACCATGGTTCGCAGCAACTCACAGTGGGTCAAAAAAAAAATTCAAATTTTGAATATTTAATATTGAAGTGGAAATTGCTCGTATCCAAACTAGACTAGTTTGTGACATTTGATCCAAGAGATCATCCTCGCTTGTTTGCACAAATGATTCAATAAAACAAGTGAAACAATAAATCCTTGTATTTTCTTTCATTGTGTATTTTTTTCATCAGTGAGTACGAATTTTCTGCTGAAATGAAAGATACTGAAGTCATGTAACTGAGAAAATATAAATTTTGATTGATTGTGAATTGAGTAAACTTTAGCGCAAAATCGATTTTAAAAGAGGTACAGTCACTGTTGGACCCGATTGGATGTCATATTGGCTATAACAGCCATATTTATATTTCAATATAAATATAACATTTATAATCTAAATGTATTGCCTAATTTTTAATTAAAAAATCATCTACGAAAACAAACACTGTTATTTTTTCAGGTCAACTGAAATTATCTAGACTGTTAGTGAAATGATTTGACTTAAAAAACAATTAAAAAACAGAGGGTATTGTTAAATAAATGCAAACTATACTATCTACACTAACTTTGTCTCGGGTTGATGAACGAAAAAATTGAGAAAATGTATCATATCACTATGCAAGTGTTTCTTAATTTTTCGTTAATCAATCAGAGATGAAGTGTGCACATATAACGGCAGTTTTCATTTATTCAACAATATCCTCTTTTATTCAATTGTTTTTTAAGTAAATCTTTTCACAAATAGGCCCGAGTATTTCAGTTGAATGGAATTTCCTGTATAAAAAATAACAGTCTGTTTGTTTTCGTAGATGATTTTCGAATTAAAATGAATATAAATATAACACCCACAAGACATTGAATCGTGCCCAACAATGTCTCTACCTTTTTTTAAAATCGATTTAATTTAATATACAATCAATCAAAATTTGTTTTTCATATTTGCATAACTTCAGTAGCTTCCAATTTAGCAGAAAATTTGTACATTTCAATATTAAAAATTAAAAATTTGAATATTTTCGTGGGAACATCGCTGTTTGAGCCACTGTGTAGCGTGGGGCTGGGTGACCTCATGGCTATCTGTGCTCCTTTCCGCAAGCAATAAAATGTCTATACGAAGACCATCTTGAGCGGCAAAAGATCATCATGATAGTTAGTGTCAATAGAAAAAAAATGACGATTATAGACATTTAGGTGATTCTTTAGTTTCTTATTAAATCCTTCCCCCCAAAAAAAAATTTAAATCCCCTCCAAAAAAATTCTGCGAATGCACCTATTTTGAGGGACCAAAAGGAATAAATCGGACATCATTAAAGAAAGAATAAATGTTAATGACAATTGACAATTTTATAACATTACTGGTACTGGTAAAGGTGGGGGGGGGCATAGTGGACCTAGTGGTCCTTTTTGCCTACCCCGGGGGGTAGTCCCCAATAGAGAAAGCCTATTTATCTTCTATGTCGAACCTTCTGATTTTCCTGATGAAGTTCAGAAGGGACATCCATTCAATGGAGGAAGCCTCTTGTTTACGGATTCTGTCATATCCAAGCAGTCTGTATCTTAATGGTGCAGATCTGTAGCACTCAGCAATGTAGTGTAGAGCAGTCCCTGGTGGCTGCCCACATTTGTAACATCAATTTGATAACCAATTAAAACAGATATTATTTTTTGTTAAATACGACTCGGTTTTCGCATTTCGGCATGATATTCTCTTAAGCAAGCATATCTTCAATGACATGCTTATATTTAAAAAACGGCGAGTCTGATTTGGGCCAAATTTGGAGATTTGTGTACAAATGGTCCACCAGAATTATCATCAAATTCCAGGAAATATATATATAATATTTTTGGGGGAGGGAGGGAAGAGGAGAGGAGAAATATATCGATATAAACAATTAAAACATTAAATTTTTTTTCTTTGCACATTAGTTTTATTTTTATATAAATTTGTTAAATGCATTTGTCTTTCCTTTTGTACCCAATAGAAATGATGAGGAAGCTGTTGTACTGATTTACTTGAGAAAAAAAATTTTTTTTTACTTAACGTTAAGTATTTATGACATTAAGAGAATTTCAGAATTTTTGAGCAGGGTTATAGATCAAATCTTTGTTGCCTGTTAGTATCCTGTTGACCTTAGTGAACCAAGATGTTAATGTAAGTGTTAATGTTGTTCAAGATTAATCGAAATATATAAATGCTTTGTGTAAAAAGCTGTAGGAGTATTCTTTGAACATCGGAAGAGACATATTCCCCCGGGCGATTGGAGTAAGCTGACTACCGACCCTATAGACAGGACACTCGCCACGAGGGGAGACCTGAGGGTGACCAAGGGGTGAACGAGAGGATCCCACCCCCTGTCTGGGTTCTATATAATAGTAATATGATTAATTATTAGACCCTTTCTCAAGGCTAATAGTTCTATATTAGCAATTTTAAGTCGAATTGTGATTATTTCAATTATAATAAGTTGCAAGTCACGACAACTTGAATGAGTAAGTCAACTGAATAGCTGACTTACTCATAAACTTGTATATAATCAGGAATCAAGAGAAATAGTATTTGAATCAAAGATACTTTAAAAGAATTTCCTTCGACTTGAATGAATTACAGCTAACGATTATTAGGACACGTTTTTTTGAGCAATCTGACCGTTTTATTTATTGTTTAGTGGTACGCTTTACGGAATAATGCGGCTATTCCTGAAAAGAGATGGTATGACCAGTAAACAAATACTTTTTGATATTAATGAAATTTATTAAATTGATGTGGAAAAAAGATTGTTGGTTCAGAGACATTACTTCTCGCTTCTTTTCACCAGGCATATTGCCACTTTTCACTTCATGTATCACGCATATCCAACTCAAAACATACTTTGTTGAATTGCAATAAAATAAAAAAAGTGAGGAAAAACCTAGAAGTTATTTACTATAAGAGACAACAATGAAATGACTTCTGTGTTTAAATACGGTTGTGAAACCGTGAATGGGAGAGCTTCAACGAAAAAGTTAGAAATTAATAATTATATTATTACGGGATCTATAGTTAGCTTATTAAGGCTCTTTTAACCAACAAATATGCCTCATAATTTGTATACGTATACATTAATTTAAAATTTGAAAACTTTACTTGCATGTTAACATTTTTTTATATTTATAATATTTTATTGTGAACTAATACAAAAATAACTGAACGAAAAAAAAATAATAACGTTCAGGATAACCTGTGTTTCGGATATGGCGAATCCGTTTAATTGGGGTTCTTCTGAACATAAATAAATGCAAAATAAAATATTAAATATCAGATAATAATTAACAAGACGATATAAAAATTTTATCACCGATTCGGTGAACCCTTTAATCAGAATAAATTAAAAACTTATTTCTGGACATTCTGTAAACCATCATTAAAAACTTTCAAATGCTTAAATGCTTAGCAGACTTCTAACAAAAAAAAAGCTACGTCAATCACTCGTGGGCTCAAATAATTATTCATTATTTCAGCTTTTTTTCAAAAAGACAATTTTGTTGGTCTAATTTTTCAAAAAAGTTACTAGTCCCAAAAAATACAGAATGAAATTTGAAGCCCTACTGAGAATCAATATTTTGAATTTTAAAGATGATTTTGGGAATTATCGTAACATGGTCGGAATATTACCACAATTGTCGTTAAATAAAGAAGTAAGTACTAATCATTGCAAATGGATGCATGTGGGAAAAATGAATTGAGTCATTTGGACGTAAAACATCGTAACTAACAGAATGGAAACTTTTGGAAAATCGATTATTAGGTTTTGAGAATAATTCATTACTTTCATCTTTAAAAATCACATAATTATGTTACACAAGTATTTTTTGACTATTGAAAAATATTTTCTTTTTATTATTACTTATAATATTTTTTTTTTGAGGATATAAGAAATAACAATAGAGGAAGGGGACACGCAGATATCATGTTTTTCATCTAAGTGTGAGTTTCTGTTGCCTCGTTATGTGCTCTAAAAATGCCCACGGTGAAAAAATACTTGAAAGAAATCTCCCTGCTGCATTCCGTAAAGATTCCTCTCCTGATATTAGTCCCAATAATAAAAGTACCCTGTGTGATTTAACCTACTGCTTGTAAAACATGTTAATTGCAGTAGATTCCATGTTTACTTTAAAGCACCTTAAGACATCTTTTCGTACCATTTTTAGGAGCAGCTCGAAACCGATTTGTTTGCAGTCATATACAGAAACACATTCCAGGACTACATCTTTGTCACGAAAAAAAGAAGTATTCTGACAACTATTACTTATATTTAAAACATTAGATACAAGTTCCCCAATACTACGAAAAAGACTGCGTCGGGCGGCCATGTTTATTAGTTAATGTGGTATACTTCCAACCATCAGTGGCGTACGCAGAGGGAAAGAGAATTTTGAAAGATATGATTTTCATGTAAGTTTTGTCGCCCTATTTGGCGATTATAGACAATTAGTGATTACTTGCCTTTTAATTAGATTTCTTCCCCAAAAAATATTGAAATCCTCCCGAAAAAAATTCTGAGTACACCCCAGCCATCCACCTATCAGTTACAATAACTTAGTACCATCATTACTCTTTAAACAAAATTAATTTCCTTCAGATCTTTTTTACAACCTATGAAATGAGCGTAAGGAATCCGTTGATACCAAAAACTTGTTTTACGACCGAGAGCCTCAATTATGAAACATAATTAGAGAATAAGTATTTTACTAATTTATTTTATAACAATTAGTTCACAGTTTAGAGCCGTAAAGAACATAAGAGAAAAAAAAAAATCTTCTGAGGCGTAGGGGATTATTTCGGTCAATACTAAAACAACTCGAGTGGATATTAATTATTGAAAATGTGTTTCTTGTTTTCTATTAAACCTAATCTCGAACTGGATAATCATTTAGAATGGCCCAATGCTAATATTGTACTTCAAAATTAAAGTTCGTAATTACTAACTTGTCAATTGTTTTTGTAATCATTCGTATTTCATTAATGGTATTCCCACAGCTAGCATTTTAATTAATATAATCGGATTCGTTTCATTATCTTTGAGATGATAATTACAACTGACATTACCCACAATAAAATTTATGATGCTCTTAAACGTAAAAAAATAAATCCCTTGTCATTATTACTGATTAAATGATTGACCCATTATGAAAATGATGGCTTCAGCCATTTCCATTAACAATAAAATACTTCTCAAAACAGCTTATCCAGCAGCCATTTATTCTCATATTTACTCTTTTCTAACTTCCAATAAGCCTTTCTTGCATAGTCGTGCGCAGTATTCCTAATTGGAGGGTGCTCGAACATATTACCGTGGGGCCCTTACATATTCCTCAGTCGGCCGAGGTGTTTGCGAACATTCTTTATTCCCCTGGAAATTTTTTTAAAGAATATGCTATCCAAGACGTATTTTAAATATTATTTAATTTATTATTATTTAAATATTATATAATTTTAAAATTAAACCAAAAATTTAACACTCTTAGGCTACAAAAAGATATAAGACTGACTTATTAGCAGGTGGCCGTGTACCTGTGACATCTATGTTTTATTGTGGAGATAGACTTTTAATCTATTCCATTCCCGTTATATGTGCTCACACAGATATATATAAGATAGGGCTTTACCAAGTACGGATTTTAGTCATCGGAATGGATAGGTGAAACACGACAAAAAGTGTTAAGCTTAATATTTTGGAATTATACAAACAGAAATGTATATCTTGCAATTCAGGAATTTCTTGTAAATATTGAAAAGACGTGATCGATATGAATGTAAAAAATCGATTATGGATAATAATTTAATGAACACTAATATCGATGTGGAGATATAATATCTAAAATGCTGAACACATTTTCACAATTGAAATAATGGGTGTTTTTCTTCTAGAGCAAGTTCAAGACAGAACTTAAACTACCTACTCTGTAAAATCTAAAAAAAAAATGTATGTTATAGTTTCAAAAAGTACTAAACGGCAAATATCTCGCCAGAGATTTTCAAAATATCCATCTTGAATATTATACCTTTCAAAAATGACCTTTGATTCTAAAAATCTTGAACTCTCGTAGATATATATGATACAGGCATCATTACTATATCTCGTCAGTGGCGGAGCCAAAGGGGAGCGAAGGGAGCGACCGCCCACGGCCTCGAGCTGTAGGGGGCTACGTGCCATAGAAAAATTAAGTAAATGACTAATACGAATACATTATACAGATGTATGTAGATTGTAGATGAATTGATAGTTTTAGGTGGTCCCCGGATCCTTCTTACTTTTGATAGGATAGGGATCCCCATATTTCCTAAATCCTCAGACAGCCCTCTCTCCGTCCAAACCAAGAGGGGTCATTATTGTTTCGCTCAGGGCCTCGCAAAGTCTAGATCCACTATCTTGTGATTGGTTATGGTTTTTAAAATAAGATTTTCGCATTGCTGATCCTTAATTGTTCTTTCAAAAGCTCACACAGCTCCCACCTAATACCTGTTGGCTGTTAATCGGACTTCTAATGATACCTTATTTCCAGTCGCGCAAATAACGCTAATGTGACCGATGCAAAGAAATGTAGCGTAGTGCATGAACGGAAAACGGAACTCTGGAAAACATTTCAACCAAATAAAATTAAGAAATTTTTTTAAAAATAAATATTTATTTATTTACAGTGAGCACAATTATGCTTTATTTAGTATGTTTAGGAGGAAATTTGAAAAATTTTGCGAGATAAAGTAGTAATTGGGGCAAGGATGAAGTTGGCTATTTTTTCTGGAGGGGAAGGGAAGGGGCACACACGAAAAACGCTTGCATCGGGGCGCTGTCATCCTTAGTTACGCCATAAAGAGTTGAAATAAGTTTCTCTTTATATCGTCGCCACCTCACATAATAGTCGACCGATCTTGGGTTTTTGTGGGAAATAATTTATGAAGTTTTGTCCTTCACAGGAATGTCTCTATTTAGGGTGAGGAATAAGAATCAAAAGACTTTCTACCTGTCCCGTTGATGAAACATGCCCTAATTCGCGAAAGACCACCCTCTGGTGGGCACTCTGTCCTAGTTTTTCTCATTTAACTCCGGATCTATTGGAAGAAAGGACATAATGAATAGGAACTAAAATATTGCCCTATTACAGCGCTATAACTAAAAATTACTCTAACATGGCTTTTCGAGACAAATACCTAAACATTCGCTGGCTTTAGGATAAAAGTGAATAATGGGAAGAAAAATGAAGAGTGCAATTGAATATACCTCAGTATTTCAAGCTGAAGCATAGCCATTATCAACAGTGCAAGCACCCTTTCAGAGGAAGAGATGAAAGGAAAACTCATCCTACTCTACCCTGACATCCAGATTTGGGCACTTAATAATTCCATTACACTCAATTACGCTCAATTACACTTCATTACGCTCAAGAGTTGTGGAGATCTGCAATGCAGTTCTAAACAAGCTTACAAAACACAACAAAGTCAATGTGGAATGGGTCTGGGGATATTCTGGCATACAAGGCAATGAAGAACCTTAACTTGTAATTGGCTAGGAGAGACTCTGAGTGGTACTCCTATTACTAGTGGCTTATTCAGGAGGAGGGGAGAGTAGGAGGGTCAGGAGAATATACCTCCCCATAAATTTTTTTAAAAAACATGATTTTCATACCCACCAACTTTAAGTTTTTTTATTTTTAATAATAATTTTTGATCAAATTTTCATTCTTATCCTTAAAACTTGTGCCAAATTTGGCTATTATAGACCCTTAAGTGATTACTTTTCTTTTTCTTATTAAATCACTCCAGAAAAAAATCTTTGCATATGCACCTGCCTATTATTCCATAGCCAATTTGTGGAATAAGCCTAAGCCGAGCTAAAAGGAGTATTAAGACAATATGACGAAAAGGCCAAACACTATTGGGAAAACAAAAAAAGCAACATTCTAAGTTGTTCAAGGACCCTGTGAAAAGAGAAGCAAAATACTGCATAAATGGATTGGGTCACGCTAAGGAAAATTACAGACCAATATACTGGCACGGTAAACTTAAAAAACACAGGCTCAATCTTAAACTAGAAGAGTCACCTGTGAGCAGATTTTGTCACACTGATGAAACAACTTATCATATTATTAGGTGGTGTAATAGGTTTGCGGGCCTGAGGCTTACAGTATTTGGCATGGAACGCATAGGGGTCCACCCCAGGCAATGTGAGCTAATCAATCCAACTAGCCAGCAGAGATATAGCCAATATCAACCGACTTTTAGCTTCCAGAAATAAATGCCCTAAAATATTGAAGGAAAAACAAGAAGAGACTGAGTCCATTTCACTACAGTTTTATTGAGCCAGCGAATAATGTGATAGAGGGGAATTGACTGAGATGGCTTGGACACCAAGAAATAAAGCATGATAGAATATTGAGCCAGACTAATCATACCATATTGGATTGAAAATGAGTAA
Organism: Rhaphigaster nebulosa; assembly: GCA_948150685.1. Taxonomy (NCBI): domain Eukaryota; kingdom Metazoa; phylum Arthropoda; class Insecta; order Hemiptera; family Pentatomidae; genus Rhaphigaster; species Rhaphigaster nebulosa. The sequence continues at coordinate 163,105,832 of OX411306.1, forward strand.
CAGGAAGACCAAGGACTAAGAAAGGAACATGAAATGAAAAACAACTTACAGAAAAGAGAATTTGACTGGAGCTACAGAATGTAGTGGGTGAAAGAAAAGCCAGAGTTGGAGAGGCACTCCATATCTGTCTTAAAAACAAAATAAAAATATATAATAAAAAAAAAATCCATATCAAAGCTCTTTCTAAGGCTGCATGTAGAAGCAAAGTCCTTCTGCTCACCAATATGAAGAGGATTATCCAATATAAAGAGGATCTATGCCAATGTTCATTAAATAGAAATAACTTTTAATTGAGATCAATTAATTATCTGATTTTCATATCCTACAGGAATCTGGGATTGCATTTTACATGCATATATTTCATGATTTATAGAGGTTGATTACACTCAATACAGTAACTTCGGAGTTAGATTTAGAATTCACTAATCTTTGGTTTGCAAGCACCAGAAGACTAATCCAAGAGATAGGAGAGAATAAGTTTTCTTTAGACTAGATTTTTTCTAATCGTAAACAAAACAGAACAAGAGAATGCTTGAGTCTTGTATTTTATTTTTATTGAGATGTAATTGAATACAAGATTGGTTTCAGTGATTAGCTACCGACCATAAAATTTAGTCAACTGTATTTTAAAAATTTTAGGATCAACAAAAGATGGTCTGAAATATTCTGTATAATAAAACAGGTATGACATAAAAAATGTTTTTAGTTTAACTTAAATTTGAATGAAAATAAATGCACAAGAAATCTGAACTTTTATTCACTTTAAGAAAAAAATAAACAAACAGATTCCTTATTTATTTTATGCAATCATATTTATTTTTTATATAAACACTATAAGAGAGGCTGTTGTTGAGTTTTTAAAATAATATTTATATATTAAATTTTTGAATTCCTGAATCAAAAATAAATATAATGATAATCAAGGGAACAATACTTTAAATGAAGAAGCATTCTAAGGTAAAGAAATAAAATAGTAGAAATGAGCATTTCAAGTCTGAATTATTATTCTTATGGTCTTCAGCATCGATTATCCATAAATTGTTTTTATGATGGACAAAAAAACTTTAGAGGGTCAGAAATGAAGATTGTGCACACTGAAATTATTACAAATATAATGCAAGATTCTTTATCCTGTAACTAATTACTGAAGGGGAATGGAAAACACTCAAGCAGTCCTAAGGAATATTTATAAATTGATAGGTTAACCACTTGATTGTTCAGATGTTGGTGTTTATGTTAGAATAGTCTGCAGGTCACCACGTTGTTTGTGACAATGATGGTTAAGTATTTTTAGTATCACCAGTTTAAACTTTATCATAAATTATTAATTTCTCAGTATTTGATTATGCCTTAACATTCCAAGAGCTGTATTTAGGTATAATAATATATTTAATTTATAAAGATCTATATGGTAACTTAGCAAAGGCGTATCCAGCTTCAAATTGAAGAGGAGGAGGAAATTTTCTAAATTTAATTTCTTTCTTGTAGAGAGAGATAGGGCCCAATAGTGCTGCCAAGGTTAGGGTTTTGGGATTGACCAGAAGACCTCGAACAATGCATGCACTGGTTGGACTATATAGGAGATGATTAGATAGGATGATAGAAGAATCAAAGGGAAAACCAACGTTACTTGCAACCAGCAAAGCTAAGGCTTAGTGGAGAGAAGAGGTACAGTCTGATGTGTGCTTATCCTCAAATCTGCACATATGAAAATTTAGAATAAGGAAGAATAATAGGAGCAGTAAATAAATCATGAATAGCGCAACAATAGGAGGCAGATGTACTAATCTTCTAGTGATCTTTTCTCCTGAGAGATTGAGAGGTAAGCTTAACTGAATCGGTAAAGCTCTGGACTATTTATACCGCTATGTCATATTATGGACATCGAGAGTTATTACAATTTTTTATTATTTTGGCTTAGATCACTACACCAATCTAGCATATTATCACTTTATTATCAAAAACACAATATACTTATATATATATATATATATATATATATATATATATATATATATATATTCAATAAAATTTACAATATAAGAAAATAACAATGTTATTAAATACATCTGATCGTCTTCCTTTATATGAACCAGCTGCAGAAGAGAAGAGATGGTTTGTCGGTACTAGCGTAGCTGTCTGCTGCAGTGCCATGCAATAATTCACAGTAACATTCAAAAGAACACAATTTATTTAAAAAATAAAATCAATCAATTTTTCAGAAATTAGTTTTTTTATTTGTTACTATTTTATTTTAAATTTTGTCCAAGCTGGAAGGGAGCTGGATAACTGTCTCTCCCACCTTGCACCCCCTGGATATGCCCTTCTAACTTATGTACTTTCAAACTAAATAAAAATCCACTCCTGGCATTAGCTGTTAATGTTTGTGGCACAACTTGTCTAGTCTTTTCTCATTTGATAAAATTGTAAAACTTTGTATACACCTGCCTCGGTACCTTAGGCAGTGCGATAGGAAACAGTACTATAATAGGATGACCAATAACAAGATCATAGCACAAAAAGGGTCCAAGAAGTTAAAGAACTTTAAGAAACACTCACATGTTCAAGTTATAAAGATATCAATTACAACCTGATGATTAAATAGGATTTTTCAACTTCTGCTGTACAGTTGTATCAGTGTTTATCCACCAATAACCCTATTATTTTTTTTTTTGTTGCAGTAAATATAATCTTTAGAAGCTGTTTTTCAAAATATTTGGTGATTTATATTTCTTTTTCACAGTTTTCTAATTGCTAAGAGCATGATAGTTGGGGTAAGTGCATTTGGTGTACACATATCCCTACTATCACATTTTGCTCGCATAACTGTGAACTAGTATATGAAATAAAAGTTCTATTTTTCAATACATTTATTCACTCAAGTCCCACATCCCAAATTCATGACTGTCACTGAAGGTTGGAAAATGTGAATCTCAGAAGTTTTAATTTTTGTTGATGATCACATCAGTGAAATAATCCTCTGGAAACACTAAAAAACAAAGGCAGGGGCAAGTGCTTAAGAGGTATCAATCACATAAAAATTAGTATGACTGAAACGTGAGCATGAATGTTATATTTAAAAAATAATCATCTCAGGAATATAAAAAACTAGCTTCGGAAATAAAGATTTTACAGTCATTTCATGTAGAACTTCGTAAAATCTAGTGAGTACTTACCCCAAATTACCTTTCATATTTCTTTATACCGTCCGTCTTGGTTTACCATTACAAAGAATAAACAAAAGAGTTACATTCTCAATGGATTATTTATAAATAAACAAAGTAATGAAATCAAGTAAATTTTAAAAAATTATAATTTATTTTACAGTGGTTTAAATATAATAAAATTTCTTTTAAAAAGAGAAAAAAATGGACGGATATTAATATCTAAACCTAATGTTTTGACAAAACATCAGCTATAATACATTCTAATTCCATTATACATTCATATTATGCTACTTCAGCAACATATATATATAAATATATATCACTATACACATAAATATATTAATTTTACATCAGAATCATAAGAAACATTTAGTAGATTTTAAAAACTTTTTTTAATTAAATATATATTTTTTTTGCATTTGGAAGAAATATGAATATTAATAATCTTAAATGCTACAGACTTGGAAGAGTTTTAATTGAATTAAATGTAATCATCACAAAGAAAACAAAAATTTTGCTTGAAACAGAAAAATCTATCATTTTACATTTTTTTTTTTTTTTTCAATATTTTATCATAACTTAATTTTGATATGCTTCATGAGCAAAGCTTATTTAGAATTTACATGATACATTAGATAATTAATTGTGCATTGTTTACACTAAATATACATAAAACCTAGACCACTAGACCTTCCTTATTTACATTACATAATTAATGCAGTTGTATCGAAAGCCCCCATGAGAAATATTTTATTTGTCAATGACAATTTTAGTACCCCCAAAAAGTATATACACAACATAAATATTGTTTGGAATACATAAAATTTGTATATATATATCTAACAAAATATTAAATCTTAAACTAAAAACTTAAATACTTTAAAATAAATAACAAATAAAAATTAACAACCTGTTCAAATATTACTAAAATCAAAATAACTTCAAAGTTTTCATCATTTATCACAATTAAAAATAAATTCATTCAATTGTGTTTTGTTTATTTTTCTTTTACATGTGAAATTTTTATTTCAATTGTTATTGAGCATTTTTTAAGGGACAATATTTTGTAATGAACAACTGGTAGCATATTAAAAGAACATATGTTTTTCAACACACATAAGGACACTCAGATATCAATTGATGTTCATAAATTTTTTTTTAAATAAAATGTTTGCATACAATATTTGAAATAATAAATCATTTAATTTTAAAAAATATTAAATTTGAAAGTATAGATCTTCAGTTAATATGTGATTATATTAGTGATCAGTGGATCATAATACAAGAACATGCATTTTGTAATTGTTACTTCCATTTTAATGGGTTTAAAAAATTTGAAGAAGTAACAGAATCTATGCTGTTTTTCTCCAAATCTTGTCATTATGAGTGGTCATTTTTCTTTTTTTTAAGAGAAAGTTTTGTACAATGCAGTGGCTTGTTAACTCTTTTTAGCAACATAAAAAAAAAAATTAATTATAAATGAATAGAATTTTTTCTTCAAATTTTGAATTATACCTTTTTAAGAAATATAGTTTTATTAACACTGATCTTTATAATTTAAGAAGTTCTGATAAATAATAATATTTTAATTATTTGAAAGAAAAGAAGTACTAATACAAAAGTCATACATCATTTTTTTTCAGTTCATACTCATACTTTGGCTCTAAAAGACAAAAAAATTATCAAATTGACCAATTTAAAAAATTTAATAATGTTAAACCAGCCAGTTTAAATTAGAAAAATAAACATGCCAACCAAAGATTCGATCAATATTTGAAATACTGTAACACAAAATTGAAGCAAAAGTTTTTTTATTTTACATTCTTTTTTTAATTTTTAATTTATATTCTTTGAGGATAGAATCTTCAAAAACATATTGGAGGAAAGATTTATAAATTTTGTTTTTGCTTGTTTCAAATTGGCTTAGAATAACAATAATAATTAAACATACTCAACAGCATTATTTAAATATTTTCCTTCAACGTAAGAGTTTAATCTTATAATAAATAAACCTTTTTTGAAATATCATAATGTTTTTTTTTTTTACAAAAACAGACTTCAAGTTAGCAAACTACATTACATGATTTCTTATTTAATCACAGATAATCTGAGACAAATTAACATTTGTAAATATAATTTTTGATATTAATTTATTATAAACAGAATATAATACAAAGACTAAGTGCATTTTAAAAATCCTACTCTAAATAATTAATATTGCAACATAAAAACTTTCCTTTTTAAGCATCATATCTACAACTTATTGGAAAAATGTAATAATAAATAATTGTTTGACTGATAAAAGTTAGTTTTTAATAGTTAATTCTATTATTTTTTAAAAATAAACGAATGATTATAAATAATCGCCTGGCAAATGAAAATTTCATTGCAAACATTATTGGACCCTTCCATACAATTGTCACAGTACTTGTTCAATAACAAGATATAAAGTCTCTAAAAGTTTTATTAGTAAATACTCTTTGGAGAAACATTTCATTATTCCTCAGAAGTGTTTTGTTTTCTTCATTTTATAGCGTTTAATTGGCTCGAAACCAACAAGCCTCTAAAACTGCTTTTCATTCTAAATTTTAATTTAAAAAATGTATGCTATACTTAGTAAAATTAAACTGCAAATCTTTGCACTTGAAAAATTAACTTAGCCTATTGTTATGCTTCATAAGCATTTTAATACTTTTTTTTATCATAAGTTGTGATGAAATAGGAAATAGTGTCCATTTCACTTAAGAAATATGATGTAAAAAAGGAAGTTTCATGCACCAAGTAGTTCACAGAAAGATTCACTACCACAAATATTTATGTATATACAAAATACTTTTGATACAGTGCTGCATATTTGGCACTCCTACACTGGCTATACAGCTGTACTATTAGTTTGTATTCGAACCCTCTTGACGCTTCCATTTCTGGATGGAGTCGGGGAGCTACCACTGAATCCTGGGTTTTGAATACCCAGCCCATTATTTCCACTTCGTGGCTTTTTGAGTGAAGATCTCAATGGACTCCTTGTTATTGATCCAACTGTGGATCCATTTGAACTTAATGTGGTCGAAAGTGTTGCCATACTTCCATTGTGGACATATGGCTTGCCACTTGCATCGGTCATTGATACACTACCTATAAAATAAATATTAGACAATTATCATTAAAGAAATAATATTTTGATACATAAGAAATAATGTTTTGTAACAATTTATATTGAAACACAAAAAATAAATACTCTCGGGTTCAAGGACAATGATATTGTGGTTGACCATCAATGAACCACCTCCTGAAAACCTCCTGGTGATTACCTCATCTTCCTGGATAGAACCACATCATGATTCTTGATTAAGATACATCACTTATATAACCAGTGTGTGTTGCCTGGCTGATGGACCTCACTCCTGGGGTGGGGAAAAGGGTGATAATCTCTGGAGCATTGCAGGTGCAACATCTTCTCCATAAAATGTTCACCCATCTGTGGTAAGTGTGGTCATTCAAGTACTTTGCACACTTACCATGCATAACATTCTTAGCCGAGAATAGTTTCGCTGATTTCAAGGATGCCCTCCCAGAGTCCATCGATGGAATCATCATCCCTCTCCAGCACATGGAATTTGTTTTGCAATTCCACTTTAAAATTCTCTTTCACCTCTGGGATTTTGAGATTCCTCACATCCAGTCGCTTCATCCTATTCGCAAGTTTCTTTGTAACTGAGCTGATTTTCAGGTGGAATGTTGAAAGCATAAGATGATGATCGCTTCCCACGTCCACTCCTCTCTTGTTCCTCGCATCCAAAAGTGAGCATCTGAATTTCCTACTAATGGTGATGTGGTCTATCTTAATCTGTGTGCTGTTGTCTGGAGAAACCCACGATACCTTTTGAGAGTCCTTATGGGGAAAGGCAGTGTTTCCTATAGGTAATGTTCGGCGCAGAAGTTTTTGAACAGCTCTCCGTTTTAATTGGCCTGCCCAATGTCATGTTTTCCCATTTTGTGTTCTAATTCTTTGTTATCAGCACAAATCTTTGCATTCATGTCTCCCATGACGATAAATACATCTCTTTTTGGGGTGTTGTAGAGGACATCTTTCAAGGCACAGTAAAATTCTACTTTGGCTTCCTCTTCAGAAGGTTCGGAGCATAGCATTGTACAATGGTTATATTCCTGACATTTGTTTTGAAGCGGGCAGTTATCAATCTATCAGAAATAGGTCTTCAGTCTATTAGACTCCTTCTAGATGATTTTGATAGTAGAATGCCTACTCCTGATCTATGTTCAGCTCCGTCACCCGACGGACCCGAGTACAGTAGAATACCTTCATCATTTGTCACAATTTCGCCATAGATGAGCCATTTTACTTCACTGAGTCTAAGTATGTTGATTCTATAACTTAAATTTTTTTTTCTACTTGTTTCTGCCTTCTTTTCTCATGTAACGTACAAACATTCCAGTATCTAATTCGTGTTTTCCGTTTCATGCCAAAGGTTCTCGCCTTAGATAGGGAACGGTCTTCACTTGTATTTGTTTCTGTAATGGTATTTATTTAAGAAGTGGGGGTTAGTAGCCCACATCTCCCGAGTCAGGTGGAGGGGCTGCCTCCTCGGAGTTCTGCAATTCCAAATTATAGTAATTGATAAGTAATTGTAATTGGAACTATGTTTTGCCCAACAATGTAGCTCAGCTACCCCAACTCCAGGCTCTTATGTTTACTTTAACTATCCAATTTTGTATGCTTTAATAAAAGATGAGCTAGTACCTTGTTTCCAATAAAATATATCTCATTGGGGTCTACCAATGATTTAAATAAAACAAAATAATTCTAATAAATTTATAAACACCATGCTAACCTTGTTTTCTTTCCTTGAAACCAGGATTGTTGTAAGTAGTCGCATTTTCTCCAGATGGGTCTCGATGAGCCATAGTGGGATCACCATCCGTTCGTCTTGAGAATAGTACATCATATATTGACATTACAAATAGTATAAATGTCAATACTATTACGACAAGCTAAAAAGAACAATAGTGATAATCAGGAATGAAAAATATCATAAGCTATAGTTTTAACGTTTAACATTAATATTTTTAATTTAATTAAATTTCAAAAATTAAACTATTCTATATCCTTATATATTCTTAACATCTAGACTATCACCATTTATCCAACATTCCACTCTGGTCCTGGTAATATGCTTGAATATTTCACATTTAATAACCATTGTGTGAGAGACCAGTATTTACTTTTCTCAAAGAAAAATTATGGTAAACTTTTTAAAACTATAATCCATAATACGCCAGGTATCTTGAAATCTATAAATAAATAAATCAGCCGATCAATACAGCCTATGAAAGAGCAAAGTGGTAGCGATGCCTGATTCTTGTTATTGGTAGTTAGGACAAATTAGGCTTCCTTCATCAAAATCATTGATTTTTTTTTACTTTATTTTATAAATTGCTATTCTTTAATAGATAACATTTTGGGACTGTAACATCTCATCTTAAGGGCTTACACATTCCATACAATATTACTTTATATAAAAACTTTATATTAATTATTTACCTGCTCTTTATTGTGCCATGCTATATATTGTCATATTTATAATAATATAACTAGCATTATATCACATATTAAAATATGCTTCTAGGAACACAACAACGTGGCTCCTCTTAACTAAAATGACAATAATTGTTTAAATAATACCAAAAAAATTATAATTGGTTACAGGTAACTAAGATAGAAATTGTTATGTTGATGGTTATATAGATAAACAAAATTAGCAATAATAGCAAAATCATTAAGAAGACAAAGTTTCAAGTAGGACAGCTTCGATAAAACAGATCAGAGAGGTTCAGATAAGAGGAGCCAAGATATGTATCTGGAAATATATTTGAATATCTGACATAATAGTAGTTATATTATTATAAATTTGACTACAGAGAGTGTTCATTTTTAAAGTAGTAATGTCATTTAGTTATGGTTCTTCTTCTTGGTCTTAATTTTAAAAATGTCTTCCATTGCAACACAAGCAACCTATTATTGTAATTGTATTATGAATTTATACGATAACTTTTAAGGATTTTAAATTTGAAGGCTACTTGGGGGAGGGGGAGAGAATAATGATCGTGAATGCAGAAACTACTGAACTACCTGCAGACCAAAAGCAGTAATCATGACCACAATTTAAATTTCTATAATCGTTACTGCTGATCTGAACTAAGCACATGAATGTTTAAATGAAGATACAAATTTCATAGAAGTGTCAAATAATTTATCAATCTCTAATTAGATTGATTCTTCCATACTACCATGTGGATGCCAACTGTACTACACATGTCATTACTACACATTAAAAAATAAATTACAGTTTGAGTCTAGAATAAGAGAAATACAGTGGTAGCCAAGATGTAATTTTTTTTTAATTTCAAAATAAATCAAGTCTTTATAAAAATGTTTTAAACACTTATAATAAACTAAGGGAGTTAGACAAATTAAAAGTTACCTGCATATAAAATGCTTCTCCTCTGGATATAAAGAAATCATTTTCTCTGTCATCAGTCTGAAGAGCAAATAAACCTGCAGCTGCTATTGATACAAGTGCTGAAAAAACAAACAACAAATAACATAAAGAAATGCTATTTATTAAATATATATATATATATATATATATATATATATATATATATATATATATATATATATATATATATATATATATAGAGAGAGAGAGAGAGAGAGAGAGAGAAATACTGTGCATTACAGAGTAGACAGCTTGGATCCACAACACAAAATATTTTAAACATGTAACAAATAAAAAAAATAAAATAAAAATATTAGTACAATTATTTTTCGAGTTGTGAAAATTCTGTTCTAACCTTTTGTTAACATTGTATAAAAAGTGTTATCATGCTGAAGCTTTTAATTCATAGGCTTCCTAATTAGTTTGAAAACTAATTAAGAAGCCTATGAATTAAAATATTTGAAAAAAAAAAGTGGCTTTGAAAAACATTAAATTAATGATATTTTTATTTACATTACTAAGAATTAATTAAAATGAAATATTTTATAATTTTGTATACTGTTTCTGTTACACTTGTATTATTGAAACAAGTTAATGTTTTGAGTTTAACTTATACTTGTTAACATTAGTATACCAATTTTAAAAATATATATATATATATTTTGTTAGACGTATATTATTTATTATATAATTGTCTTATGGTTAGAAATAATTATTATTTTTTTGTTCATGTATAAAGTTTTTTTTGTTTCTATTCAATAGAAAAGAGAGGACAAAACGTTAAGCATGGGAATAGTTTTGTCTCTAAAAGTATAACAAATGGTTTATTTAAAAAATTAAAAAAAAAAATCATGGGAATAAGTAGCATAGAAAAAATTAGATATAATTTTAGATAAGTTAATATTTTACTTATCAAGAAACAATGTAGGATTTCAACGCAAATGCATTTAGATGTAGTGCACAAGAATTATAAAAAATATTTGAAAAATCTGTTCACTGAACTTAGTTCAAATTCAATCTATGTACATTCATGCAACACTTGAACTCTGTTGAAAATATAGAGTTTTATGAACACAATCATTGTATTTATATTGAATAGCTACAAGCTAAATTATTTTCAGTTATTATATTCTTTTTTGCTTTATTCATTGTTTGACTTCAATCAATTCTGTATTATCATCGTAAAAATAAATACATGATTCTATGGAAGTAGTTTATAATGCTTGTAAATATTTGTTTGTCGCATAATTATTAATTTTCCATTATTTCATTTCTGATCAGAAATAACACAAAGCTATGAAGTCCTAAGATATTCGGCGTCTGTGGGCTACTAAAAATTATGCGCCCCTCATTGCAAGATATGCATACATGTAATACTTTCTATTTTATTTTGAACAAGTTTTTTGATTATTTTTGTCATGAAAATATTTTGAATAAAAATATCTAAATAACTAATAATAAAAAAAAATATAAAACCGATAAAAATAGAGTAGTCCTGAAGTTAAGTCTGGGATTGATAGGAGTCTTTATTGAAGGAATTAAGGAGCATTTTATTATTAGACTAATCAAACTTTTATAAACTAGATGTTAAAATAAAACATTTAAAAAAAAATAGTCATGATAAATTTAGAAGGATACATTGCCAGTACAGTTAATTAAGTAGAGGATTTTAGACAATATTTTAAGGTCAGTCTAAGCCTTCTGTGTGGCAATATTTATGTGAATTAAAAAATAAAAGAATTTTATCAATGCAGGAATGTGTTAATGTTGTAAGCTGTTCAATGACAAGGTCAATTTATTGTTTACTTATAATAGGATAAGTAAATATTTTTTGCAAGATGGAATGAAATATGTCCCTGTAATTATGCAGAGAATGGTGTGAAGGTTTAATTATTAGACACAAGCTAAAAAGCAGGCCTCCATGAAAAATCACACTTCCTTTAAGTGGTTTTTATGTGGAAATTCGGGCATTTCTTAGGAGATTGCACTCATGAAAGTAAATTTAATATATGACTGTATATTTGATGTTTGTTTGGATGAAGCTAATAGAGTTATGAAATCATTCAGAAACATTTTACTTTTTTTCATAACCTTTTTCTCTGTTTACAACTCCTTTAATCTAAAGAAGTTGATGCTATTGGTCATATATAAACCAAGAATGAGAAAGAGGAGAAAGATATCAGGAAATGTGAAAGTAGCCCAAAAGCTATGAACTAGACTATGAAACAAGTACAACAAACACCCACATTTCTTTATACGTGAATAGGAAGCTTTTTTTAAAAAACAAAATAAATATTATTGATTAGTTACACATTGACCTTTTAAAAAATGTTATTGTTTTACTTGATTGTGAAAAGATAATATGAATGATAATAAAACTAAAACTGCCTCGTCTTGACTGTGTTGAGGTAGATTAATTAAAACATTTATTTAATACTGATGAATTCTATCCTCCCTCCCCTCTTTCCACACTCCTACAAATTAAAAAAAATATATAAAATCTAGTATTTGAATAAGTGAATGAGTTAAACATTTTATTTTACTACTGTTGTAGAATAAAATTTTTATACCAGACTAGAATGTGTAGTAAAACGTGAAAATGTAGTATGAAACGAAAGTGTAGCTTGATGCAAAAGTATCCCATCCAATTATTGAAAATTTTGAGATTGGATGTAGGAGTGTAACAGGGGGAGGGAGGAAATCCACATGGTAGAACTCATTTATTTTGCACAGGAACTTAATAACATTGCCATTCATGGGATCAATGACATTTTTCTAATTAATTACATTCAAATCTTATTTAAATCTCTCCTAACAGAAATCCTTATTTTTAGCATTTGCCTGTTCACAGGGTAACGTTAAAGGTTTATATTGTTAATATATTTTTTTTTTACCCGATTATTAATAATATTATTATATAAAGCGTAATCCATTGTTCTTTGATTGATAATTTTCTCATTTATGAGATATGCGCTACATCTTATTGCACTAAATTCCTAGATTAGTTCTCTTTGAGTTTTAGAAATAGGTAAAAAGGCTCTTTCAAATCAGAAAACGATTCATACTAGCTCTTTTTACTTCCTTGTACGAAATAAAGGAAGTATTGTAATCGCGAAAATTTTCGGTTTTCAGATTTCAACGGAAATATCCATTTTGACCATCCCTGAATCCATTTTGACTAGTTTCGTCGTGGCGTCTGTACGTACGTGCGTTCGTATCTCGCATAACTCAAAAACGGTTAGCTGTAGAAAGTTGAAATTATGTATTTAAGATTGTTCTAAAATCTAGTTGTGAACCTCTCTTTTTGGTCACTGCTTGATCACCGGAAGTGGTACTTTACTTGAAGTTCATAATTGATTTCCATCAAAAATTATATTAAAATACTATGCAAAACTTCTCAAATTTAGTATTTATAACTTATACATTGATTTAAATAACATACTAGATTTTGGTCTAAATTGGAAAACCGGAAGCGGTAACTTAAAGGTCATATTAGACTTTCATCATAAATTATATTAAAATACTATGTAAAACATCTCAAATTTGGTAAATAGAACTTTTGTATCGATGCGAATGTATTTACTACATTTTGATAAAAATTGGTGAGCCGAAAAGGGTACTTTACTTGAAGGTCATAATAAGCTTACATCAAAAATTATATTTAAATTAAATACATAAATCATATGTTTCGGTAATAATGGTTACAAACGCAATATGGTTTCCAATCCAATTAAACATTTTTATTACTTGTTTTAAGTGTTAAAACTGAGTGTAAAATACTGGTTTTTCTCCCCATGTGGGTGTCAATAGATGGATGTCGTGACGCCGAGTGTCGTTTTGGAGATACTGCAATCTTCGGAAACTAGTAAAGTTCCTGAAGGAATTCAGGATCACTTTTTGAGCCACCGATTTATAGTTTAATAGGCGTATAAAGAAGCCACGTGTTGTCCACATCAGATATTTTAAGATTATTTAAAAAATGTGTGGAATAAAGGGGAGGAGGTTAGTGATCGCTTGATGGGATCAATAGTCACTCAGTTCTAATTCCAAGTGAAACAATTCACTGAGCTTCCACTCATTTTTTCCTGAACCAATAATGATCATTATTATCAAGATCGATTTCTGTATAAATCGTCTATATCAAGTGAAGTTAAAATTCTTCTCTAAACATTTTGCCAGTTATTCAGACACTTGGACAAAAAAAAAAATTGGGACAAAATTTATTCAGGTATCTTATATAAGCCGGTAGGTCGGCCCTACATGTAGGAAGTAAACACACAGAGGTACCGCTATCTCTACACCGGACACCTAATGAATGAAGGAACAGTGTAATCACTAACTAAGCCTGGAGAAAGGGTCAAGTTTCAGTTAACGGAATATGCTTCAACACCTTTCACGGCGGAGAACATTTTCTTATATGCAATCCTTTCTTATCCTACTCATGGCTATCTTTCTAAATTCTCTCGAGAATGAACAGCCAACAACTGTCAGTTAGAGTGTTTTCATACGGCACGATAAGTATGGAAGTCGGATCCGATATAAAGCCTTCCTTTCACATGGCCCGATAATTATCGGAATCGGATCCCGTACTCTTTTCAGTCTGGAACAGATCCATATTCCCTTCGATAAATCGGATATCGGTCGACCTTAAGGTATCACTGACAGAAATATAATCAATCCTACGAACTAATTAAAGATGCATAAAATGGATTTCATTCGCAAGATGGAAGCATGTTATTTTTATTTTCTTAAGAAATATTCAACGATAAGCTATCACTAAATCCATTAAAGGCATTTACTAATGCATTAAAAGTAACCCTTTCTGTCTTCAGTTGTATACATGGGCAAAGAGGGGTTCGAGCCCCTCTCTCCTCCCCCTATGTTAGTTATTTCTTTTGGTACCTTTTATTTTTAAGTTCTTTTTAAAACATATAAATAATTTTCTAAGAGAATAAATTCTAAAATACTTGTATTTGTATATCTAAAGACGAGGCCATTAGAAATAAAGGGGCCCCTCAAAAACGCGCCGACTAAAGACAATTTTTTTAAGGCCTGACAGCATCAAGATTTAAATTAAAAAGTGTGTTAACATTGTCACAAACATTTTATTGACATTTCGACCACAATAAATTCATTTTTAAATACGATTTGAAAGTTTGATTATATAAATTGTTGCTGGTTAAATATTTTTTATTATCTGCATTACGGGCAGTTTGCCATAAGAATCATATTATATTATAGTAAAAACAAACAGAGAATTTTGTTTTGAATTTGGTACATTATATCAACTAACTTATTCATCCAGCGACTACAATAAAATGTATGATTTTAAATTTTAAATCACATTTGAAAATGATCTTATTGTGGCTGAAATATCAATAAAATGTTTGTGACAATGTTTAAACATTTTTAATTTAAATTCAGAGAGCACTAGCCAATGAGACAAAAAACAAATTTTTTTCTTCAACTAATAAAATACCAGAGGCATCAAAATTCAGAATGGATCTTTCTTATAATAATATTATAAGAATTATAAAATATTTTTTTATTATATAAAAATAAATTAAAATATAAATATAAATAATATAAAATATTATTATTATATTATAAAAAATATTTAAAAAATCTTATAAGTATTGCCATGTAAAATGAATAGAAAAGCTGTCTTAAATAAAAGATGACAGATTATTTTTGCTTTTTGTTTTCGGAAGGAATTTTTTACATTAACACGAATCAGTTTACCAATAAAAATATCAACTGTGTTAACGTTAATGGAGAAATAACAACGAATTCCATTCCATACCTACTTCAAACGACGACAATGAGGAGATATTATTCCTATCGTTTGAGAACGTAGAAGATAATATGCTACAAGGTTGTTTGAAAACGGAAAAGTTATTTTTCCTCCTTACTCAGGGCAATGGAAAATTTCAGGGACAGGATGTAACGTGGGTAACGAAGCGTGCGGGATATCAATGATCCCATTATAGGAAAATATCATCGTCAAGTACGTCTTGTCAACTGAACCACTTACCATTTCACAAACAATTTTTTCAAAAAATTGTTTTTATTTTAGAAAATTATTGTTAGTTAATAAGACCTAATTAAATGGTCTTAAAAATATTTTATGTAAAAATTATTTTTACAGCCGGGATGTTCCAGACAATAAGATTTTTAGATGCGAATAGATTTTAATTTTTTCAAATATGTCTTAATTTTTATTGAGACCCCATTAAACAATGCATTGACACACATTTGTACATAGAATATTTACGTGAGCCCTACCCCCTCAGTAAATTATAACAATCGTGTGGAAACTAGGTACAAAGTATTAAAATTTATTGCTCCCATCATAAACTTCGGGGTTTCGATTTTCTGCTCCATTATCAAGTCAAATCTAAGCCTAAAGTTATAACGAATTGCTTTAGATCGCGCAAGAAACTTCCTTTCGAAAATTGGAGTTCACTGACCTCTGCCCTCAGATTTATCATTATTATTACCTTCATTACACATTTCTTACAAAGAATAAGATTCGTAACTCTTAACCTGACAAAGCTACTCATATTTCTGTCAGATGTGAATCGGACATTCAAGCAACAATGATCACTAAACATGCAGATGAAACAGTAATTTACCATCGGATAATCAAATTTAATTTTAAAGGACCAACTATTCCAACAGTAATTTACGGAATCTGTTATACAGTATATAGAGCATCATCCTGACCTTCAGCTGAATCATAATTCCTTGCATACAAGGCGATCTCTCGTCCAATTCCTCTTCAGTCTTCCCAGTGCTATAACAGGAATGTATGTTTCCACCATATACCCTTTATAGTTTCCTGGTAGAGGAAATAAATTAAGGTGCGTCCACACCGGACGTGCAGTGCAGAACAAAACAAAACGTTCGCCGGTGTTCGAAACTGCGAAGAACAAAGTAGAATTCTGAAACCCCGTCCACACCGGGTGAGCAGAGCAGAACAGAACAAAACAAAGGCGAACAGTTCGTGGACGGTTTGGTCGGCGAACCGCGCACTTTTGAGCAATCGTGAGCAACATCGGACACTTCCTGCCACGAGCCGCTCTATGTCACACACTTCTGAAATTACAAAATAAAATGAGTTTCTTTATTAGCTTTATTTTAATTTTTCAGGCCAAATTTAAAGTTTTATTAGTTTTGACCACACTACCTCGAAATAATAATTGACGTATTACTTTGGAAATTAAAAGGTCGAGGTCGTAATAGGGACTATTTTTCTTAATATGAATAAAAAAAAATGTTGATTTGTGTTAAGAAAAACTTTTATTGAGCAACTTTGATTGTTGGTGGTATAGAAGAGGGGAAGGGCTTGTATTTGTAATTTCCACACCATTACCGGTGAAGGTGGGATTCGACATCTTGTTCAAAATGTTCCATTGTGAAGTATCCAACAATATGCGATATTACCCTGAGTCTAGAAAAGGCAACGGCTCAAAAACTTTATAATTAGGGATTGATAAATTATTTGCCACTTCTATAAATTTGTTTTTATTGAAAACTAGTTTCAAATGTTATAAATTCATCTTCAGTTCTAAAAACACACAAACATTAAAAAATCAGCAATTCAAAATACAATTTGGTATTATTATACATATTACATAAGTGTAATATAAATTATCAAAACATTTATAAATTACGAATTTAATTAAGATAAGAAATCAAATACATGTTGATACTCACCAAGGTTTAAGTTCTAAAAACACACAAAATTAGAAAATCAGCAATTTAAAATACAGTTTGGAATATTATACATATTAAATTATATGTTGTCAAAATACATATCCTTGTACATATTAAATTAAATGTAATATAAATTATTATTACAAAACATTTATGAATTATGAATTTAATTAAGACAAGAGATCAAATACATGTTGGCACTCACCAAGGTTTAAGTAGATTATAAGGTTTAATTAGATTATATACAATGTAACCTTGTTTCTGTCTGATGTAATCTACTGAAACCTTGGTAAGTACCAGCATGTATTTGATCTCTTGTCTTAGTTAAATTCATAATTCATAAATGTTTTGTAATAATAATTTATATTACATTTAATTTAATATTTACAAGGATATGTATTTTGACAACATATAATTTAATATGTATAATATGCCAAACTGCATTTTAAATTGCTGATTTTCTAATTTTGTGTGTTTTTAGAACTTAAACCTTGGTGAGTACCAGCATCTATTTGATCTCTTGTCTTAATTAAATTCATAATTCATAAATGTTTTGTAATAATAATTTACATTACATTTAATTTAATATGTACAAGGATATGTATTTTGACAACATATAATTTAATATGCCAAACTGTATTTTAAATTGCTGATTTTCTAATTTTGTGTGTTTTTAGAACTTAAACCTTGGTGAGTATCAAAATACACAAAATTAGAAAATCAGCAATTTAAAATACAGTTTGGCATTATTATACATATTAAATTATATGTTGTCAAAATAAATATCCTTGTACATATTAAATTAAATGTAATATAAATTATTATTACATAACATTTATGAATTATGAATTTAATTAAGACAAGAGATTAAATACATGCTGGTACGCACCAAGGTTTCAATAGATTACATCAGACAGAAAAGGTTACATTGTATATAATCTAATTACACCTTATAATCTACTTAAATCTTGGTGAGTACAAACATGTATTTGATCTCTTGTCTTAATTAAATTCATAATTCATAAATGTTTTATAATAATAATTTGTATTAGGCAAATTTAATTTAATATGTATAAGTATATATATAACTTGTTTTCAATAAAAACAAATTTATAGAAGTGGCAAATAATTTATCAATTTCTAATTAGATTGATCCTTCTATACTATCATGCGTAAAACTGATCAAAAACTTTCACTAGTTCAGGAAACGAAGGATTTCAAAATGCAAAAGGTCGAATAGTTCTGATATTTTGAGATGTTGTTTGGGTGTGGATTGACATTATTGAATTAATCATATTTCGTAATTGATTACATGCTTTGAAAAGGAGTATGTAAAAATTGTATTACAATATTTTACTCTATTTAGAGTATTACTGGAGGTATTTTCTTATTTGTAGTTTTGGTTCTTCTTGATTTGAATGGTGACTTGTTCGTTTTGTTAGAAACATACAAAATATAATATTTAATTTTCATTAAAAAATAAATTAAATATTAAAAAAAATATTTGTGTATGAATAAAATAGTTGGTTTTGGCGTTTTTTTTTTTTTAATCTTTTTCATTATACCTTTTGAATATTTAAGAAGGAGATGGTCTGTGCGGCCGTGAAGAATAACAAAACATAGTTGTAACTATTTATTAAATGCTAACGTTTCGACCTTCACTGTAGGTCTTTATCAGAGCTCAATCTCGGACATTTAGGATTGAGTCGGCGTTTAATAAATATTTCTCACTATTTAATGTTATTTTTTACCGCCATACGGTCCTTCTTGATTTACCATACGGTCAACCATCAATAAATACAAAAATATTGAAAATTTGTTTTCTTTAGTTTGTGTGGTATATGGAAAAAAAACTTACTCTTCTTGGGTACATATATTGCGATCTATAATCGACTATCACTTAAAATTATTCTCATAAACAGTATCGATAATCAATATCAATCATCATCATCATAACATACATGATATATATATATATATATATATATCATTTACGAAACTTCACATGGTAATTCCTATGAAAAAGATTTTCGAGCAGATGCCTTTTTTCCAGCTATTACCTCAATAATAATTTCAATAGTTTTGGAGAAAAAACTATTTTTCGAGAAAAATCTTAAATATTTAAAAAACATACGTTTTCTAAAATAAAAAGAAACAAAAATACGACAAATATGAATATTGCTATAATTACAGCGTATTTCATATTAGTGCAAACTTTTTTTTCCATTTTGAAACTGATCCAGGGAAATGATTAGAGCAGATACTTGAGGTTCAGAGGAGTTGTATTGTCTACATATAACTTGACACCAAAAGATTTTTTCTCCTAACTCTGCGATCTATAAGACTCATAACTAATCATCAGTGGTTTGGGCTTACGAAATGCCATCAGAAATAGGGATATCGTGTAAATTGGGTAATCTCTCTCTTTCTCCCCTCCACCCACTCTCTCAAAAATAAAATAATAAAAGGAAAACAAATTATTGCTGTGCTTTCATTACCTTAAGAAGTTGAAAAATTAAACTGAAAAAGTTTAACAAAAATAATCTGACTTTAATATCAATAGACTAACATAGCCAGATATTATGTATAAGTTAAGGCTTTATGAATGAACTACCTATGTTATTACGGGTAAAGATTTCAAAAATTGTAAGTGAAGTGAGTATTCGCTTAGTAACAATAATCACCAGTTTATTTCCTATTTAGAAAAAATTGGAATAAATCAAAATACAATCAGAGAGAAATACTTTATTAAGAAGTAGTGATGCCGAAATATATTGGATTGATACATGGCACAGCGTACATAATATATGATAGATGATCAGACATAATATATATGAATTCATTTTTTATTTTATTTAACAATATATTAAATATATAATAACAATAATAACATATAAAAATAAATTTCGCTTTCCTTCGACATTGCAGAAAAGTCTCACGGAATACTACGAGATACGGAACTAATTTGAATATCAGATCTGTCGACCCTGTATCTAAACCTCATGAGAATTTTATAAGCGATATCTACCCATTGCACAATCTGAACCAGGAACAACATTTATTTAGTGAACACAGCAAATGCATGTTGTTTTTATCCTGTTATTTCATCTATACAGAATACGCAACAACAATAACGTATTTCTTATAACTAATATTGTATAAATGACCTCAACTTTTGTAACCTTAGTAACTATATATTATTTTTTATTGTGACTGTAAATGGATCTGTCTTTGAGTGCTTAGTGAATAACATTAATTTAAAAGTGTAAAGAAGAACGAAATCCGATGTTTATCCTTGGAAGTAACATAAATCCGTATTAACTGCAATTAGCCAAAAATTAATCATTATTCAACCAGAACATTCCGCTAATTCAAAAATAGGTATCGAATATTAAAATACCTAATATTTTTTATCGATTGAAAAGGGAAATAATGCTTATTCAATTATTTAACTCATGTTTTCAAGATTTTCTAGAAATCTAAAAACACTATAGATCAGCATCGATATATATCCTATCCAGAAATGTTTAAAACATTCTTAGGGAAATAATAGCCCGTTAACTTCAAAAGCCCGCTGAAAATTCCTAATAAGTAAGAAATGAAAATTTGATGGGAGTTATGAAGAAGAAGATCTCCTCGGTATCCTTGGAAGTGTGATTTACGCCTTGAGATGTGGCATAGCGAAAAAGGTCAAGAGTTCAACGAAATGGAGAATCGTTCACTAAGGGGGCATTCAGGGAAGCTCTAATCCTAAGCCCACGCGCTAAGTGCTTAAACGTGCCGTTATTTTAAAGTTCAACTCATATTTTGGAAATTAAGTTTTTGTTTGCGAATAAAACCTCTTTATATTTTATTCTTATCATTGTTACATTCTATGAACCAATTTAGAAACTCTTCAAAAAAGGAGGAGGTTCCTAATTCGGTTTCTATGTGCTTGCTGAATGCATATATAATATACATATTGAATGTATGTATGCGCATGCATATATATTAATTAATGGGAGCAAAAACTCGAAAAAAATATACAAAAAACTAGTGGGAAATTATTGACAGATTCAATATTCTTAAGCTGGGTACGCACTTGTAACAAACTGTCGTTCCGTTCCTCCGTAACGTACCACCGATCCGTCTTGTTGAAGATCTTGTTGTTTCGAAGAATAAGACAGCATTCCGAGCATCGTTCCGTACGAAGCCGATCGGGAGAATCGAGCGATCTTCAACTTGTGGTTGAGTTCTCGTCCCAGAATCAATCATGGCATCTCAGCAGAAAATATCAGCAGCCGCCTATGTTTTATTTGATTACGTTTTGAAAAACCGTGTTGGTGGAAGATTTCATCTTTTTCTCACTCCGTTCTTCGAATTTCCCACCCCGCCCGTCGTCTCCCTTTTCTTGTATGTTTTGTGAATTTTCATTATCTTATCAGTTTGTGTTTGGGCATGGTTGGCTACTGCTCAGTGATAGAAAAGGCTAATTAAGCACGGAGCGGGAAAATCAGTGGTAGAGAATTATAACTACATTACAAAACAATGTTTCAAGTACCAGTAAATAATCAACCAGTCAAAGTTTTGCCAATTCAGGCATCATCAGGACGGATAAAGATAAAATCGCCTAAATGCAGACCAAAGAGAGCACATGAAATGAATGGAGCTGATGATAGAGGCGAAGATAAAGACGTGGAGGTCGATTGTTGTTTTGTGTAATTTGTTATGTAGAGTTTAGTTGTTTATGAACCAAGGAAATTTTCTTTTGTAGTCTTTCGATTTTAGATTGAAAAGATAGCACATTTGTGAGTGCACTTTTTTGTGGAACCGTATTTTTGTCATTCTTCGAAAATGGGAAAATTTTCAAATGATTTTCTTATTACTTCAGATAACAATGTATTTTTTTTTATTTTTAAAGAGCATGAGTGAGGATCACCAAACACAAAAAACACCTTTTAACCTAAAATCTCAATTTATAGTATGTTAATTGAGATTTCTCTCAACATCCGTTACAATTCGGTTTGGAGGGATCTGGTAAGGATTACCAACAGTAAAAGAGTAAAAGGGTACCTGTAAAAGGCTTTACTTGGTCAACTGGTCATTTTAGAAAAGAAGTGAGGGAGTGAGGTACATGACCAAGGGACAAGCAATTAATTTAACTAATTGTAAATGTAATTATTCTATGAAGAATGTTTTTGCTCACTTACGTAGCTCTACATCGCTTAAAGGGCCTTGGCCTCCTCAACAATGCCTGTACTATATCAGCAGCTCGATTTCTCTATTTTCCAATACCCATCCCCAGCGATCCATCGCTGTCTGGGTCTTCCTCACCTTCTTTTGCTTCCTGGTTTGTCATATAATAGTTTTCTTTTCGGATATCTATTTTCCCCATCCTTTCTTATAACCCAAGCCATTTTACGGCTTGATTTGACATAAGTTCATAGGTCTGGTTTATTGCAAAGTTCCCAAAGTTCTCTATTATTTCTTGTCTTCCACTGGCCATCTACAGGTAAATACTGGCCCAAAGATTTGTCGAAACACCTTCCTTTCTCAGATGCGCAAGATCTTCTCGCATTACTGGATCAGAATCAGCGTTTCAATTGTGTATGTGAATATTGGCCTCAAGATCGTTTTATAAATTAGTATCTTTGCTTTCCATGACAGATTCCGATACTGCAATGTTTTTCAAATTACAAAAAGAAATCTGTTGGCTGCTGCGATTCTTACTTTGGTTTCAAAAGTTATGTCATTTTTTCCAGTCAATAAGGTAGCATAGGCACTATACTTAATAAACGGAGAATCTGTGAAAACCAAGACACAATTATAGACGAAATATACTTCTGAAATTAAGAAAATTACGTTGTTAACAGAACAAAAGTTATTCTATAAATTTAGAACTGAAATTTCTTGAACGCATCGAGTTTAATCTTGAAGATGATAGTTCGATGTGCTGTTAGAAATAAATCACACAGTAATTTTCTGCGAGCTGAAGTTTCGACCAACGCTGTACCCGGGGAAAAGGAGTTGAGAGGGAAATAGGAGAGAAAAAAAAATACATTGTGTTTTATTTCTGACAGCACCCCTCTCTCCCTCCAACCATTGTCTCCTAAATGAAGGAAAACCTCTGCCGTATTTGAGTGGTGTGGAAATCAGAAAATGAATAGAACCTATCTCAAAACCTCGAGGTGCTCTTGAAACGCTATCAGAATTCAAAGAAAAACCTTTTTATTTGTGAGATTCAGTACATTTAAGGGCAATATTTACCCTGGGAGTCTATAGGGATACAGTAGTAGGTATCGTTACAGAAGTAAGTGAGTGCAGGTTGAAGTGCAACAATGGACATCAGCAAATACCACCATCTCTAACTTTGTTAAAATGTATTTATTTTTCTTTAAATAAAATAATAAATCAGACCAACAACAGCCCGTGAATTGTTTGATGAATAAAAATTGCATAGTAATGAACGACTATTATACCAAGAACAAATGAATACTGATGAACTCATCCAAATTCTAAAATTATTCCCCTTGTACCAATCCAATTATATTTTTAAATCATCCGTATAATTCTTAACTTGGCGCGTTAATTTCTGATTTAAAACAAATTTAGTTTTATCAATAATTGCTGAAAGAAGCTAAATGCCTTTTAACAAATTTTAAAATACTGAAATAAAATTGTAGCAAATTATTCATTTTTGAGTAATCGGAAATTCCATTGTAATTTCTCGATATCACTTTAGTTTAAGATTAAAGACATGGTAATTACTTATTAGATAGTCAAAATAATTTCGCTGGTAAGCCATATTCTAGATTATTAGATATGTATGGACAACTATAAAGCTCCGACTGCTTCATACGTTATATTAGCTGATAGTCCGGGAGTCCGTGACAAAAAAAGTGACTCATTTCATACAAAGGTAAGTACATAAAATGAACACGTCACACAGGCCTGATATGAAAAATGCAAACTCGACTATTTTTGGTTTTTGACCTATAATTCCTAAATTGTGCCTTATTTCGAAAACGTTATGGTATATTAAATTAAATAACATAAAATTTTGCGTCTAATGAGTAACACAACATAATAATTTGGTTAACTGGTGTAGTCGAAAACCACGGTCGAAAAAGACGATTTTGTCAAAATCAGAGACGAAATACTATATATGAGTCTGCAGCTTGGAAAGGAATAATCTAAGAGAAATACTCATAAAATAAAAAGTGTGGAGCATCAAATCCTACGTCCATTGAGTGCAAAATATTTTAAATTCGGTCAAGTACACCTTTCGAAATTGGCGATCTTCCATATTACGGCATTTTTCATTTGAGCCCAGTTTGACTTGCAAAAATAGATTCATTTTAATTTTCAAGTATGTTTTATGCATTTCCTCTCTTGGTAAATAATCCAAGTTTTCGACCTTCTCCTTCGAGTGCGTTTCTCGCCATCATAACTCGCTTACAGTGTATTCCAGGTAAATATTTGTCATTGCTAATTTTAAAGACACCTTCGTCAGTAGTTTTATGTGTGCTTGAAATATTTAATAGATAGCTATCTAATGCGAAACCACCGACGTATTCAAATTTTTGATTTTTTTGGACGTTTTTGAAGATTTTCACACCGCATCTCAGTAGCTATTTCGAATGATATTATATAATATTTAGCGGGAAATTGAATGCACCAAATTGGTAATGACAAATATTTACCATAAATACATTGGAAGCGAGTTATTTTGAAACAAAGAAAGATCCTTCAATAGGACGAAAAACGCACTAGAAGGAGGAGGTCGAAAACTTGGATTTTCTACAAGAGAGGCAATACTTACAACGTACCTGAAAATTAAAATTACTCCATGCTCTGCGAATATTGTGCCAATTGCCGGAGCTCGGGAGATAGCCAATTTCGAAAGGTTGATTGGTAGTAGAGAATGTACTTCAAAGACGCTCTAAATTACCAATCCGACAGAAAATTAACATTTACAGCTATTTGTAAAAAAACCTAAATGGATTCACGCAAATTAAACATGCAAATGATCCAATCAATAATTGTAAGACTGACAACTGACTCACTTCCTTATGTGCCAAACGATAAGGGCAACTCTGATACTGGTTACGAAGCTCTACCAAAAATCAATTGGTCCTATTTTGACAATAAACGATCAAATATATGACAGTAATATATATATATTGCATTAGGCTTCCTCTGAAGTTGGAATCCGAAGGAGCGGTTTATGTTCTCTCCCAATAAACCTCATATGTCAATCCTTCTTGGTTTTAAAATTAATTCCAATTATCCCAATAACTATTTTACAGTACTTGGGCCGAACCAGAAAGTCTTAAAAAGGGACATTTTCTCTACAAGTAACTTATACAATGTTTGGGAAATTCACGTGTTGACTTATTCAAAGAGAGCGAATTTAAAGAATGGACATAACAATAAGTTCTTTCTTTTTATTCTTTAGATGACTATTACTTAATTAGATTCTCTGTATCAATATGATAAAATCGATTTAGGAATTGGATAGTAAGTATTGATTATATATTTAAACTACTAAAGGATAGGAAAAGATTAAAGATAAATCACGCGGTCCCAGAGTTACCTTTAACGAATCCTCCGCACTGACTCCAATCACGATATTGTGATTCTGAGGGACGATGGACCTTTGTTCGAGGAGGCTTTGGAACGGGTTGATCGGTGCCGCTAATGTCTGTGATCTATCAGCTGTTCAAAGCAGTTTTCGATTCCACACTTCCTCTGCATTATTCAAGTTTGGCGCAATAGCGGAATCCTTTCTTAGTGAACCACAAAGAAATAAACAAATGGGGCTTTTGGTTCTAAATATTAGCTAAAACTAATTCAAAAACACAAGAAAGAAAATAGAGAATTTTTTTTAAAAGTAGTGGAAAATATTTTCTCTTGCAAAAAATTCATTAAGCTTTCTGTAAACAGGATGAAATGTGGAGCTGATTTAGATATTTTTTTTAAATTAGACGTCATCCATCAAAGTATAAAACGTTGAGTACCTTATCGATAGGAGGAGATATGAGCTTAAATTACAAGCCATTATAAAGCAAGGAGGGGTGGTGTTACACATCGATCAACTTTGGAAATTGTAAATAATACCAACATTACCTAAAAAGCGTTTAAAAATGACGAGACATAAAAATAAAATTAGTGAAACAAATTGACATAACTATTGTGATAATAATGTTTTCATAATTACAATGATGGAAACAGTTCCCTCAGTGAATTATCAAGCTGCACACCACCTAGTGTAAGATAAAACTAAGGTTTTCTAGAATATAAAATAATAATACATATATAAAATATTTGGGTCGACTAATTTGGTGGAATCACTTGGATTTCTATATAATTCTTATTTTTGACTTTAAATTTACTTTATGCTATTATGAATATTTGATTGATATAATCTGAAGTGATTATGAGGTCGAGAAAATCTCCTGAGGTCCACTAATCCTCCATTAGGTGGGAACATGGTCCTTCATTGGATAGCGGGATATACTCGTATATAGTATGACGGTTGATCATAATAGTAGGCCAAGAAGCTAAATTAGATACTTCATGGGTTTTAGTGATACATGTTTATTTATATATGGTCATTATTAAACTGATTCAAAATAGCTATATTCATATATTGATCAATGTCACATATATATATATATATATATATATATATATATATATATATATATATATATATATATATATATATATATGCACACTGAACCGATGTCATACATACTGATTCAAAATAGTCATAGTCATTCTTTTATTTATAAAAAAAATTAAAAATGAAACAAGGGAATAAACAAACAATGATGTCAACGATGAAGAAATGGGAGGATGGATAAATATTGATAAACTTTTAACCGGGAACAATACAAATGTTGCCTTTCCAGTTTTATGCGAGCTGATAAACATCAACGAGAAATGGGACATGGAGTTCCAAGTGTAATGATGTGATTCTAATCGTTGAAAGGAGAGGATATAGGACCAATTTCTAGATACTACCTAGAGCCTGGAAAAGGTGATGTACAGAGTGGGATGAAAGATTAGGTAGTGTAGAGAGAGGGATGAAGCTATCTTTACTCAGAGTAGAAGGTCGTGTCGGGGGAAATCCTCAGGGGTCCTAAGACAAATCTGAGGCAACAGTTCATGCGTCATTCTACCACCAACCTCCCTGCGGAATTGGCATTTAGCACTGCCTGTCGAAGTAAGGAATCGATGAATGTGTGGGAGATGGTCCCAGAAAATAATTGGCTATTTTCAAGTTAGATAGGATTTTATATATGGTCCGGAGGTGGATAGATGTTCTGTTGTAATGTTCAGGGTTATGTCATGTTGAGGGTGAATTATATTTATTTTTCTGCCGAAAAATAACAATATCATACACAAATTAGAAGAATATTATAATTAAAAACCTGTTTGTCAATGAACTTAATTTAATGTTTTCAATATTTTCGCCAAATATCGCAAACTTTGTATTAAAATACATTGGTAGACCGGAATTCCAAAGTTATATACATAGCTTTTATTTAATATTTAAAACCTATCTGTGTTCAAATCTTTTTTCAATTTTATAAAATGATGAGGAAAAAATGTTTCATCTTTGTTAAATTCAAATTATAACTCATTCCGGGAAGATCATTGAATTTTCTCTAACATCAGGCCTTCATAATATTTTATTTGTTTTTAAATCAAACACTTTTGTCATAAAAAAAGAAAGAAAAAATTAAGTTGTGAGTTAAATAAACAAAGCAGAAACAAATGTCTAAAATTCCATCTAACACAAGATCCATTTTTAGCATTAATCAAAATTAATGTTAAAATTAATAGTGTAATTTATGACCTTATGCTATTGCTTCCTTGTACGCAATAAAGGACGTAGGTTTTGTAATCGTGAAAAATTTTGGTTTTCAGATTTCAACAGACATATCCATTTTGATCATCCCTGAATCCATTTTGACTAGTTTCGTCGAGACGTCTGCATAACTGATATCTCGCATAATTCAAAGTTAGCCGTAGAAAGTTGAAATTTTGAATTTGAGGTTGCTGTAACATTTAAATGTGCACCTTCCTTTTTGGTCACTATATGACCACAGGAAGCGGTACTTTACTTGAAGGTTATAATAGATTTCCATCAAAAATTATAATAAAATAGAATACAAAACTTCCAAAATTTGATGTATAATATTTATATATTAATATAAATAACATAACAGATTTTTATTAAAATTGGAAAGCCGGTAGTGGTACTTAACTTGAAGGTCATAATAGATTTTTAGCAAAAATTATATTAAAATATAATGAAAAACATTTCAAATTTGGTATATAAGACTTAAATATTAATATAAATAACATACTTGACTGGGGTTAAAAGTAGCTAGCCGGAAGTGGTACTTTACTTGAAGATCATAATATACTTTTATCAAAAATTAAATTAAAATATAATGCAAAACATCTCTAATTTGATATATAAGATTTTTGTACAATTATAAATAATGTACTAGGTTAATATTAAATAGTATATTATAGAATCGGAAGAGGTACTTTACTTGAAACTTTTTGTTTTATTTACCACCCGCCTTCTAAGAAAGGAAGAATACGATTCGTGCTAAAAATCACCAATTGAGATTTTCATTGATAAGAAGGTATCAAGTTCCTCGTTCGTGCTAACCGTTTTTAACATTTTTATAATGGTGTATGTGCAAGTAAGTATTTTAATAGATGGACGCCAATAGACGTCGCGACGCCGAGTGTCGTTTTTGAGATACTGCTATCTTCGGAAAGTAGTAACCAAATTCAGGATCACTTTTTGTGCCACCGTTTTATAGTTTAATAGGTGTATAACGAAGCCATGCGGTGTCCATATCAGATATTATTTAGAAACATTAGAAGCTTGAGGTGAAATTGTGGTTTTTATTTTAACACAGCGAGAACAAGAAATAATAAACTAAATTAATACCCGTCTCAACAAAATTTAGGATATTTAGCAATTTGTTTTTTTAAATCTTTTGTTATTCAGTTTAGAAAATCCTATACTTAAAATAGGCGCCGGCTCAGATTCGGTTCAGGAGGTTATTTTGCAACCGACTGACTTGAACATATATCTCACTTTGGTTAGATAATGTTCGTAACAAGTGAGATAACCAGCCCTAGAGTATGTTAGAGCGTTGGCACTAAACTGCCGTCCTCAGCCTAAAAGGCGTGTATCAAAAACTTTTAATAGTTAAAGAAAACATATAGAATTTTAAGTTTTTCAAAATAGATCTTCTTTCTATAGTGATTTTCTGTTATTTGTAAAAAAGATACGATATCATTGCTTGAATCGAAAATCTGGTAGTTGACAAATATCACTAATCAAGAAAAACGTTAAGATGGTTCCATAATGTTTACATGATGCATAAATTATACGTATTATTAAATTTCCATAGACAACAAGTCACATTTTAATGCTATTTAAGTAGGCAGTAAAATAAGTTTCATGCAAGAACGTTTCACATATCTGTTGGTAGTAACTCCTAGAATATTTGCTAAGGTTTCTGTTACATTTTATTTTTTTTAAAATCTGATGTGGATGCCACTTGGAGTCCTTATACGCCTATTAAACTATAAATCTGTGGATGTATGAACTTCAAGTAAGGTACCACTTTCGGTTATCATATTTTAACAAAAATGTAGTATGTTACTTATATTGACCTAAAAGTCATTTATACCAAATTTTGCAGAATTTTTGCATTTAATATAATTTTTGAAGAAAGTCTATTGTGATCTTCAAGTACAGTGCCATTTCCGGTTTGCCAGTTTTAGCTAAAATCTAGTATGTTATTTAGATTAATATATAAGTCTTATATACCAAATATGAGAAGTTTCACACTATATTTTAATATAAATTTTGATGAAAATCTATTATGACCTTCATGTAAAGTACCGATTCCCGTAATCATGTAGTGACCAAAAAAGAGAGGTGCACAAGTAGATGTTATAGCAATTCCAAATAAAAAAATTCAAATTTCTACGGCCAACCGTTTTTGAGTTATCTGAGATTCGATCTGTTAACAAGTCAGTAAAAAAATAAAAATACAAAAACCAGTTTCAACAGAAAGTTAGGTTTTGCCATAATTCAGTAAGGGATTATAGCTAATTTTAAATAAATAATCCAATATATTGAAAGAAACCAGTACCTATGCAATTTGGTCAGCTGATTGCATAGTGCAATTTCTTGTTACCATCAGCGGGACACAAGTTATCTCGAGGCTACTCAAAACTCTCCCACCCAATTACAGTTAAGCCAACGAAAGTTTCACAAAGCCGGTCAACTTCGCCAGCCATCATCACGGGCTCTGATAGCTTTTATTCTAATCAATATATTGAGCTCGATATAATTCTTAATTTTGAATATTAATGCAGCTGTAACGAAATAAAAATAAGAACAATTTATGTGCACAAATATTAATATTATACAAGTGTGAAAAATAAAAGGCAATTTTGATTGCCAGATGTATCTTTCAAACCATTAATAAAGTGCAGTAAAATTAATTAAATTTTCTCTGATTGTCGATAGAATATTAAATCATTGGGTAATCTATTTTTCTTACACATTCTATCTAAAAAAAAATTGCCAATCGTAGAACTACTGATATAAATGAACTAACTATAATTTTATCACATTCCAAAATTTATGAATAAAACAACTACAAAAAATGTACATTTCAAGCAGCCATTATGAAACATTAATATCATCGTATAGTTTAATTACCCATTAATTCATACAGCCATTAATATAATTGTTTAGCAATTAACCTCGCAGTGTAATTTTAAACTAGTGGCTAAACGAAGTACCTTCTTAATAAATCAAAGCAATATGCTATTTTAGCTTTAACTATAAATAGTTTAATACTTCCAAGTTTAAACCCATTGATATTAAGTTCGATAGATAATTAATTTTAATTATCATAGATCATATATTTACTGAATTTGGCTGAAATTAAGAAGTAACTTCCATCACCAATCCCT
This sequence comes from Rhaphigaster nebulosa, assembly GCA_948150685.1. Classification (NCBI taxonomy): domain Eukaryota; kingdom Metazoa; phylum Arthropoda; class Insecta; order Hemiptera; family Pentatomidae; genus Rhaphigaster; species Rhaphigaster nebulosa. The sequence goes on from OX411306.1 coordinate 163,137,249, forward strand.
TGTAAACAAAACTTACTTAATTTAAGGCAGCGTTCATTCTTTTCGCGTAGATGGACATTACATATTTGAGGAACTCAGTCGTAAAACATGGTAATTGACAAAATAAAAAAATTACCTTCAACCAGCCGCCATATTTCATAACTTAATACCAAGATTATTACTTTTAAAAAACAAATTTTCAATATATTCTCTCAACTACTTCAGATATAAGGAATCGGGTAGTGCCAAAAACTTCAAGTCTCAAAAAATGTTAAATACGATGGCGTACGACCGAGCGCCTCATTTTTTTAAAGAGATTATTTAGCGTAAAATAATTTTTACTTTCTTATACACAGTAAAAATTTTCGGTTTTCAGATTTCAACGGAAATATCCATTTTGACTAATTTCGTCGTGACGTCTGAACGTACGTTCATTCGTTTCTCGCATAACTCAAAAACAGTTGTCCGTAGAAAGTTAAAATTACGTATTTAGGATTTTTGTAACATCTAGTTATGAACCTCTCTTTAGGCTTATCACACGATCACCGGAAGTGGTGCTTTACTTGAAGGTCAGAATAGATTTTCATCAAAATTATTTTAAAATACAATGAATAACTTCTCAACTATAGTATATAACAAGTGCATAATAAATAATATACAAGATTTTGATAAAAATTGGCAAACCGGAAATAGTACTTTACTTGAAAAACATAATAAACTTTTATCAAAAATTATATTAAAATATAATAACAAACATCTCAAATTTGGTATGTAAGACTTTTGCATCAATATAAATAATATACTAGATTTTGATTAAAATTGGAAATGGTACTTTACTTCAAGGCCATAATAGTCTTTCATCAAAAATTATATTAAAATAAAATTCAAAACATCTCAAATTAGGCATATAAAACTTTTATACCAATATCAAAAATGTACTAGATTTTGGTTAAAATTAGCTAGCCGAAAATGGTACTTTTCATAAAGGTCATAATAAATTTTCATAAAATTTAAAACTTCTCAAATTTTATATATTAGACTTAAGTATTGAAATATATAATATAATAGAACTACTATCTTCGGAAGCTAGTAATCAAATTCAGGATCAATTTTTGAGCCACCTATAATTTAACAGGTGTGAAAGAAACCTCTTAGGTGTTCACATCAGATATTTTCCAATGCTTAAATCAGACATATTAAAAAAAATATAAATTAAGAATGTGTAAAAGTTATTTGTTAAATTTCGGTTGGAGAGTCTGGTCAAAAATAACATAATAAGATTGCAAGGAAGGATAGGGCAAAATAGAATTTTATTTATATAAAAAAAAAAAGAAAGTACGGACTTGAAACGAAGTTGATAAGGCAGGTTTCTCTCCATCTTCCATTGTTAGCTTTTATCTTGAGTGACAGTCACCTTTGAGTTTATGGCCTTACATTTTTTTATACTTTCTTCTTTAAAAGTCCTCGCTAGTGTGTTCAATTATTTTGTTGACTTATTTACTCCAAGACATTACGAATATAATATATATTCCATAATTATCAATACTGCTATTGTTATAAAATCTTAATCTTGTACCATATATATCTATTAAGCATCTGTAAACAGGTACAGAGGAAGTGAAACTGAATTCATCTAATAATTATTGCCTTATGTAATACTTTATGCTAAAAGATGTATATAGAATCTGATAACGTCGGCTCCAGGCTAAACTGACGAATATGAAAATAGTCGATTTTTAGACCGTTTACGTCCCGTAATAAATTGAAACCTAAATTTCGAGTTTTCGGCGCTTAAGCCTTTTTGAAAAAACGACGTCGATATTTTTGGACCCTTTCACCTGCTATGCGTCATTTTATAAGGTATGAGCCACTAAATAATAAACTAATATATTACTCTGGCACATTAGTAATTATGCGGACTTTCTACTCCACCACTTTTACGACATTTTTGGATTGAAATTTTGAAAAATAAACATTTCCAATTAGATATAACTTATTTAATAGTAAGAGAAATAAATAATATTTCCTTGTAATTATCCCAAATAACAAAAACGATGTTCTGTATGAATGCCAGTGGTCATTGTTACGGCACACAGTGGGACAGAGCATCCTAAAACCTGGCATAAATCCAAAAAATGGATGTTCCATTTTGATGAATTGTTATTGAGGTCTCAACACAGTAGGAATTACCGGATCGGAATTACCGGATCACAAACTGACACCGACATGCACCTCGACAAATGGAGCCGGCAGTCAGGTACAGTTTTTTCGTGTTCATATCAACAGTTCACTTTAAATGTCTTCCTAACACCGAGTTTTTGGAATTTTTATACCAAATTAATATGAATAGTACCTCATGTTGTAAGTAATTAAATTTCACACTTATACAAATTTTTATTTTATCTATAAATATTGTTGGGAGAGTTGGGATAAATTCGTTAAATCAATGGCTCTAAATGTACTTTGCAAGAATTATTTTACGTCTTTTTATTCAGCATTTATCTGTCTATGAGGATAAAGATAGAAATCTTACCCGAAGTTGCCCTATATTTTTAATTTTATATACAATTATATGCAATCGAAGCCCGTGAAAGGATTATGATCTTAGCTATCGAGAAAAAAATATATATTGCAGTTTTGATCGGTTTTAGTAGCTTCTTGCTGAGAATAGCATAGTTCTCTTATTCCTTTTTAATATCAGAGCTTCTTTTCGAATACAAAATAACTATTAATCAAGATTGAGTCAACTGGAGAATTTAGGCGGTCACACAATGCTGCATTTCTTGACATGTACGCGCTAAATATGAATGTAGCTTTGACACAATCTTCCCACATACGTTTGGTTCTGCCCATGAGACCATTACCCGTTGGTCTGAGTCGTAATTAACTTTTATGGAATCGTTCATTACTAATTATATTCATCACTAATTCTATAATTTTTCCAGTGTGCTTGCTTCATCTGAATCATCTTTCATCGGACCCAATATTCTACAAAATATACAATTCTCTAAGACTTTAAGGCAGGGGTTTTTTTTAGCAGCGCACCACTTATATTTTTGAGGTAACTGGCCGTTGTTGATTTTATCCATGACTTTTGTTTGTTGTTCGCGTATCATCTGGAACGTCTTTACGTACCACCAGTGATGTACTGAGTTTCTTCACAACAGAGGAATAACAAGCATTACCCACCCGCCTTAAACCTTACCTTTATTTCCTCTAGGATTGCGTCAAATTAATTAATATTAGTTACTTTAATTTTAGTTAATGAATCAAAATGCCGAATAAAATTAAAATGAATGAACATTGGACTTAAAAAATAAACGAGGAAGAAGCTGGGTTTTTAAATTTAAGTAAAAGTATTCTTGATTTCGTTACGCTTGTTATCCAATTATATCAACCTTTTAGAATACATTTCAAGAACAAAGAACTTTGGTTTACGTTTTTAACTTTTAAAGTTGATTCCTTAATGAGCGAGGCATCCGTCCTCACTGGAATCGGCCCCAGACATCGTTATCTGTAATGTATTCGTAATACTTAAATCGAAAAACTTTTCTCATCCAAACTGAACGAGTAAATTAGAAGCAAGTTGGATACTTTAATTCAATGCTCGATAAAAATCTGAATAAATCATGGAGAGGGTACAAGGAGTACAAGCTAACTGAAATAACGGAATTTATTCGTATTGAATATTCATAGGAGCACCTTGCTGTGCCGTGAATCTGTAATTAAGTACCTTTATATTCTGTTTATCGCCTGCGGTCGTAATGAGTAACACAGCCATCTAAAGCCCTTCGACCAAGGATCGCTTCCTTTTAGGATATCACATCGTGTAAGGCAGGCTTTTATGATCGCGCATAAAATAGCTTGGGTCTGTTCTTCATGAAGAGAGTAAGGGATCATTGCCATCACAGGGCTTTAATAGCAAAGGCAATTAAGGCGCTCCTATGAAGTAAGTACCTTTCACCAATTTCTTACATCTGCACCTTTCAAATACTTAATCAACAGTCAGTTGATTGCGTATCGGTAACATTAATCTGAACATAATGAAGAACAGAACCAAGCGGTACCTCTTCGGAAGTTTAATTTGCTTTACTTATACCAGCAAAATCCCGCATTCATGTTTTTTTGGTCTTCTTCTTGCGTTCTCTGCTATGGGAATCGTCACCATTCAATTAATGAGTTATTCTGTCCAAGTGATACGAGTACAAGAAGCAACGTATGTATGCAATGTTTTTCTTTAATGAAAACTTGTAGCTTGAGTTATAAGTCTTAATATGTTTTTGTAAACAACTTAATGAGGAGTTAATTTTTCAGATTCCCTTCTAGCTTTCTTGTTAGAGATATTTAAATTTCCATTTCTCTTCCTTACTAAATTTTCTTCGTACTTGAAATACCTACCTATATATTGAGTACAAATTTTTCATTAAGCTGTTCTTAATTGGTTAGGCTTGACGGTGGGACTCGTCATTGGATCCATACCCAACAGCAGTTCTCCAAACTTTATAGCCTGAAGATGCTTATAGACGACCAACATGGCTGGTCACCCTTCTCAACAAACATAATGACAAGTTGAACAACACACAAGTTGTCAAACTTCATCGTAGACCAATCTCGGTCGTCTGTAGACTCCTTAACATGTGGTTGGTTAACACTGCCACAGAAACGTTAACATAATTATATATGGTTGGAATAATTAGGCCCCGCCCAGCAGATATCTAACCATGTTTGATTTGTCATCAATCGTTGGTCCTACATTGGCCTCAACTACCAACCTGGCTACAGACGTTCAACATCATATTCAACATCGCTCTCCTTAAAGCACATTGATCGTCTGTAGCCCGCTTAAGGGCCACACTGACCCCTCCAGTAAGTTCCAATGGTCACACTGACTGCTCCACTAAGTTCCAAGGGCCACACCGATTACTCCACTAAGTGCCAAGGGCTGCACTGACTCCTCTATCAGTGCCAAAGGCCAAAACCTAGCTGTCATTAAAGCAATATAATAATATCATCAATTACGGTTAAAATGTTCAATTCAGAATACATATTTGTAATTGTGTTTCTTAATTGGTTACTTAATAAAAACATCTGATTATAATTTTGGATGATTTAATTAGGTATGCACATTGTAAAGTTTACAATGCCATAACAATAAACTACGGCGGACCGGATTAGTCCCGCCAGCCAAGGTTAAAATAATAAGAGTAAAGTATCCTGCCATTTTATATTACTTTTTTCAAGAATTTCTTCGATTGTGGTTAAATCACAGGGCATATGGAAATCTTTTTGTGCATGGTAAAAATAATCGATCCCCTTATTACAAAAATAAAATAAAATAGTAATAAATAAAGACAGTGATTAAATGTAGAAAACGGTGCATATTTGGCGATTTACAGTTTTGGTATATAGTACCTTCTAAATGATTTTTTTTCGAACTTGTGTTACCGTTTCATAGTTGATTGCCTTAAATGATTAACCATTGGTGTACAATAGACAATAATATCAACACGATAACTAAGTACCTGAATATAAAAGTAATAATTTAATAATTTAAATCTCGGTATAAGGAACCGAGATTCATAAAATACCTCTTATACTTTATAATGTGAAATAAAAATTATTCACCTTGTGAACATTTTAAAATTTAAATATTAATAATAAATCATGCCAACTTTCACCTCTGAAGGTTTTTTCCATATCTACAATGTGGTAGAGTGATAACTGTGTGTACTCAAGAGTCTTTTTTAATCAGCGTTTAGGAATAGTTCTGGGCATTCGTTAAAGAATTAACAGTGAAAAACTTTATTGTTTTTTTTTTGTTTTTTTTCACAGGTTAAACTTTGTTGGTTAAACTAGAATAGCCAAAGGTTGATTTAGGCATACACTTTCAGGTCCAGTTTCAAATTCCAATCACATTTAATTTAACAACCAATTATTCGTTAAAAGAACCGCGGACATTACATAACAGAGAGGGTTGAAATTGAGTTGAAATGGAATTTTGAATGCTTGGAGGTAACTAGTATAAGGTATTTTTTTATTCCAAGCATATTTTTAGACCTAAAGTATTTAAGTTGTTTAAATAACAAATGCTTTCTAGCGCCCACACGATGAATATTTTTTGTGGTTCTCTTCATAGGAAATAATGATCTCGTTGATTATGATTACACAAAAATTGGAAAAATTTAAACTTTTTAGTTATGCCAATCTTCTTCCAAGGTAGAATATACGATATCTTGTATTTGTACAGTTGTCGCTGGAATAACTTTAAATTTAAGGGGTACATATATATTAATGAATGTACTTACTGCCAAGAAGTGCTAGCGCTAGCTTGGTGATGACGACGAAAGGGAAAGAGAAGACTACCTTCTCCTTGGAGATGACCATCGCCAGCTGGAGGATGCTGAGGATGGAGAAGAGGCCTAGGGCGGCCACTCCCACTGCTGCCACGATCCCGGCCAGGTAGACAGCCGCTGCCAAACAACAACAAATATTACTATATTACTAAGTAATTCATTAATATCTTGGTAATATGATAGTCTTATTATTGATATGATACTGGAACGAATAATATATAGAATAAAGGAGGTTCTGCTAAATTCAAGATGCATATGGAATAACCCCATTATTTTTCAGAATGCTATTAAGTACAAAAATTGGCAACATTTAAGGGATTGCCTTCATTGGAATAATAGAGATAAATATCCAAATTCATACTATTTGTACTAAATAAATACATTAAAAAAATAAAATTAAACATTATCTACAGCTTCACTGACTAGATCGCAATTTTTTCTTCTCATTAAAATCCTAACATTTCATATATTGTTGGGAATATATGAATCCATTATATGTGATATAATATATATCTATATCTGTGATAATAGTTTTTTTTTCTGTTGGCACTATAGACCATGCAGATCTTTGGCCGCGCGATATGATCTCCCTACAGACATTATATCGCTCGCGGGAATTCAGACAGCCTGGAGGGGGTCACACAACCTCACGTTGCTGCGAACCATGGTTTTTATGGTGCAGCGGTTCATTGCTCCATAGCCAGTCCCTTCGGCAGTGTCCTTCCCACCGACTTTCTCGTGTTCAAGGACAGTGAAAATTCGGTCTAGCTATCGGTAAGCCACGGATTATGGTTGTTCGGAGTCAGCAGGCGCACGAGGACCTATATTTCTTTCTCCGAAGCATGCCATCCATGATCTACCATCCGAGCGGCTATTTGACATCCTGGAAGATCACAACGCGATTCACAATTTAGATACACGGGATATGTGGTCATCACTCCTATACGCCCGGCCTGTGTGAATTGCAACCATTAGGCTGACGGGCCTCGTACACCCGGGGGGAAGGGGAGATAATCGCGGGCTGCGTGGGTTTTCCCCGGTTGGCGGTCACCCATCCAAGTACTAACCACGCTCGACGTTGCTTAACTTTGATTACGTATTACAAGCGCCTTAGCTCCGCCACTCCAGCCCTATATAGTATATCCATTTAATATATGAACTCTCCAGACTCATCCATTTTATACAGAAAGCTCGCCCTACAAATGGAAATTTAAAAGCATCCAAATCAACACATATTAATTTTTCTCTATATAACCACCAGTAATTATTTCAAACAATCCAGTTCTTTCAAAAAACCATGTAAGGTATCTCGGAATTTAATTGGGCAAATGACTCACTTGGAACATCTAAAATTAAACAAACAATAACTGCTAAGACCATATTATGAACTTTCTTATCTTTTGGACTACAGATCTTCACTGAATTTCGATATAAACTGCACTGAAATCTAAAATCCTTTGAAAAATATCATCGCGGCTTATTTAAAATCAGACCTTTATCTTACAAACACAACAAGTGCAGCACATTTCACTCTTCCACTCATAATCCTATTGAATTGTGCAATCCCTTTCATCCTCCTTTTTGACTGGGGAGCCGAAATGTAGGCTTTAAAGACAATGACCTTGGGGTGATTTACTATTTAATAAAACAGTAAAACAAGGATTGAGGATTGAAGAACTTCATACTCTAAACTAAAAAAATAAATTTACTCGATATGACGCAGTAGCAAACTGAGTGACTGAAAAAAAATAAGCACAAGCGTTCATAGATACAGTATTTCTCACAGCTTAATGGTAAAGCAATGCTTCAGGATACCACTAGTCCTTCTATCTCTCCAACGTTTCGCTGGGATTGGAAGCCAGTGGAGGCTGAGTGAGAACGTGATAGACGCTGGGGATATCCTGGATGTCACCGCACTTCGAGGAGGATTTGGGTTCGGGAGTAAATGTGTTCTTTACTCATGTCAAAACAGTCTTAACGACTAAACATAAAACATCCACTACTGGCGCAATAGCTAAAAAGGGATATAAACGAAACAAATAATTTTGGTATGTCTAAGAGGATTTCGTCTGATAAAAAAAAAATGTTTTTCAAAAAAGCAAGGGCAGTAATTTCCTCGAATATCATTAAGTTCATAAAAATTTCATACGGAGGCAGAGATGTGTCAATAAATTTAGGCTACAGAATTTAATCATAAAATAATATAAATGTGCAACAGCTATAAAAATATTAATAGAACGTGAATAAATTAAATAAACTTATATAACCAATTTCGCTCAAATATTTAGACGTACTGCTAAGAATTTGCGAATCCAAGCTCAGTCTCATTATCATGATCAGCACTCATGAAAAACGACAACGCACATAAAACAATGAGATGTAGCGTCAGAATGAATTTCCAGGCCTTTCCCGAGGTTCATATTTTGAATTCATCATGCTATGGTTGAAGCATTCGTATCCTTAACGAAGGTCGAGTTATTAAGACAAAGGCCTTAATATTCTTTGACATTTTTCATGTTTATGAGAGCATTTTTTCTTTTTCCCCACTGCCTATATTAAGAAAAACAAGCAGTATCATTAAAAAAACTGACACTATCTCATCCTACGAATTAGAATGTGTGTCTAAAATGAATGAAATTTTCTAATAAAACCTCCCTACCAATGAGCTTCCCTACAGCGTTCGATGAAAAATCTACACAACGATTTCCGAGGATCGAATAAGAAAAATGGTGCAGACAATCTTACGTTAGATTGTAAATTGAGCAGATAATTCTAAAATAACTCGGTGCTAATCTGAATGAGCACGGATGGTCGGAATAGAGTTGTGGGAACAGAATCTCTAGGAACTGCTTCGAGAAAGAAATACAGGGTATCTGTTAAGTCAAGAGGAAATTGTTAGTTGTTTGTTATTTGTGGTTTAGGAAGGACATAAAACAGCTAGGCCATCAACGCCCGTTGGTTTATTTAGGATTTATATCTAGTTTGGTTTATCCACATACCTTACCGAGAGGTACCAGATTACCCATCGAGAGGTGCGCACAATCCCGAAGAGAGCCTTAGATCAGAAGTCGAAACAGGACTAGTCAGATGATGTGGATAAAAACCGTGCTATGCACCCAACCATACCAATCGCAAATACAATAGCACATCCACTAATGTTTACAATTGAATATACATGGAAAAGGACGGAAAATATTTAAAGATGTGATAGAATACCTCAAGAGCAACAAAAAAAGTTCATACGGACCCTGAACCGATTCCACAATTTAAGTTTTGTGTTTTTTCAAGTAAGGCACGTTTTTTATTATATAGGAAGCGACCACTCAAAAAGTTATCAAGGCAATGAAGTTGCAAAATCAATCGCATAGCAAACATAAATCCCTTTAAGAACGAGTAGAGTTACCATTTTTTTCTTAATCAAACTTTACTTGTGAATGTTTTTTTTAACTCGCTGCTGGGCTACAGATACCCCACTCTAGGAAAACTTCTACTTTTATTAAGCTATAAAATATTTATATTTATATTTCGTATAAATGAAGCCGAGACCAGGGAGAACTCTACACGCCCTATCCGTTTTTAAAACAGTGTCTGCTGCAGCTTTGTTCTTATTCTCTTATTTGTATTTTAGGTATGTTTTGTAATTTTTTCGTTAGTGCTGTGGTAAAATTATTATTTTTTTAGTATTTAATTTAGTATTTAAGCATTATTTATTTTAATTTGTCAATTTAATTTTCATTCCATATTTATATTCAAAATTGTTTAGTTAATTTACAGATATTTTTGTTGGTAAAGTTTTCCATTATTTCACAATGAAGATTTTTATTCTGTATTATTTTTACTTGAAATAACGTGAACTGAATAAATTTAATCTTCAAAACATTTCTTTGTCGGGGAAATCTAATTCCATACCACACTTTTTGGCAAATCTGGAGCCAATTCTAAACCAATCCCGAAAGAAAACTCGGCTTCATTCACACAAATTTAAACCAATAAAAGAAGAACTTTTCCTAAAAGTGGGGTACCTATAGCCCAGCAGAGGGCTGAGAAAATCATTAAATTTGAATAAAAAAACGCTATTGGTCCTCCCGAAACCTCTTTTAAAATGGATTAAGTTACGTCAAACAAAAGGAAATTTGGTCTACTTCACGATTGGAGCTTAATTACCTTAAATAGTTCTTGAGTGATCGCTTTCTATTCAACAAACAACTTGAATAACTTAAAAAAATATAAAATTTAAATTTTCTGTTTTTCTTTGTGGAATAATCATGGTAAACTTTGACTTCTTTTGTTGCTCTTAAGCTATACTATGACTTTTTAAAATATTTTCCTTGTCTTACCGGAACATTATTTATATTTCTTTTAAATGATAAGGTTTCACATGACATAAAGATGGTAATTTGTTGAAGAACGCCAACCAGAGTTCAGATACCTCTAGAAACTGACAGAGCTAGTGGCTAAAACTGCCAAGGTAGTACTTCGGGGCGAATATATGGCAATATGTGATGATGGATTAAGGAGGCTTTTGACTAATGAGAAATGGATTGGAGAAGAGAGCAGTTGGTGAAAGAGCGAGAATAATGGACCAGGCTCCTCACATTAGTTTGAGGTGAAGAGGTTACTATGGTGATGATGGTGCTGATGATGGTAGTGATGATTTTAACCGTTTTCCATTACGGTATTGCTGCAGTGGGTCTATACGTTTACTACAAATCTTATATAACGATAATGCACGCGTTTGAAAACTTAAGATTAGTTAACTTTATTTACTTAAAAAAGTGATTGTGATAAAAAGTAATAATACTTTTATTTCATAATTTTTTTTTTTAGAACACCGTAACGGTATTGATTGAATATATACCATGTATTAAGGAAAATTTGGATCAACTTATTAATGCATTTGTTGAAATGTAACAAGTTTTTGTTCTTATATAATTTAACACTTAGTTTTGTTAATGACCATGACATATTATATTGCATTGTGGTCCTGATGATGTGGAAGAACGTTAATTATTGAGTAATCCGATCAAGAATAAATATTAAAACTGGCAAGACTTTCCTTTCAATATCTTTTAACATTTTTTTTTATTTTACACATAAATATCTTGTGGACAACACGACATCCTTGTAGGTCTCTTAAACTATAAATCGATGTCTCAAAAAGTGATCCTGCATTTGGTTACAAGTTTCCGTAGATTGCAGAATCTCAAAAACGACACTCGGCGTCGCGACACCCATCTATTGACTCACACACACAAGCTCTTGTTTCTGGCCCCTCATTTCGTTATTATATGTCGTTTTCTTTCAGTAGGTAACAAATTTCCAAGAGATTTCTTTGTGTTCCGTGAAAACATTAGAACTATCAACGCCACTAGATAAAGCATTGGAAATCGACGGTTTCGACATTTTAAGCGGAAGAACCTAATTAACTTATATATTTCAAAACTCTATGAGATGTGGGATTGATATTCAGGGCATAAAAAGGGTTTGATAGAACCCTTTTGCTGCATGAGATGCCTTTTAAGAGAGATCTGAGATGAGGAATATTTGGGAGTATTGGGTATTAGCAAGTTATAAGCTCAACAGCAATCTTGTTTAAGTCCAGTTATTTAGTTGTTCTCAGTTTAGTCTGAGATCTTTTATCTGTGGTTGCCACCTCTGTGGTCCGAGTCCTGAATAATGGGTTCGTCGTGTGTTGGAGGCTATCAACAAATCTGACAGACCTCCGTTTGATAAAGTCTGTTATTGTCGGGTCTTATGCATAAGTCCATTTTCGTCCTCTGTAAGTTGGTTTGCCTTACAATTCATCTCAGCAAGCTGCTCAGAAACTGCTAGAATTTTGCTGCCGTTGTGGCTAAAATATTTGCTAAGATCGGCGCACTATGATGGAGAGTCCGTCTTAAAAAGCTTTTATAAATTAATAATCTATAATAATGACGAAGACCTAACATAGTAATCTAACCTAAATGCTTTTCTATTCAATTCGCTATTACGGGTATGAAGTTGGAAACTATTAAAATTAATCTTTATTCACCAATGTATCAATAGATGAGGTAATAAAGCTAATCGATAGTAATTGGGACTAGATTAAAAATAACACCACCATTAAAGAAAAAAATATATTTATTGAAGGTATAAAATAAATGTATGCATTAAAAATAGTTTCTTTAAATATAGTAATGAATACTATAAGCAGCTTAATGTTTTATCAGTGGGAGGTACGTTATTCTATCTATTAACCTGTGTGGAATATATATGAATGAGCTCATTTGTAAAAAATATAGAGAAAATAAAAAATAAGCCTAAATTCATTAAAAAATATATTGATGATTTTTTTAATTATAACGAATAAATAGCAAAGTTAGATATTTTGATATTGATACAACTATTTTTTTATTTTCTCTATATTTTTCTACAAATGAGCTCATTCATATATATACCACTCAGGTTAATAGATAGAATAACGTACCTCCCACTGATAAAACATTAAGCTGCTTATAGTATTCATTACTATATTTAAAGAAACTATTTTTAATGCATACATTTATTTTATACCTTCAATAAATATATTTTTTTCTTTAATGGTGGTGTTATTTTTAATCTAGTCCCAATTACTATCGATTAGCTTTATTACCTCATCTATTGATACATTGGTGAATAAAGATTAATTTTAATAGTTTCCAACTTCATACCCGTGTTAGCGAATTGAATAGAAAAGCATTTAGGTTAGATTACTATGTTAGGTCTTCATCATTATTATAGATTTATTAATTTATAAAAGCTTTTTACAACTAAAAAAATCTCTAAAAAATAGACAAAACCAATCACCTAATACGCAATTATTATTCGAATCATTCGTTCACACAAAAAATTAATGCAAAAAAAAAATTTAATTGTTAGGGCACATAAATTAACAGATATTGAATATATAGAAAATATAAAAATAAAAATATATAACATTCTAGAAGAAACTTTTTACCCTAAAAAGTAAAGAAATTAAATATGGCGTGAGTATGAAAAGAAGAAACAATATAAGAAAATTAACAATATTGGTACTACATTTAGAAATAATATATAAAAATATAAGTATTATATGAAATATAAGTATGGTACAAGTATGATAATATAAAACATTAAACTATAAATCAGTGGCTCAAAAAATGACCCTGAATTTGGTTACTTGTTTCATTGCAGTACCTCAAACGACACTCGGCGTCGCGACGCAAGCTCTTGTTTTATTGAGGTCTTATATGTCGTTTTCTTTCAGTTGGTAACAAGTTCCCAAGATATTTCTTCGTGTTCCTTGACAACATTAAAACTGTCTATGTCACTAGATAAAGCATTGGAAATCGACGGTTTTAAGAACCCGCTTAACTTATATCTTATTCCCCATACTGCAGACTTGTTTAGTTCACTAATGGGGAGGAAAAGAAAGTATATTACGCTAAATTTTAACATTTAAAACAAGGAATAAAATTGTTTAATTAGAGTGAAAAAAAAAATCGCGTTTATAACCTTTATCACCGAACCATATGTTCTCTGTAATAAATATACCTTTTGATTAAAGTTTGTTATGACCTTCAAGTAAAGTATCCATTTCGGATCTTCAATGTCAACCAAAATCTATTATATTATTTATATTGATATAAAAGTCAAACATACCAAATTTGAGATATTTTACATTATATTTTAATGTAATTTTTGATGAAAGTCTAATATGACTTCAAGTAAAGTACCACTTCCGGTAATCATGCAGTGACTAAAAAGGGAGATTCATAACTAGATTATATAGATTACATATAAAATACAAAATTTTAATTTTCTATGGTTAACCGTTTTTGAGTTATGCGAGATACGTACGAACATACGAACGTACGTACAGACGTCACGACGAAACTAGTCAAAATAGATTCAGGGATGGTCAAAATAGATATTTCCGTTGAAATATGAAAACCGAAAATTTTCGCGATTACAATACTTCCTTTACTGCGTTTCTTCCTCTATACCAAACTATCACCAACCACCACTCTTCCTACATCTACAGCCTCCTACAATTCAAATCCTCGAACCACGCACTGGAAACATGATCTCGCCATTCTGACCTCCATACTCCCTCCCACAGAACCAAAACATTCGAACGCTCCTTCCTCGCCCGCTCCTCTATCCTTTGGAATTCCTTTCCTTCTAATATCCGCCATGCTTCTTCTCTATCCTCATTCAAATCCCTCCTTTTCGAACACCTTCTTTCTCTCCAAAATGATGCTCTCTAATTGCGAAATTTCAGTTTAGGATTAACATCTGGATCAGAAGTGAATAATAGTTTTTTAATGTACAAACTTTGCTAATCAATTCATTATTTTTCATTTTCTCTGTTTTTTTTTTTTTTTTTTACTTTTTTCTTGTTTTTTTCTCTTTTTTTTGTTTTGTTCAAATTAATTATATTTTTCGATAAAAAAAACTAATTTATTTGCTTATTTATTTTACAGAAGATATTGTAAAAATTAATTGGTCTGTATTCTATAGTCTTATGGCCAGATAATGTTACTGTTTTATTTGTTCCTTCATGTTATTCTTAAGGGACCTAGTCCCAGAATAAAGTTCTTTTATCTATCTATCTATCTATCTACAAGGAAGTAAAAAGATAATAAAACAGAGAATAAAAATGAAACAGAGAGAGGGAGAGAAAAAAGGAGAGGGAGGGAGAGAGATAGATAGAGAGAGAGAGACGAGACATATAAAAAGTCAAACGTTGAGTCACAAGTGGCTAAGTTCTATGGCTTTTATTTGTCCTTACCGCTAAGGGCTCGAGGACTGATAAAATACGGACCCTGCAAAATTTATTGGGCTCTATATTCCGAGAAATGTGCTTTGAAAAGTTTCATCTTCCATCGTCAATTAGGATGCTCAGCTGTGCAGGAAGATACAACTCAAAGCTGGCTTTCAATTATATTTAACCCTCGACATTCAACAGTTTATATTTAAAATTGGAAGAGAGAGACTTAGTCACAGTTTGGTGCAGAATTATTTCAATGTTTTACCTTTGACATTTCAAAGATTCTTGTACAGTAAATAACAAATCATCTAAATAGATCTATTAAATATACATACTTACAGGTTACTGGCAGATCACAGTGTTTGTATTAAAAGGGGTGAATTTTTTTTGTAGTATTAAATATTTGTAGTATCTGAGGCTGTTAGGACGTCCAAATCCAAATAGAATGGTGAGTCCACTATTTTTTACAATAATTTTGACTGAAAGGACTGAAACAGCAGTATAGCCGAATGTTTATATGTCTAGAAAGGTTTTATTAATAATTTTCAAAAGGGGGTAAGATTATAAGTAAAGGGTACACTATAAGAAATAAGAGAAAATACTACGTAAATTCGATACCGAAACTCATTCAAACATTTGAATCAAATTTTCGATACCACAAAGGTATCGAACGGAATATTTAATTAGTGGTATCGATAGCAAAACTACATGGTATCGAAAGGAAAGTATCGATCGGTATCGTATATCCCTATCTCCTTAACATATACAGTAAATTGTTTCATCATTACTTATTTAACCATATGCTCGAATTAAATACGATAAAATCAATTTTAGTCTAAAAAATAAGGAAAAAAAATTATTAAAACTTATTTTTTGCCATTTTGGCGCCTTTAAGTGGGATCCGGGGCGGCGGCCTCCTTAGCTCTATCCTAGATACGCCTCTGAGAAAACTGGCTTGTTGATCAATCAGTGGAAGCCTATGCCTATCTAAGATGCGAGCTAAGCCATGTCACCGTGGCTGAATGTCTCCTTGAATTAGCTCTAGCCATAACCCATCTTATTATTGGATAGTCTTTGTGAGCGGCCACCGTGGCGAAGTAGTGGATGGATATCTCATGGCTTGGTGATACCTTGTGCGGCACATCAATTGATTGTCATCGTCTAGTTCGAAACGACCCTACCAGGTCAGGGCTTTAGCCTCTCGGATTTATAATAGGTGAGTGTCCTTCTAGAATGAAGATTGGTAATGCACATTTTCTGTAAGCCTTTTTAATTGGTAGACTCTTAACTCTCAATACAATTGTAGTACTTAAAGGTACTAGACACGATTTCTGTTGGGTTTTCGTCTAATGGAATGTTACATTTTGTTACTTACTACAAAGCGAAATTTATTTATTGAAGGAAAAATATGATTAATCTATTTGCGCCTCTCTATTCTCTATACTGACCTATCTCTCTTATCACCTCTCGGCGCGCTGAGCGGTAACGCCATCAACTCATACTCCAAGTTGGTCAACTTTACCCGCTTACTGTACTTCCGATTTAAGTCCAATCTTAAAAGACAAATTTTTTCGGTTAAATGACACCAATATTGCCTTTAAAAATGATTCCAAAAGCGTCTGACAATTTTTATGTCCTAACACCTTAGATGGAGGAATGTAACTATACGTTAAAAGTTGGTATGTCTGCTGTGAGACCCACTTTACACCACAGAGAGAAGGAAAAAGCTTTTAAAGCCAGTAGGTACTATTCGGTATTTGTCGATAACAAGTCGGTCAAACAATCCGCGAACAGACTGTACCCAAAAGAATAAATAAAAGTACTCGAATGTAGCCTTAGTGTAATGTTTATGTTTGGTTAGCTTAGGTTTAAACTGTTGGTCCTACTTAACTTACTATCTCATTTTATGCATCTTTTTATCCGTAATGAATATACACAGCTTTATTCAATTATTTACGGGATTTACTATCAAGTACATACGCTATATATAAGAGTACCTATCAACAATATGGCTATAGGCTTTGATACATTGTTAATAATAATGCCAATTAGATTTGTACTTTGGAGGGTAGACTATATTTCCTCCAATGAAATATCGATCCTCGCAAACGACCAGAAAAGACTGGTAACCTCCAGGATAGCATTCCTTCCGCCTAAATTGGAATACATCAAGGCGTTGAACCCGATAAAGAACAAGTTACATCTGGATAGTAAACTTTCCTTTTAAAAAGACGTTAATAGGTTTTGACATTATAAAAGGAGTACCTATACCTATTAAATCCACCTTTGTAGCTCGTTTAATTTGCCTCAGAAATATTTCATGATATATTGCTTCCATAAATCGGATCATACATTTTAAATGTCACTAATTTACTTAGATGAATGTGCGGTTAGTGGAGGATGTTACAGGAATGAATAGTGAAACTATATTATAGGTGAGTATAGAGTCAAGGATCATTAAATTACTTATTAATTACTGTGTTATTGTATAATCAACGGAAATATTTGGATAAGAGAAATTAGAATATGAGACGCGTTTTAGGAATAGCTGAATGGCTTAGGTGATGGTATGAATGATTACGATTTCAATATTATAATTTGAAAAATAGCAATCGCAGCAAGAATTCGTCGCAATTTTTGAAGACGTGGTTCAAATTTGATATCTTTTTGTTTAGGAAGAAAACGGAATGAAATTAACTGAGTGAAGAAAAGCAGGGCATTTTTAAATAAAAAGAAAAAAAAATCGAATAAGTACACTTAAAAAACTAATTGACGCATCTTGATTTTTTTAATATTCTATTTATTGATTTTATTGATATATTATAGATTATACTATAATTTCTCACAATTATTTTTTTTTTCGAATTTCTTCAATTCATTTGAATCAATCTGAAGAGAACAATAAAAAACAATTGTGACACATTAAATTATTACAACGTCACGGAATCCTCTGACGTCACTATATGGAAAAATGGGATTGCGAAGCATGAAGAAAATGCCATAAACTGCTTTGTTCGGTCGATTGTGTTTGAAATATTCGTGAAAATATTGGCCAAGTGAAATCACCATAGGAATTTCCAACGATTTCAGCTCAAACATCCGATGTTTTGAGACTAATAAAAATAAATAAAAATATTCGTATTATAAAAATGAAAATTTTAGAAAATCATGCGGTTTTTCTAACTAAACGAATAAATAAATTGCACCATATTATCATGAGTTAAGGTTTTTTTTCGCGTTGACTTGGACGCTGAGAAATGATTTGTGCTAAGTGTTTGCATAAGAGTGGTTCTTTTGCAACCGTCTATTGTTTATTCTTGAATATTTCTGGTATCTTTGTTTTGAAGGTCCTTATAATTCGTATTGGAATTTTAATTTAAGAGTAATTATCTATAAAACAACTTTAGAACATCATTAGCGTGTAGTTTAATACTTCGGAGAGTTCCTAATTTATTTGTCTTGATCCTCTCTGAAAAGAAAAAAAGGATTGAGTAAAAAATATTATAATTTTGGAGTGTGGGTCTTTTTACCATTACCTTTATTATATCTATGAAGTAGGTATATTGTACAATTCCAGTATCTGCCCAACCTCCTATTAAAATATATAAATGAAAATAAATTTGACGAAACAACCATTTAATATTGAAAAAATAAAACAATTTTCATAACTTACTACACAGAAGACATTAAAAAAGTTCAAACACAAATATTACAAAATGAAAATTCCGAAAAATAAAATTAAACCGAAAAATATCATGAAAGGAGCTCCCCTAAATTTTGAAATTTAATGCAAAAATAAAGACAACATTGAAAGGAATAAAATAAATAAGAAATCCCTCATGGCAGATTACCAGGGTTATTACCCTTGAAGAAAAAAGGGTATAAATATAATAAAAAAAAAAGAAGCAGTTATTGCCACTAGGGAAATATAACGTATATCAATAACTAAGAACTATGTATATATTTATTTAGATTATTTAATTTTATTTCCATTTATATATGTATATGTATGTATGTGTGTATGTGTGTGTATATATATATATATATGTGTGTGTGTGTGTGTGTGTGTGTGTGTGTGTGTGTGTGTGTGTGTGTGTGTGTGTGTGTGTGTGTGTGTGTGTGTGTGTGTGTGTGTGTGTGTATGTGTATGTGTGTATGTATATATATATTTTATTTTATTTATTTTTTTATTTTTTATTTTTTTTTTAATTTTCCATCTGCCAATTGTATTGGCAGTGCGGTGCGTTATGAACTGATATCGGTCAATCTTGGATAACCGACATAGTTTAGAGTAGGCAGACATCACCTTGTCGTGGATTGCCTTTATAAATAATAACAATAATAATAATAACTAAGAACTAATTCAATGTTTTAACTGCCAAGCTTTTAACCATCTATCTATTAATAGTCACAAAAAACCTAAACTTATGAAACTTTCTAGTGGTATTTCAAAACATATGTCTCATTACTGTCAACAATTATCAGTGTTACACCAAAATTAGGAAGGTGCACTCAGAATTAAATATATCATACATAAAAGATTACATATCGACATCGTTTTTGTAAAAAGGCATCAGCGCAAACTTTAGAGGAAATACATGAAAAGTTTTTCCTCAAATAACAATAAGTTTTTTTATTTTACAATAAGACAATAATAAATGTTCTTCTTTATTGAGGACAGGAGGAGTTTATTAAGGTGGCAAAGCTTATATAATTAAAATATATTTTTAAGACTTCTAGCACTGTTCAAGGCCAGAGTTACGACATTAGATGATTTTTAGATAATTTCCAATTTTTTTTATTCGATATATCGTGAGCGGGAATCCGTCAAGACCGAGCATTTTTTTTTTAAAAAAACGACGTCAATACACCAACTAACTCGCACCCCTTCTTTCAATCCATGCCCTCGCTAAACTGTACCAGAAATAGGTAATTATAAAAAAAGCACCGACCTGCAGATATATACATAAGCGAACTAAACATATACTAATTTTAACTTGGATTTTATTTTGTATTCAAAACAGTGTTCGGTTTTTACTCATGTTTATTTTTGCCAATAAATACATTAAATTGTATATATGATAAGCCGTTAAATAAAAATTGTATTATATTGGGATTAATCTCGAGCCAATTATAAATTTTACTTACTTTTACTTTTAAATTACTAGATGCTTCACCATTAAAATTGACTACTGTATTATCAAATAATACTTTTATATGCTTAATGTGAAACTTATAGAAAAATTGTCTTCTCGGGAAATCACCCATCGGTAGCACTCTAAAGTTTTACGATTGATTATAGGATTCGAGTAAATTAAGTAAGCGTAAGTATTCAACTCTCAGCTTTGAAGGCTTGGCAAAGTGGTAAACTTTTTCGCTGCTTCATTGTATTCGATCCAATCTAGATAAAACCGAATACAATGAAGATTATGATCGTGTCATGACACGTCGATAGAGGAGTCGTCCTTCTGCACTATGTAAAATACTAGCTCAGTCTTTTGTGTTATCGGCTATAATCCTACAAGGAAATATCAGTTTTTTTTGGCGAATAAAACTGTAATAACGTGATGTGTTTCGCAACAAGGAGTGAAATTCTTTGAAACAATAATAAACTATAACGATAATATGTAAACTATAAACAATAACAATAACGAGACTATAAAATTTGAAATGAAGTTATCCGGTATTTTTTTTTTTGACGGATGATTTATATTAACGAGAGAAACCAACGAACAAAGAGAATTGCACTAGAGCGATCTCTTATTAGCTCTTTAAGATGATAGAAATATTAAATAAGTTTCTAGGACAGAATGAAATTGTTTTTACAATTGCCGTGCAAAATGAAAAAAAAAAAGAAAAGAAAAGAGCTAATCGCAATATACGGCGAATCGAACGTTGATTCTTTTCATGGTTGGGTGCTGGTCCTGAACAGTTGAAATATAATGAAATAATAGTGTGCCTGCAACAGTCGTGCTATGAAATTAATTTTTCTTAAATGCTCCTAGAAGACACTTTCTTCTTCTCTATTCTTCTTAGGCTGCTTCATCACAGGTATAGTTCTTTTTCAATGGAAAAACATAACTTTGTTTTTATGAAAATGATTCCTACATATCTGGAAATGTGATAAGATAAGGCTTTTTTTTTTATCCGAAATATATTACTTTGCCTTACCTTTTTACGAACTATATAGTAAGTGGAAGTATTGTGATCGTGAAAGTTTTCGAATTCGCGTTTTCGCCGGAAATACACGTTTTAAGGTCCCCTGAGTCCAAATGACCAAGTCTCGCAAAATGTTCTGTGTGTATGTGAACAGTCTAGCTCAAAAACGAAAAGTTTTACGATACTAAAATTATGTCTTTAAGATTGGCATATGCATGTGATGTTACAGCAACATTTTCGTCAAAATTGACTAACCGGAAGTGCCACTTTATAAAATCGATTTTACACTTTTCTACAATTTTATCGAAAACGGCTCAAACGATTTTGATGAAACTTGCCTAAATTATTCTTCATAAAGACCCTTAACTTTTCATATATGTGGTACATCACCGAGAAAATGTATGGAAAAAAGTTATGATGAAAAGAATATTTTATTCTTCAAATATAACTTCATAAGCATAACTTCAAAACCGTGCAATTTATGGTAAATTATCTATAGATTTGTATAAAAGGTAATTAAATCATCTAAAAAAACAAAAAAAAGAATCATCAAAATCGGATTAATGATAGCAAAGAAACAGCGCATCGGACTAACCGGAAATGGTAATTATATCATGGATATTACAATTGTTTAAAATTTTCTCGAAAACGGCTCTAACGATTTTGATGAAACTTGCCTAATATCTTCTCCTTACAGCCCTTTAACTTTTCATTTATGTAGTACATCGCTGAGGAAATGCAGTGAAAAAAGTTATGATGAAAAGAATATTTTATTTGCGCATAGCTTAAAAATTATGCATTTTATGGTAAATTATTTAAGAATTGTATGAAAGGTAATTAAATTATCTAAAAAACAATAAACTAATCATCAAAATCGGGCCAGTATTAGCAAAGATAAAGCGCTTCGGACTCGGGTTGGAACATCGAAAGGAAAATATCGATATTCCATATTTTGATATATCGCAAACCCAAATATCGATATCCACCGATAATCGCTAGAAAAATATCGATATATCGAAAGGAAATGGATGAAAAAGCAAAGTGCATCAAATGAGTACTATTAATATTATTAAACTGTGAAGAAGGTTATGAAATAATATAATGATTATTACTTATAAAACAATATTTTTATTAGCTATGACTCATTAAAAAAAGGGTAGAAAAGAATTATACTTCAAAGAAAAAAAATGTTATAACATATTTTTATTTTGAAATCTTTTAGCCATATTTGATATATTATAGTCTTCCAGAAGTTTTTTAATAATAAAACCTTCAAACTTCTCAAATTTTTATTTATCTTATAACTCTTCCGACTATATTCTGCATTCTCAAAACATTCATCTAAAAGCATGTAATTTATTTTATATACATCTTAGTACCATCATCATTTATATAAATCATCAATTTTTCTTTATATAGGATTAATCAACATTATTTGTATGTAAATCTTATCTACTAATTATTGTTTGGTAATTAAATATTGTTTATTGTTATATTTACTGGCAAAACTCCAGAATGGTAACCCCAACATGGAGGAGACCTAGATTTTTAGGACCTGGCTGATCTTAAAAATCTAAACCTTCGCCATTTTGGCGTTACGATTCTGGAGTTTTACCGAATAAAGGAAATTGTTAAAATAAAATACAGTAGAATCTCGATAATTCATATGGTCAAGGGTTCGAAAGGTAAATATGAATTATCGAGATATCCAAATTATCGATATTTCCAATTTAAAGATTATCGGCGGTTAAAAATAGGAAATAACAAAATTAATACAAAATTGTATTAATATGAATGGAAATACAAACGATATAGTTAGATCAACAAAAAATTCGGTTATTTTCTTATGGTGCAATCCTTGAAGACGGATCTCATCGATGGCTTCGTTAAGCATGTTCAGAGCAGAAAATACGTTTACACAAACATCCGATTTTGCTAAGAAATGACAGGTTGTGGACGCATTATTTCGCCAATTTAGAACTAATCGTCAGCACATCAATTTCTTCTTCATCTCCTTTTTTTACGGAATCGAAATTTCCTAGTCAGTCAGGATCCTTCCAAGCTACTGCTAAACCTTCGTCAAAATTGGCGAAATCTCGAAAAGTCATGGGAGTTCTTAATTTTGAGGTAGGTGATTCCCATCCTTGATGCTTTCTAAGAGTTGCATCACTACTTCCTTGCATTAAATGTCTAAAATCGTTTAATTATCGCCAAGTTTAGAGATTGCAGCATAGAGGTTGTGCTGGGTGACAAAAACAGAAGATCGCTGAGTGATGTGGTACTGTTGTTGGCTGTACAATTATCAATAAACAGTTGACAATTTTCGCTGTTTTTTATTCCATATCTGTACCCATTCGTTGAAAATTTCACTTATGATACATCCTTTTGTGTTTGCACGATAGGCGTTCGGTAAAGTTTTTGTTTATGAAGCACCTTGCATTCAGCCATGAGCCAACTTAATTTTTCAGATCAATCTATGATGTCGGCTAACAGTATGATTACAGTTTTTTTACAATTTTATTTAAAGAAAACTAAATAGAAAAAAAAAAGGGTAAGCCGACCGAAATTTATAGGAACGATTCCTCTCTCTCACTCACTCACCTCTCCTTTTGAAAAGATTAAGAGTTAACCAGAGTTTTTATTTGGAAATTCGAATTATAAGGCGTTTATATTATTTGGAAGACGATAATAAATATGAATTATGGGGGAACCGGATAGCAGTGTTTTTTTAGGAAATAAAGGGAGACTTTCAAGAGACCATAAAATCTTTACGAATTACTGGGATATGAATTGTCGAGATTCTACTGTAATATAGTTAAGCATATGGTGTGATCGATATATCGGTGTAAAATATCGATATCATCGATATATCGGATGAAAAGATATCGATATAATATATCGATTTTTCAACTCCGATATATCGATATATGCGTATCGATATTCCATATCCCCACTTCGGATTAACCGGATGTAGCTATTATATCAGGGATTTTACGATTTTCTCGTAAAAGTCTACAACGATTTTTATGAAACTTGCCTAATGTCTTCTCCTTAAAGGCCTTTAACTTTTCATTTATGCAGTATATCACCGAGAAAATACAGCGGAAAAAGTTATGATGAAAAGAATATTTTATTTGAGCTTAACTTAAAAAGCATGCAATTTATAGTAAATTATGAATGAAAGGTTATTAAATTATCTAAAAAACAAAAAAAAGAATCATCAAAATCGTACCAGTATTAGCAAAGTTACAGCGTATTTTATGAGGAGCACAAGATCCTAGATGGATAACCGAGCGCATCTGAAAGGAGACGGATGCGACCGAACCTTCTCCCACCAATCTGTTATAAACAATATACTTTGTAATAAAGGAATTGAAGAATACAAAAGCGGAAATTAACTTAATAATTTCTACTTTCATATTATTCAATGGAAAGAAAATATTTCCATGAAAACTAAACTGAAACTTTTAAAATATATTTGCAACTTGACGAAGTTAAAATATATAGATAGTGTACAGAATTGTTGTACTAAAATTGTTTAAAAAACTGTTTTATTGTACTGAAGTGGGAGAAGATGTGAAGAAGTGAATGCTGCTGAGTTTATTTCAAGCATTGTTTATGTGAACTATTTAAAATTATATTAAAAAGCTAATTATTATAGGAGGGTAAAGGAAAGTTGCATGATGCGCGCACCGCACCAGATTTTAAAAAAAAAACAATCTATCATTATCTTTTTTTCGTAATTAATTTCATAACTTCTTTTCTAGGAGTTGAATTGGCTGAAATCATTTTTCACGTTACAATTCAAAACATACGCCAAAAAAAAAAAAACACTAAATAAATGTGGAATACAGTACCATTAATATTTTTGTATTTCTTAAAAATTTATAGATCATATGCTTTATTACTGCTTTCAAGGATTTTGAGCAAAAATTGTCCAAAACGATCGATTTTTAATTCATGAGATATACTGTAAATGTAGTAATCATTCTGATATACCAATCTCACATTGTTTTAAGACCCATTCTTTTAATTTTATTGTATGTAAACTTATATTTCGTAAGCTGAATGCAATAATGTTTTCAATTTCTGGTACCTAGTTCATTAATGATTATAAAATAAAACAAATCCTTACCAATTGTTGGCCCTTCTGGGTTATGTCTGGTTATGTCCTAATAACTTTCAGAACCTCGTATTAATGAATGAAAACTATAGGTTTTTTTTTTTAATTTATCACTTCTAATTCTTTTCTCTATTTATTTATATTAGACTTAACTTTGCTTTAATTAGCCTATTTGCCCAAATTCATAGCTTCCTTGCTTATAAATTTTAATACAGACAAATTATAAACACTAATATAGTATTTATTGCTTTGAAATCATTATGTCCAATTACTAACTCATGCATCTCTTCATTACTAGGTTTATCACAGGTATATAAAATATTTGGGTATATGAAAAATGAACGATAAATAATTCATAATAAAATCAACGATATAATCAGCATAGAATATAATTACTTTACAAAAACTGGAACCATTGTGGTATTGAAAAATAAATGCTGAGGTCTGCGGTATTGAAAGCAATGCCCCTCGTTGAGTCAGCTGCGTGTAATACTATTTGACTTTGATAATTAGTAGAGCGGAATAAATTAATCGGTAAACATAATGCTATGTTACACAAAAATAATATGACAACAATAAACATGATAATAAAGTTAAAAGCTTTCAGGAATACTTTATAATTGTTTTGCAATGTATATTACATACCATTGTTTTCCTTTTTAGCAATAAATATACACTTATGTGGTGGTATAAATTAAGTAAATACTATTTGACTTTGATAATTAGTAGAGCGGAATAAATTAATCGGTAAACATAATGCTATGTTACACAAAAATAATATGACAATAATAAACATGATAATAAAGTTAAAAGCTTTCAGGAATACTTTATAATTGTTTTGCAATGTATATTACATACCATTGTTTTCCTTTTTAGCAATAAATATACACTTATGTGGTGGTATAAATTAAGTAAATAAGTTAACAGCTCATCTTATTGAAGTTTTAATTTATTTTATTCTAGGTATCATTATTAATATTATATTAATTAATATTATATTATTAATATTATAATTATTATATTATTATTAAATATTATTAATATTTCTTGGCTATTGCCAGAAATATTCACCTACACGGACCAAAGTCAAGGGTTAGTCTCAAATTTATTATTATTACTACCAGTATATTGAAACATACTTTCTGAAAACTAGTAACTGTTTTAATAAAATAAAGATAAGCTTCAAATTCCCACGAACATTTTTATTTTGGAGTACTTTGGTGCAAGAATTTTATTTCTAAAACTAGAAAAAAAAAAGCCTTTCAAAAATTTTAATTGTTAAACTAATTTCCTTCAGAAGAAAGAGGAGGAAGAAATTCATGAAACACTCGAGATAGCAAAAATTAAGAACATGATCAACTATATGCTGATGTTAAACGGATATTTTCACACGAATTTGCAATTATAAGATATGGAAGACTGGTCCAAAAGTATGTTCGCTTTTACAGAAATATAGTTACTTTTTATGGTTAGTTATAAGATTTGTCCAATCGAAAATGAGTCTATCGATATATAAACAAGATATTTATATATTAAAAAATCTTGCGTATCTGTAATACTTGTCTTGACAGCTTCATATCCGCGAAAGCTACTTTACTATACAAACTTTATTATGCTATTATTTATTTATTAGGTTATTTTGTTATTAAATGTCGTTGTACCCTTACTGAAGCCAGGGAAGAAGAGCGACTTACGTTAGTAGCGCACTACCGTCTCATCAGTCTCCTAGTTAGCAAAGTGTCTGTTAACTATCACCTTATTTTTGCAGAAAAGAAAGCATCATATCGCCTGAGCAGACTAGGTTCCAACGAGGTGTTGCCTGCGAGCATTATCTTACCAGCATTCTCAAGGCATGTAAGGAAAAGACTCTATATGGCGCGGCAGAAATCACATCGCTTCTACCATCTGCTTACGTCCCCCCAGCTTTTTGTCCGTCTGAAACTGAAAATATTTGAGGCAGTCGTTCGACCTCCGCTACCTCTACAAGAGTAAACTCCGTGTACTGCAGAGTTATCAAAACTCCATATTATGGCGGGTCGTCCGAGGGACTACTACACTTCAAAGAGCACGGAACAGCACCAGATATGAAAAGTTCCAGCTCCCCTCGGTGCCTGAGTTCATTGGACGACGCAAAATCAAATTATTTGATGGGCAGAAGTCATTTCCCAATCCTGTGTTCTGATATATGGTCCCGTCTCACAGGTATGGACGTTTTCATTGAGGGAAGAGGCTCGGACTCTGTTGATCTGCATCCACACAGCCATTAGCAGAAGACCTCTTCACTCGTCGAAAGGAAGACACGAGCGATCTGCCAACTAATGTCACATCTGCACACAGTAGACCAGCCTTAGAATGTCTTCGGCAAAAGAACTTGTTCATAAGAGCATGGGCCTTGCTAATTTTCAATATTTTTTGGGGGGTGAGAAAAAAATATTAGGTTATTTTGTATATTACAGAGTTGATAACCTTAAAAAATAAACGAATTATCACTATTTGTATTGTAATTGTATTTAGTTATGGCTCTAAAGCGATTGTTTGCTGCTATCTATTTTCCATCTTTTTGACATGAAGTGGAATAAATAAATATTATGTTTCATATTTTTCCCAGTGAATAAATTTGACGAACCCTCCCCTCCTCTCTCCTTCGTACTGTATAAATTTTCTAAAAAGTAGCCATATATTTTAGTTACATTTTACATAAGTTATATGGAAAAAAAAATTGCCATAAAAAAATAACAAGAGGAAAACAAATACTAACGTCACTTCGTTGTGACATTGAATGTATGGAGATCAGAGTAAGATTTTCGCCGAATCTGAAAACAAACGTGTGGTTTCTTCTAATTCCAAGTATAATGTGACAAAATATATTTTTGTAATAGCACACGGAATGAGATAATGAGAACTAGCGTTATAGAGAGAAAAGGCAAATTCCAGATATAAATGGGGAGTGAAAACTCAGATGTGTGCGGTCCTCGAATGAAGCCGAAATTTTAACTTTATTAGTAATAATATTTTGAAATATATAAATTAAAAAAAAAATCAAGTGATTGATTTTGATGATTTCCTGCCAGGTAACATAATATTAGAGGTGTTGAAGGTTGCTCTACGATCTCATGCTTGAAATGCAACCTCTGAAATTCCTTCTACATTATATTCACAAGTTGTCTTCGTGAAGAAGGAGCGAATCATAAATAACCATATTATAAACCTTTTTTTAGACATTTAAACAAGGTGGATTCAAATCCATGATATTTATTACTCTCATACAAATTGTAAAAATATACCTACTTACGGAGGAAGCGTGACAACAATAAATTAAAACTGGTGGCTAAGGAATATGCATGGACGGTTAACTACTTGTATGCAGCTCTATGATAAGCCCTAGGTTCGTTCTTGACACTTGAGACGGGCAAATTCAAGTGAAGAAAGGTGCGAGAGAGACAGAGGGGTGGCTCTGATTGCAATATCTCTTTATGGAGGCAGTTAATGGAGGAGGGTCGGAAATGGGTTGAATATAGAACAACTTTGATGTGCGCCAGAACCACGAAATATAAGATTACCTCATGCCATTTGCCCTTTTTATCGATAATCATGTAGTTTTTTATGCGTGGTAATGACAGCCACACGTCAAATGCGGCCATGGGATACTTTATAAGGGATAGTATTCGCACCACCAGCTTGACCTCAATTTTTAGGAACTTTTTTCGTGCGAGATTGGAGGAGTGTAAAAATGCGACGGAACCAACCGGAGGATGGGACAAAGACTACAAAGGATATCGATGCAATGCCAAAAATGCAAATAGGATGAAGACCTTTTCTAAAAATACTATCAATTAATCTGTTTCCATGATAACCATTGCAGTTATTCAGATAATAAAAATATCAAGTGAAAAGAAAAAGTACTGATAAGGCATAATTGGACATACAAGATCGGCACACTATTTACATTGAAAAATGAGTGTGGAACAGTGTACCAACTAATTGTAAGTGGCTGGTAAGTACCAATTTCCGGAACATGCAGCTATAGTCCTAAATTATTATAGCAAGTTAATAGGTGCAATATTTTTTTAAAGATAAAATTTATAAACCTATTTAAAAGCCATAAAATTTCAAGCTCTTGTAATTTAGCTTTATTTTACTTAGTCATGAGCGCCTAGGCTTTTATTAGTTTATTGATTTGTTTCGTATACTGAATAGATTAAAAAACGTCAATTGCTGAAAAAGTGTGCATACGTTGCAGATCGCCAGTAAAAAATTACTAATAATAATATTCATAAACATATCATTTGATAATAAATTAATGAGTCGAAATGTACATACCGACAGGCCTGAAGCGGGTGACACCGTCGCCGCATCTCTTCCTGTCGTACAGAAGGTACTTGCATGTCTGCCATGGTCCGAAATGACCCTGTTCTGATGAAGGTCCTCCTGAAACACATAAATATTTTTTTTAAACACTGAACTTTTTTTATTTATTTGTTTGTAAAAATTATAATTTTGTTCTGGAATTATGAATGAGTTTAATCAAAGCTGAGCTGAAAGATAATCACTGATGGAACCGGATTTATTGTCATGCCAGACGGAACGTCATTAAAACAAAACAAAAAAAAAATTATCGCGGACAAAAAAACAATAGTCCCAGAAGAGGATTGAATTGAGGAAGATCTGAATATAGCTTTTACTAACGTTTGAATTAACAGTTCTTTTGTTAAGAAGAACCGAGCAAGCTACAGGTCCATTTGTGGAATGGAATCGCGGAATCTTAGCAAATGTTTAAGGACGGCTACGGATTTTAGTGTGATATGGGAACTATGGTTATTCTAGAAGAGGTGCTGATTGAAGGCGATTCATTAATTATTACAAGGACAGTAAAAAATAAATCAAAATATAGAAACAGGAATGAAAACAATTTTAACGATACTAGTTTTTTTTTTATTAAGTGCATAATCATACATTTGACAACAATTGAATTCATAGTTTTCAATGCAATGTAGAATACTTTCAAATGCATAATCTGTTTCTTTCACCAATCCATTAAATACTCATCTGCATTTGTTCACATCCACACACCATGCACGAACTGTATGAATTTTTTTTTTAAAATATGCAGAATAGTAAAATTTGATTAATTGATAGTAAAATTTGGGCGTCCCGAAAGGTTCGTTCGGGACATTAGGACACGAGGCTAATAACCGGTGGTGATCCCATTAATCGGTGATCCCGATCAGTAATCCCATTAAATTAATTAATGATTAATCGGGACGCCTGGCAACCCTACTATTATCTATATTGGAAGAGCTTATACATCTGTTCACTAGCAAGGATTAACAAATTAATTTATATGTTAATGAATTAAATGATATTAGTTCCAAAAATTACTAAGCACCATTTATTTTAAATTGAAGATTTGATTTTCTGTAGGATTTGATTTATGTTTTCATGCTAATCCAAGTGAAGATATATAATTTTACTTTTTGGAAGCAACCACCATGCGTTTATACGGAAGTTCATCTCTAATTCAGTTTTATTGGAACCACCACGCTTCCGAATTAAATAAATATTAATTAATTGTAAATATTATATAAATAATAGATCAAATTTTTTTTTAAATTAAAAGTTGCAATCATCATTTCAGTGCCAACAATCCGGCTAATGAACTGAGTGTTTTTAAATCACCCTGCTCTTAAGGTGAGTTCCAGTTATTTTGAAGTAATCCCAGGATTAAGACTTGATTAACGGAGTAGGACACAGGAGCTCTAGAGGTGATTGTTACTGCCGGGACAGCTATTGGACTCGTTTTATATCACGGCTTCGAGTAGTTCATTAGAACCTAGGATATAATGAATTACTTCTTAGAACTTTCATCGCCTGCCATTCTGGATTTTTTCATATACATGAAATATTTGGCGAATAATTAAGTTTGTAGTCAAACGGTTCATATAATTTCAAAGAGCTGCCTCTATGAAGTGGTGGAGAACAGAGAGATACAGGTACGATTCCTAGGTCCCTGAGAACACATTTAAGAGATTATTTCTGAAAACCACTCGCAAAGATATGTGAATACCTACTTGAGTAATGAAGTGGCGATACGGTTAAGTGGAGGTTGAAAACTAGACATTTTCAAAACTATACGTTCAACCGTCCCATATGCTTTATATGAACATATTAAACTAATTTATTTACTTCAATCGGGGCCAGTGCATGTCTAGATCATGTGAGAGGAGAGTATGTGAAAATCACGAGTTCGAAACCTAGTCCCTACTTCCCAATATCATATAGTGAGTGACCTTGGGAAGATAGACCGAAAATTCCCTTAAGTTGTGGATACTCCATGAATTAAAGACATAAAAAGGCTGATTTGATCTGATCCTCTGAACGTGCTCCCTGAGGAAAGATTATTATCCAACAGTTATAGGTTGGTAATTGTACAATTATTTCTAATTGATTTAGAAACAAAAACAGGTTAATATTAATCAACCATGCGAAACGGTGATTAGAAAAAAGAAGGCCTTAGATTCTGGAGCAAATATTTTAGCTATTCTGAAGAATCGATCTTAAAAATCCTATGAAGGTCACTACTATACTATTTTATCTACAGTTGACGTCCGCATGATGGTATAGAAGGAAAAAATCTAATTAGGGATTGATAAATTATTTACCACTTCTATAATCTTGTTTGTATTGAAAACTAGTTTCGAATGTTATACATTCATCTTCAGTTCAAGGTCTAAGTGTTTAACGTGTTCATCTTTAGTTCAGTGTGAGAACAAACCAATGCAGCCTTTTCTGTTTGATATAATTTACTTAAACCTTGAACTGAAGATGTATGTATAACATTCGAAACTAGTTTTTCAATAAAAACAAAATTATAGAAGTGGCAAATAATTTATCAATCCCTAATTATTCCAACTACCTGTCTAGTTGGCACTACAGACCGGAGGTGGGTCTTGGCCTCAACTAGCTCTAGCTCCATCCGTTGCCATCGCTTTCCAGGACCGTGGGTTGAGATGGATTCTCGAGTCAGCTGACACAATGTTCACCGATCTTAGTCTGGGTTTATCTCTCCTTCTGGTTTGGTCAATCCTATTCTGAAGCACTCTCCTAAGAATTTCTCCTTCCTTCATCCGGACCACATACCCGGCCCAACCTAATATTTCGAGTTTTGTGAAGTTGACGAGATCTAGGTAATCAGACAGGGTTTACAGCTTCTGGTTCTTGCGTCTCCTCCAGAATTCGCCTTCTTTCACAGGGCCGAAAATCCAGATTAATCAGTCATACAATATGGTGATTTAAAAAAATAAGTCAGATCCTAGGTCGTGGAGTAAATATTTCATCTACAGTCTAGCCTTGGTTAGGACTTTAGAATATTACTACATTTCGATATTATGAAGTTCTCAAAAATTGATATTAAAAAGACTATGGTTACTACGATACTATTCTACTGACGTATCAGTACAGTGAGATTACAGTAAACAAATAGTATTTAAATTTCAAAACATTATTTTCGCAAATGAACAAAATAAAACAACGGTGTTATCATAAATAAATATACCTACAGAGCGGGGCAGCTCAGTTCAAATCAGTCTGTAGAAGAAAATTATTTTTCTGGTATATCATGTGTGGATAGACTTGGGGATTAGGAGACCCTCTGTGGCGCAGTCTCTGTAAAGTCGGTATCTGGTTTTAAAACCTGGCGACCACGCTTGGAATGACAATCCACGCTTTTTTGGGAGGGAGGGCATGACAATAATTTAAATTGTAAATTGATAGTAAATAAATAATCAGTTATTTAAATATTTGATTTTAACAAATTATTGAAATACAGATATGATAATCGAAATTGATTATGAACTTAAAACTATAAACTTGTTAAAAGTTTTACATTCGACCAATATCAGTTATTTACAAGCTATTAAAACCGTGCAAGTTGATTAATACCGCAGTAATTGCTTGATCAAACCCTCAAAATAAGCGGTGTTAAACTGAAGCGACGCCCGATATACTCATTTTCCAGGTATTGCGAACCAATCAGGAGTGAGATTGCACGTCCAATCCCTGCAACATCCAACCAGCATCACTGATTAATAGTTACCGATGCATATTCACAATGATTCCCGGTGGCGGTCATGAAGGACATCCACTGACTACGTTCGGGGAACTATGACGCCTTTCCGAGAATAAAAATTTGCATTCCATCTTATACAGGTCATGCCTTGCCTTAAAATTGCCAGAGACAATATAAAAGACAGCTAAATGAAATTCACACGGCTGCTTCAAAAAAAAAGTAAATAAATAAAAAATACTTCGATCACGTTTTGATTCATAAGGATTGCATTGATGACATACAGTCGAGTATTGTGTTTTGTATATCACTAAGTCGCTCCTTTAAAAGAAGAGTTTCCTAACTCAAAACATCACCTTTTCAAGTTAACTGCAAAAACAAAGTGCACTTAAAATCAAACCTGATCGACAGAGAGCGATTTTCAAAGAAATGCCCTAAATAAAAAAAAATATATATATATATATAATTGTATTTATATATATATATATATATATATATATATATATATATATATATATATATATATATATATATATATATATACATGAACCATAAAAAGATTTTTATTTATAATTAAATTTTATTTTAGTTAAACATTTAAATTTACAAACCAAGCTTTCAAATCTTAATAATTTTCTTGCAAAGGAGCAATACGTACTTCGGTTGAAAGCATATATTTATATATATACATTATATATACAGTAAATATCCATAAATTGTTTAATAAGTCATTATCAATTTTTCAATGGCAAAACGAGTTTCGTAATAATCATATATTTCCTAGAATAATTACGGCCTAATGTTTACATGTCTTCTCTAATCTTTTTTTGTCAACGTTTCGGACTTTTTTCAATATTTTACTTTGACTTTATTTTTAATATTTTTTCCGTGATCACGTATACTTCTTCATATTTTAATTTTTTATTTTCGTAGATTTCTCCTTTCCATAGAACATTTAAACATTAATAAAATGTATGCATTATTTATACAATATGATAATATATATTTATATATTTTTGAAAGACTGCCAGGCTACTTTTTCCAGTGAATTTAACAATCCTTCAAAATGC
This sequence comes from Rhaphigaster nebulosa, assembly GCA_948150685.1. Taxonomy (NCBI): domain Eukaryota; kingdom Metazoa; phylum Arthropoda; class Insecta; order Hemiptera; family Pentatomidae; genus Rhaphigaster; species Rhaphigaster nebulosa. The sequence continues at coordinate 163,171,765 of OX411306.1, forward strand.
TCATCATCCATTAATTTGTGGTCTGATAAAAATTCCTTTATTTCAGCTAATTTCGATTTCAAGTGCAAGAATCCGTCAGAAAATTTATTCATAGCTTTGACGAAATTTTTCATTACTCCTAATTTAAAATGCAATGGAGGTAAATATATTTTTTCAGAATTCATTAAACGGACATGCATTACACATTCTTCTGGCCAGGGATAAGAGATTCACGTTTAGGACATGATTCCATGATATTTCAAAGAGAACGCTATAATCAGATTTTAAAATGTGGCTGCCACAGGAAAACTATGCCTGATGGAACAATTCTGACTACATCTCTGAATTCATGACGAAAAAATGCACTGATCAGAAGCTAATCAAATTTCTTGTGAAGAAAACCTTATGGATCAGTCATAAATAAAATATATTATTTATATACTTACTAAAAATAAAATAAATATGTAACAAATGAGTTATAATTAAACTTTGAAAATATATAACTTTAGAATTACTAAGAATCTTTTCAAAGGTGACCGATCCATCTGGCTAATTATAGGCCAGCCAGTGTTTATATATAAACAGTTTTAAAAGGTGCCAGCTTCATTTCCTTCTATCGTTTGATTATTTTCGAGATAAAGACGAAATTGGGGGATGTAACAGGCGGCACTTGCCCTGGGAAAGGAAACGCTGAGAAGATGGTATGCCTTGGGAACATGTGATTTGCTATTCAGAGAACAACTGCCTATTCGAGTCTATTACAAGATCAACCGTTACAACGGATAATAACGCTTGGAAAAGCCGAGGTAAGAATTTTGGTGCTCTTGTAGGAATTATTACACGAAAGGCGAAAAATCTCAAAGGAGCAATGCACCTGAAACGTTCACCGTCTTGTTTGTGGTTGACGGAATCAGGTGTGCTCTTTTAATCCAACAATCTTAATTTGAATTTTCAACCGGACTTGCAACTGACCTCCGTTTCTTAATACTCCTGAAACTCTTTTACAATTGTTGTTTGTTTTTCTAATATATGAGTCTGCTTAGGTCGTTTTCGACCACACCAGTTACCCTAATAATTATATTGTTGTACTCATTACACACAGAATGTGATGCTCATTAATATAGCACAACTTTGTACCCTTTAGGAATTATAGGTGTATTGTACACAAAACTTACATTTTTGTATAAACAACATACCTGAAAATCAACATTAGTCCATTTTTTGCAAGCCCAAATGATATCTGTATTGGGTCAACGAGCAAATTGCCGAAGATCGGGAGATTGCAAATTTCGGATTTGTACTTGACCGAATTTAAAAATTGTTATTTTCAATGGACGCAGAATTTGATAGTTTACAACTTTATGATGAACTTACTCTATGATTGTATTTCTTATAGAGTATTCATTTCTAAGCTGCAGACTCATATGTAGTGCTCTGTATCTGTTTTTGACAAATTTCTCATTTTTTGACCATGGTTTTCGAGCATATTACTTAACCAAATTATTACTTTGTGGTACTCATTAGACGTATGTCATGCTCTTTAATTTAGGAATTATTGGTGAATAAACAAAAATAATTCTTAAATTTTGAGTTTTGTTTGGCCGCCATTTTGAAATCCACCCAGAATGGCAGACATAGAGCATACTACTTACTACATTACATAGAACATGTTAATACTTTTGCTCAAAAGGGTCGCCTTGTTTTGCATCTGCATAGCCTACATAGCTATACAGATCTACACTGTTCACTTCAGGGTACAGCCTATAACCACCTATCTCATCTGGTATATAGGACATATATACTGGTTATAGACTGGTATGTAAGCATTAGTTTGTACGTTATTGTGGTATAGGTTACGAATAAAACAAAATAAAAATAGCGAACAGAAATAGAGATTCTAAACGGAATCAACTAGACTGTATATATGTACAAACATACATAAACAGAATAAATACAAATCAATTGTTCTTCTGTGGTCAGTCGGTAAGGGTAAGTAGAAGTTTATTAGTCTGATAAATTTAAGTTAATTCGTTTTAATAACATGTTGCATATAAAGCTTTTGTCTATACCGTAATAAAGTAAATGCTAAATCATCTACTTCACTATCCTCATCACATTTGTCTGTCTGTATCCTTTTGAACCGTTAGAGGTACTATTGTATTATTGTATTGTGTTATGTTTAGCATCTGTGCAAACTGAGTAAGGATTATTCATATCTGATTCCATTTACCTAAGAGGGCCTGTGCCAGATTTTATGAACATAGGACTGCTTGTATTTCAACATTACTCTTACGCTTCTCCTAAATTAGTTAAACCTATAAAAATATATTAGTGAAAACTGACACACAAATACAAGTTAGTTTTTACTAATAAGTTTATGAATTTGCCTTAACTGAATGAAAATCAAAATGATAATCTAGATTATTGGTCAAATTTGAAATTTTTGTCTTTATATTGAAATTTAGGACTTCATTTTTTTAATTGTGCATAAAGAAGACATTACTCTTCTTACGATATTATTCCTAATAATTTTATAAGAAAGTCTTAAAAGAACTTTCAATTTTCTACCATATATGTTAACATTTCATTAAAAGACTCGTCGCTATATAAGATTTGCTGTATTAACTTACTTATCAAACAAAATGCAGTAAGAATAAATTCAAATATTTTTTTTTTATAACCAATAGTAACCTCGTCAGAAGGAAACGGACAAAGTTTTAGACATCTATTCATAAAAGTATAAAGTATAGTAACACATAATGCAGATGTGGAAATAACCAGATCTTGAACTTGATTTTATAAGGGAAAATTTAGCTCTGTGCTCCAGCAGTTACAGAGATAGAGAGAGATAGATAGAGAGAGAGAGAGAGAGAGAGAGAGAGAGAGAGAGAGAGAGAGAGAGAGAGAGAGAGAGAGAGAGAGAGAGAGAGAGAGAGAGAGAGAGAGAGAGAGAGTGAGGGAGAGAGGGAAAATTTTTCTTACAATTAGAAATATTATGTTGCTTATATTTTTGCAACCACAGTGGTGGATTTATTAACATGACCCTTAAATCTGTTTTTCAGACATACAAAAATATAAAATGTATAATGTAAAGCACAATACAAATAAATACTTTTTTTTTTTAATTGCTAAGACTCAATATATTATAATACAATATATAAACCTAATAACTGATGTACTTATCTGATAAATATTTTTAATAAAATCGGGGGTAAAATACACTAATAGTTGTCATTGAACTTTTTGGAACGCAGTGATTCCGAGACATAAGGAATTTTGAATTTAAATGATGACGTGTTTTCATAGTGGTAAAATTATTAAATCCCTGCTACGTTAATATTTGACGAAAAAAATAATTATATTTCTTTTTAGGCCGAAAATTCTCCAAGTTTAAATTGAAAATATGTGAACATGGTTATATACATTTTGATCAAAGACATGTTCATATTGAAATGGTTTCAATTTTTTCAAAATATTATTTTATAGTCCGCCTTTAATTAAAACATTTTTTTCCTGCCACATTACACAGGAAACAAAAATTTACAATAGCAATATTGGATTAATTTATTTTTTAATTATCGGCTCCCCGATACGCGCCTGAAGCTGTTGTACTTTGCCCTCTCAACTGCATTTTTCCAGTCATACCGGCCAGGTCCTCGTCTGTACGAAATTCCAGTCATCCTCATATCAGACGACCTTTCGGTTTTCCGCGAGATCTGACTCCATCTGTGATATCCCTGATTTGCCTGCTCGTCCATCATCTATCCTAATTATATGCCCTAGCCATTTATTGCGTTGAGCTCGCACGAGATGGGAAGTCCGAAGATCATCGAAAATGTTGTAGATATCTTTGTTTTTCCTTAAACGGTATGCTCCATATTTGGTATTTGGCCCATAGTAGATCTCATCACTTTTCTTTAAAACCTATCGATTTTATCAGTTGTGCTTTATCGTAGGATCCATGTTGCACAGGCATAGGATCGGATGATGGATTTATACAAATTTATCTCTGTACGAAGACTTAGCAGCTTGTTCCTGAGGGAGCTTCTGAAGGCCCAATGCATTCTGTATTAGCACCAACTATTCGGCTTTGTATTTCTTCCTCTTCATCTATTCGATCATTGTCAAAAGAACCCAGATACTTGAAACTCGAGACACACTTAAACGCGGACTTTCCCACTTTATACTGTTTTGGTGGATCTCTGTGTCTGTCTCTATCAGGGATCTTTTCTTCCTTAGCACCATTATTTCTGTTTTTTCTTAACTTATGGAAAGTCCCTTAGTTTCCGCTTCTCTTACCAATCTTACGCAAGCCAAATTTATATCCTTATGAGAGATTCCAACTATGGCCACATTATCAGCATGCCCAAACAGTTGTGACATTTTATTAAAAATGGAGCCTGACTGATGAAGCTTCGCTCTTTTCACCATAACTTGGAGAGAAATATTGAATAGATGTGGAGAGAGGGAATCCCCGATATATTGGCTTATTATTGCTACTAATTCGTGATTCCAGTAACTGAAAAATAATAGTTAGATATTTTATAATTACAAGGAATTTGGATAATTATTTGGGTACTCTAATAATTATTTTAAATTTTAAAACAAAAAATGTGAAGCAAAATAAATTGGAAAGATTTAATTGAAAATTTAAATAACACTTTGATATAACTTCATGTAACTCATAATTTGAGTTGAAAAATAATTAATTGTTAAATAATGGGTAGAATAATAGCCAAATTTATCTGTTACTTTAAAAAGATAAAAAGTAGTGAATTTTCCGATGCTTATGTTCTTTTATATTGTTCTTAATTATTATTTATTTTAATAATTTATAATAATTATTTTATTACTTTTATGTGAGTTTTTCTCAGTTTAGTTCATCCAAAGTTTTACTGTTATGTTTAATATTTAGGACTTCAAAAAAAACATTAAAGCAATGAAGTATTTCATTTTATTTACGACCTCCAGTGACGGCTGTTTTGTGTATTATTACATAGTTTTCTTTATCCAATTATTTGTTAGGTTCAGATAACGATATAAGATTAATATACCGTCATAAATTTTTAAAGTAGTATAAAGATGAAATAGAAAAAAAAAAGACAAATGTTACATAAACCACCATGGCATTCTGCGATATAATTTAAGTAGATTATTATTTTTTTAACGTTGTTGGATTTTCTTAAGAACTTTACCTTTACCTTATACCCTGGTCATAATGAAACTTTGAAATGAGCCAAGTTTATAAATACAAGTCATGAAAAGAAATAAACTTTCAAAAGCTACTTTATTTCGTATTAAATTTAATACATAACTTTAATTCCTAAAGAACCTATCAATATTTAGGCCTTCGTCGAGATTTTCTCATAATTAAATAAAAATTTTCAATATTATTAAGTAACCTTTAGGCTCAGTAAAATATTAATCTTTAATAACTGGACTCATTAAAAACGGATTAATGATACATGAGACGTTTAAAGATTGAGTACTCTTCACAACGGATCATTTCTCCTTAAGAATTTGTTTATTTCAACGATGTTTCTCTGTAATTTTGTTATTATTTACTAAGTAATATTCGCAATTTTAATTAAACTGAAAGAACAGAAAACATTTCACTTCATGAACTTACGAACCTATCGGATAATCTGCCAAAATTTTGTAGCTAGATCCTTCCTTTAATCTATATGTCACTTAATTCACCCACTAAGAAGTCTACTGAATGGTTGTTTAGAAAAAAAAATTCGTCGTCCGGCATAGTTTTCCTTAACCACTGAACAAGTTTTGATCACACTTCTGATGTATACGGCGGCCAGAAAGATTACATAGAATGCCTTCTGGTGCGGAGATAAACCCATAAATACAATCCATTGTATAACTTGGGCGAATAAAACCCTTAGCTTATGGGGTTCTTGCAAATGAGCAGTGTTTGTTTTGATATGCAAATGAATCTTATTGTAGTGTCGCTTGACTCCTCGCCAAGATATAAATGGAATTTTTTCGAGATATGGAACAAATTATTTTCCTGGATTACCAGCTCATGAATCAGGGTAGTGGTTATCAGCTCAAATAAATTATCTAAGTCAGATTCAATATCAGAAAACCTTTAATTAGGCTACAAATATGGTATCAGTATTGATCATGATAATTTCAACAATTGCCAAAGCCTTCTTCTCTAATAATTTAAACAATTGTTTTGTATCTCGCTAAAATCGTCCAGAATATCGATGTTATCTCCTTCACTATCACTCAAAAACTACTTTACAAGAGCATAATTAGACCGACACTCTTGTACGGAGCTCCGCTGTTCACGCACCTCCGAGACGGAACGCAGCGCCATCTTCAACAGTTTCAGAATACCGTACTGCGGAAAATGGTAAGATCCACATCGATGAAGAAGATGAGGGTAGAAGCTCTTCACGAACACTTCGAATTGCCCACCATTCCAGAGTTCATAAAAAGAAGACACATAAAATTCTTTGATTCCCTAAAATCCTCGGTGAATCCATTATTCATGATGATGACACCAGCAACAGCTCCAGTGCGCTGGCAGCGGACTGTAGAATAAGATTAGGTTAAGTATATGAAACGAGAAACAAAGCAAAAATAAAGTGTGCCCCAACACGATCCACAATTTCCAGTAAAACAATTTCAGAACTCTATAGTAAAAACAAAAACTGCTTAAAATGTATCAAAGCTACAGCGTAAGTATAATTCATGAAAAGAAAATGATGTAAACATTTTTGAAATACAGTCTGTATATAAACATAGGGGTTAGGAGAAAAAAAAAAAAAAAAACTACTGATTTGAATTAAATTAAAATATGTGGCATCGTTTTTCATACATACCTCTGTTGTATCATTAAAACTTTGTATGATCATGAATATGAATATCATGAGTTACTGCAAACAACCGCTCTCCATCGAACCACCAAAAAAAGTCACTTTTTGTCCCCTCACAATAAAAAATTTAATGACGCACTTTGCGGCGTAACTATCCTCCTCTAAAGGGGATCTCTGTATTACTCAATACTGACTCTTAAGACTCTGGGATTCTAAAGACGCCTCAATGAATTCTCTCCACCTCTCTCGATCAAGCGCGATCAGCTGATTGGTCGCATCCCTCTTTATCACGCCCTTCCACCGAAGTCTCGGCCCATCTCTCATTCTTTCTGGGAAGTCAATCTTATAAATCATTTAAATGAGGAATTCCTGCCGATCTTAGTGTACTGGCCCTTACTACGTCTGCAGATAGTCGTCTCAACTCCTCGGTTTATCTTAGTCGCCACAGCGTTGTTGCATAATACCGAATAATTATATATTAATTCAAAAGTTCATTTATTTTGTCCACTTTCTTGCCTTCTTGGAACACGTGAGTCGGCAGCATTTGCATACACAGGATTGCATATTCTTCATATAAACATAAAATATTCTTCTCATAAACATGAAATGACTTCAATCGACGTCTCAATGTTTTGGGTCTCTTCTGTCTGGCGGACTCAAAGGAACACGTCTTCTTCCGATGTTGAGTGGATTGTGTTAATACAGGTAAGGCGGTAGTACGGATAGTGTTTTCAAAGGTTTGTGGGAAGAATTCTTGATATCTTCTGCCTTACCAGATCTCTACCCTCATATAGGAGGACTGGCCTTAATAGGTCTTTGTACAATTCCATCGTCAGTCCTCGTGATAAAATGTTCAATTTAAGGTGAAGTATAATAGACTTAATCTTTTTTAATGAGCGTTTTTACAAGTTTTTTGAAATCTTCAATGTACTGTTTAATAAATAGAGTAAATAAATCCTTTGTCCACCACATCGTTCTAACACTCTAGTAAATTGTTTCATAACTTACTTTATTTTTTTCAGCAGCAGCCATGGCCACTATTTGCAGTAATGCAGTCGAATGGAGGGAGTAGCAATTGGTTATGGACGAAGAAAAACAAATATGGACGATAGGTCTATCTATCTGCAAGAGATCTATCATATCGTCGGCTCCATGTTAAACTTACGAGTGTAAAATGCCACGAAAAATGCTAGTAGTAAAGTTACGAATCTGTTGTATTATGAAATCGACATTGTATTTTTACGAAAACCGTCTTTTACGAAAAGTCTGAGGCTTCCATGTTAAAGTGACGAATATGCGTATTATTTTAAAGGTAATACAAATATTATTACCCATGAAACTATGAGATAAAAAAACGCAACATCAACAAAAAAAATTAAAATAATCCAAATCGGCCTCTATACAAGGAAGAATACAAGGTTTTTTTGCTCTCCTGGAATGTAGTGACTTTCACATTCGTAACTTTACCATAGTAACGATGATATATCCGATAGGGATTGGCTGCTAATTACCAAGTTGTTATTTTTGAACTGTTCTTTCCGTTAGGTTTTGCTATTTGTCAAGCTGAAAAATAAAAGCTATAAAATCAGCAGTTCCAAGTTCGAAACATAATAAACATAAATATCTATATTATATTAATACTATAGTGGTCATTAAAGTGTTAATCTGTTTATATGATAGAAACTAAAAACAATACCATTGAAATTGACAACGAAGTAAGTTGTTCGAAAGATGGCTGTACAGCTGGTTTGAATTACTTTATTTTTTAACTCTAAATTAGTCTATCTGCAAACTTTAACCGCTAATTTAGTAGCACTACGATTGAGCTGACTTCTATTTACTTATGTTATGAAGGAATTAATCAATGAGTAGACCGGCATTTAAATGATCTAGATCATTTTATAAAAAAAAACAAAAACAAATGACAAACAAAGGAGAAGTCACACCTTCCTATCAGACTAAATTGTAAATTCATAACTTCAAATCAGCAAATTTCATTAAAATATTAGTAGTTATTATAAAACTCTCATGTTGGCAATGGTAGTTATGACTTTTAATTTGAATTAAAAGTTTTGTTAATCCTAGCAATAGCAGTGAAAATAAATAATTGAAATTAAATAATCAATGGCACTCTCTGCTCTGCTGGTTACCATTATGTTATTTTTCAAATATTTATACAGCTCCTAGACTTCATGGCTAAATCAACAAGGCAGCTATTCAGTAATAAGTTATTTTTAGCTATGATTTGCGAATTTCAGGTATACATTCATAAAGAGTCATTTTCAAAATAAATGCAATTTTACACAATTCATAAATAATTATCACAAAATACCACAGCTTGCTTTAAATAATTAAGAACGCATTGTGGTTACATTGGATTATAACATTCTAGTTGAATTCTCCAAGTTAATGAATAGATTAAAACACAAGTATATTATGGGGGTTTCGGAAATGGAAAGGGTTCCAAACAATATATAAACTACAGTAAAATCGAGCTTGTGAGATCATTGTGCAGGCGAAATTTATTTTCAGGAAAAAATAAATAAACTCATATTTATTTTGTTTCTAATATTTTATTTATGTAAATTGCATTTGTAAGGCTTCAGATTTAATTAAAATGCTTTAATTTTAAAACAGTACTGCTGCGTAAGGAGGTTCATAGTGATTTTCTTCATTTAAGGCAATACTCATAACCAGTAGCATTCCTAACAAATTGGGATTGCACATCTTATAAATGGCTAACAATGTACCTTGGCATTTTAAGATTACGCAAGCTGAGTAAGAATATCATTCATTAGGAAACCAAACTGAATGAATGCCCAAAAAAATACATTTAAAGTAAATTATTAGGGTAACATTCATGAAAATTATTTTCATTCTATACAATTAAACTTGGCATGGAAAACATCCAGGTTAACAAACAAAAAAATGGCTACTCTACATAATGGAATAACGATTCCCATAAATCTCTTTCAAATCAAGATAACACTCCTAAAGTAACACTTATGACAGGTTTTTAGGTTAGTACAAAACTTGATAAACTGACATTATTATAATATTTTTTATGGTATATCTTGCATTACCATATTTTACTAGTTCTCCTAATAGCGTATCATTACTACAATATTAATCCTTAAATAAATTTATTTATTAATACTTAGGACTTTAAAGATGCTAGAGCCTGGTCAAGGACAGAAAAAAATATACTTTTAATAAAATGCACAAAATATATATATATATATATATATATATATATATATATATATATATATATATTTACAGTTTAGCTTGAATGTTAGAATTCAGTTATCTAGTACTAATTTCTTATAATTACTTTTCCTTTATATATATATATATATATATATATATATATATATATATATATATATATATATATATATATATATATATATATTTACAGTTTAGCTTGAATGTTAAAATTCAGTTATCTAATACTAATTTCTTATAATTACTTTTCCTTTATCTGGAGAGTTTGAAATCATTTCTACAGTGACGTAGAAAAAGTTAAAAATAAATTAGAACCTATGGACTACAATAGTACATATATTTTGAAAATAACCCTAAATATATTCCAAAATTTTAATCTCCTTTTTTATCCAAAACCAGTTTTCTTTCAAGAACTTTTTTTTTCCAATTACAAATCAGTTATTATGAAATTGCCCCATATTACATAGGCATCATACATAAAAACATAAGTGAAATATATATTTATATATATATATATATTTAATATGTATATATTTTAACTTCTCTGAAAAATTAGGAGTGACAGTATATGTTGCTAGGTTATATATTGCATATATAATTTTTTATTTTATTAATGGCTTTAGTATTTTTTTTAAAATTTTATTTATATAGTTTTGTATGTTGTATATTTACATAAATAAAAAAAAAATATAAAAAAAAAATCTCATATTAAGAAAAAGATAAAACGAAAGGATATAGCCAACATCTGTTGATGAAATAAATACAAGGGCAGGTGGAGGAAGGTAGTTGTAGTTCTATGGGATGATAAAAGATATAGTGGTATGGGAGTAATACAGAAAGAAATATAAATAAATATATATTGCATGTTTTTGTAAAATAAGATTTTTAATATATTGAGACTATATATATATATATATATATATATATATATATATATATATATATATATATATATATATATATATATATATATATATATATATACATTTGGTTTATAAAGATTTTATTATTATAAATAATATTTAAGCTGAACTTAAAATATCTTCAATCCTTCTTCTTCAACCAGACTGTTATGCAATTAATCGCCGTAATAATCTCTTGGCAACGTGACGAAGATTTATAGCCATTCCACAAAGTATAAATTATAGCGATATTAAAATAACAACAATTTTAAATTTTTGACCTTTAGTGTAAGCAATAATTAACTAATGAACGAGGTAACTTTTAAATAATAAAGCAAGAGCATAATCTTTTTTTTAATACATACTTGCATCTTTTCGTAATGTTTAGCCAATTTCTATTAAAATACTGAATTATATATATTTTTTTTTTTTACTTTCTCTACTATCTAAGTAAGAGAAAGGAAGGTAAAGTAATCGGGTCAAACTTTTGGTATCCGGTTTTGAACAGATTTTTACGTATTTAGTGTCCCATAGAGCCCAAAAAACCAATTTTTTGGTCTTTGTCTCTTGAAACGGTGTACAGATTTTTTTTGTTTTTCGTTTTGTCGTGTACCCTTTGCGAAATAGCAGCTGCGCAATGAACGAAAAACGTATTTTTCTATACACTGTAGCGGCATAACAGCTCTAGCGATTTTGATGACACTTAAAGCCCTTTAACTATTGTAATTATGTAATTATATATATATATATATATATATATATATATATATATATATATATATATATATATATATATATATAGTTTTAAAGTTATCCTATTATTTTTTTTTTTTAAACGGGTCTATTCTACACTCTACACGGCCTTCCTCAGGCTGTCACATTAAATTGAAAATTTAAGGTTGGGTTTAAAGTGTAATAAGTACTACAAAAATATTATTTATGATCCTGAAACAGTAAATTTTAGAGATATACAATTTTCTTAAATGAAATGATTAAATTTTATACCAATTTCTAGGTTCTATTGAATTATATGTAAAGAAAATAGGGAGTGAAGTATATTAACAGAATTTTTTAATTCAAAACTTGCGTCAGATTTGGTGAATCTGAAAAACCACTACATTCAAATTTTCGGGCCAATCTAAAAATAAAAATTTGTTGACTGAAAATTTCGCCGAGGGGCTACCCTTCAAATTTGTTTAAAGATTAAAAAAATTATCCATAATAACTCAGGAACCCTTTGAATGATTCAAACCAAATATGGGTCGTCGGTAAAGGTTCTTAATTATAAATATATAATTATAAAAAAGATACAATTCATTTCTCTGCTTAGTATACCACATATACCATATACCACGTTCTTTGCTTAGTATTTCACTTGACAAAGCATCACTAAGTCATTGAACGCCTTATCTGGCTGTAGTTCGATTCATTTAGTACATTTATGTTTTTTCTTCACCAAGTAGAAATCACTGTCATAAAAAATTTACTGACTGGACATGGTGACTTTTTCTTGAGCACCAACGATATAAAACCATAATTTTTTATTCAATTTATTTAACAAATTTTAGGGAAAAAAAGTATCAAAAACAATCATATTTTATGTAAACTTAAGGGTTCTTTCAGTTTCATTCGCGTCATGAGGAATATTTTCAGCTGAGATTTATATTAATGAAAAAAGTTAGGACATTATTTATGTAGAAAAAAAAAAAACTGCTGAAATTGCAGTCAACTGAAAAGTTGAAAAATTGCCGTTATTTCTTTTAAAAAAGGTTGATGATGAGCTTACACCTAATATTGTTATCCAACAAATTTTACTTTGACTACATTTCCTTGTTTTCTCAATTTCAAGATGTATTATCTAAACTGAGTTTATCATTCTTTATTGACCACTATATACTACTAAAGTTACTTAGAAAAATAATCAAAGGTTTAGGGGAACTAGGGACCAAGAGAAATAAGGAAATACAACAACCACAGAATATTTTGTTAAAAATCACATTTTTCAGAGAGACGGGTAATAAAGTGATACCACGAAAGGTGTTTTTTTCTTTTTTCTCATAATCAAAATTTCTTTAACTCAAGTGAAATGATAGTTACCATTTTTAAAAAATATATTTAATTGATTTATATCAGTTTAACACTACTGTTTAATAAAATAATTTTTCTTAGTTCAGACTTCGAAGAGAATTAGAATTATTTATGTCATGGTAGATCTAGGAAGTAAAAAGATCCCTAAAGTAAAAAGATCTCTTCGATCATGAGCTGGTAATTAAAAGATTACATAAGGAGAACTTGAATTGCTCAGGATGACGTGTAAATTGGATCTGGGTATCAAGTAGCAGTGTGACACTTAAACTCCAGCAATAACTGTCCTAGAGAAAGAAATGAATTTGTAACAGTTATAATTGACAGCGGGTGGAGGCCAGGACACGTGGAGAGTTCAAGGACCTTGGCTCACCTGGTGAAGCGGCATTAGCGTCCGAAACGTCGGTGCCCACTAACGGTTCTACCACGCTCACAAGATAGATCTGCCTAGGATCTAGCCAGCACAAATATTTTAGGGCCATCATTATATTCTTAAAACTAAAGATGTTATACTTGGTGAGGCAAAAGCAATGTTCACTGAACTTATCAACAGAATCTGAACTTAATGAAGTAAAATTGTCTAAAAAGAGACACGTTTAAAATTTGTAAAATGAATGCACCAGTTTCCCCTTCCCCCTCTCCCCCTAAAAAATCTAAATATATCATTCGCTCCCAATTTAAATTAAAAAAAAAAATTAAATGAACTAAGTAGTGAATTAAATTAACTAGTTTAAAAAAAGTAAGGAGTTATACAACCAAGATAATAATTTTAATTTGAAAAATGCCATTAGTTTAATTTTAATTGACAAGAGGAGAGGGAAGGAAGGTAACCGGTCAACGGGTTACCGATCTCAACAAAAAATTTTACATCAAAAGATATTGGACATGTGTCCCGGCGTTCGTTCCAATGGGCCTTAGGAACTCAGAAGAAAATATGACACGCTGAAACTGCTTTATTTTATATCTGCAGCTTGGAAAATTGCATCGGCGTTATAACAACAAAATAATTATTTTTCAGATTATATCAAAGGAAAAATACAAAATTTAAACAATTATTGCTTTTCGGTCAAATAAATTGAAAAATAATTTAGAATTTTGAGTAAACAAGCCTTATAGATTTTTTTTACTCCAAAAAATATTGCAGATGTTGATTCAGCGCTCTGAAGAACCTTTATGTAGATACAGGTATCATCGAAAACATAAAATAATTATTTTTTTTCAGCTCCGTGGTGGATCAAGATGTTGAAGCCACGAAATTACTTGTTAAAGCTGTGTATCTCGTCTTCAGTTTATCCGATTTCGATGATAATAGTATTATCGCAATTCATCATAAGAAAATCAATATTTTATTTTATTTTTAATAATATTATACTCTAAAAATAAATATATCTATATCACATTCTAGCTCCGCAATTAATGTGCTAACAACCAAATAAGTAAGAAGTTTCTTCGTTTTTATTAACTTGAGAAAACCACTAATGATATAACTCGTTTGTTAATTTAAGTTCAATAAATTCAAGTGGTGTTGATATATTTGGTACATATTGCTACAGCTTTCAAACAAATTATTTTTCATGAACAAATAAAAAAAAACTTATCCTAAAAAAAATCAGTGTGACTTTCGAGGGAACCGCTGGTTTAATATTTCTCCTCTTTATATTTTACTGAATTATTGAGTTTTTTTCTATTTCTTTTTTTTTCTTTCACTTTTTAATACCGCCATTCAATTATGAGCGATAGGGCAGAACTGATTTGGAACCAAATTTATTTGAATCCTCTTCATGAATCATTCGCAGTTTACTCACATTCCAATAATTGGTCAATCTTAAGATGCTTCTGAGAGGAGAAAATAAGAAATAATAGTCCTAGAAACAGTTGAAAATTTATATTAGAGCCCTGGGACTGAGAAAGACAAATGGGAAGCCAGTAAAAGAATGATGGGGTGTTGGCTAGACTGATGAGTGTAGTTCTCGCTCAATTCCTCCATTGCAATTTACTCTTGAGCTGCTCAGGGAATGACAATTCAATGATTTATTCTAGTTTCACAATGCTGGGAAAACTCACTTCTCTTGCAGAAATTATTCTAACATAAATTAGTTAATCTGATAAATCACATTTTAAAGAACAAAGTCAAAAGTTCTCAAGGAATCAAAAAAACAGTTATTTAGATTGAAAATATAATAAAAATGCCATATTTCAGGCTTTCATTATTTTTTACACTTTTAAAAAATAAGCATCTATTGTACCAAATGACTTACTAAATTCTTATTTTTAGTTGATTTTGAATCTCTTGCCAAGGAGAAAATCTGATCACTTTCACATTAAGCTTAGAATATTTCATAGTTTATTTAAATTATTTTCAATTTCATTTTCTATTCCATCAAAGATAATGAATTTACGGTGCCAGAAAATTAACTTTGTACTTACTCGTCTCCCTGTTCCAGAAATCCTTTGCAGGATTCAAGTAACTACATTTATACTGGCTTCATTCCTATATTGTATAAAAAATCAACATTTGCAATGTCTATCCATTTTCATGCATCAAACCAAATTTTAACCCAGAAATGGGGATAGCAAAATGTTTCACGATGTCGCTTATATCTCATTTATCGGGAAATATTTAAAAATCACTAAATTCAGTAGAAACATCTAAGCTTGTTCGATTACTAACATTTCTGGAACCACCTCTAGGAGTTTTGGGCGTCGAATTTTATTTTTGAATCTTCTATTCTCTTTCTATTTTTTTTTTCAGAATTAGGAAGGTTTTTTAGGCTTATCCACTCATAATTTCTGAATAAGTTGTTAAAAACTGAACAAACGCAATTCATGGACTGTACCAAAGCTATATTCAGAAATAATTTGAAGATGATACAGCGCAAAATATATAAATATGAATTCAATACAGATTTCACACATCTCATATTAAGACTAAGAAAAACCGAAAGGAACAGCTATTGAAGAAATAAATATAAGGGCAGGGGAGGAAGGTGTTTGTAGTTCTATGGGCTGATAAGATAGTACTTCAGTATACATACACACATATATATAATTAATGTTGAAATTAAATTGCAATGATTTTATTTTATATTTTCTCATTGTAATTCTTACTTTAAAAAAAAATTAATAAAGGAAACTTAACTTTTTTAATTTAAATTCTAAAGTCGTGAAACCAGTATGGAGCACTTCTAACTAGGAGGAGGGTGGAAAACTCTGTGTGCTGGTGTGTATAGTCTTAAGTTTTTCCCAACTTGTAAAAAGTCTTAAAAAAAGTTTGATTCAATACGTTGAAAATGTTCGATACTCCTCTTTATTCACCAGTTTCCTCTCTCTCACTCACTCTCTCTCTCTCTTTCCCTGCTATTTTCTTAAGACCACTTTCTTGTTTTTTTTCGTACATTCAAAGTTTTGATTGATAACATTTGAAAATGGAAAAAAAAAAAGAATATAAATTATTTTGACTTTGAAAGGTATATGATCTGGGTATTTATCAACATAAATGTGATTTTTTTTTAAAAATCTATACTATCTTTTAGAAATTTTGTATTATTATAGTTACAACTCTTTTTAGTGGTTGGAGTACTTGATATGGAGCTGTTAATGTTTCAAGAATTATTGAATTTTTTTTTCAATGAATGGAAAGATATCAATTTGCTCTTGGAAGGATAACTGAGTAGTTAGTTGAATAAAGCAGTGATCGGAGTGTCTGGAATACCGAAATTAAGGTTATGAAGAATAACTAGAGCTTCAGGTACTAAACTTCATACCTGCTAGTTTCTAACCTTCACCTATTCACCCTAAATGAAGATGGCCTAACCTAAAAATGATATTGGAGTGCTAACAATGCAGCAATCTTTAGAAGCCTGTATCCTTATACTTACTTGTATTTTTTTTAGTTTTAATACAATTGAAAATTTCAATAAATACAAAAAAGTATCTAAAAAAAAAATTGAAAAAAAATATGAATCGCTAAGTTTGATTTTTTCGTAATGAAGATGATGCATGATTCTTCTATTCAATTCACTTCCCCAAAGTAATTGTAATAATACAGGAAGTACGTAATCAGATTTTTTTTTTCTAAATATCACTTAATTACACCTTAAGTGTCATCTGAGACCGAGAAAGAGTTAAAAACATAAATAATAATGATACGTAGTTGTTACTCCAGCTATTTCTGAGGAACTCATGATTTCCAAACCGTTTTCGATGAAACCAGACAGTCGAAATTCAACGCATTTTATGATAGCTCCGGTAAATCAAATCTCACTTTAAGCACCTTTTTTGTATTATTGTTTGTTTTAGTGTGTAGGGGAACTGATCAATAACTTATTTTCTTTCCTTAATCTACATTCAGAAATTTTCCAAAAAAAATTTGAATTTTTTAATCATGAATTCTTTCCCTTTGTTCGGCCCAAATAATTTTTAAGAATCCTAATCTAAGGAAACTCCTTTAAAATACATGTGAATCACGATAATATTCACTCTGGTGAATTTTTTTAAAATTTCTATTTAGACAAAAATAATGTATTGAAGCCAATGAAAATACGCGAGATCATTAAAATAACAGGATTGTAACAGGAAATTTTTATATGTTGATACAATATACAATGAATATTGGTCCTAGCTATCCAGGAATGACACTTGCAAAAAAAAATTCTCCCTCCCTCCAAAAACCTGAGTGGGACCATATATGGCAAGGACCAGCTCATCAAATTTCATTAAAGTATATTCATACTTTTTCGTTAATTAGATGCAATGTGTTTATATTATCACCAACAAACACAATAAATAAATAAAAAATTTATATGTGTACGTATGTATGTATATATATATATATATATATATATATATATATATATATATATATATACACATATATATATATACACATACTTACTTTTATTTATTTACTATTAAAAAAAAATCTTCAATCATCAGGATAAGACATATTATAACAGCTCAAAACACTTACAAATAATTATATAGACTAAAAACTTAAATAAATACAAATACCAATAAGAAATAAAAGATTTATCAAGCTACGACAATTTTACCACTTTAGATGTATGATAAATTGTTGATTTTTTATGACAATGTGTTGATTTTTTTGTCGGCACATTTCTTTCATTGTTCACATAATTACTGTTGTTAATGTTATCTTAGCGGGAATGCAAAATGACATAAAAATTGCACTAATATTAACGCAAATAATAATATTGAAAAGAACTTCCCTTTCTACCGTGGAAATATCTGCCAGTAAATGGAAAAATTGAAAACAAATTTCAACTATCTTTGTTACCTAAAAAAGTTTGTTACCTATACCGTACCTCAAATGTTCACTTGTTATATTTGTCCTACCAAAAAGGAAGTTTGGCTAGAGCCCGTTGACAGAAAATTCTAAGCCTTCAAACATATTTTTCTCTAGCTTCTGTTATCTAGTAGTGGAATGTAAACAAACTGTTTTGAACTTAATATTCCCAAATTTTGATAGGTGGGATAAATATGGCCACTGCCCGTTAAAGAGTTGAGATGTTTGCAGAGAAAAATTATGCCTCATCAAAATATTAGAATTTTAAAAAATATTTAAAAAAAAATAATGATGGTAGCTTTTGGAAATTTAAATATGATTATAATAGAAAATATATTAAAAATAAATTTGAATAAATCCTCGTTCATAAGTAGTTAGGACACTTAGAAAATACGAAATGACGTTTAAATATTACCATGCAGAACGCTTAAGTGATTAAGATTCGAAACGATAATATGCAAACTAGCATTCACAATATGTTGATTCCACTTTGTTCCGAAGACGGGAAAAGGCCGAAAATATATCAAAATAGTAAATCATCCCTTAATTAAGTATATTCTGGTTCTAGGAACTCTAGTTAAACAGGATTTATTACAGAGACTTTGGGAGAGGAGGGTGATGCACAGTTGGGAAAACATAATTATAAAGGGACTGGGAGGAGAAGAGGGAGCAGTAAAACCACCGGCTGCTAACGTTGTCTAATGGAAGCAGCCAGTTGGTTCCCGTCATGCAAAGCAATATTATTCCACATAAATCTGAGCCTTAATTCAACAACTGCTAAACGAACCTAAACGAATTTAATGCATTATCATCATTAAAATGTAAATTGCAATTTATGAAGGATCGCAAAGGAGGGGAGAGAAGAAAATTAGCACATAAGCCGCCAATATGGACCTAATAACCAGTCAGTTTTAAACTATAATAATTCAATATTTCTGTCATATTTTTCTAGGTTAATATTGTTATTAAGTTTGCCGCGATAGATTGTGAAGAGTAAATACATCAAAGATATCTTAGTCTCAACAATATAAAAAGAAATGTAATTATCAAGTTTGCTCTAATTGATAATTCAGTATTACCACCAAGAAAAAAATATCAATTAAAAAACAAGAACCAATTAGTCCCCTTAACTGTCTATGTAGGGTATGCTGTACGAATCTCTCCCTCCGAGGTACCATAGGCACTGTGGAACTGCAGGACCCCCACTTTCAATTGATGTTATCAATAATATTCAATATAAAGAGTACTTTTTTCTTTAATTCTTTCCTTATACTGTGCAATATATAATTCTTAAGATTCATGCCAGTAGCCATAACACAGTACATGAAAAAGATACATATATCTTTATATAGAATTGTGGGCTTTAATTTTACAGCGGGGTAGTGGTTAGCAGTTGTGCGTATGCGCCCATAGGAAGGCTGCGGTGAGAAAACGCACTGACGATCTCACAGTGCCGACTCATGCGTGTTGGTGGAGAACAATGGTTTTTTTTTGTTTACACCGCGTGTGTTGTGCTTAAAACCGTGTACCATATTCTTTTATGTGATAAAGTGTAAAATTATATTGTTATCCTACTTCTAGATATTCTGTTAGATTAATTGTTTATCAAACAATCTGTTCAGTTTTTATCAAACAGAAAACGTTAGCCATAGCTTAGCATCCCCCATCTTTTCGCGCAAAAAAAAAACAAGAAGAAGGGATTTTATTTTTAAATAAATTGATCAAGCTTGCTAGGGTAAAGATCCAAAATATGCTATCAGAAGAGCAGAGTCATGTGCAACTGCTCCACCACACATTTAAGAAAGTGGACAGTTTTAAGTATCTGGGAGCTTTAGTGACACGAAAGAATGACATCACATCAGCATACTTATTAATTTCATTTAAGAGCCGCCACACACAGGTGAAATTCCCCGAAATGGTGGTCAATATTATTGAATCGAATAATTATAAGACAAAACACCTAAATATAAACTAATTTGAATATATTTAACCAAAAAAAGGAAGTAAAACACTTTTGCCCCTCCCCCCATACCCTCTCCCACCCTTCTTCATAACATATGCGATGTCGTTCATAAATCGGGCGTAACTGAATTTCATAAGATAGAAGAATAATCTTTAAAATACAAGTTTTATTTATTTTCTTACCCGAGCTGCAATCGAGTACCTTTAACAAAAATTAAAATTATGTTATGCCTTTATTTTAAATATTTGTTCCAGTCAAATATAAAAAATCTGTAAAAAATTGTGTAAATTTTCTTCCTTTTATTGAAGTGGTAATATTTTAAGCAGGTAGTCAAGAAGACTCTTGAAAACAAACAAACTAAACAAGTTAAAGTGAAATTATATTTAAGACATAATAATACCAATTATTCATTATACATTATCAGCTATACCTGTAGATTTATTTAATTAATATATATATAACTACATAACTAATAATCATCATCATCATCATCATTATCCACAATACTTTCCATATCCTTTTCAGCAGAGAGCAACGGCTCTTCGGCTAAAGCCTCTGGAGGATATTGTTATATCCTTAAAAATATTTCATTTTTTTGGCAGATAATGTTTTCATGCCAGATATCAATGGGTCAGAAGACACCAAAAGATTATGAACATATCCCCCATGGTTTGCTTTCTCGAAAATTTTCCCGAGTGAAATTCTCTGTATCTTTTGATATCTTTATTTCGTGATTCCTGAGCTTCCATACCGAGCTGTCCAATTGGAATCATGAAATAAATGAAATTATTTTAAAAGCAAAAATAGTGTAACCACTTTTTTAAAAAATTATTTCTAGGAAGATCGCAAATTATCGCAGCAAGTAAAAACTGAATCTTACCAAGCATTTGTCAAATAAAAGTGAGAAGCTAAGCCCTAAGAGAAATTTACTTTTTGTCCAGGCAAAACCGAAAAGTTGTTATCAGTACCTATAATAGTATTCATCCAAGCAAAAATCTGTATTTTATCTAAAATATCACAGAGTTTCTTCCACTTACTGTTAGAGTTAGAGTGTGTCTTCCACTTAGCTCTTTAATCGTCCTGTAGTATTAGAAAATCGAAGAGCTAAGTGGAAGATATGTTGTGTCTTATATATAATAGATTTGAATAGATTTAGATCTCTTTGAATAGATCTCTCAAGGAAACTAATTCAGGTTTATTCAGAAGAACAAGAATCATTTACCTGAATGAATTTAGCTCTTAAATTGTATCGTAATGTTATTATGCAAAAATGGAAAATATTACTATATTCTATATCAAATTTAGTTTTATTCGTTTAGAGATAGTGAAGAAATGTTCCGGAAATTAAGCATTGCCAAATTATCGTAATTCGAAAGGACCAACACTTCACACACATTAAAGTTCAATAGACGCTCAGATACAACGTGCATGTTCGTGCGTCAACGCATGTCAGCAACATCTATGTCCACATGCCAATCCGCTCATACGGAACCATTAGACACGATACTACGACAAAATGATACCAGACAATCCCCACTGAAAGATGAAAAGGAACTGGATTAAGGAATACTTTTTATATATTTATTATTTATTAATTAAGTCAAATGTAGATGCCGATGAGTATTCTTCAGGCCAAAAGAAAAAATAAATAAATCTAAATAAAATAAGTAATATGTATTTAATTACAGCATAATGCTTATCGAGAATTTAGTTTGTCCAGAAAACAAAAATTAACCTTAGATTTTATATAAGTTTCGTTTATTATATGTTAATTTTACATTTTGTTATTTTGTATCATCAAAAATAAATTAGTGATTTTATCTTAAGGCATGAATGAAAAAAACTAGAAATATAAAGTTTGTAAGTTAAAATTACAACAATAAAAAGACAAGTATGACTTTAGTCCAAGAGTGAAGATTAAAGCTCATCGGACACACGAAGCACAAAGAAAGAACAAGCCGCAGTGCAGGGAAATGAAAGGCGGAACTTGACCGAACATAGAGACCAAATCACTGGGAACATGATGAGTGTAGTGGGTGTGCTAGTGTTTCTGAGTACCAGTGTACTATTTGGTCCAACTGCCTCTGCCTGCACAGATATATCCTGTCCACATCCGGGCAGACCCTATAACCGCAACCCCACATGGTATGGGTTATGTAGGCATTACCATTAGCTTGTAATGAATTGAAGGTTACGATTCACAGAGGGGTGAGTTATAAAGTGATGTTAAACTGTACATAAGTGGTCCAGGCAGTGTACATACATTATAACATTTTATATATATAATAAATATATAAAATAATATAATGTATAAAATAATATAAATAAAATATAAAATAATAAATATAATAATAAATATAAAATAAAATAAAAATAATATAAATATAAACTGCTAGGACCACTTATGTACAGTTTAACATCACTTTATAACTATATTCCTTATAGTTATATATATATATATATATATATATATATATATATATATATATATATATATATATATATATATATATATATATATCGGAGTATCCATGCTAATATTTACCTTATGTGCTAATATTTTAAGTTTGTTAAAGTCGAGAAACTGACATACGATTTGTGTCCTAATTATGACCGCTAGCACATTCAACGCTGTCAGGAGTCTGGTAAACATGTGCTAATTTCGTAAAAGCACAGAGGTTATTGTGAGATTTTCATCTTAAGTATTAACTACTTTCATTTCGTTCACTTCTCTTTTTTATAAGTAAAATGGAATGCAAGGAAAGAATACGGAAGGAATCGGTGAAACGTTGGACCATCACCTTCTTCATCTTCTGAATCATCTGATAAGCTTTCTATTAAAGCATTTTTAGCCACATAATCAAGCAACTCTGCATTTTTACATAATTTTGGCATTTTAGAAAAATAATTGTTAATAGTTATTAGATCATTCACAAGAACCCACAAAACTTGTTTACAGAACATGGCATAACCTTACTTTAACAAAAGCACTTTAGCAGGTGAGGGGTCTCACTCGAGATTCCAGCAGCCTCCGCCAGAAGGCTCTATCTTGTGCTGCAGCTGTCTGGTTCCGTATTTTAAGAAGCAGTCCAGCATCCGCTGTCACTCTATCTAGATCTCTTGTTTTTGGCCTTCCCATTCTGCGTGTCCGATGTAGAATCTCTGTCATGACTTTCTTGGGGATCTCAGTGTCCTTTAAACTACCTACATGACCGGGCCAACGAAGTCTTCCGAACTTGACAAACTTTACCATGTCCATACTTTGGTACCGCTCTTTGAGCTTCTTGTTAGAGCGTCTTCGCCAAACGTCTCCGTCGGTCGTAAATCCTCCTCAATATTCTCCTTTCGAATATAGTTAGGCGATTCTCATCTGCTTTTGTTGTGGGCCTCTGTTTCTGCTCCATACGTGATTGTACAGGACGGATATCTTGTATAGCCGTTGTTTGGTATGATACGCGATAAAGCTGCTTCTCATGTGCTGAGAGAAGCTGAAGTAACACAGATTCTTTGACTTATCTCTTGACTGAGATCATTCCTTGCATTAACGTTAGATTCCATATAGACAAAACTTTCCAATCGTTGGAACCTGTATTCTCCAGCCTTAAAGTACTCAGCCAAGTTTTCTCCACCGCATGTGTTTAGTTTTGGCCTCGTTAACTACTAGACCGAATTTTCTGGCTAACCTCTCAAAGTTCATGAAGGCTTCTCTTCTGGAACGCTTGGATCCAGCAATAATGTCGATGGCAACGGTAATCCCAGCAGTTCAACCAGTCGATTGAAGATGGTCCTACCAACCTGGATTTGGCATTCCCTGATGGCCATTTCTTATGCTAGATTAAACAACAGGCAAGCCAGTGTATCCCGCTGTCTCACACCAGCATCCGTCTCAAACTCCTCATAAAGGTCTAGGCCTGTTCGCACAAGGCATTTTGTGCTTCTCATTGTCATTTTCACCAGCCGGATCAGCTTTCCGGGTATGTCCAGCACTTCTAGGGCATGGCATAGTTCCTCTCATAAGCTAACTTTAGTTCAACGAAAAGATGTCACCATTTGATATTCGAGGCTCTTCTCCAATATCATTCTCAGGGAAAAAAATTGGTATATAGTGGAGCGTCCCTTTCTGAAGCCAGCCTGATATTTCCCCAATAGTCTCTCATCATAATTTTTTTATCTTGTAGGGACTTGGTAGGAGCGAGATACCTCGGTCTCGATAATTCCCACACCCAGTCATATCGCTTTATTGATATACTGGGAGAATAATAGCCTTATTCAAGCCCTCGGTCACACATGCTTCTATCCAGATAGAGAGAATGAGGTCATGTAACCATTTCTTCACCACTATATTTAAAGAATTCTGCTTGTATTCCATCCACGTTTGGAGGTTTATTGGTTTTTAAGGTTACATTTAAGGTTACCCCGAACTTCTCTTAATCAGGTGTTGGCATGGTTCTTTCCACTTCTCTATCTCTTCTGGATCCCTTGATCAGCAGGCTACGAAAATAATCCAAGAGGTGGGTGTATTTGATATAATTTATAGAAATCTATTTTTTAAATCTATAAAAATCTGTTTCTTTTGTATAATATTTAAATTTAGAACAATACTGAAATTCGTGATAAGTGGTTTCAAAAGCGAGCATTTTTACATTTAGAAAGTGACAGAAGAAAAGTGGGCAAAAGAAAATATTACAATAAAAGGTATAATAATGCTATCCTATTTCATTATATATATGTATATATATATATATATATATATATATATATATATATATATATATATATATATATATATATTCCATTGATAAAGATTACTGCTACTTTTGCAATGCAACGGGTGTTGGATATGATATAAATCACTCTAGTGAAAATTACCTATTGGTATCACTCAATGACTGCTCCATATAAGATCTTGTGTCATTATTATTTCCAAACGCCTAGGAAAATAACGATTATAAAATTCTCGTATCAAAAATTGCATGATTATACGTCACGCTGAGGTACTGAAAGAAATATAATCGAAAACTAAAATACTAAATAGCATAGCAGTTAGCCCATTTCCCGGACATTAGCATGAGCAGCAAAAATTATTTCTTAATTTAAGCAGTTTAACATATTCACGTTATTAGTGTTTACTTCGAACTTGGGAAGAAGACAAACGGCAACTTTCATATTTATTTTTTTTATTGTGCCTGAGAAGCAGTTAAAAACTGTCAAAACCAAATTAGAAATAGAATAATTAATTCCTGGAAATACGTTCGTGATTTATTTGTGGATCATAAAATAAAAATTGCATAAGGTAATTCAGAGTAACTGTAGGAATCGAACTATCGATTTTAATACAGCTAAGTGGAAAAGCCGATCGGAAGGACCCGAAGATAGGGATATCAAAAGGAAGCTTCATCCATTACTGCAAGTATCCCGTCCCGTCCCGTCTTCTAGGTTAACCAAATCACCTCCCTCTTCCAACCAATTCTCTTTCTCCTCCATTCCTAAAGTAAGGAATTATTTGCCAATTTTTAACACATTCACATCCTAAACCGGGGCTTTGCCGCATAATTTAAACCTTTTACCAACTTAAGCTTGAAAAAAATATATTTAATGAAGTGTTGGATAGAAATATAGATCTAATACATAAATTACAATAAATATAACAGATAAAAAAATATATCCCTAAAATGTAAATTGGTGCAATCAAAATCTGGGCTTGCTTTAATTCTGCTGATTCCTGCCATGTTTATGTAGTTTATAAAAACAATAAATAAGGGGCAAGGCAGCGTAATGATAATATTTAGATCAATATACCATTATATTATATTATTATTATCTTATTAGGTTAATGGAAAATAATTTTAATTTAATGAAGAATCTAGTATAATCAAGACTAGTCTCATTTCTTATTTTCTA
Organism: Rhaphigaster nebulosa; assembly: GCA_948150685.1. Taxonomy (NCBI): domain Eukaryota; kingdom Metazoa; phylum Arthropoda; class Insecta; order Hemiptera; family Pentatomidae; genus Rhaphigaster; species Rhaphigaster nebulosa. Next base: position 163,197,967 of record OX411306.1, read on the forward strand.
TTTTCTTTTCTCATGATTAGGTTTATATATTCAGAATTTCGTCATGATTAGATAAAGATGGTTTGTTTGTGGTTTATGATTTGGTTTGTTATGATTTGGAATATAAATCTATGCATATTTATGTAAGGTATATTGAATTTTAATTGTATTAATATATATATTTTTATGATATATTTATTGTAATTTAGTTTATATTGGATTGTATTTAAAAAAAAAAATCTTAATGTATGTGTGATTAGATCTATATCTCCGTCCTATCCTTATTTAAATTAGTTTTATACATTATTATTATACATAAACGTTTTATATATATATATATATATATATATATATATATATATATATATACACACACACAAATAAACACCCTCTATATAAATATTGAACACAGTAGCAAATCCGGGAATTTTTTGAGGAGGAGGGATGCACATATATCTAGGTCCTCTCCTCTAAACCTCCCCCTCCTAGATACTTCAAAACATTAAATATTTTGTTCAATTCAAATATTATAAAATTCAATTATTATATCAATAAAAGCCGCTGTTATATATGTAATAGAAAAGTTTTCCAGTAAAAAAAATTTTGTTTCCACCTTTCAGGGGGTGAGGAGTACGTCCGCCGGCTCTCCTTCTGGACCCGCCAGAATGTTATATATAACATTCTGAATCATAAAAATTGATCAGAATTGCTTAAGAATGTTACAGAATAGGCCTATGAGATGAAAAAAAGTGGATCGAGCTGGATTTGGCACTTGACACCTCCATTATGATGTATGATTCACTAATTGCAACTTCAAATAGCATTTTTATGCTAGAGAACAGACATGGACTTATGATTAGACAATTTACTATAATAGATAAGGAGCTTTTATTATAATAGATAACGAGCTAATTCAGGTTAGAAAGAACTGTATCGATTCATGCTAAAGATTGTTTACTCTCGAACTTAAATGCCAAAGTTGAGTTTGGTAAAGGGGAGCCCGAGGGACCGCCCACAGGGTTGGGTACCCACCGTCACCACAACTCCCCTTGTCTTTCTCATTCCCTTTACTCTGCCTTTCGTTCAAGTTATTATTTTAAATGAAGATTTTTCAATTGCACATTAATTAAATAGTTAATTTCCATTGAGGCTTCTTAAACATAGAATGATAACAATAAAAGAAAGCCATTCACTTTAGTTCTGAGCCAAGCCAAGACTCTACAGGGACGTCGCTATGGGAGGGTTAGAAGGATGTGCCACTATCTCAAACCCCATCATTTGAAAACCCAAAAAGTTGGGAAATTTGAGATTTGAGAACCTACTGCAAACTGCGAAAATTGTGGTAAAACATTGTACTCAAAGAGCTACTAAAATTTAAAACCAATAACGATACCTTTTAAAACTTAAGAAATGTATTCTTTGAATAGAAAAAAAATTATTGTTGTCAAGTGTATTTTACCATTCGCAACAGGTAAGCGAAAAGTAAAATTCAAAAAAGTTGGAGAAAGTTACAACATTTTCTAATATAATTGGGAAAATTAAAATATTTATAGTTAAGGAATCCGGTCAAGAATCGCTGAGAAATTTTAGATATTTTGCCACCTCCAAAAAATTGTTGTCGCAATGTCCCTGACTGCATAATACTAACGAGTTGGCTCAGTGTTCGCTTTGCAGAGATAAATACTTCGAACAAATCATTATTTCCATTGAGTGTGGCTTGCAAGCTAAAAAAACATGTTAAAGTAATGAATCCGGGCTTATTAATAAATCCCTAGGCAAAAAAATAATGAGCTTTGTCAGGATGGAAACCGTGCTTTGATAGACTCGGTTTGGACACCCTCAACGATAAACAATGAGTCAGAACGGATGGAACACAGTGCTTACACCTATTTATTATATATATATATATATATATATATATATATATATATAATTATATATTCAGTGCCGACCCCTTAGGGCCTGGCAACCCCGACATGAAGGGACGCCCACAACGTCTTGGGAATTTAAAAAATTGCAAAGCGTATGAGATAAATTAATTTTAGCCTATTAATAAAGCAACTGAACTAGACATATGGAATTATATACAATATAAATACAAACTAATAATCAACAGCTTACTAATGCCCGTGGACACCATATGTTCCGGGCTGGCATCTGCATATAACACTACTTTTATTAATACTTATTGATCACATTTTTTGATTCGCTAAGTCTAAAAGAATAACACCAGAAGAATCGTTAACTAATAATAATTCAAACGCTTTATGATTCTTGTGAAGGGACATAAATTTATTTTTTTCAATAACAGCGCGCAACATATTACATAAGTGCCAATATTATTGCTATTTTGTTTAACTGGCAATAATACAAAAACTATATTGTAAAATAAAATGCACGATCCATATGCAACAGAATAAATGTTACATAGGACGATTTACGACTGACAGCAACATGTATATGACCGAACTAAACAACCATTTGGATATTGATTATACGCCTCAGACTTGCCCGATAATCGTACAGCTACCATTACGATTTGATTGGGTAGAGCCAATTATAAAATTTAACTCGAGATTTTCAAGGATAAGCACGTTTCAAGATCCATACGAACAGTTTTTAACATATTTATGTCTTTTGTGTGTTTATAGTTTAATAGGCGTATAAGGATGCCATGCGATATCCACATCAGATATTTTTTTGTTCGGGAATCCTAATTTTCATTCCGCATATGATACTGAATGAAACTTGAAAAATTATAGACTCCTTGACTGTATTTGTAGATTCATCTAGCGAGATTAAAATATTTTTACTGCATTACTTAAATAAGATAGGAGAAGAAGGTATGGTCAATGGTATATAAAAATAGGTCTTAATTTACAGGTTTTGATTTACATGAGTCCGAAATTGTTTTAAAATATTTTGGTAATTTCATACTGCAGCATTGAGAAAAACGTACTTCAGAGTTGTCCTACTTCCCTTATTTTGTCGGGCAAAAAATCTGTAATAGATCTTAAATTTTCTTTTAGAACACTAAAAATAGCCTAGAATTAATTATGTGATTAATTGTCAGACAATTGCAGGTCTGATTTGTCAAGCAATGCGAAAAGATTGATATCTATTGAAAATTTAATCTATTTAAAATCGCGGCTTAGAAAATGTTGGACCCTAAATTCTATTGTAGTAGTATTCAATATTATTAAGCTCCCGAAAAAGTTTTCATTTGACCTATTTTAATCACAAGGAGGATTTGGGAGGGGGAGAGAGGAGGTCCCATCCCAAGAAGGTTACAATCCCTAGGAAAAAATACAAAATAATTTAGCCTTATTTATTTATGGTACCCTTACCATAAAATTGTATACGGGTATTGTATGTACTAAATTTACTAGCAGATATCCATAAATTTTCTATTGATATAAGCTAGAAATAGGCACGGGGCAGGCTATACAGTACCAGATACGGTCAGATGCAGCAAAGGTTTTTTTTTTTTATGTAGATTAGTAAATATAAAACTATAATAGTATTATTTAACAATACTTATTTATAATTAACGTAAAACTTATTAGCAAACTTTTCACCCATTAGCTACCAACCTCCTAAAATTGCAGCGCATTTTTTTTTTTAAATTTAACTTTAGGTTTACGGAGTGGTAAATCATTATTCATTTTAGTTGACTGTTGTGTAGTTCGTTATGTATTTAAATCAGGCATGTAAAACTCAATTAAAGCGCGGGCCGCATCGCATTCACAAATCTTTTTTCCCTTTATTTCAGAACATTGTGGACCACAGAAATCACCCGGGGGCTGTGTGCTTTACACTAAATTGTGCAATTATTAGCGAGTTGACTCGCTTTCGAAATTTCATTAAATGCCGATCAATACCAATGAGACTGTATAAATTATAAATATATCAATGTTTGTGCAGCAAAATTAATATTAATGTCAGCATTAACCGCTACCATAGCTATCTATACTTCCAGATAGAAAATGGAATATGCGAGGTTACTCAACTGTGTACTCGGTTTCCAATGAAAGCTTTGAACATAGCGCTTCATAAAGGACATATTTATTCATTTTAATTAGCTGATTTCCTAATTCCGATTCAAATCGCATTTCTGAAATCATCCCAATTACAACACACATCGACCATTTGTCACGTGCACTGGTTGAGGCAGATTGGCCAAATTTTCCACGTGCTTGATGGTTTGATCACGTACTTTTGTCTGATTTGTGATTTGCTTTTCCAGTCCATGATTTAGGGAAAATTCGAGAATGGATTTGTACTGAATCCGATGGGTTCTCGGCAAAATAAGTCAAATTTCCTTATTTTTACTATCAGAAGTAATTGAAATCGCTTCAGATTCAAATCAATTAAACCCAATTAGACGTTTCGGAAATGCTTTGTGATGCTACTCTTCAGCATGTAGTATCAAAATAATAAATGATCCCAATTTCTTATATATATATATATATATATATATATATATATATATATATATATATATATATATATATATATATATATGTATATATATATTTATTTTTCTTATATTTTCTTATATTTATATATATATAGTATATATTTATATATACATATATAAATATATACTATAAATATACATACATAAATATACATATATAAATATATATATTTATATATACATATATATATATATATATATATATATATATATATATATATATATATATATATATATATATATATATATATGTATCCCATTACTGATTTTTCATGTCGATTTTGGTCTTGTCATTATCGATATCTATAATAAATGCTTATTTCTCAACTACCTCAAGCCTCATGCAACAATTAGTCTGCAGAAATTTTACTCTATTAACATTTTAGACTCCTAGTAAAAAAAGTTATTCAAAACCGACGTTTGTCACTTCATTCACTAATACCTATTTCTAAACTCTAAACACACTTCGTTTGCTTAAATTATTGAAACATATATACTATATATATCATTTCTTTTTCTTTTTCTCTTGCATAGTAACCCTGTGCAAAAGGAGTTTATTTATAAAATGTACATATTCCATGCGAAATCGCATAATATGAGTATGGAGATATCTATATTTATAGAATAAAGTTTATTTTTTCCATTCTTTTATGTATATATATATATATATATATATATATATATATATATATATATATATATATATATATATATATATATATATACATACACACACACGCACATGCAGTATAAGAACATCTTGAGGTAAACCGATCTTAAATCTTGAATTTTATATTATTATTTGGTAGAAATATTACTATATAAAGAAGTCCAATTAAAGGTGATTGTTTTAGAAAAGAATTATTCCCATTTTTCTTCAATCTTTATTTCTAAATTTTTCATAATGTTTAATTATTTGAACAATTTTTTGTTTAATTGTCAGTTTTAGTAATTTATAAATATCAACATAACTTTATTTCCTCATGTCTATTACTAGGTCATTTTAATATAGGCCAATCTGAAATCTGTTTTAAAATTCTCGCCTTCGTTATGACAACTATTCTGCTATATACCATTATTTCCTACTACAAAACTAAAATTTTCAGGTGATTTTGATTTAGCGGTAAGATATTTAAAGATAAACCAATTTTTTTTTTGGTCATTCGTAAAAAGTCTTACAATGGAACGTATAAATGTTTAATCATAAGAATGCTTAAATTATGTGTTTTATATAATGTAAAATGCAATGAAAGATGCAGCAAAATCGTTATGATCTTCTAAATTTTTAAATTAATTTTAAAACCTGTTTTTTTGTTTAAAAAAAATAAAAATAAACCGGTGCTTTTAGAAATAACATTAGGGACCTAGAATCTAAGAACATCTCCTTTTTGTGCGAAATACGACTTGAAAAGCGAGAAAGGAACGAATTCCATCTTTTCGATTAGGAAGGTTTTCTTTTAGCCTTCCATTGTAGCAGTAAAGAGACCAAAGGGAACACGTGGGATAGAAAGCGAGATCCAACAAACCAGAGTTTTTTTTCGATTTTGAAGGTATCCAATCCCTTAAGCCTTATATCTGAATAAATAAAAAAATACAATAAATAAAGGGCTTTAATGTGTGAAAAATAAAACAAATTATTATAACTTAAAAAAAAAGATGTAGAAAATCATTTTTGAACTCAGGAATTTAAAAGATATATATCTGAAATAAAGGATAAATGAGTAACCACACAGAGAAAGAAGTAGCCTAAAATTGGATCTACATTAAATTTATAGTATATTGCTTTCCCCACTAACATTTACTATTCCTTAGAAAGGAAGTAAAGGAGATGTGGTTACTTTAAAAACAAATGCCGTTATTTAAACGGATAAGTTAATGTACAACTCGACATTTTTTAGTTTAAAAAGTTCCTTCATCTTTATTTTTGCCATATTTTAATATAAAAAAAAATAAAGATTCATCATAATGCCTTTTTTGTTTGCAAAGAAATAAATGAAAAGAATATCCTATTTCTAGCCTTAATTGACTTCCAGTAATAAAATAAAAATACAATTCATATACTGTTTCTTTATTACCTTGACACCATCTATCGTATAATGGATGACTATTAACTTACCTGAAAAAAAAAAATCTAAATTAATTAAAAATTTTGTAGTAAATTTCATATTATTGATTTACAAAATTTCATTTGAAAGATATATGAATGTTTTATATAACAATGCAATTAAAAAATACAACTATATATTTTTTAATAATTTTAGGTTTAATGCTCATAGCTATGCTGTGTCGATGAAGATTGTACTTAAATTAAAATATAGCATATTACAAGTGAAGTAAAAAATAAAACAATCGGATTTTAAAATAATTAAAATACTTTTTTTAAATAATCCTTCTCTGATAGAACGTTAGAGTTTTTATTATATTTTTTATTTTAATTTTATTTTTTTACATTTTTTTAAACGTCGTTTGTCGAAACGACCTAGTAGTCGTACATTAGCGAGGGCAATTTTTCTTAGGGAGTTCGTGAGTCCTAAATTATAAATATATTTTATTTAAATTTTGGGAAAAAAGATATATTAATATAGGAGATAAGAATATATACATATTTGTTCTCCAAGTGAAGATAAAAATAGAATAAGAATATCAAAAACACTAAAAATTTATGAAACAAAAAAAAATACAAAAATTAATATAAAAGGCCTTTTAAACGATCGTACCAGACCGGAGAAAACGGAGAGTGAGCTAAAGTAGCCACACTTTTTGATGAAATACTGCGTTTAGACGATCGGTTCGAACCGGAAAAAAGGGGAACCACACCCCTCCAACGGGTCGTGTAAATACGTGTACCGGATCAGATGTGGGCGGGGCGACGTGAAAGGTTGAACGGGTGGAATTTCCTCCCTTCGGTGTCCCCACCAAATTTCTACCCTGCCTCGTGCCTTTCTTTAAAAAAATTGGAAGAGAAAATTCTTTTTGTTCACTCTTCCGGAAGCTCCTGTCCTGTAACTTTTGTTTATGAAGCTTAAGTATAATTAATCAATTTAGTAACCCCTAAATAAAAGGCTGCATTCACAGCACACAACTCTCGAAGGAGACAGATACTGATAAGTATTTCAAACACAATCTATCCGTTATTTCTAATTTGTCTCCATTCCGTCTTTCATACTTGACCAAACAGATCTAATAGCATTCAGAAGCATGTTTTTGTTTTTTTATTATTGCTTCATTTCCAATTCGGGCTGGTGGGCCTTACATGCGTGTTGTACCAATTCATAATATGTATTTTAAATAGTTTTCTCAGTGAGGGTAAAGTCTCATTCAAAAGACACCTCTAACAACACATAATGTTAACATATTTAAATAATTGTTAGTACAGTCATATTCACATTTTTAAAATACCACATTAACAGTACTTATTTACCATATGGCCCCATCCTTTGATATATCAAAATGCATTTGAATTAAAAAGGATTATATCAAAAGAGAGGACAGAGAGCAGATGATATGTCACATTATAAGATAAATTGGAGATTTAATCAGAATCTATTACATTGTGTTATATGAAGTATAAGAACACATTAATGAATTTTGATTAATAATCCCAAGCAGTACAGAGGATCGTGATTTTCGTGGATCAGAAAAATAAATATTGTGATTATTTCGATATTTATTTTACAGGGATAAGTGAATGAAGAAGTGAATTTCGTCACTTTTTTTACATTTGATCTTTAATAACATTAGATGCCGATACCCAAGAATACAATATATATATATATATATATATATATATATATATATATATATATACACATATATATGCCATGTATAATATCTTTCTATACATATAAAAAAGAAATTATGCTGACATAGAGAATTCAACCTTCTTCGAAGGTATGGAAGAATCTAAACCGAATCTTTCCAATACGACACTTGAAAAACTATGGCTCCGACTGAAAAAAAATTTTCCTCTAATTTTTGTCGAAAGTTAACAAATGTTATGGAGCACAAAGGAAACTAATGGAGTTTAATGTGTACAAAATGTATATGTATATATGTATATGTTATGTTGCTTATTTAGTTTTAATTTAAGTTTAATGTATTAGGAATTGTTTTTATTGACAAAATTTTATTTTTTTAATGAGCTTTGTTAATAAAAAATCTTGTTTTGAATAAGGTCGTTAAGAATTTGAAAGATGCAGACTTTGGGCATTTTTAATTAAATAGACGATATAGGTATGTGTGATGTTTTAATTTTTGACTATATCCTAATAACATACCTGCAAATATTATAATTCAGTTTTATGGTTACACCATTGTTCTGGTAAGTTAAGTTTATAATGCTTGCCTAGAAACTATAAGAGAATCCTCCATCTTTAAGTATTTCGAAGATAATTTAGGAATCTGTTATTCTTGTAAGATTAAGATAAGATAATCGTGTTGTTGATGAAGGGGAAGGATGAAAACAAAATATTTTGCTGACGAAAACCCCCTTAAGATTCTTACTTAATTCTCCATCGAGAGCTTAGTTCTTTCAACCGACTTATTTTTCGACTTGGGCGTTGTTTACAGAGTTTGGTTTTGACAACTTCTTCCATTAGTCAACCTGTCCAATCCAATGCTTTTCTAGTTTCTTCAGATTTTAGCAGTTGTTTGCTCAACCCTTTGTCATCCACCCTGAAACATCATTCTTCCAGGAGAATAGATTTTTTTTTTTGGCATGTTTGAAAAATATAAAATCAAAACTATAAAGGTGACAAAAGATAAATTTTAGATCAAAATTATTCTCTAAGTTTATGAATTTTTCCGCAATTAATTTTTTGACATTTCCTATAATACCTACAATTACAATACCTATACAATTAACCTGATAATTTAATGTAGGTTCAATTTTCCTATATATAAGAATATGTTCATGGTATAGCTATTTATACCTTAAGATGTCTTCTGATAGTAAATACAAATACCATTTAGAAGTACCATTTTAATTTTAAAATAATGATTTTAATTTTAATTTAAAATTAGAGATTCCTGATTTCAATTTTACTGGAAAATAGGAGAATTTCCTGAATAACTATTAAATTCGTTTGTTGTTTGCAATATATTGTATTTTATTGTAGATTATTGCCGAAATAAGTTATAAAAAAATTGAGTTCACTAAATGATTACACTCGTGAAAATTTTGAAAATAAACTTGAAATGTTACATTGCCTGTATGTAAGTAAATAACAATTTTATTCAAAAATGTTTACATTTATAATTTGTTTTAATATAATTTTTTGTTTTATTTTCTTGTTCCAATTCACGAGTAATACTGATAATTATTTTCAAATCGCAGAAAAGCCACAGCGCACTGCCTAGAGATACGCATACAGAAGCGTTTTCACATCGCACACGCTTTCAATTCCACAAAAAGCTTTTTAGTATAAGTATTTATTTATGCTACATTATTGCAAAGATATTCTCTATAAATAAATCGCCTTGCATTCTCCACCAGGATCTTATTTCGTAATATAATACAAAAGTACAAGAATAAGTGATAAATATACTAGTGAAAAGATTTGTTTTTAGAGGTTACAGGTTACTTGTCGTCTTTAGATAATAATAATTTTATTCAATGTTTTTTTTTTAATTTACTAATTACTACGGTTAATTTTGAATAGCAAAAAAGTAATTGAAGCTAAGAGATAGTAAACCCAACTATTAAACTAAATAATTTCCATAATACCTCAGATATCCTTTAATGTTAATTATACACAGTATTGGAATTGTAATCTAATCCTCTTTCTATACTTTGTCGTCACCCAAAACGTAATGTCCAAAGAGGCTAAGAAAAAAAACTAAACAACAAAATAACCTTGATTATAACAACAACAATATTACATAGTGTAAACAACACAACTATTGCTTTTACCAGACCACACAATGCCGTATGCTCGATAAATTCCTAAAGTACTAAAATATTTAATTAACGTATTGGTTAGAAATTTTCGCGAACTGTGTTATGCATAATAGCCTCCCTATCCCTTCTAAGTATCAGACCCAAGTTTTATATATATATAAAAAAAAAAAATGTAAATTCTGTGCACCGTATAAGAAGCGGTTGTCATCCTCGTGGTACCGCTCATTCTAATGAGCTCGTGTCGCAGTCAGACTAGGAATGCACAGTCGTGAATCTCTGTTTTGTCTGTCAGTAACGAGTTCATCAATTAGTGTGTGAAAATAAATCGTAAATGTAAGCCTTTGTTGGTATCTCCACAAATTTTTTATTTTTACAGTTTTTCTGTTTAAAGTCGTTTTATAAAGTTTAGTTTTAAAGTCTAAGCAACTGGATTAAAATAACGTTCAAGATAAATTGTCAATTTTGGACTTTAAAAAAATCTGTATCATTATTTTCAATAAATCGACACAATGCACATTAAATAAAATGCAATGGAAAAATTCGTACTGATCACAAATATTTGAAATTAACCTAGTTGGAGGTGAATTTCGGCAAATAAAATCAACGTATCGAAATTTAAATGAAATGTTTTGAATTACTTTTAGGACCATTAGAACCATTTATAAGAATAAATATGCAACATTAAAATTTTTAAATGTTGCTTGAAATTCAAAATCGAGTTTTTAATTTCATCCATAATAATCTAGAAAAATACGGGTTATTATAATCTGTATTTTCATTGTATATAGTTATGTTTATTGATTGTTTGCTGCAATCTATTTTCCACATTTTTTACTGAAACGAAGTGGAGTCTCTAATTCTCAAATAAATCCACTTTATTTTCGTAAAAAAATGTACGAAACATATTGCAGCAAACAATATCTGCACCAACATAATTAAATACAATTAAAATACAAATTATAACAACGCGTATTGTTTTAGATAAAATAATCTTTAAAATAATTTATAATAATAAATAGTTAACACTCTCTCTCTCTCTCTCTCTCTCTCTCTCTCTCTCTCTATATATATATATATATATATATATATATATATATATATATATATATATATATATATATATATATAAATTCAGTCTGCGCATGTTAGTGCTCGCAAAACTCGGAAAGTAGTCGGTCGGTTTTGATGCGGTTTTCACTATCAATTAGAGAATTTCTTCCGGAAGGTTTATGTGCATTAAATTTTTCGAAATGCTCCCTTTATAGGGAGGAATGGGAAAGAACTGATAAAAAGAAATTTAATTAAAAATCTGTAAAAAAAATGTAATTTTGTAATCGTTGTCATGACAATTTCATACAAGTGGCTCGACCTGCTCAGTTTCCTTACAACAACATTTTAACAAGAGTGAAATTAGATGTTCACTTGAAGATGAACATACAATATGGAAGGTCAACAATTGAAAATAATTAAGAGTGAAATTATTGTGTTAAGCGTCATTTGTTAATAAAATCGGAGATTAAGGAAAACCAAAAAGTGCAAAAACGTGAAGCTTTATAGCCGTACTACAAATTTATTATCATTTTGATCCTGTTCCTAAAAAATGTCTAAATGAAAGACGAATTCTAAACTTATATGATTACCGAAACATTTTTTCACCACTTTGGCCTTGGAATATTTACAGTCAAAAATTTTTTAGTTACCGTTTGTTTCATTGAAAGTTCTGATACCCCCCTCCTCTCTAAGAGTTCTAATAATTTAAGCATAGAGATGCAAAAGAGTCTAAGTGCCATAAAATGTTTTCAGGATTCATGTTTCAACTTTTTTAAAATATTAAAGAAATATGACTTAATTAAAAAAAACAACAAAATGTTTTTCTGATAACCTATGACTGCATAAGCAATAAAATCACATTTATAATAGTACTAGTTTTACAATAAAAAATAATTTTTTTTAAGACATATTTTTTTCTCCCTTTCCTTTCTTTCCACATAGCCACGGTAAAGCAAGTCAGGGCACTGATTTGAATGTGAATCTATTTTTCTCGTTGAATCTATTTTTTTCATGTTAAAATAAGTATGATGAAATGTGCAATATATAATTAGTGTGTTAAAAATAAAATAAAAATCGAAGTTAAAGTTAAACCGTTTCTTTTTTTAAAATTTGTTAGTAAAAGGTTCGTACAAATTTTACAGTATGATAATGAATGATGGATAGGAATGATAAGAACAATAGTTCTATCTTCTGTTACTTACACTATCTTTTAACAGTTAAACATAAAAAAACTTGAAATTTGGAAAGGTATTTAACTCGCAATTCAATGTTGCGATACGTGGATATATACACCTAGTAACGTATAAAACGTAGTTCAATTTCATTTCGTGCAGACTTTTTCAAGAAACATGATTATTATAATATAAATAAACAAAACTTATATAACTAAACGGCAATAAAGTTTTACTCAAATAATTTTCACGTTCTCACACTAATATTTTTTTCCTAGTCTTCGATTTTAATCACAATATAACGTTTTCACCCAATAATTTCGCACTAATTAAAAAGTTTTTATATTCAACCTGCTTCCACGGATATGGAGTTGTCATGGCTACGACACGTACGCAAGTTGGACATTTTTTCATTTTGCAATTTATTAATCACTTTATTTAATAAAATTTTAATGAAAAGTCGATAGATTTTATCATTACCTAACCTACAAGATTACACGGCTACAAACGAAAAACAGGCTGTGATTTTATATGATTAATTGGAAATATGTATTTATATTATACATCAACATAACTACGGTATTAACTCAATTAAACCAATATTTTGTATTGTATTTATTCAAAAGAAACAAATTTAAGGATACTTAATTGATGCCGAATGAAGTCATTTGCCTTGATTGAACTTTCCACCCATTTCCGGGAGGCCCAGCCCTCTATTTAATTGAAACTTATGTTTGCTGTGGAGCCAGGATGATCCAACCTCTCTTCCTGCCAACAAAGACAGTGGTCTCCCTTTTCCCAACCACCAGTCAAATCGGATGATATACAACAGCTGTAGACTATATTAGTTGCATATCTGGGTTAGCGGTGGACTAGCCTCAATTAAGATGGGATGAGAGGTGCAGATTGCTCCCAGGCCTCGGGCTCATTCCACTGCTTTCTCTTCTTCATGTCCTGATAACTTCCCAGTTCTCCTAAGTGGAGAGTATGTTCTCCTTCTCCTACGTGATCCATCTTAATTTTCTTCTGAAACGTGCCGATTGGAACAAGTATCTATCCAATTGAGCGACATCCTCCTGCCTCTTCCTTACATGATCATAGTTTCAGATTAATTTGATATGACTTAACAAAAAATCCAAATGAGAATAAATAATACTTTTTTTAATTTTTTTTTGATTAATTTCGAAATGAATGCAAACGACTGAGGAATATGATACTGTTTGTGCAGAAACTAGATAGTACTCCAACGGCTATTACATTTCCTAGAAAACGATTACAAAATTTCCGAAGATTACAAAATATGTAATATTAAAATTATCATGGATAGTTAAAATGGATACAAATATCGCGGATTTTAAAAAGGACGTTGGACTTTGATTCGTGTGTAACTTGATGATTTAGCAACTCCCTAAATAAATTATTCATGCACTATTTATACTCGTATTCATATACATAAAAAAAAATCAATTAACTAAATATTTAGAACGTTCATTAGAGTTTAAGTAGGCGAGAATTTTTGTAAATTTTATCTATTAAGAGGATTTAAAATGAGACATTTCGTAAGATAAAATTCTCGCTAGGGGGTATGCTCTTCAGCGACAAGAGAGGACACCAGGTTTATGATATCATACAGAGGAGGCATTTTACTTATTACTTTAAAACTTATTCTTTGCTGATGATAGAAGGTACCATTTACCTTGTCTTTAAGAGCATACTTTGAAATAAAGTTAAAATGAAAATGGTAAAAAGGGGAATTAGGGGAGAGTGGAGAAACTATGCGTAGCGGATAACTTTGCGCATTACTATAACGAAATTTCTAAAGGACATAGAAATCTCTGGTTGGTGTTAAAACATATCATTGGACAGTGGCTTCCCACTAAACCTACTATCGTGCCAACAGGACTGGACAATTTTTAAGTGTAGGTATTGTTGATATTTGACTTCCTCGGAAAATGAGAAGCTATACCTTCCACAATGTTTTTATTCACTCAACTAATTATATTTATAATATATGATCCTTTATAAATATATACAAGTATAATAGTTTAAATGTTCGTCAATTATTTTGAAAGGGTAGAGCAATAGATTTCTACATATATGATCGCGAAACTAGGCGCATGAGGAGTTAGTCTCAGCAAGTACCACCAAGTGATCAAGAAATCTTTGTGACTAGCTAAAAAAGTCGTCTACGCCAAAGGACAATTCTTTCCTAGACTTTGGCCCTGTACAACAAATAAATAATAAGTTTAAAAAAGTAGCATCTCATTTACCCATAATTGCATACAAACACTTACCCGACCAAATGCGTAAAGTCGGAAAACCGTGCGCAAATGAATATTTATAGATTTGTCTTTATATACAAATAACGACTGCTGTGATTAAAATGATTTTTAAACATAAGAAACTAGACCAAATAAGGAAAAGTTTTAGAATTAGTTTTATATGAAAATTTCAATTTTCTTACATTTTTCCTTAGGTGCGCACAGTTCCTCCACTTTCCTATATTAACAATTGCTATTTAATGTGTCAAAACAGTAATAAATTGTTAATCGATTTTTTTTTCTTACGTCGGGTAAGGTGGAATAATTTTCCATTTCCCTCATGGCAACCCAATAAAGTAGTGATTTCCTTCGACTTAAATGTCAGAAAGTTTTTATGTTCTGAGACCATGACAAAGCATGAGGTGACCTGAGTCCATTCCATAATAGATGTTATATTCTATTCCACTTTAAATATGTGGTTTCTGAATAAATAAATTTAATTCAGATTTTACTATATTCCAATAGATCAATATATTTCTGTTGAATTTGTCTATGAAAAAATTATAACGAATCTATAATTTTAGGTTCTTGGAGTCATAGAGCTTGATACCTAAATCATGACTATATGTCAAACATTATGTTGCCGGTCTGGTTTTGACACTAAAGTACGGGGGCTAATACACAAAGCGGACACATTTATATTTCATGATTAAACATGAAACTAGCGCGGACAATGGGGAACGAAGGTAATAATGTAATTTATTTTTGCCTGATATGAATTTTCAGTGAGGCATATCTATAGGTGCCATTTTTTTTTTAATTGGTTCGCCTCTGATTAAACATATGACAGTTACTTAATACGCGACAGCTGATCTGGTTCAGGTTTATTTTGTCGCGTGATGAGTTAGAATAATTTCATTCGTGAAGTGCTAAATAAAGCTAGTGAAATTTTTACAAGAATAATAAATATTGCAAAAACAAACAATGCGCTCTTTAAATCCTTAAATGACAAAGAGGGTAAGTGGCGTTGTAATAAACCAACATTAATCCATTAACAACATAATAATTAGTGGGCCAGGTTTAGCAGTAGAAATTGACGAAAGGCTATTTTTCCGAAGGAAAGACTTTATTGGCCCATAATGGGCAAACGGGGGAAGATGCCGCGAAACTAGGGAGTACTTCATTTATGCGGTGCCGGATAGAACAGTGTCGACTATATCGAACGCCATAAAAGAATCCATTAAACCTGGATCAATTATAGTTTATGATTGTTGAAAGAGTTACAATGGAATACCGAACATAGAAGGATATAATTTCAAACATCAAACAGTCAATCATGAAGCGTATTTCATAGACCTGTCCACCGGAGGTTGTACTTACAACATAGAAGGAACCTGGGCGCTTGCAAAAAGAAGAAACAAAAACGCGGAAATGTTGAGACACAGGAATAAATACAAAGACTTAATCCACCAAATAATTGAATACATAATCCTTTTTTATCCAATAGAGTCTCATCAGTGAAAAAATAACGCTCATATAATTGTAAAAAATAAAACGCCTATATTGAAAATGTCAAATGCGTGCGCTTTCTATATAAGACCCAAAATACGTTATGAGTTTTACAAATCTAGTTGCTAGATGGTGATAGTTTAAGATGCCGAAGACTGGAAGAGGACTTGAAAGCATTGGCTATTCGTTGTCAGGTTCCAATAGGGCGGTGCCGGCCGCAATTTCCTCTTGCTGTCGGAAGTTTTCAAGCTGAGGTCGTCACGGCTACGTCACTGCTGTGACATCATCACCTCCCACCTCTTCTCTGCATCGCATCTCGTTGCATTGTCTCTGTGCCCACGTCTGCCGGTTCATTCATGTTTGATCCACGAGGCTAATTTTAGAATCAGATCACTTTAAGAATACATGTTTTTTAAGCTAATACCGTACATTTACTGATAGTTAAATAATTTAGGAGTAGTTTTGCCCGAATCACCTTCTTGTACAACCGTTGGATTAGAAACAGTATGGTCCTTACCAAGTACTCAAGAACCCAAGACCCTTCAGGGATTGTAGTGGTACAGGTTTTTTTAAGTTTGTAATAAAATACGTTGTTAATAAAGTACAATGAAAAGCTGTTACAGCTGAGGATGTACATATGTATATATATAAGAGATAGTACATCTGACGCAAATTATATCTCTGATTAAGATGCATTTGAGTTAATTAGGCTTTCAGACCAACTGATGTGAGCCTTATTTTAGCTATCTCCCTCTCTCTTAAACCAAAATTTATATCTTTTAAACAAATGTGTCTATAAACTTACTAACCAGAAATGATATGACGTAGAACTACCTAAAGTTATAAAAAAAACCAATGCATCTGCGGTGTTCAAAACATCTTTAGCCATGTCCTCCACGCTTTTGAAATGTGTGTGTGTGTGTGTGTGTGTGTGTGGGTCATGGTAAATATCAATATGAGATTAAAAATATAAATTATTAGAATCGACAAACTCTGTTAAACCTAATGATATAGTTTTAATCTTCTTATCAACTTCTAATTGCGGCTTAAGTTTCAACAGTAAGTAGTAAGATTTCTAATATCCAATTAAGATAATAACCATAAAATATCGCTAAGTATGTAATCATGAACCGAGGATCTAAATTCATATTAGAATATGAGCATAATTCCTTATAATTACATATTAGGCTCTTTCAGTTAGATGTAAGTACATATTATTCTTGAACCTGCCAAATTTTCTCCAAAACACAAAATATGAACTAGAGCACTAAATAATCCCATATGTATTTACATATTTACAATATTTTAATTATTGTTTTCATTACAATTAATTATGCCATAACAGATTAGTTAACAGTTACGAGTCAATAATTAAGTCCGTAAGGAACTTAACGGACACACCTAGATCTCTCAGAAATGAAAATATTTTAGCTGTTGTTTTATTTGTTCTCGTAGGATAGATTTTACGGATGGATACAACTGTTTCTTTCATGTCTCAGCATGATGTTTATTACTGATTTGTAATTTTTCAACCATGTGTAATTGAGTTTAAGTAACGATTTTATTCTGTTAGTTTTGTTTACTTACTTACTTATATGTAATACGAAAGTTGTTTTATTTACTTAATATAAATATGAATACTGCCATGTTTAATATGAATTTGAACCACGAAGCATTATTACTTATTGGTTAAATTAGGCAAATATTAAAATTTAAAATGGTCAATATTTTCTTAAAAATCCTCTAAAGAATAGTCGATTAAATAGTCGTTACTACTGAAAACTTTATTGTAATTTACGATCACTGTAAACTGAATATTTATAATAGTACTATAATCATTTATATTTTTATAATTATTTATTGTATATAATGAAAAGGCCATGTGGATGAAGGTGACAAGTAACATTTTTCGAGCTCAGATAAAACTGATTTCGAATCCCCTTTATCCACTATAGTTCTGAACCACCTATTGAGTTTATGTGAATGGAAGGAGGAACTATTTAAAATGTACCATGTTAAACCATTATCCATAGCAATAAAATATGTTTTTTCAAAACTTTCATGTATCACCTTTATCCACATGACTCTCCAATTAATCTGATAAAATCATCTTATTATATATATGTGTGTGTGTGTGTTTGTAAAGGGAATATAAAATCTATTTTATTAATTATAAAATTTCTTATTACATGAGGAGATCGGATGAGACAATAATTAGCGATATATGAATATCAAATGATCATTTTCATTCCATAAAGAATATTAAAAAAATACCCGGTCAGGAACGGCATGGTATGAGATTCAATGGGGCTGATGGGAGAGGTATAATAGAGATTTAAATGGATCTGTTTGGCAAGGCCTACAAAAAGGGCAGAGCATGTGAAAGTTCTCGTCACGAAAGCGTGAGCCAGCTTCTCTAACAGGATGAGCAGGGAACAAAAGAACAACCTAGAGCGAGTTCACATCCTCTGAATCGGCGGCAGAGGAGTACTGTTATCGCGGGACTATTTAGGAGGGTACCATGGGAAGGAAATGGGCTTTATTACAGTAATCCAGCGATATTGTCTAAGCAATCCAAGCCATTTTCGATATAATACAACGCAAGATTTTTCCAAAACAGTTATTTAAAAAACACAAGAATAAAAAAAAATTACCAACAAATGAAACATATCTGACTCCGGTTCAGTAACGTGCTTATGAAAGAATGTCACACTATGTGGAGCAGAAGGTTGGACCCAGGCGGAAATGGTAGCGGTTTGTTCCCACTTCCTGTCCTCTGTTCTCAGCAGCTATCCTTTACCAGTGTTGGACAATGTTGCCTTTTGTATAGCCACTGCCACATGAATGTATCGTGGTTGGTAGACCTGTCTGATTGCATAGTTTGTATGTAATCATATATGGAATATAGAGTTACAGAGGAACATAATCTCGTGCAGCGTTCCGTAACTTGCAGAAGTCCTTAAAAAATGTCTGACACAAAACTTTATTCAAGACTTAGCCTGTCAAATATTTTATAAGCTGTTTCTACACTAGTTGTAGGGTAATAATTGAGGACGATAGAAATAGTCGTATAATACATTATTGATATCTTCTTTTAGCATTTGTTAACTACTATTCAGATTTAATAATAATAGGTTTCCTTTCCTCGTTCAGACTTAATATCAAAGTGTCATAATTTGAATGAATGAAAAAATACTTTATTCTGGGAAACAAGCCTTCTAGAATAATAAATATTTACAAAATGAAAAATGATATGTCATTTCAAACTCATGGGTTATTTTTTTCACAGTGCTTCTTAAAGATTATACTACGAATTTCCCGTTTTCTCAAGTTCAATGAATGTATGTGTCTCGTACACGACTTATTTACTTGAGGTCCATATAATAATTATACTTTTCAGGTTATTTTATGGCAAGTATAATCCATTTTTGCAGTGCTATAAACCATATTTCAGTGCAGGAGAATCTTATTTCCTCCATATACTAGGAGCATATCCGCATAAAGGAGAGTTTGAGAATAAAATAGTATATTGTTACTGTTTTATGCCGGTCACAGGCATTTTTATCTGTTCCAAGACAAACTTTTAAATCTCCCTCTGGTAGCAGAAGAAAAGTAGATTTGTTATTGAGAGTGGAGTATTTTTATTCATCTTCATTCCCTAGATACTACCAATTAACAAAGGTAAGTGCTTAATTAATTACTGTAAGTAGTTTATCTAATACAAATCTAATACATTACACTTTCAGTTTTCTAAAATATCATCACCTATCTAGACCTAAAAACTTCAAAAACCTCTCCCCCTAAATATCATAAAAAAAAATTTCATGTCTGGGGAAAAAGAAAATTCACATTTTAATGTATAAATATATTACTTGGTATAAATTATTGAATTGCCAAATCCATTGTTTGGTAAATTCTTGTATATATGTTAAGATATTCATTTATTTTTTTAATTTGGGCTTATTCAGGAAAAAAATTAAATACTTGTTTATAAAAGATCTGTTAATAATTACTAAAAAAAATTTAAAAAATCAATTTATATACCACAGTTGACTGCCGGTTTCGAAGTCTTACTGAGGCTTAAACAAGAAAAATAAAATAAAAAATAAAGATGATATACTTTATTACAATTAAGCAAATGAAGAAAATAGTAGCATTTGAAAATTATGTTGAGTTTCTTATGAGTCGCTAATAATAATAATGATGACTACCTTTATTAAGTCATTATACTGTTTGACTTTTAACGAAAAAAGGGCTTGTTGTATATTGTTTCTATTAGGCAACAACATTCAAGCGATTAATCCTTGGGTGTCTCCATTGTTCGAGGGAGGAAAAAAAATCCGTGGCGTTCTCATCTCTTAAGTAGCGACAGGGCATAATAGATGTTAAACCAGTATGATAAATAGCTTACTTTACCTCAGTTTTTCAGGCAATGGTTACTGTTTTTTGCATTTAAAAAGCTATCAAGGTTAACATATAAGGTTTGAGAATAATTAAGAACTTTTGAGATCCTCTAAAAACCTAATAATTTACTCAGGTTAAAAAGTCAAGTACAACATAATTTTTGTAATATTTTAATTCGCCAGGCTCACTTCATATGGGGAAAACATAAGAATGAAGAATTGTTGATTGACCCGAAATCCTAGTATTATTTTAAAATATTTCGCAGTATATTTCATTCAAAATATATAAATTGAGAAATTCCCTTGGATTGATCCACTACATAGAAAAAAATTTCGTTTCCAAGAAGATGGATGCATTACCTGTATTATCAAAGGATAATCAAGAGAAAAAGGAAGGGGGTGTTAGGAAGGGGGTCTAGAAATTGCTCTAAGTAAGAAGAGAGGGAGCTTCAATTAAGTTAAAAGAGATTGGAATTGGAAGTCCGTGTGAAAACATTTAATGGGGATCCGTTACGGGAAGGAGAATGGTGGAGGGATCGAAGGGACTGGTTGCGTTGCCCTGAGGCACGCTTACTCCACCCCTACACTGAACGGAAGGTACTCGTAATGGTTTAACGACTAATTGATATTTGCTCGCTTCGATGTTTCCCTACACAGGATGGTAAGTTTGCATGTGGAAGCCGGCAGTTAGTCAGATATTGCGTTCTGCTAACTCGCTCGTTCTCGAGGTATCTTTCTGAACAATTTCATATTAGCCAATATTTGGGGAGGGAAACTCGCCTTACGGTGTATTGGTTATAGGGGTCGGAACGATCATTACTGTACAAAGGGTATTGAAAAGAGGAATTTCGGAATGAAAATTTGTTTTGCTTTAAATTACTTTCAGAAATTAACTTCAACTCTCATAACTACGATCAAATACTAATATCATGATTATTCCTTTCATAGAAATGTAAAATAAATAGTTCTCGTCACTAATCTAATTATGATGTACATATATTTACTTCCTTCCAAAAATTTTAAAACAATTATAACAACTTTTAGAGAACCCTAGTAGGTTCAAGACCGACACTACCAACAATGGTTTCCTATATTCAACTACTGCTTCCTCACAACCCTGTCAAAATGTAAACCTACTAGTTAGTTGACATCCGAATGATAGTATAGAAGGATCAATCTAATTAGGGACTGATAAATTATTTGCCACTTCTATAAATTTGTTTTAATTGAAAACTAGTTTCGAATGTTCATTCATCTACAGTTCTAAAAACACAAAAAAATTCAACATACAGTTTGGTAATATTAATTTAATTAAATAGTTGGTTTTAGGATTAGACTGTCACAATGGTTGACATTTATTTCCGAATTATTTTCTATAAATAAACTAAAAGGCCCTTAAACTGACACTGACGGACACGGAATCAAGGATCAAGTTTTAGGGATCCATCAGTAAGCCCTTCCAAATAAGAACAGGACTCACACATGGGAATATGGGCTCTCCTCGGTACTGTTTAACGTAGTCCTAGACAAAGTCATGAAGGAAATGTGGAAGAGCAACGATAGGGACTAAAAACAAGCACATAAAAGTAAGATGCATGGCATAAGCAGACGATCTGGCCCTAAAGGCGGAGACATAAAGCGAAGCAATAGAGCAGTTGAACAGTTTAAAGGAAATATCAGAAAATACAGGTTTACAGATATCGTTTGAGAAAACAGAATTAATGATTACAGATAGAAACTTTCAAAAGAAAATAGTATAGACAAAGTACGGAAGAATTAAAGTAAAAAATAAATTCAAGTACCTGGGGGAAATTATATGTAATAATGGGTCGGAGAAAGAAAGCATAAAAGAGAAAATAACTAAATTGGAAAAACTTAGCTTCGCGACAAGCAATTTATATAATGAAAGGAGCCTAAGTAGAGGGAAAATGGGGGAGCTGGCGCATCATTTCCTCCATCCCCTCCACCGCTAACCTTAAGTGTCACGTGGTCTTGCCTCGATCCTACCTCAGCTACCACGTGGTCTCACCTCGACCTAACCTAAACTATTAGGCCACGCCCCTTTTTAGTCACGTGACCCTTATGACCCACCCCTTTTTATTCATGTGATCCAGTCACGTGACCCATTGCGCCCTCTAGTCTATGCTCCGCCCACAAGATTTACCCCCTCCTACAATTGAAGGATCAGGTACCCACTTTATAGTCTGTAACCTCCCCAACGGTTATATAATCATAACATATACGATGAAGGGTCAGGTACCCACTTTATAGTATGTAACCTCCCCAGCGGTTATATAATCATAACATATACGATGAAGGGTCAGGCACCCTCTTTATACTCTGTAACCTTCTCAAAGGTTACATAACCTTTACATTGTTTTCGTGTTTGTGCAACCTTCTCAATGTTTACATAACCTTTACAATATGTAACTGTATCAACATGTAAACAGGTTGCATCTTGTATAGACAAGTTGGATAATGTCCAGGTGACGGGATGGAGGAAATGGTGCGCCAGCTCCCCCATTTTCCCTCTACTAGCCTGTCAAAAACCGCGAAGATAAGACACTACAAACTGTCGTCAAACAGGTGACACTGTACGTAAAGGAAAATGTTAGGGATAGAAAGAAGAATACTAAGAAGAATTTACGGCCCAAGACACAGGAAGGCTATAGGTTGGGACCAAATATACAATACAGAGAACTTATACAAAGTGGTAAATGATTTGGAAACGGACATAAGAATAAGAAGATTAAGGTTCAACGGACATATGGTGAGGATGCACCCAAAGAGATCAAATAGAGAAATCTTCTATAAAATGAGAGGATACAAGAGTGCTGGGGGAAGAAACTGAGAGACTGAAAATAACAGACCAAGACTCGATATAATCGGGATAACTATGGCAGAAGACTAAAAGAAATTAAGGTCCTTGTGGGAGAGAGAAATGCGAGAAAAGAGAAAAGCTTGGACCGAAGAACGGAGGAAAGAACAATCGGAAAGAATGAGGGAAAAGGTGGGAAGAAAGAAAGAAGGAGAGAAGGGGTATGAAAGGAAGAGAAGATAATGATATTCGCGTGGGCTCTAAGGCCGTTGCGTGAAAGAACAAAAAAAAAAGTATCTATAAAAATAATTAAACCATTATGCCATATTATTGGAATCAGAACATTAAAATTAATATCGACAATGCAACAAAACTATGCACAGACTTTAATTCTGAAATGATGCTTGATGTTTAATTCTTATTTAATTTACTGTATTTTTTTTATAAAATAGCCAGACTGTAAGTTCTATACACTCAGCGATGAAAAACACCGAGATAATCAATTTTATTTGAATCATCAAATCCTGGAATCATTTCCAATCTCTTCCCGAACCATCTCGTTCTTATTCCAGGATTCCTGAAATCTCCGAAAATTTCTTCATATATAGCTGGTAATTATATCCAAAGCAAGTCATGGATTCAATTGGTGAAGATTTTTTAGTTGGAGCCACTTCTTAATATTAACGTTTAAGCCTTTATTTTTCAATATTATAACAAATGTTTTGGAATTATTTCCATTATGTATATAATATTTGTTTTAACTGGAACTTTTCCAACATAAGAATTTTCCGGGGTGTCAAAAAAAAGAAGATAACAATGAGCACAATTTTTTTCAACTCGTGAATATTACACGTGGCTGCTTCAAACATTAATATCAAAGGAAGCCAATAACTTTATATGAAATTTCCAATAATAACTTGTATTTTGTCAGTGTACGTCAGGTATTCGAATGCTCAAGTCAAAGAGAATGTTAGTAACGATTCTAAAAATATATTCCAAACGACTGACAGCAATATTCAGCAATTTAATTTACATTTATATTTTAATGCTGTTTTACTATAGATTCTTTTGGCTTATACAACCTAAATATTTTTATTTAGTTATTTTTCTTATATATTTTTATGTATCATTATTTTAATTTGCTTTTTTCATAATTCATATAAACAAATTTTCATATATTATAATAATTTTCATACATTTTTATGGTTATATTGTTTTGATGAAGCCTTGATGAAGGCTCCACAACTTGAGAGGTACGCAAAAAAAATAAGTTTACACTAATAGGCTTGTAATATCACCACTATTATGCATACATTATATATACTGTATCTAATTAAATAATGATTGGAATCATGATGGGGACCCAATTATTGAAGTTAGCTACTATATTTATCCTATTTATCTAACTTCTATTCTCATTATTTTCTTGTTTTGCTTCATCAATTTTCCATGAAGTGGATTTATTATTATTTATTGCCAATGGAAGGGGGAGCACTATTGAATTTCATTCGGTTTGCGTTGGTCATTAACGCTAATTGCTTCCCTGCGTTTACAAGAGAGCTAAATTTATGGTATCTAATTAGAAGCTCTATTGATGCACCAATACCTACACAATTAATTCAATAATCATATTACAAACACTGTTCACAGGAATTTTCTGAACAATCGTGCGTGGGTGAACGGTTCGTACATTGGTTTACAATTAATTGAATGTATGTGGATCATTCTCCAAATTTGGTGTTATTAAGCTATCAATTTCTTTCGGAAATCAAAGTTATGGTTTTGATTTTTATTGCCTTCAGAAAAATGCTCCTTGACAACTTTCTGAAGCAGCCACACAGTTTTCATTCAAAACATCAATGAAAATTTTGCTTTTTAAGGACACTTTTATAAAAATATTTTTATTTCTTACTCTGTTAAGAAGCTTCCATAACTACGGTCCAGACAAATTGTTTTTGATTTTAGTTATGAATATTGAAAGAAAATAAACCTTTTCCCTCTATTGCTATAATTGTCAGACTCCAGCTACCGAGGAATTTTTATTGAGCCTAGGGAGTGACAAATCAAACATTTTTCATTTATGTTGAGGCCTGACGAAAGGGAAGGTCGGTCGGGGCTACAGCTTTCATTTTATAACTAAACATTAAATATATCACATAGTAATTAATGATGCAATATCTTTTCATAATCTTTTTTTTTGCATACATTATAAAGGACGAGGTTGCGTTTCAGTGGTGAATTTAATATTTGACGGGATCCGGGAAAATTTGATGTGGGAAAATTAGACATGGTACCCATGGCTCCTCTCCACGGCTCTGTTCATACTCGCCAGAGGAGCTAGACAAAAAAACTGTCCGTGAGCAGCAGAACTCCGTTACTGAAGTCCTAATTTCATTAAAATAAATATTATGAAAAAGGAGGGGGGTGAGAAAAAAGTTAAGACCCACAAAAGACAGTTCCCTAACATACCGAAATTTACTCATACTTTTATTATATTGTTCTGCCTCCGCTGGGCTTCGATACAGAAAATTCTTCGTACCGAATTTCAACTCATTTGACCTTTCTTTCAGCCCACAAAGGTGTGTTCATCAGCCCACAAAGAAGGCTTCATCTTTTCGTCCATCTCCTTGCTACGCGACTCTGTTACACCTCTTTCCTTACCCTCATTTCCTCCTCTGCTCCGCAAGGACCTTCTTTCCATCTATCATCCTTTTAAATTTCTCTCTGTCCTGGTAGCCGTAATCTCTGATCTCCAGTTTCTCTATTTCTTCCTTTATCTACTCGCGGTATCCTTTGATGTTTTTAAGTTTCATCATCGTGTCAAAGATCTGCTTGTTCACTCTATCCTTATCCATCCTCTTCATGTGACCGTAAAATTTCAACCTCCTTTTCCTCATCGAGGTCTCTAGGTCAAACAAATGCCTTCGTACAGGTTTTTGTTCTTTTTTGGCCAGTACTCTTCTTTTCCTTTGCCCATGGATGGAACTCAATATCTTTCTCTCTATTCTCAGCATTGTCACCCTGTGTTGGTGAAACCCGCTGTTTCCGCTCCATACAGTACCACAGGTTTTACTACCGTCTCATAGTGCCTGACTTTAGCCTTTCTGGAGAATTTCTTCTGGTTGTAAATGTTTTTTACTAAATATTCATATATAAATCAGGCATCTCCAAAACTTTCATAATTGTGTTCTAGGAGCTATGAAACGATTAGAAAACCGACCTTCGACCCACTACAATAGTCTGTTTTATTTTCGGCGAAAATACAACTAACAAAACAAAGATAAGCATATTTGTAGAGAGGGTATGAAGTAGCAATGAAACTATGTAATATGCAAAAGCTAAATCTTATCGGTATTGATTTTGCTAAGCACTAGGGAGTGGCCGTCAATAAAAATACTCAAAGACTTTACATTCACTTTCATATTCTGGAAGGAACAGAACAGGTGAGAGAATGGAACAAAGGATACAGCATGTTTTTTGCTTCATACCTGTGTTGCCTGATCACCTCTCAGTTCACAATTTCCAAATGTGAGGATGTATTGTGGGCATTTCAAAAAAGTTCTATAGTGAGATGGTGTCGTATAGTGAGGTGGTTGGTGTGTTCCATCTAAAATTCAAATTATATTTTATACCAATACTCTAAAGAATGAGACGTAATTGGCAGGCATTTTTTAAGGTTTACTGCAAAAAATACTGGATACTAGTGACTTGTAAAGTCACAGGCTCAGCTTTTCGGCAGGGCTGGGGAGTGATAAAACTATCATAAAATATTTTATAACTAAATACCCATTAATTAGTGGAAACTCAAAGTTCAAAAAGAAGGAAAGGTCAGGGGAGAATCATCCACGTTCAGATGATTGATCATTTGTAAAAATCTCTATGATTGAAATAGCACCGAAATTGGAGAATAAACCAAATATAGGTATGGCCAAAATTGTAATGACGGATTTATTATTAATGTGTTCATTACAATTTCAAAATGAATCAGAATAAATATCTACGTGTATGGTGTGTAAAAATATATTTTTTTTTATACTTAATGAATATGAAATGCTATCTTCGTCAAATTCATATGGTCAAATTAGTGAAATGGTTAAGATATCATGCACCGTATCCTGTATAATGTATTACAGGATATTATAACATATATAATATTATAATATTTATTATGTTATCTATTTTATTTGGCACTTCGGATAATCAAAAAACTTGGAAAATAATAATAATAATTAATAACCCATAATTAGCAATCTTGATGGAGCTAGTATATCTAATTATACACAAAATTTGTTGGTAGTTTCCCAAATGTTTGTTATTAATTTGAATTATAGCCCTATTTATTTTTATTTTTATTTCGTTGGAAGTTTTATTATTTTTAAATTTTTTTAAAATTAATTTTTATTTCCTTAATTTATAATTCACGAAAATGATATAAAAAAATAATTATATGCCGAAGGTTCGATAATGGTTACCTCCAATCACTAAACTCCATCAAAACCGAAATTAATAAAACGGAATCTTCCAACCTACGTCACATTCTACCCAAATTATGTTTACACTTAGGCCCATTCGGTAAAACGCCCGCCTGAGCGCTTAAACTTTTTTCCTATTCTACACGAGCGGTTGAATTGATGCTTGGAAGTAGCGCCAAAAACGCTGGTGAAACCCGCAGCCATTCTAGCGGTAAACCTGCCATACTAATGATGGATGTCGTACAAACAGGTTGAGCTGTTTATCTACAATAATTAGAAGTTTTAAAAAAGAAAGCTATTAAGAAAAGATGTTGGTGGACTCACCCTACGTTATCGAATCGGCTCACTACTGGACAATTTCATTTAGCGTTTTGCGAACACAGAACTTATCCGGATTTTTTTTTCCAATTTTATAGAATGTTCGTTGCTTCACTTGATGAGCTGTTTCAATTGTTTAGGTGCATATTTGTAAATGAGACACCGTGATGAGGAAAAGCATTGATCCAACAGAGAGACATAAAGGCAGTGCAAATATTTACATTACAGTTGACTGTTTGTTATGCAAGGCAATGTTCCAAACAATGAACCAACAATTTATTAAGTCTTATAAAACTAAATGTATAATACTAAAATACGAAATGAATTAACATTATTGACCTTTGAGAATAAAAACACAAATGGATGAAGTTATGACGTAATTACCAGTTATTTTAATACAGTACGGTCTTGTAAATTCAAATTATCAGATATACTGTAACGCTGATTTTTTTTCTATGATTTTTAAGATTTTGGTGCAAAAATCGACTCAAAACAAAATTTTTCTCCAACTACAAAACTGATCTCTGTGTAAATTAACATTGCAATTTTTAATAAATCATGGAATACGGATATAAATGAAAAATATATGGGAAGAATTTTGAAAATTGTCAATTTTAATGTATTTATTATAAACCTTCCAATGAATAATCATCTAAAATAACTCTAAAGAAGAACTCATTGGTATTTTTATTTTTGGTAACTTATTGGTAACACATCTTAAAAAATGAAATATGTAAAATAAAAATTATAATGAATGATCATTAGATTTAATATGTGCATACTTAACAATATCCAGTGTTGTTTATTTTAATTTTTAAATACAATTTAACATTAAGTGATTATTTTTTTAATATCCTAATTTAGTGTTATTAACAATTATAATTATAATTTTATGTCTGGCAGGACTGCATAAATCATTGGCTATGATATACTGCAGACCTCATTCTCTGATTAATAACCTTTCTAGATGCTCCCTGTACTTAGAGCTCAAATCAACTAACGGTCGAAATAGCTACTTCCTTCCTCGATTATTTAAGTATTCCACTAACGGTGAGCCACCATGGTGGAATTCTCAAGCTTGATTTGTAAACGGATCTATTTAAAATGATCAATACGAAATAATATCAATGGTTACTGCATTTTCATTAGTCTCTTCAGCATACAGACCAGTTTAAGGTTAGATTGCAATTATTTGTAAAATTTACCAAATAAATAGGTAACAGTGATTAACAGTTTAAGTTACAAGAATGGCGAATATATGTGAAATAATTTTTTTTTTTAAATTATATTTGAATATCTTCTTATTTTTATTTATTTATTATAATACTCAATGAATTAATGATATTATATTTAATTATTATTTAATTATATTTGAATATTTTTTTTTTTTTTTTTTCTTAGCCCCTTTTTGGGATGTTGGGGTTTGAGATACGGGGAGTAGGATTTGATAGGATCTCTTCTTCTGTACAGGTTACAATTTAAGAGAGGGATGTGGAATAGTTAGGTTTTTGTTTATTTATTTGTTTACTTAAGAATCTTCCTCCAGTGACGGGGCTCACCGGATTTTTTGTAGTTCCTTTTTATTTATTTTTGCTTTCTCAGTCTAGGCTGAGGCTTTTTATATAATTTTGCCATCTTTGTGGCCGTCCTGTAGAAGTTAGTGTTCTGAAAAGAGGGTTAGTACAGTGTTGGAGGTTATCAAAGAATTTGACATGCCTCCGTGTGATGAAGTCTGTCACCGTTGGAAGTTCAAGGATTGTGTGCAGTATGTCAGTTTTTGTTCTCTTTAGTGTTGTATGTCTTACAATACGTTTCAGCACATTGTTCTGAAACTGTTGGAGTCTCTTCGCAGTGTTGGGCGTTATGTTTGCTAACAACGGCGCTCCGTGAAGGAGTGCCGGTCTTAGGACGCTCTTGTATATCATTAGTTTGAGGCGGAGGAATAAGTTCGGAGATGTGAGGAGGTGGTTAAGTCTGTACGACTTGGTCCTAACCATTCTGAGCTTCTTGTTACAGTGGTGAGCAAGTGTCAGGTGCCTGTCAAGAGTGACACCTAGATATACTATACTGCTCGCCGGTCTGTTTTCTCTACCCGCTACAGATCTTAGGGAGTGGGCGCTTATTCCTCTGGAAGGAAAAAATAATACAGTCCGTCTTCTTGGGGTTAACTGAAATATTTAATCCCTCCAGTTTCTTGGTGATATTCTCACAGACCTCCTCCGCCTGTCGTAGAGCTTTCTCAGCGCTTATAGAGCTGCTGTAGATCGCTATGTCATAGTGTATGATGCCTGTATCATGATATCAATAATATCATTGATTCATTGAGTGGGGAATATTATTATCATATCAAATCTTGATACTAATTGAATGCTATGTGTAACAACTTGGGATTCGAAAGTAAAGGAAGAAACACAAGTATTGTAAAAAATAATTTTAACATTTTAAATTGCTTAAAAGAAAAAGTTAATGGTTTACAATAAATATAATTTATTTTGTGTCAATTTATAAAACCTCTTTTTAATAAAATTAACTTTAACTTAATCGCTGATAAATAAATTTTTTCATTAAATTATAATAGTAATTGATTTAAATGTTTTCAGGGAATGCTTCATACAAATGAGGAGTTTTCTATCAAAAGTTAATAAATCCAATTTTGGAGAAATATTACAAACAAATTATTAGGGGGCATCTCATAGAAATGAGGCAAATATTTATTGAAAATGTTGATGTGTAAGATATATTTGACAGGGGAAATAGCTCATAGAAATCTCATAGAAATGAGGCAAATTTTTATTGAAGATTTTGATGTGTAAGATATATTTGACAGGGGGAAATAGCTCAATATTTTTTGTTTGTAGAATATTAATTCTTCAAAAAAATCTTTGTTTTTGAGAAGTGCACATATTAACTTTTGATAGAAAACTCCTCAAATAGAGTTTGCTATAATGAACTTTAACAAATATATTTAAAATAAAAAACATCAGTCTATTACG
The DNA here is from genome assembly GCA_948150685.1 of Rhaphigaster nebulosa. Taxonomy (NCBI): domain Eukaryota; kingdom Metazoa; phylum Arthropoda; class Insecta; order Hemiptera; family Pentatomidae; genus Rhaphigaster; species Rhaphigaster nebulosa. The sequence goes on from OX411306.1 coordinate 163,229,321, forward strand.
TTATTATAACAACACCATCCACAAATAATGATTGATGAATGATAACTATACAGTAGTAATACTAATATAATATGTAAACAAATTATATATAAATATGTATTTTCGATAATAAACGTAAATACAAAAAACTATTTTCTAAATACAATTCTAAAGAAGTATTAATAAAAATTCCAGTAAAAAATTTTGATATAAGTAGAAGGTCGTATTCAGTGGCATTTAATTATTGATTTTTTTTCATAATTTATAATAAAAAACACCTATAATTTGTAGGTAAATTAAATTTTCTACTGCCACATTCTAAATTGAGCTATATTGGTACAAATGCAGAGTACAAAGGAAGTGCTCTAACGAACGTAGGTAGTTCAATGGAATAGATGCATCTAAATTAAGCCTTTGCAACTGATACCCTTCTACAGATGCTGCTCATTACCTTAACAACTTTCGTAATAGTCTTTATTAAAATCAGCCTTCCGAACTAATTGGTTCTAATAACCAAAGTGAAATAAAAACAAATCAATATATTGTTTATAATATATATATATATATATATATATATATATATATATATATATATATATATATATATATATATATATATAAAATATAAATATATATGGTTTATATCCTTAAAACAAGCAGTTTTTATCGGTTAGACTTTGTGCAGTCCTCCTTTTAACAATATGAGCTTACCTTGCCTTATGATTGCCTTATGCCTGTCACGGCATATTAACAATAATTATTTGAACGAGCGGATTATTGTATAATATAAACATTATTGTTGAATTGTAACGTATTCAACCCTCCGACCCGTCCAAAGCAGGAGAAAAAATATACATCAGCTAGTTCAAGAAAACGGAAAATGCCGTTTGACATGGGACCAACAACAATAATAAACACTTCAAGGGAAACTAATATATTTTGGGGTAATGGAAGCAGTCCCAAATCCACAAAGAAAAAAAAATTACGGAATTAATAATTAGCATATAGGTGAATTCATTCTGAGCGTGATCGCCGGCCTGACGCAGTCATCTTTGACAATTATCATTCCGTTTTCTACACGCTTCTACTGACATTTTCTGGAATTCAGTAGCAAGTTGATATTGTTTGATGTAATTCAAATCAGTTTAAAAAAGTTACATCCATATTCGCAACTATCGGAACAATTTATTTTCGATATAAGCCAAGAATAGATTCACTAATAGCATGTAAAGAATAACAATATCAATTAATTAGTAAAGAAATATGATAATAATTCTAAAATTGAATTATTTCTAATTCTTGCAATATCTGAAAAAAATATTTTAAACTGCTAATGGTTGATACGAAATTCATAATATTACAAGACACCACTCTAAAAATATACATATATAATAAATATATTAATTCAAACATAATAAACCATCGTTAATATTATATACAAAAATGTGTGAGTCCCATCATCTTTAACTTTAAAGAATTTATTTTTAACAAAACCAGAGTAAGTAAGATATCTGAGGCATTTGATCTAAAAACTCAGAACACCTCCTTCAAACATAAGCAGATTCATCGGAACATGTGGAGCAAGCTGGGATTCCAGTCCTCTACAATGGATTATTGAAATACAAGACAAAGCTGCTCATTTAAGGTAGAGAATGTGAGGGCTTTAAAATAAAAAAAAATAAAAAACTTGGTAATCGTATTGTTGTAGATATATAACGTTTTTTGACCTCTTCGAAATTAGACTAGTTTCACAAAATTGGTTGCTATTTTTTATGAAAGTATACGTAGATTCCAAAAATGGTTAAAATATTGAGAAATGTTCTGTTACAGCAGAGAAATTAGGACTTTTATTGGGAAAAACGTGGTTTCATTGGAAAATACTTAGAGCAAATCATATCTCGAAAACAGATTAAGATAAGAAGGCGGCATTGGCGGCACTGAACGGCATATTTGATAGACTATCCCTCCCTTAATTACTGGCATTATCTCCTAGACACCCTGTATAGCAACCTGATGTATTCTGCCATGCATTTGAATAAAGCGATTATCTCTCTTTAAATAATTGGTCTTAAAAAATATATATATATATATATAATTTTATTTTATTTATAAAACGATGCGAAAATAATAAACATTATCAGAAACCATCAAATGAAAATTAACCAGTTAGTCTCAGCGCCTTAATTAGATATCCCACAATGTAATTTATCTTTTTATTAATACAAATATAAACACCGGTTTAACCAATCAGCGTTCAAATGGCCTAAGTGAGGCAGTAAAACAAAATTTACGGCCGGATTAGTGAAACTGTTGCCTGCTCGATGTAATTAGGCATTGTAATAACATAATATGTACTGCCAACATCATGATGTTATACTGCCAACATTCGAAAGTAAACGTTCACGCGACTTACTTCGGTCAAGTATTAATGTTTTTCCATCTCCACGCATTTATCATTTCTGCGTCGTTCCTTCCTTTAAACAGTTTTTTTTTTTTTTTTTTTCAGATTTCCTGTTCTATTGATATAGAACAGAATGCATGTCTTCTGAACCGAGGAGAAGTTTTAAACGAAAAAATGAAACAGAATAAGGCTAGGAAATAGGGCATGCAATCAAGGTATTGTATTCAATGAATGAACCAGATAGAAACAAGCTATTCATGGAATAGTATTATATAGTCTTATAATAGGACTTATAATAGAAATGCAATAATTATAACGCAATAACAACTAATGGACCTAGTTGTTCTTCAAAAGATTGTAAATAAACCATAAACGGTGTGGAGTGTCTTAAATAAATGATATAAGTTATTAATAGTTACAGTTAACGTTTTTATTTAGTGAGGATTATTTTCGCCCTTTATTTGAAATTACTAAAATTGTAATGGATTACAAAAGCAAAAGAATCAACAAACAAAATTAGAAATTATAATGATTCTAATTAATTTAAAAAAAATCGTGAATTACTAATTGCAAACTAATTACAAACAAATAAAATATTATGAAAATCGTGAGAAAGTAATCAATGCGTTAAATAGTTAATATTAATATTAATATATTGCCAGTAAATATTTAATAGGCTCAAATTGACTTCCTTGAATTATCTTGAATTTTCCAATTGTAATGATTTTGATTTGCAATAATGGAGGGTCTTACTAAACTCTCCTCCGTGTGTGTACACAAAGAAACAGTAGCGCAGCCAGGATTTCGTTTCGGGGGAGGGGAAGGATCCATCCAAGGATCTACTTTAAATAAAACCATCTCAGCCGCGAATATAAGAGGGTCTTCTCTCTACGTAATATTTTCTATGCCCAGGTATATCATTTATAAAATAAAATTCAAATAGATTTAAACAATTCTTGTTTAAGATAAGAATAAGTAACAGTATTTTTTAATTTCGGAGTGAGAGGGGTCCGGATCCCCTGGACACCTGCTCTGGCTACGTCACTACAAACAAATCGTAATTCTTTCATTAAAAATATCTTCTCTTTTGCAAGTTTTGTTTTTCAGAGCCATTATTTTATTTGGCAGTGCTGTAAAAAATAAAGTTGTCTCTTAACTGTTTAAAATGTCTTTTGCCAATTAGCCACCACATAAGTATTAATTTTTGCCGATCGTTAGTGACTGGCCTGCTGACGCTCTCCACTCAAAATTTTTTAATCTCATTTCGGGTCTAATAATACTTTCATTTAATAACAATAAAAAAATCGGCTATTAATACCCGATGGATTTAATATTTCTCTCTTTTATAAGAATGTTGGGTCACAGACAAGTAAACAATTCTTTTCCTAACACAGGAATTATCGACTGGAATAGTAATTGAAGTTTATTTCATTCATTTGTTAATCACTAAAAACTGTAACGAAGTAGGTATAGTAAAATAAGCCGAAACCGTTTTTCAAAATTCTATTAATTTTAGTCGTAAGACTCCAAATACTAAATAAGCATTGGAAATCTCTGCGAAATTTACCTTTAAATCTGCCAGTTCTTTTTTTTTCCCTCTTGGCTTCGGATATAGCTGAATTTGGAGTTTATTGGAAGACAATAGCAATGCATATTTCTTTGAATTTTCTGTCCAATTCATTTAGTGAACGTAGGTTGGATACTGATCCCGTTCCACAAAATAAATATGGTCATGTGTTATTCATATCCATCCTTTTTTGATTTTCCGCCGTCAACTGTCAATTTAGCCTGGCCAAGTTCACCTTACCCTCTTATCATACAGAGAGAAATACATTGAGTCTATGTTGTGCTCATTTTCTAACACTAGCTAAAAAGGTATTTATCTGATAAACGATTATTTCACTAAAAATACTGTTTCAGACCTCAGTATGCAAAACTGTCAATTTTACTTGTTAATTAGTAATACAGTAATTATTTGGATTTATATTTATTAACAATGTGGATATATACATATATATATATTTATTATACTAATTTTATATGCAAAACTAAATTAAGATTTTAAAAATTGCATTTTTTTTTTACTCCAGTAGGTTCTCAGTTTCGGGAGAAAACTCTTTGTAGAAACAAAGCCTTCAACTCAAAAAAACTTCAGTTTCGGTTTTAAGATTAGAAAATCCACTTCTTGAGTCGAGCTAATCACACTGGGATTTTCATTTTTTACGATATGATTTAATATTTTTTAGTGCAATATTATCTTTATCAATGCACTTTACTGACTTACAAGTGTCCGTCGCCGATTTTAATCAAAATGTTTTGGGTGATTCTACGTTGAAAAAAATTCGACTCATATACTACCGTTTTATCCAGTGGGCCCTAGGAGCTGAGAATTTTTTTTTTTTTAATGTGTATAGTGGTTTCTTTTTTTCCTTTAATATAGCTGGAAAAACCATGTCGATATCATTTTTCAAACACGAGATATAAAATAAAATATTATTAGCATGTTTTATTTTGTTGTAGCAAAAAAAAGTTTATGAATTAGCCTTCAGTGCTATATTCTACATAATGATGTATTACTTATCTTTCAATTAATACAAGTAAATAATAAAATAAGATTGTATCGAAACCAATAATAAATTTTGATAGCTGCTTTGTTTAAACGTTTCAAAGTTAATTTTAAAGGATAAGTAGTATTATCCCTTTAAACCTGATTATTTTTAGTTGTCGTAAGGATGGACTTATATTTGGTACAGTTTGTAATTAAATGTACAGCGTTATCTTTTATTTTACATCTTTCACACGTCAGACTGTTTTTTATTTATTTTTTCTGTACAAGTAAGTAATGAATGTGATTATTTATAAATTAAAAGCAGATTTTTTTTTTTGGTACCGATTATTCCGCCGGTATGCGTAGTAGAGAATAAGTATATCATTGTATAGACAATGTCGTGTAGTGGTGAACAAAAAAAAATCACAAATGTTGCCGTTAAATCTGTATCTCTTTGTATCTCTACAACGATTATCTCTTCAATGGGTGGATTGATTTTGTTTTGTAGGGTTCCAGCCTAATGCCGGATTGCGTAGCATATCAAGCACTCTTTGCGCAAAACAGGCTGCGAAATAGTCGACAAACCTGATTTTCTATAGTCTAGTGCCGAACAGCCCAAACGATTTGAATGAACTTGCCTAAAGCCTTTTCCTTAAAGCTATTAAACGATCCATATACATAGGAAATTATCCCAAAAATACAGGAAAATAGGATATGAGGAAAATAATATTTTATTTGTGCACGACTCGAAAAGTATACATTTTTTGTTATATCATATATATGATCATTTGTAATTAGATTAAATTGAAACTATTGCAGTAGTGTAAAACTTGTCATATCAAGTACGGTTCAATCTTTTAATGCGTTACAATATTATATTTCTGAACATATCATTTAGCGAAGCACCATTAGAGTATTTACCAAAAATAAATCCAGGACAATTCTTAGTTAACTATTCGGCAGATTAGTTGGCCGTTGTGGATAATAATATTTTGTTCTAAATTATTTTCGTTTTGAACTGAAATTAATTTTTTTTTTAATTTAAATTTAAATTCTAACAAAACAAAATAATGTTTTCTGCTCATTTTAATTGTATAAACAAATCACAAAACAAATATATTGTTTGTTTTTTTGGTTGAAGTTCACCCACGGGGTGATTCTAGTAATTATTAATATTTCAATATTCAATATTCAATATTACAATATAAACATATAATGTTATTTTCAAAAAGATTTAAGTAAAGGACATTTATCATGATTTTAAAATACACTTAAAATGAATTATACGGTGAAATTAATACATTTTGTAAACCCAAATCCAAAGAGATTTTTCTCTGCAAACAAATAAAAAAAGGTTACCAACTTCGTAATTTTTTTATTTCACTTTAGGTTTTTTTATATGTAATTGCTTTTTCGAATTAAGAGGGCAAAGAAAATAAAAGCGAGGACGGTAAGGAAATGAAATAAACTGAATTGAAACGAAATGAAGATATATCTGAGGGAAAGCAATCTGTAGCAGTCTGTCTTTCCTTAAGCTTCAGGCTGTTAAATAAAGTGATGCTCAGCTGCGAATCGGTTCAAGTGCCGAATTACCTTAATGGTCCAACTAACTCAACGAGTAGGGAACATAATTAATATTGCACAGATGCTATGATTGTATCACACGTTTATGTTATATAATTGTAGATATATTGTAAAGATAAACTTGGTGCATATTTAAATTTTATAATATAAAAATTTTAAAGTTGGAGTTTAAAGAGGAAACTGATGTAGTAGGTTTTATTAATGGAGATAAGATTGAAACATTGATTATAATTTAAATAAGAACGTATTAATATTTCGTTTGTGGGGAAAAATGTTATTTTCATGTAGAATAATGTGTATGTGAATTTACTTTGAAGACATCCCTTTTTTATATATGTATATATATATAATAAATAACAGACTCGAAGTAGCAGAGAGCTAATGCCTTTTGAAAAGTGTCGGAAATGATACATAAAAGTGGACTGCATTCTGTATATACTAACATCAAATAAATTAATAAATGCAAAATCCAACATAAATTAAAATTTGTCATAGCTTACATGTGTAAATATATGGTGAAGATAAATACAAAATAAAATATCAAGAAGTGAGAAAATAATAAATTATAACTACTTTTCCATCATTAACGGTTAATGAGCGTGTCCACGCGAATTGGACAGTCTTAATTGGCCAGTCGTCGAGTGCAGACCTCTTTCGACTCGAGGTTGAAGTTAATGTTGGCGCTACCAATTTTTTTCAAATACCAGGTGTATTACTGAGATTTTCTTCAAGTTAATAAATATTGTGAAAAATAGTAGGGAATAAAGTAAGGATCCGAAAAAAGGCATCTAAAAAGTACATATTTAAAAAACTTATAAATTTTAATTTTTTTAAATCAATAATATTTTATTTTCGTTAATTTAATAATGTTCATATGTATTCGATATAAGGTTTTTGGGATTTAGACATTTCATAAACATTGATCAATCCAGCTTTACTTTTTTTTTCTTCTTTTTTTTATGTGTGAAAAAATATTTATCTTTTTTAATTTTCCAAATTTATAATTTTTTACCTTGTATTAAAAATTTCTGTAGTTAATTGTATTCCGAACCTAGAAGTTATTATTTTCACTCACATAATATATAAAAACAAATATTCAGTCTTATTTCAATGTAAGATACATACATTCTACAATATATTTATATATATAATTGACTTTTAACGAAAATCAAAATCATTTCGTTAATTAAGCTTATTAGTGTTTACCTATATACAGTAGCAAAAAACAAGTTAACAGTATGTAAACAGGATTTTTTAGAATGATACGGTCAGATATAAGCCCTTAGTAGTTGACAGAGAAGGATTCCGATGGGCCAGTAACCTCAAGGGAAATGACAGGATCCCGAGGGGCAACGGAGAAAATTTCCTTTTCTGAACAACTGCCCGGGCGGTAAGTCTATCTCTAACGTTCCTTCTGAAACATGAACAAATTACACCAGAAGAAACTACATTCGTCTATATTTCTCGTTACTTTTTCTAGTACAACTAATAAAAGTGTATCATGATACTACGGTGTATATTGCATTAGTAATTATAATATGTTTATCTCAGTAATATTAATGCAAATTTCATCCCTTCTGAAAAAAAGTTTCGAGGTACAGAGGATCGACCTGTGTCTGAATGGTTCGTTGTCAGAGACTCAACGGAGACAGTGTGATAATAACCGTTTAGTAATAAAATCAACAAATTAATAATTTTAATTAAATACACCAAAAATTTCGTATAAAAGTCATAGATTCGCATTGAATAATTAACATAACCAAACACAAATAAATAAAGGATTAACCTTACTTGCTTAGCAGATGTTTTATTACGTATTTGATATTTTGTAGAGGGACCGAAATAAACAAATATTCTTCTATGGAAAATTCTGTAGTGTTTGGTTAAATGGGTACAAGCCATTTTTTTGCATTAATGGGTTTAAGTTATATTTTGTTTTTCATAATGTACTATATATTTGATATAAAGGCTATTAGTCACTGAAACGTTGTTCACATGGAATGCGAATACTGTTTCATTGATTTATTTTTCTCCCACCCCCGCAGCTTTTAAGGTTTTGCGCATCTCTAGAGACCCTCCAAATTGAGATAGAGGGTTGAAAATTTGTTTGTGTTAGAGAAGTGCCTTTTGGTGGCCTCAACTTTTTTCTTCTACTCAGTGCCGGATTAACCATATACACATTTTAGGCAACTGCCTATGGACCCCAAACATCTTAGCGTCCCCGTGGCCTGCAAGAAAAATTAGTTAAAGTAGTTTTAATTTCCTTTACGAAGATTGTAATTTTAATTTTTAGGACTTTAAAGATAATAAGTTTAATTTTATTTACGCAGAAACTACATACATAGTAAAGATGCTGAACGTCTATGTATGTAGGTTCTGCGTATATAAATATATCTGAATATATTTAGAAAAGTGAAGAGATATCTTAATTATAGAAAAGTGAATGTTTTGAAAACATTATTTTATATTTGAATATTTATATTACGATATTTTAACTGATAATTATGATGATTAATAGTTACGTTAATCGAGAAATAAATCATTGCTATAAACTTAGTTTATTATCCTTATTTGCTAGTGATGCATAAATTGCGTAAAATCATTATGATTACCAATGGATAGATTTGCTTTAATTTATGGCATACATGAATACCGATTTATTATAATTTGGTATTGGTATAAAATTTAATTAATCTACTGAATTTGATTTATTAATATATAACCTGTATTCAAGTGAACGGGATCAGGGTGATGGAATCTACAAAAAATTATATATTAGCTCTGGTACTTTACCCTGTAACTTCTCGAAATTCACAATTCATTTCTATTCTCGACTGACAATGATTCAAACCATTCAAGAAGATACCACCCGGGGAAATCCTAAGCAATATTGGTACCCTTCGGAATAAAACTGGGATATGATGTTTATAGAAAAGGCATAGAGAGTCAATAGGAACTGAGCCATCGGAGTTGGTATAAAACAGCAATTTATCTGTAGCTTCCTAACGCTCCTTCGGATACAGTAACACCGCCATTTCTCAGGAGCACGCTGTGGTTTCTGCGGTAACATTTCCTGCTCAGTCAAAGGATGGAATATTAAGAAGCTGACTAGGATGACAGAGGTCTAGTAGATATATAGATAGTAGATAAATTTCAATAAGTCAACTTTATAAAGAACGTTATTATATCCTTGGCATAGATGGTGCTTATTAATTTCATTCAACATTGTAAGCATTATGGAAGGATCATTGTTACACTCTAATTACCAATGGCACAGGATGAAAGATAATCGCTCAAAACATTTCGCTCGTGATCTCATTCAAATTATAGGTCTCTTGAATTAAAAAAAAAAAATCGTCCTCATCGTATCCTATTACAGCACACTTTCTACTTCGGAATCAGGAAATTATTTTCGACAAAATTTCAGTGTATGTAGCGGATTATTCTGTGTAGTGAAGAACAACTCTAAGATCTGAGGAAAATTTTGAACAAAAATGTCAAGGGGTGGATCGAAATCATTTATTATATAAACAAAAACAGTTAGCATAAAATTCATTACGTTAAGGTAAATTGAGGTAGCATTCTATTTAAAGAAACTTATTTCAAGATGAACCGTATCATCTGGAATTGTTTGATACGTCTTTTGTGGATATGTTGTATATAAATGGACGCCAGGAGTGATTCTTGTTGCACTCCCACCAAAACTAGACGAATTAAGGAAATAATATTAGAAATCAAAAAGTAATGGGATGATTAAAAATTGTTACGTTTAGTTTATAAAGTGAATATCATTAAGCTGTAATATATCCTTCCAAATACATTTTTTTTAAATATGAAACTGAACAATTCTTGATTTCCGAATTTACTCTACGTTCATTGGCCTCATCAACCGCCGTTACAGAATTAACCGGAAAACATAAAGGCGTTCGGCAGATTAAAAAAAAAAATTGTAAAACAAAACAATATTGAACATTTGATTTGAAATGATATATCAAATAAACAAAAGCTGTTAGCTTAAAATCCATGGTATGAAAGCAACTTTAGCAAATGATAATCCATTTTAAAGATGAACTGTATCATTTTAGTAAACTCTAAATAAAAACTATTTTTATGCGGAAAACATAAAGCAAATTAAATAGGAATAATGAAAAACAAACCAATAATAAACATTTGATTCTAATATGGATGTCGTCAAACAATAAAGGCAGCGTCTCGGGGTTGATGCCTGATTATGCACTGAAGCTCGGAGAAGGTAGGAGCCGAGAAACCTGTCGTCCTTGGAGGTGTTGAAACCAGGTTCTTATAGGTTACATGGTATATGAGCCCCCTTAGTTCGCCGTATATCTAGAATTTACTCTCGGCCCTTATAACTTTTATATTTTATCATAATTGCTTTATTTTTAATAATGTTTATAAGTATACATTTAATCCTAATTTGCATTCTTACGGTTTATAAAGAAATCAGTAGGTTACGTTAAGATTTTAAGTAAAATACTGTGAAATACGCGTTATGAAATATTTTTAAATTGAGAAATCAATAATAGAGAAACTTATTTGTTTCAACAAAACAGGGTGTGGGAACGCAACTGCATGAATATCATATGAATTTCCTTAGATCTTTTCCCTCCCCCAACAAACATTTTTTAAATTTTTATTTTAAAATATGAATATTTGTGGAATTGAACTGCAACTTAAAAAAAATTTTCATTTTAGAAAAATGAGGAAATAATTAAAAATAAATTTAATAAATAAATTAAATTAAAAAATAAATTATATATATATATATATATATATATATATATATATATATATATATATATATATATATAAACACATTACAATAGACAATTTGAACACATATTCAGGGCTGGAACTAGAATTATTTTCAGAGAGGGCAAGCTTAATTTTGCCGCTCCTCAATAAAATTCAACCACCGCATTTTAGGTTATACTAATTCTAAATAAAAATCACCATATCATATTATTAACACATTTTATTAACTGAATTAAGATAATAATAAAACAGTAAAAAATGGCAGAAAATATTTTTATTTTTTATACAAAAATAAAGTTTCTTTCGAAATTTGCCGCCCTCTAAATTCTGCCGCCTGGAATAAGCGCCCCCTTTGCCTCCTCCAGATCTGAGTCAGAACATAATGTAAGCGAACCAGTTCAAAATGAATATGCTCACGACGAAATTTTGGAATGTACTATAATGTTCGGATGTTTCTTGAAAGTTTTAATAAAGAAAAAACAAATGCTATTATCAAGGTCAGTTACGAGATTGATAGGTAGATCATCAGAGAAAATGTCTACGATATAAAACATTTATTTTCTGAAACAATCATTAAGTTGATTACAATTTTATTATCTTTATACGACTTTCTCAGGCTCATTAATTCGTCAAAAAGCTATTATTAATGACCTCTAAAATATCTCATCAAAGAGAGTTCTGAGAAATCATTTTTATAGTAAAAAAATAATTAACAAAATTATGATTTGTTGACAATTATAGTTTAAACTTTATAATAAGTATAATAATATTCATCAATATAATCCGTATTTAATGCTAACATTTATAAATAAAAAATAATACTCTCAGTAGATCATAACCAAACTTAATTTTTTTAATTTGACAGACAGGGTTCTAAATAGTATTTTAAAATTGAAATTTCTCAAGGTAATGATCAAAATTTTCATAATTAGTGCAATGCTAATGCTTAAATTCTATGATTAGAAATTTGTGATTTAAACCCTTTTCGCCTTGGCCAACAATCATCAGATCTTATATTTCCATTAAATAAATATCTAACATAATAATCTAATTAATTATCAAAAGTTGCCTGTTCATTACAATGTAATCATTATTAATATTTATTTTTTATTTTTCGTACTGAACAATTTAATCTTTATATAAATAAAGAAACTTATCTGTATAATAAAAAATACTCAATTTTATATATTTAGCGCTTTCGATCTCTGTTTTATTGTTAAACAATTTTATTTCACAATAAATGTGATTTTGTTCTATATATGTTTAGAAATTAACGTAAATACTTATTATGATTGTAAAACAGTGTTCATGTTTTGGTAGATCAGAGAAATACACATTAATATTACATGGAACAAATACAGTAAAGGAAGGAAGATGAATAAAATATTATTATTTAGGAATATTTGGATCTGCACAAATTAAATTCTTGTTAGCAGTCATATTGAAGAGCTTAATTGGAAAATTCAGAATGTACCTACTAATTAGTTAGTACATTCTGAATTTTCCAATTAAACTCATCATGATATTTGCCTAAATAAATTCACAAAAAGATAATATCTCTTTTTTTGGATTTTTTTTTTCAAGCACTTTATTTCGGGAACAAGTGAACATAAAAACCTCTATTAGCGCTCATATTTTAGTATACTTTAAATCCTTTAAAAAATTTCTTAAATTCCCTTTAAAAAAAAAAGTATTCATAATGTTTTGGGCGTGGTTGGTAGGCTTCAAGATATAGAGCACGGAATGAAAAATGAGAGAAAATTTTAGGTTTTTTCTTAAATAAAAGGTCGACATTTTTTAAGGTACTTAAGAAATAAGAAGGCTTATTTTACTTAGAATGTCCTACGCTTTCGTAATTCATACTCAAACCTCCAAAAAAGTGTAACCTACATTGGCCTTAGCTCTTTCATCTCGAGAATGGTTGACCATAAAAAAAACAAAAAAAACAAACAAACATATGGAGAATTTAATTTTCTACAAGTATTCTAATAATATATAACGACTCATAAAAAACGAGGTATTTACGAAAAAGAAAAGATTTTCGTCACTTTTTGACCTTTAATAACTTGAGACCCCGATACCAGATTTTATGGAGAATTTTTAGCTAACATTTACAAAGATGTTATAATTATAAAGGTTGATGCAAATTTTCAGCTCAGAATCTTTCATAACCAGGTTTGGCCTTTTTTCACCTCAATGACTTGTCTACTATTGTATTTATTGGTTTGCCCTGATATTCGAGGGCTGGCTGCTCTTTAGGAAGATAGAGGTCCAACTATTAAAATTTTTCACGTTAGGAATCTTGAGTTGTGCCTCTTTCATTCTTGAAGTGCGATATATAGATAAATCTTGGATACTAAATCTGGATACTAACTTTGCATGTTTAATTAATTACCTACTAAAAATTTGTTTATATTTAAATTTCCAAAACCGGAAAATTTCCTACAATTCTAGTTCTTACTTTTTTTTCTTGAGGTAAACCGAGAAACTATCTTTGAATTTCATACCATAAAATCAGTCCAACATATTGCATATTTGAATTCTCCGATCTTCCCATTACCCATGGGATTTTGCAGTCTATTTCATGCAATCTGTTGATTAATGTATTGCCTGTGGGAATAAGGGGTAAATATAACTCAAAAATAATCTCGAAATATATTTATTATTTTTCGGAGAGGATAGCATTAATAATTATTCCTTTTTAAAACAATTATTTTTAAGGGGAAATAATATATAAAATAATCAGTCGAATAAATGATTTTGAACTGTGGCATAACTTTTATGACCCCTGATTCCAATAATATCTTTAAAAAGGTTCTATTGTCATCGTCAAGCCTAAAAAGGTTCTATTGTCATCGTCAAGCCCTCTCCCATTTTTCGATGAAAAAATAAGTGTATGTAGCGGTTAGTAAAGAAGAATTCGCTCAAAGGGTATCGAAAATATATCTTTCGGGATGGAGATTCAGGCAGCAAAGGTAAATTTAATTTTACGGAAACATGAGTGAATCAAAACCGTTTAAATTTGCAATTAAAAGAATTGTTTTTAGTGTTTTTTGGTTGGATTCATGTAAGGTATAAAAAAAATTATAGTAAAATTTTTTCTAAAACCTTTTTCTGAATTCTTTTCCTGAATACAGCTCAAATAAAATCTTCAAACCAAATACACAGTTGGAAAGCCTGTGAATCAAAGTGCAACGTTAGGTCTGTCATTTTCAGTTATGACATTTTTTTTTTATTACAATAAACCTCTTTCTTAATGTATTTTGACAAGGTTAAGGCTTTTCTCACAAAAATCGGCTAAAAAAAATTATATAGGAACCAATCAAAATTCGGAGAGTCATTTGTAATAACATAACAATTTAGAAATCACTGGCGAGAAGTAAGCAGGATTAATTGGTATTTTAATTTTAATATTATTAGTAGAGATGATACTGGTCCCAATGAGTATATAATTAATTTACATCGATTTATAATTGAATAAGACATCACTTTTTTTGTTTAATTAATATGAAGGTTCAAAACTTGAGTAATTAATGTCGTAACGCGTTTCAAGATTAATTTAGTAAGATATTTATTCTCAAAGCCTTTCAAATTGAAAACCTTATTGGGGTTTCCTAAAATTGGTAGAATTCAGTGAATGAAACTGGAGTAGCTTCATAAATAATTGAAAATTACAAGTATATTAATGAAAGATTAATCATCTTATTTCAGCTCCAATTAAATTAAAATCCAGCTTAAGCCCTTTTAGGAAAACGATTTCAAAGAGCTATAAGATTTGAATCCTTTATATTAAGTTAAACATTTTAATGAACCCGATCTTCTAAATATCTTGAAGAAGCTAACTAAATTAAAAAACTTTAATTAGATTTTTGTTTCCAAATTTGTTGAAGAAATTATGATTGGATAAATAAATTAAATATTACAAATTCAAATGAGACAATTGTAAATTTCAAACAGATTATCGAATATTTTCTGATTTATTTCTTGCGAAAAATCCTCGCGAAATTGAATCAATTCATATTTCTTTCTACGTCTTCTGATGTGATTTATAGATCATAAAACGATACATTAAAAGTAATGTATCGTTAATAAAGATTAAGGATAATTACTTGATGGTTTATATAAATATATAAATTTATATATATGTATGTATGAAGGAGTGATGACCCTACCCGGTGTACCTAAATTGTGAATCGCATTTTGGTTTTCCAGAACGTAAAATAGCCGTCCAGAAATTTGGTCCATGGACGGTCTGCTTCGGGGAACGAAATATAGGTCATAGGTCCTACTGTGCCTGCTGACTGCGATCAGCCATAATCCGTGGATCTTGACCGGTTTGTACTGTCCTTGAACCCGAGTGAGTCGGTGGGAAGGACACTGCTGAATTGGTCCCAATGGGACCAGTTATGGTCCCTACCGCTTGGTTATGGAGCCTACCGCTGCACCATGGAAACCATGGTTCGTAGCTACTTGAGGTTAGGTGACCCCCTCCAGTGCTTCCACAAGCAATAAATGTCTGTAAAAATACCACATCGCACGGCCAAAAATCTCTATAGTCTATAGCGCCAACAGAAATAGTAATCATTGTGCCAATCACCTTAGGTACATTTGGTGGGTATAAGAATAAAGTATAAACCTTAATTACCGCCGTGAAACCTCCTATGTGACCAATAATTGGTTAATTGGCTTTGATTTTATTACAAACGGGCTGTTTACCGCAGCTTCGCAGGCGAATATTTCATTTCTGCCAACACGTGTTCTGTTACACATTGTGTGTGCGTGAGGCAAGCCCTGCTCTATATCTCCACAGTAACATCATATAACACGTATTTAGATCGAAAATGGAACCATTAGTCCAAATATACATAATTTTTTTTAACTTTCAAATGAAACAATCGAGCCGGCCTTGAGGCTTTTGTCTGTCTTTTAAGGTATCTCCAATTTCAGACCAGGATAACCGTTTTTCTTAAGCTTTAGAAATAATTTTTTTTTAACCACTTAGCTTACGAATTTTTCAAATCCAGCCTTTTGCACATCTAGAGCATAATGGGAATCTCTATTAAAAATTTCAGCTTCGTAGGCATCGACGTTTCTGAGATTCAGTGATGGCCATATAGATGTTATCTTGCATTTGTAGATATAGACAAGATTCCATTAGTTATGTGCTTGGATGTACTCATGTTAAAAAAAAATCTTAATATGATTAGGTTGATCATAAAGAATCCTCAAATTGTCTGTGTTCATCGTATTCACAACAGTTGTCGCTAGAAATCACCAGACATTTCAGGTCGGTCTTCACATATGTAAGAGGTTTCACAAATGTTAACATTCCATATTAGAATGCTTATACGATTATATCTCTGTTGCCGCCGTGAAACCTACTGTACAACAAAAAATATCATATCTTAATTTTATTAGAAACATTTATTTATTTATTTTCACCCTACCCTACCTTTTGATCAACATGTATGCAGCATTTTCTTCTTCTGCCAAGAATGAAGTGGAAAAGGCCGACTATTGTTTTCCCTCCGTACATAAAATCCATGTAACACGGGATAGTTCTGTTCGGTGATAAGCTGAGGAAAATCGTTCTCTGTGAGAACTTAAGATTCCGGTTTCCCTCATCATTTTAGCTCTATGCAGGCCGTAGAAGATTTTTATGTGCTAGTAAATCTGGTACAAAATCGTCAAATGATTTTAACTGAACAAAAAGAATCCACATATTGTTAGTGTGATAATGTAATAAGTAGACAGTTAAATGGCAACAGTAACCGCTAGAAATCACCCATAAGATACTTCCAAGACAGTGTTCATATAGGTGGTTTCACAGTTATTCACGTAACATTTTGGAATGTTTAGAATAAGTATGTAAAATTATATTTTATGAAATTGGTTATAAATCAGGTTTCAAGGCGGCAATGAGGAACTACTACAGCATACGGAATCAGTAGCGGATCCTGAAATTTTCTAAGGGGAGGAGGCGCACCTGTGTACTAGGTCCTCCCCTCCAATCCTCTCTCTCTCCTAAAAACTTAAAAAAATTAAATGCTTTTTCACGTTTTAAAATACACATTAATCAATCAAAATTCAATTATTAGTATATCAATTAAAGCCCCTTTTGTATATATATTACTCGTAGAAAACAGTTTAAAAAAAAAAAATTGTGATCAACTTCCAAAGGGAAGAGGGACACAAGTCCCTTCTGGATCCGCCAGTGTATTGAATAAAAAACTGTCAATACACATCATAATTACATAGAATATGCTCAACGGGATTACCATTACATGATCGTAAGCAATTTTCAATTAAATGAAAATAAAATTTCAATGAAACAATATTAGACGTAACTATTCATAATGGCTAGACAACATCCTCGACCAACAAACATTTTTTTTTCTCCAAACCATTGATTAGTAAATCATTTTATGAAGCCTGAGTAACCACAGAGTCAATGTACGGTTAATACAGAATATAAATAGATTTTGTGCAACCGGACTCGAACACTTGAGCCTGGAAGTCAAGATTCTAGCGACTTACCCACACACCCCACTCCTCAAATACAAATAAAAATACGCTGAGATAACTTCCTTAGAACTTAAGAATCCAAATAAATAGGAAACAAACGGAAGCTAATGCAGGAGTAATAAGTAGACAGGTAAATGGCAAGAGGATATGTAAGGAGGAAAAGTCTACTGGTAGCTATATTTACCGATGACCCTAAACGGTAAAGTACATTAGAAAGTTCTCGTAGGTTCCAAGTAGAGCACTCGTAAACAGAAAAGTGGGTTAGAGCCCCGTCCTGGAAACTTGGTGAGGGTTTTGTCTAAACTTTAATTTTTCTAAGGACAATGTATAGTTTCTATAAGTCTAAATATGATTTAATATTTATAAGCATTCTAAAGATAGAACTATTATTATTAAACATCAAAGAGAAATCAGTACTGATCGAAAGAAAAAATGTTTGTTAGGATTTTTTTTTTTTATCTTTTCTTTTCGATGTTTAATGTATAAACTAATATCAAACGCCCGGCTTCCATGTTGACTACCAATATATATCTGTACCATTTGTGAGAAATAAGTTAAATGGAGTAATGAACTCTTGATGAATGAATTTTTATGGATAATGAGGTTTTATGGAGCTGTGGCCTCCACGGGATTTTAAAATTTGACATTGTAAAATTATTAATCAGGAAGAGTAGTGGGACGATATCGTAAAGGTAAATATCAGCTTATACCTGAATTTTTGGAAGCTAATCAAACTTCTGTAAATCCACCCGCTGCTAACTTGGAATATTTGAGTTACCAACATCATCGGGGCAACTGATACGATGATATCATTTATTCAAATATTGTATATACACACACATATGTATTTTTTTTTAAATAATAATAAATTTTTATTTGCAAATTTATGGAAACAAAATGATTAGTTTACATGGTTACGGATGTCACATCCTTATAATCAAACAATTATAGATTTAATTAATATAAGATGTAAATAAAAGTTAATTTAATTTATAAATTAAGCATAATTTTAAGTGCTTTCAGTAGGAAACATTTAAACGGTATAAATATATTTGTTTTTAAATTTGTTCACAAGTTTGAAAGGAATAAATGTCTAAAGGCAGGTAAATAAATTATCTAAAACTGTTTGAGTTCTGTGAAATATTTCTACATCATAATTAAAATCATTTACATGTGGTTATTTATACTTCTGCACCATTTATACAGATTAGTTCTGTTCCTATAACTTTAACAACGAATAAGATGAGAATTGAATTTATAAACCACTATGGCTTAGTTAAGGAAACAAAACAACTAAAAACGTACTATGATATAAAACAAATGAATACACAATAGTCATTAAATAAATCCAGTTTTAAATATGTTTAAAAACCATACTTTAAATATAGATAATTGGGATAAAAAAGTAATTAAAATTTATCATTATATTTATATTAATTCATCTTAAATTTCAAGATGTAAATTGAAACATTACACCATAATGTTTCACAGTATTCACAGAAAATAAAAACGAAAAAATAAGGATGAATTTATCCCAACTATAACTCAATGCTTTGTAGCTTCTGAATGCTTCAAAAATCTTCAAAAATCTGTATAAATTAATAAACTATTAAATCTATTAAAAAATATCATAAAAAATGGAATTGTTTTTCATACTTTTATAATACAAGAAATATTGGAGCAATTCATTTAGAATACAGATAATCATTTTTACAATTAAATGCTGTCAAAATTTCGTATGAACAACTGTTGATCAAATTAGGATGGTCCGGAGTTCATTAATCCAATTCTAAATGCAAACACTTGACTACACTCGCAAATAACTTGAAATTTGGGCAAGAGGTGTGAAAAGTTTAATCAACATTTGATATTTTTATGTGGCATTTAGAGAGTACCATCGATCCAATTTAAATTGTGAATTATATGTCAGTTAATTCATTTATAGAGGTAAAATTAATCTAATTGGTTTTGCCTTTATTTGCTTAAATATGACCTGATGATCTCCACAATTGTCTTTATTGTTCTATAATGAAGGCACTTTGGCTAATGATATGAACGCAGAATAGGGGATGACTGAAAAACTGAAGCATTGTTAAGCTCTGTTATCTGGAGCTCTGTATATTTGTGTCCAGTGCTACACATTCCTGCCTCTGAAGCAATGACCATAGATACGATAAAATACGGTTAGCTGTTGCAGGGCTGGAACGAGGAATTTTACCAGGAGAGAAGGAGGGGGTCAAGCTTAATTCTTCCCTTCTTTCACTTCCCTTTCTCCTCCTCCCCCCTCGTCCTCAAATACAAGTCAACAGTATTTTAGGTATTATATTTCGAAATAAATATCATCTCATAGCATATACCCATTTTAATGACTGGATTAGAGTCAAAATAATAAAAAAAATGTTTCACTAAACCTAAAAATTAAGTGTCATTCGGAATTTGCCGCTCTATAAATTCTGTAGCCCGAGGCTTGTGTCCGCATTGTCCTGCTTAGTTACGGCCCTGAGCTGTTGAAATGAACTTTTGGAGATAGGCAGCTTAAAATCCAAAGTGTGAGCAAGAACAGCCAAACAACTTTAGAAGGAAGAAGGTTAATTTCGTTTGGATTCGTTGAAACAGCTGTTTCCAGCCAAGTCTGCGGTCCACTAAGTCACAAATTGAATCATTGGACCACTCTCACGCCCGACTTGGGGAAAGAAAGCATGGCAGGACAAGGCATAGGGAAAAAACAAACCTTGGATTGAAAGAAATGGAGAAAAAATCCGGAAAAAAATCAGACAGAGCTGTGTATATCACAACTCGCGGGGTTTAAAAGCCTAGAATTACATAGAATGCAAGTAATGATAATTGTTAAGAAGAATATACAAATATGAAATAACAATCTCGTAAATAAAAACCCAGTCATATTTTGCAAATTAGGTATATTGTTGTGAGCAGTGATTTCATCAACTCAAAATTGCCAAACTTTACTTGTTTGCTGTTCTTCGCCTCAGGTACAAACCCAAAATTTTTTTTTCCATCTCTAACGGCATATTTTATCTGCTAAATCATACCAATCCTTTTATTGGTAGAAGCGGCGCTAGGAACGTTTAAAAATGACTGGTATTTTCTGTCCTAATACCCCATGTGGAGGTATCTAATTCTACGTTAAAAAAATAAGGTTGTGAAGTTGTGAAGCGACATTATTGGTAAATTCCTAAATAAAACAATAAATCAAATTTTTTATAAGTAAAAAAATTTATTTTTTTCCTGTAATCAATAACCTCATTATGTCAATGAATTAGCGACATTAAAATATAGATAGATAGATAAAAAGCTTTATTGGAAATAAATTTACATCCAAACAAACAACCAAATTCTCTAACAAGCCTTTGTTGACATGGTATAATACCGTCTGTCAAGAGTTGCCTATATATATACAATTGTTATACAATAAGAAACAGCTCACATACATCCTTTTGGCAATAATTTCTTAATTAAATACATTACATATCAATTTAATAATAAAGAGCATCCAATTTATAATTAATTTATTTTAAACAATTTATCAATAATTTATCTTTAATACACTTGGTTTTTTATTTATTTTGTGATTTTTATTTATCTATAGGAGAAGAATATTATGTGTTGTACTGCCGAATCAATAACATTCTGTAGCCATAAGCTGATATGTGGTACTGGTACAAACTGTTCCAATCCTTACCATTTAATAAGTCTATTAGTTCATGACGACTTAGTAATTTTTTCTTAAAATACTTGGCCCTATATTCTTGTAAAATCGGACAAACAGCCACGTAGTGGTATAAATCCTCAATTGCATTTAAATTACAAAGAGTACACAATCTTTGTTCCTCACTCCTCATAACACTATTGTTAAGATGAACCAATTGTCCTCGGAGCCTAAAAATTACCTTAATAAAATTCATTTTATTCCCATCTAGCATGTAATGCCTGTCACCTAAGTCACTGTTTAACTCCTTATAAAGATCATGGAAATTAGATACTTTGGCTTTCTCCATCATATCCGCCTTAAAATTATTTTTTAATTTATCCAAAATAAGTGAAATTATTTCATTGCTTTCATATTCTAATGGAATATTTATTCTGTTACAAAGTTCGGAGTTTTCTTTATGCCAAAATATTTTCTTTTTAATTATTTCCTTAGCTAGAATTTTAGGCAGCCTCGTATCTGGCAAAGAAATAACCCTTTGTATATATTGTAAATGTAAATATAAACAATGAAAGAATATTGGATTTATATTAGATTCCAGATATAAAATGTAGTATGGTGAATTAACAGGAAGGGAGAACAGTTTTTTTATAAAAAATATATTCAGTTTTTCTACTTCTTCAAAACTACGGTATCCCCAAACCTGGCAAGCGTAACAAATTATTGATCGAACGGCAGCACAATAAACATCCACTTTTTTTGATAATGATATTTCATTTTTATTCAGCAAATAAGTATAGGTTGTATTTACAGCAAATTTTGAGATATTTAACTTATTTAAGAAATGAGTCTTCAATTTGCAAAGGGAGGTCAGACCTATTCCCATATAATTATAATAATTTACTATTTCCAAATTTTTTGATTCTATTTTCCATTTCTCGTTCTTTCCTAATTTTCCTCCATTGCCTGGATAGGAGTATAATAGGAGTTGCCTGGAGTGTGCCATAGTGAATACTTGCTTGTTAACTCGTCCTATTAAGTGCAGTGAAACAGTGGTCACAAAGAAGAGTTTGTCTGTGAAAAGTGATTGATTAGGATCGTTAACTGTCTCAGACTATAGGAATGGGATGGATAGATTCTGATCAAGAAATAAGTAATTATTTGTGACTTTAAAATATCTCGACGCAAAAATTAAAATTGAAAAATTTAATAACGACTTGAGGTAATTATTTAGAGCTAATGAGCCAATATTCATGAAAAATAATATTATTATTGATAAGAAGATTAATAAGAATATTTATTCCTGGTCCAACTTCCTTAAAGATCAATGCCGAGTTACAAAATAACTAGATAATTAATTATTATTAAAACTGAAAAAAAAAATCTTTTATGATATATTTTTATTTTCATGTAGGTATCTTGGAAAAAGTAAATCGAAATTAAACATGGATCTTCATTCCCTCCATTTATATCTTCTTTTAAATTATAATATTTTCTTTGAGACTCTTAAAGATATTATAGGTATGTATTAAGAATTTGAACAATAAAAAACAATTATGGATCCCGAAATAGCAATGAATATTTAATTTTATAATATAAACTTAATTTAATGCAATTTTAAAATATGTTAAGAAATATCAAAATATTCCACACATTTCAATTAGGCAAAGTCATAATTAATTTAGTTTTATATAAATTATTAATTAATTTAGTATAATTTTCTGGATCTATTACTTACTGCTTTTTGAAAACAATTTTACTCTACTCGATGCAGACACTCACCTGAAAAAACAAAACGAATTAAAACACAATGCCAAATATTTTGGTATATATTTATATATTCTAATATATTTGTGGCTATATTTGGTCTTGGATAAATTGTCATCTAATTATTATCCCTAGCAGAACAATCGAATATGATGAGTCGTTGGTTTTGAAAGAATAGAGAGCCTAAGGACGGTTCCTCATAATGCCGCTCATAGATTTTGATCTCAGATGGCGTTGAGGGATATGAAGATAGCTTTCGATGCAATCTGGCGGAACGGGCTACTGATGCCGGTGGACTGATAAAAATACTGCAGCCTAACGGTAAACCAAAAAACATAACAAACAGGAGTTGTACTGGAATGGTTTATATTTCGAAATGATTTTTGTATTCATAAACAGATGGTAGTAAAAGTTAATATAAATGAAGGCTTAAAAAAGAAATTCTAAATCTCTTCCTAATAATTTACCGTCATTTGAACTTGCTGAATATATCAAAGTTTTTGAATTGTTCAAATTATTCCTCGGAATCATCGAAAGGCTGATTAGTGTACCAGGAAGTAAGTAATACGTCATTTAAAAAACAATAGCAATAAAAGTGCATGAAAAATATGGTATATTTCAATATATTTCAAAGGTTAATTTAATACATTTATAATATTTAAAAAATAGAATGAAACACAAACTGAAAATCTATGAACATAATGTTAACAAGTTAAGAAGCATTATAGCATGCTTTAACTTTAATCCTTGAATTAAATTATTCATATTACATTATTACCTAAGCTCGGTATTACGATCTGAGCTGTACTAATGTATTAACTCCATAGGGTTGACTAAACATAACTCGAAGTGCATTATGTGTGTTAAAAAGCAGTTATGTTCCGACATAAGCGACGAAAACCCCTTATTATATAAGGGGTAAATATAATTTTGAAATAAAAAATTGAATGTAAAAAAAAAAAGAACAGAAAAAGTCATATTGCGAAAATAATATAATTGAAACCTAAAATGGTTAATAAGTAAGAAATGAACTATAGAAATTAAGTTCTGCCGTTTTTCGCAGTTTTACATAATTTAAGTCTGGTGACCAGCGCAGTTATAATTATACAAAAACTAATTATTGTTATTGTATAATAACTATAGAATTGTATAATAACTGAAGAATGGTTCCATTCTAAGGTACGTACCATACATTTTTGGTTTATAATTTTCAATAATGAACCTTCTTAATTTTAAGCCTTCCTTAAAATTTATGTATCAAGATGCGTAGAATCCAAAAATAGAATATCCGCTGATGATTTTTTGAGATTTGGTACCAAAGTCACAGGCCATTCTAGGGTGATCCTCGGAATACGACATTTCTTACCTAAGCCATTCATGAAGATAGAGTAAAAACATAAAGTATTTTGGAATCATTATACCTATAGATAGAGTAAAAACATAAAGTATTTTGGAATCATTATACCTATCAAAGCCTCACAAAAAAACAAAACAAAAAAAACAATTCAATCCAAATACACTTTTAATTTTCACTTTCACTTATCTATTATGAAATATTTAGAAAGAGAAAGTTTTGCCATGGTGAAAAATTTCGAATTCTAGTTTTCAATGGATATGCAAGTTTTAAGGTCTCCTGAGCCCAAATAACCAAGTATCGCAAAACGGTTTGTGTGTTTGCTTATTTAAAGTAACGTGGTAAGTGAAAATTATGTGCACCGCATTTATTTTATTTATTTGGAAATCTATGGTGTAAGAATATGCTGCGTTTTTTTTATTTAATTTTTTTTTTTATCTTTCTCCATAGCTTGTTTGTAATTGAATAGCTATCTGTAATTGATGAGCTACTAGGCGACCTGTCAAAAAAGTCGAAAAGCGAAGGGTTGCGCACTTGTATACTTATCTCAGTTTACGCACTAGCTATACTAACTATAAATAGTCATCCCTTTCTTTTGGTCTTGTCTTATTCGGTTGAAGGTATGTTGAGTTGGGTCTTGTGCTTGTTTGTTTAATATTTTACGTCAAATGGAAAAATAAATAACGAGGCCAATAAATTATATCACCATGCAAATTATTATTATTATTATTAAACCTTTTTATATATTATTTTAAATAAGATAATTGCATAGGTAAGACATTAGACTCTTCATTCACAATAGATGCCATAAAACATGAATAATAACAAAATATACAACAATTTATGTTTTATGTATACATGTTTATTCATGAAATAAAAATATTGTACTAAATTTAAATATTATGATATCACTATATAGGCATAAAAATGTAAACTAATTGTTTTCGGCAAACTATAACCATATGTTCATTTTATATAAGAATAAATATACATTCTTTCACTTCATATCTACCACCCCCTACGGTTTTTAAGAACATTCAACCATAATTGACAGTAAAGGAACACAGAAACAACTATAATAAATTATAAATAAATTGGAGTAAATCTGAATATAGAATTCAAGAATTATAATCAGAGTTTTTATGGAGGATTCAAAATTAATAGTCTTAACTCCCTCAAAACAAACATTACGACCAACTTGTGTAGAATTTATTACAAATATCTGCCAATTGAGGCATCATCACGATCTAAACTTCCTATTTATCCATATCATTAAATATTAAATAAAAGGAACCAAACTTGTTGTCATCTGATGAAATGAACGTAAATGATCGCAAATGCTGACAAAAATCTTGAAAGATCGTACAAATTGTAAACTGTTTTCTGTATATTTGAAATTCAATGATTCGTCTTTCACCTGAAAACGTTTAAGTTTAACAATGATCCTATTTAACAAAATATGGGAAAATTCCAATAGATTTAATTGAATCTTGAGCTTTAAGACACTGGTGGTAAAGTAACTAAAACCAATATATCTATAAAAATTTGGACGTTTAATATATTCTGTAACATTAGTTTCCTTCCCGACGGTTTTTTATTTTCTCTTTTTAAGAGTAGCACCAAAAATAACTTAGGTCATATATAAAACTACAAGAAAGAAAGATGACATTGGACTTCTAGCCTTGGATCCGCCCACATCTCTATTCCAATCGGTAATGGTTCTCTTGGCGGCGCAGTTGTTCCTTGCGTGAGTGAGCATGCCATAGTACAATTAGTCTTGTCCTGATTGCGGCCTGCCACGGAACGGAATAAATGTCTAGCTATTTCATCAGAAGAGCAGAGCTTATAGTGATGCTCCTTCCAGGTTCAGGAAGGAGTGGTCCCAATGAACAAGAAATATTCGTTCAGCTAAAGTAAGAAAATAGATTCCAAATGAGGCAAATATGGAATTATAAAGTACACGATGTATATATTATCGAAAATCATACAAAAAAAAATGTAGAACATAAATATTAAATATCAATAATATATGAATGAGTAGTATAACTTCTTTGTTTTCAATAGTCATATGAATCAGAGTGGACAATCCAAATTTGAATTAGCTGTAAAAATTGATATCGTAAAAGTTGGTTACTTTGCTGCTTAAGGGATAACATTGCTTCGATGAGATCAAACGTTTTGTGCTGTTCAGTGTTACCCGCCAGTGATGGTAAAAGGTGCGAAAGGGCTGGGAGAGAAAGAGGAGAAATATGCCTTCCAGTTGTTGGGTACAAAGTGCAGTGGAAGGATAAGCATAGATTATCTGGTCTTTTTCTTTCTCTGCCTGTTATTCTCCGTTAAACAACTTTTCTCAGACCTTTGTACCTGGATTGCTTATCTTGTAGTATAAAGATGAGTATGATCTATAAGTTATTCAAAATCTATCTGTGACTAAGTAGAAAATATCAGTTTTAGTTAATAACCTCTTCTTTAGTCATAATTTCCGAAAATGTGACTGTGGATAACTTTGCACCAGAAATTGTGGATACTTTGCTCCACTAATCGTGAAGATGTATTGGGTGGAATAGACGAACTAACAATATCAACTTGCTGGAGCCTCTGAGTTAGATTTACGACCCATAAAATGTATAAGGTGCCGGTAAGAGTAAAAACTAAGGATAATTAAAAACCGGTAAGGATTATTTTTACCCATATTAGCGGGTATTATAATATTATTTGGTTGGGCACAAATACACCGGAGTGCCAATACATCTCTGTTTATCTTAAAAAAATATATACATAATTTTTATTTATTTTGTTGTTTATTTTAGTTTATAGAATTTTAGTATATAGAAGAAAAGAAAAAAAAAAGAAAAATCAATTACAACAGTTCTAAGTCATCCATAGATAATTTCTATTCTTATCGCTGTTATTATATAAATAATATATAACAATTAAGATTGTTGTATAATAGTGTTAAAGGCTATAGAGAAAGTCTAATGTGCTTGTCAGAACTGTCGCTGTCCACCAATAATGCTTTTTTAATAAAATTTCCATAAATTTCAGCAAATAGTGGAATATGGACTCAACCATACCTTAAAAATGAAGATATGGAATATTAGAAAAGAAAAACCATGAAAGATTAAAGCAGATAATGAAAAAAAGAAGTTAAAAATGCCGTTGAAGTCCACCCCCACACAGACCAGCCTTTCTTTGAACTCGTTGAAATAAAAAAAAGAAAGCTATCTGGCACGCTGAATACTTGGCAAATACTTTTCTCCTTTAATTTGACGTTCGAAATTTCAGGCTGCATTTTTCAAAGGGATCTTTTTAAGAGCTCGTTGTTTTTTATATTATATTATTTCAATATGAATAATCTCTCTTGTTGCTCATAGAGATTTAAATTGATTGCCATAAAAAAATACAGCTGAGTCTCTACAGTCAAACACTCGCCAGTCCAGCACGTGTTGGACTATAGATATATGCGACACTGTGCAGGTTGGTATCGCACACATCGACATGCGGTGTTTAAAACGTTTAAACACCGCATGTCGATGTGTGCGAAGGAGACGGAAAGTTGTACTATCTCAGTCTGTAATTGCCTGATACACACAATTATTACCCACCGCAGCAAAATATATTTTTTTATTACTCTATCGGTTTTTGTAGTGTATACAGTTCCTATTTACAGTTTAATTAAGCCTGAATCCTGGTGGAAGCAGAGTATATTAAATTATTAATTGGAAGTTGGCAGTGTAAATTAATGTTGGACTTCTACAAATGCGTGATTTCTACTTTTCTGTGTTACATATCAGGTAAAAAATTGTCTATTCTTTTTTTTAATCTTTTTAGTATAATAAATACACTGATATATGAATACATCTACCATAACGTATTGATTTTCTTCCTATAGTTACACGCTGTATTTAAGCTCCAGTAATTCGACAAACCTCGATAATCCGAACGCAACTCGGTCCCATATGTGTCAGATTATATATACACTCAACTTTAAATTAGTTCCCAATACTTTTACAACAAAAAAACATTTTTTTATGATAAGAAAGATATTCGGTCATATAATAGGAAGGCTCTACCAAATTTAAAAAAAAAAATAGTTTATTGAGTAATAAACATGCTGTCTCAATAAAGGACAATAGTAATAATGATTAAAGAGATTATTCTCACCATATTTACAGAAATTTAAATAAATAGCATAGTAGCAAAATAATAAATAGGAAGAATGAAAGAAAAAAAAAATAAAATAAACTTAAATATAATGAAATAAACATAAACATCTTAAACGCAGACATTCTTATATTATGCACTATTTACAATCGGCCAGGGGGACCCAGAGAAACGCTTGTTCCCCACTTATAGATGGTGAAGCGGGACCACTGGCTATCCCAGCGCTTCTTCTCTCTTAATCGCGCCACTGGCATTGAAGTCAGTGTAGACTGAGCGAGAGCGCTTGTTTGGAGAATCTGGCTATTGCCTAAACTCCAACATATTTACAGAAGTCTCGGGACCACTGCCGCTTCAACCTTCGAGGAGGATTGTAGGGACGGGTGGTGCTAGATAGGGATTGTGCTAAAGAATTAGGATGATGAGTTAGGCTCTGGTGAAGTTTGGAGAATTTTTTATGTAATAAGGTCTAAAATAAATGGGATATTAAGGTCATGATGTAGGACATTGTTGTTTACTTAGTATGGATCATTGTTCATGGAACTATTGTTCGAAGGATTTTAGATTGAAAGATTGAATTGATGTTAGAAAATTTAGCTGTCCCCAATAGTTCGAGCCCATAAGTCCAGACAGGTTTCAGAATTGTCTTGTAAATTAGTAGTTTGTTATCAACTGAAAGCTGGGATTTTCTGGGGAGTAGTCCGTGTAATTGGCCAAATCGTCGGGTTAGCTCTTGTCTTTTAAGTCTAGTATCTGGGTTCCACGTTAGTCTTTTGTCTTGGAGAAACCCAACATACTGGACTGTGCCTGAGAAAGGAAGTGTCTACCAAATTAAATTTATTGTTAATCCACCTTCCATAATACAGAGCAACAGAGATTTTGCGGCGCAGAATTTCAGAGTCGATTCTGGATAATGCCAGTCTTCTAGATATGAGAAAAATATCAGATTTGTCGAATTGACTCTAGTTTTTGAAAGAAAGGCAGTAAATATTCTTAAATTGAAAGAAAACCGAACTTTTTTGGAGGGGTTTTCGGACAACAGTCAATTTCCGGCGCATTTGCAGAGTCGATTCTGGAGAATTTTAATTTTCTAAATACAAGAAAAATATCAAATTTGCTGAAATTACTCCACTTTTTGAAATAAAGGCAATACATGCTCTTATATTAAAAAAAAAGAAAAGAAGGTTTTTTTAGATATTTTTTCGGGCAACAGGGTTTCAAGTGGAGCCTCGATAACTTTAGTCTCCTCAATTTGAGAAAAATATCACATTTGCCAAATTGACTCTAGTTTTTGAAATAAATGGAATATATACATTAACTAATCTAGACCTTTTTACACAAAATAAGAGTCAATTTGAACAAAGTAGCTATGCATCGTGCATCTTAGTACATTGATTTATCTAAATTCACACCCAATAGCTATTCCGCAAGAAAAAAATATTTTTTTGTTCCCCAGTGCAATTGATCAAATAAGCAGGCTACAAATGAATGGGGATACGCAGTATTATTCAGTAATATTATTATACAAATTATAATAATATTATGAACACAATAGTCATTAACTTTACAATAATTTAACCACTTTATCAAGCAAACGATAATGTCAATTCAATAAAGATGTCAAAATATTAAAACATATTTATAAAATATCAGTAGTACCTAATAAGAGTACAAACTCAATTATCTATCAGAATATATCGCAACCGTCGTTATTACTCAAAAATATCATCAAATAGCATAAATCAAATAATCATCAAATAAAATCAATTAGCAATGGGATTATGGCGAGGAACTTTTGTACCCAGAATATAAGGATAAGAGGATCTAGTCGGCTCCTTTACCACCGAAGTATTACGAATGCTCAGTGCGTTTTAATAAGGAAGTATTCAAAAGAGTAAAGCGAAAAATCTGATTTTTCAACAATGTTAATTTTTGAATTGTACCTTTATTCTACGATGGGTATGACGTGTTAAATATTCTCTATTGGCTGGATGGCAAGGTTATACTGATCTTAAAATTTTTTTTTTTTAGTCGTCTTTTCTAGAAGGGAATTTGTTTATTTTACGATGTTGGAATTGGAACTTAATTAGCTTTTTGAACTAGTTCTTGAACTTTCTTTTCAACAAAAAAAAACACGATTTACCTAAAAAAAGCACACACTTAAATTTACTGCTTTTCTTTTCTTTTTTTTTTGGGTTCATATGAATTTTTTTCCCTTGAGAATCAGAATCAGCCCCTGAAGTTTCTTGGTTCTTATGTCTGTCCAACCTGTCTATATGTATAGAAAAATATATTTATTCTCCGCTACATTTGGGCATTTCCAGCGACCTCCATTGGGTCAAATGAGCTGCAATTCGGTATGTAGAGTATAAAGATTCCCCAAAAGTGGGAGTAAAATCAGTCAAAATTTCGGTATGTTCACCTGAAATTTCTGAAATCTGGGAAGTGCCTTTTGGGGGCCTCAAGTTTTTCCTCACACCCTCGTCATTTTAGTGAAAATACGACCATAGTGATGGAGCTCTGCTGCTCACATTTTTTTCCAGTTATTAAATAAACGATTACGCCAATCTGTCACTGATGCCTAAAAATCCTTATTCTAAAATTTAAAGTAAATTCCTTCCGCGGGATTTCAAAATCCACTTTGCAGACAGTGAGAAATCGCTTGTATTAGAGTATAGTTCTTCTTCTATTACAGAATTTATGAGAACAAAACAATAAAACACGTGATGTTGTTTTTTTTTGTGGCTTGATGCGAAAACAACAAATTTGTTTTTTTGTTCTGATTTTTCATTAATAACATACTAAAGCTACTTTCTATCGCATTCCTTATTTAAATTGCATTGACAACTTACTTACTTAATACCCGAATGTGCAAAAGCCAAACACCGAAGAAAACCCAGCGGATTTCGATGAAGTACAAAATTTTCAAGGATGCATTAAAAAAAAAAAAATTAAATGATTGCCCAAAAGAATGATGTAGACTTAGTAAGATACAAGGCGATTGGTTGATTTCTTATTCCTACTGGACGGTGGATGATGGAGGACAATAAGCTATTGTCATCGAGGCCAACGGCCTTGTGCCGAGATGATCCCGCCATTATAGTTCGCTTAATTAGATCTTTATTGTTCTACATCGTCTGCGAGTGACGGTCGCTGAAAGCTTTTGAGGAGTCAAGAGTTAGTGGGCTATGATGAATGGAAGATGCATCAACTTCAATCAACAGATCAGGTGAAGTGAATAAAATTGAGCACGTGCTCATTCCTCAAAAAACTGAGCTGATGCTCTGATAAGATGTAAATAAAGAGAAATTATACAATGGAATACGCGCTACGTGTATGGAGCACGTGCTCCAAATATGGGTTGATTATTGATTCGGAGTACCCGCTCACCTTTCTAAGTGAATAAAACTGAGAATGTGCTCAGAGAATGTACCTTTGTGGAGTAGGTACTAAGTAAAATGCCGATCTATTCTTTCGTAGACCCGACATTTTATTGAGTACCTATTTACATAGTGAAGCCTGTTATACGTTTTATTAACCTATAAAGGTGTGTAGGTACTCCTAATTCAATAATCAACGCAATATGCCACATATTTGGGGCATGGGCTACATATATGTACTTAGCAAGTATTCTACTTTTCTTTATTCACATTCGGAGCATCTGCTCAGTTTTTTTAGGGATGAGCACGTGCTCAGATTTATTCACTTCACCTATGGTGTACAAAACAAAGTTCAATTCAGCTGGACTTACTTATCTTACTTATGATATCTTATTCATATTGATTACCGTCCTTCGAGAATAAAGTATGGATAGTAAAATGCCAATAGATGAGATGCAGAGCTATTTTCAAACAACAGGACAGTTGACAAAGCTACAAGAGAAGAAGTTCATGTTGCATTCATACATATGTTACTTTGTTAAAAGAAGCTATTTAATATTTATAATATATAAATATTTATAATTTATATTATTTCTTTAATAAATTCATATATTAATAAATATTAATTATAACAGAAATAATATTTTAGAAAATTAAATAACGCAAGGGACTCAGCCGAAAACATTTCACAAAGAGATAGATGGGATGGGAAATAAAAGTACGAAAACATTTCAATATTGGTATGATTGTTTTTCAATCATCTACAAATTGAAATATCCTTTCCACCAAAGAAAATTAGAATTTTGCTTTATTTAAATGTATGAGAAATCAATTTTATTACAACTAGTGGATTGTCATTTTTTTCCCATATTAGGTTTCAAATAGGTTAGTCATTACTAAGCTTTGATTGATTATTTAAGTTCTATATTGTATTTGCCTAGATATCCAGGTATTCATAGATTCAGAAATGAAGATGAATAAAATTGAATAATGGAAGTCTTGTATTTACAACGAAATAGATCTGCATAAATAATTAATTATAATATAGCTTTGGGTCGTGTTATTTACGCGTTTACAGAACAACTTGTTAATTAAAATTCTCATTAATTTTGATTGCAATTTAAAAAAAACAAATTTATTTTCTCTTTTAGATGTTAAATTTCTATTTGCCTGAGGTTGACAATCGTTATCAGCACTTTCAAAATTTAAAAGGAGAGTATAAAGAAGTTTCAGATAGCTAGTTTTAGATAGTTGTAGATAGTGGTCAATCTTTATATTTACAGTGTTATAACTAAAATTATTACAATCTAAAAATATGTCCAGAATAATGCAGATACGATAATAAACCAAACAGTAGAAATGACGATAGTTTAAAATATAGAATAACGATAATTTGCGTTTACAGATTTATTTTTAAAATATCAATGATCTATCAAATGGATCAATAAAATAAGCGTTCCAAACCCATATCCTGAACTTGTAAGAACTGCACTTTTTGCATGAAGCATGAAGTCTAAATACTGAATGTTGGATCTTTCAACTTGTGCAGACTCTGTGTTTATCCACCACTAGGCCTTATTTTTCTTTTTAATTTTTGCCGTAAGTGGAACCTACTGAAGCTGTTCTTCAAAATACTTTGTGATTTGCATTTCTCCTTGACAGTTTTCTAATTTTTAAATGCTATGGCAAAATAGCGGTAAGTGCAGACCTCTGTTGAGGGGTTTAAACATACCCCTACAGCCGTGTTTTGCTGGGGCAACTCCGAACTAGCGTATTGAAGCAAAATTTTTTTTTTTCAATAAATTTATTCCATTATATTCCACAATCCTATCCATAACTGTCACCGAAGATTTTTGCAGACAATTTTTAAATTTTGTCGATGATTACATCAGTATAATAATCTTTCGGAAACGAACTATCTTGCACTTGCCTAACAACCGCTACTGCTTGAATAATGAGTCTTTCATATACCTTATACGCACTTACCCCTTAAGGCAAAGGCAAGTGCTTATTAAGTATTACTAATTGAATTATCAATTTCATCAAAATGGAAGTGGTTGTAACATGGGCTTGAATGCAATATGCAACAAAATCGTTTGAGAAACCTTTTTAAAAAAAGAGGAAAATTCTTGATTCAAAAATAATTTGTTACATTCAAGTAAAATCTAGTGTGCACCTTATCCCACATTACCTTACCTGACTACAATTTCTATGTTTCTAGAAAACAGTTTAAAATATTTTTTTCTTCGTCATTTTTATGGTTTAGATATTATTATTTTATTAAGAATTGTCCATATAAATTTGGTTGAATTCATTTATGTAACGAAAAAGCCACAGACGCATATTTACGATGACTTTCGCAGCGCAAATTGCTCATCATTATTATGTTATTATATATAGGGTTAACTTGTGATTATATATATATATATATATATATATATATATATATATATATATATATATATATATATATATATATATATATTATTAAAGCGATATGAGTCCCAAAACATTTATTTTATACCTTATTTAAGATTGATTTTTTTTTTTAATCCAAACATAATAAATGATTTGATCTAAAAGTTCTGAAAAAGGAGTGTTTGAAGTTCAAGTGATAGAAAATGATAACCTACATTTAAATGAGTAACCTTAATATATATAGTGAACTATCAATTTTTATATATAAAGGCTAAAAAAACACAGATATTGTTTACACCCAAGTAAATCTGATAAACACTGCTGGAGTTATTTTTGATAAATAATATGTATTTCAATTTAATTATATTTGCATAGTTCATTGTTGTTTCGACTATTAATACAAATTAATACAAATTGTTAAAACTTAAAATAGGTAATAGCATTTAGTGTTAAGAAATAGTTGAGGAGAGCGATAAGTAAGACGTGATGAAATTTTATAGTCAGGTATTCACACAGTTCAACGGCTGATTTATCTCTCGAAGAAATCAGTGAGAAAACTAATGAATAAAAGGAAGTGCTTTCTTCCAAGAGGCTAATGGTGTGACGAAGACTGTTCTAGAATTCGTGTATAATTAATTAGTGGAAAGCAAGTGGATGACTAGAGTAACTAATTGAGCTGGACTACGAAGGAGAGTGCGGCACAGGGAGGACTGTCGTGCCGCGACCTCGCCTCCCGGCTCTAAGCACAATGGCAGTTAGTTACGGTGGGTCCCCGCCCCTTCCCACATCCCACTTCTCTGCTCATATATTTCATCGCTATATCAGATCCTTTCTTCTTATCCAGTCTTTTCCAACATCTTTCTGATGGTATACTTTAAAAATGAATGACTTTCTAACATAGGAATTACTTTTGGTAAATTGGTAGGCCATACAGTGGTTCCGTTCTCATAAATCAACCAAAACTACTATTTCCAATTGTCTTTAACTAAAGTCTGCTACATTTTCCAAGATTATCATCGAAATTAAAATAAACTTCTAACAATCCTAAATAAATTTAATATGGGTCCAGGTTGTCAAGCAAAGCAGCTTGATGAAATTCCCTGACATTTCCATATTTTTAACAAATTTTCCAGACCAAAAATGACAAAATTTACTCAAAATGATAATATTTGTTATCTCAATAGGTAAATACTAATGATTATACATTATGCATTACAACCAATTTTTAACTAAAGCACTTATCAAATGTTGATACAGGTAAACTTTATTTCGGAAATAGATCATTTAAGTTATTTATTGGACACCGACATTAAAAATAATAAACCAAAAAACATTGTAGATAATTAAACAATGGTATGTTATTAATTATTGTAATGATTTATTTGTTAATTTTATTATTAACTATTAATGACATTATTGAAATCGTTTCGGAATCATTATAATTTTTTTTTCGTGTTTGATATAATAATTTTAAAACACTTTATATTTATCCCCTACCTTCATAAATAGCTGGGATATGGGTTTATGAAACCTTTAATCGGCCACCATTCTGAAACAAAACGGATAATGGTAATACCGAGTTCCGAGGATCAACCTGGAATGACCTGTCATTTTGGCGCCCAATCGCAATCAGGCTCAGTAGTCTCGGAGAAATGCCGCATACGGATGTATTTTTTTTAAATTAAATTTTTGGATTCCAATTATCTTGAAAAGTAAAACCTCAAATATTCAGGAGGTGTTAAATTGTGTTTTTTTTTCCTACATCGATACGTAAGGTTCATTACTGGAAATAATAAACCAAAGACATTTTTGATTCTGTTAAGTTCGATGTCGTATACGATCTCTGCTAAGAAACTGTAGAGTATGCCCATTTTTGAGTTTATCTGCGAATTTTCTCACTGGGTTTTTTTTCCTATTTTTATCTCGGATTTAACGATTTTAAATTAATTTAAAGCATTAACTAATTTTTTAAAAATCTCGGACTTTTCCCCGTTTTTTTCCGGTCGCTATAAAATCTGGAGCCGCCTCAATTTCTCAAAGTTCTGCAATATATATTTGATTTGGTCATAGTCAGAACTGGACAAGAAATCAGGACACCTCTAAAAGGATTTTCCCGGTTATGAATCCAGCTGAATACCTATGAACATTTTTTTCTAGTCGTTTCAAAGCCTATGGAATAATACATAAAAAAAAAAATTGTTCAAGTTATGAACGTGTTTCAAGGTAGCGAGCAATTATTGCGAAACACTGTCATTTAAAACCAGATATAAAACTATTAAATTAATATATTTGAAACCTTTATAAAGTAATTTATTTTTTTTTACTGTATGTGTCTGTCTCTCTCTCTCTCTCTCTCTCTCTATATATATATATATATATATATATATATATATATATATATATATATATATATTTCTTAATAGTCTAACTGCATCATGAAAATAGCGTGGAAATTCAATAATATATAATTATTAGTAAACATATTTCATTTGTCTAAGAAGCTCTAAAGCATATATTATTTATCTAAATATAAATTTGCTGATTAAAATTAATTTGTCTGAAATATGATATATCTAACCATGATATATCTAATTTAAGAATTAAAAACGTTGGATAGTGCATATATTGGCACATTCTTCTTGAACTACATTAAGGAATTATTGCGGAATACGGTGGAGTTTAAACATGAAGCTATTAGTATATTTTGAAATCTATATGAAGTAAAGTAATTAACCTTGTTTTGTTTTGATCTTTGTATTTAAAATAATAGTCAATGACGTTGAATGGATTCATATCTAAAGATATTTAGTGAAATACAGTTTATCCTTTATTATAACTGTATGATTCTTAAACAATAATGTCCCATTTGGTCTCTTCCAAATAATCATTATTAGAAAAAGTAAGATGTGATAATAGAAAAATTCTTCATAAAATTGTTTAATAAAGTAAGGAACTTATAAGTGCATTAAACAAAAAAAGATTAATTTTGAGGAGTGAATTTCAATATCATCAAGGGTAACAACTAAAATGGAATGTTTCATAGAAATGAAACCTCAAAAACTATCGGTGTTAATAGTTTAAAGAAAATGCTTTTCAATTTCACAGTCTCTCATATTTAGTTAAAATGGTTACTCAGAACCCTTGCCAAAAGGGACAAATAGAATCCTCAAAAGAAGCTTGTCAAAATAAGGCTTCAGCTCTGTCCAACGGCCAACCGTTAAAGGACTTTTTCACTCCCAGACTCTTTTGATAGGAGAGATAGAAAGAACAGATGGGCTGTTACGTTTCAGTAGTTTCCAACTGAAGAATGCTCACGGTTTAGAATCCCAGTAAATATTTTATTGGCAGTCTTCTAAAAAGATAGCTTAGAATATAAGAGACATCGTTTAAAGTCCTTTATTTTCAACTTGTTTAACGTTAAACGTTTTGTCGAAATATTTCTTTTCCATATTTTATGCCTACGGGTCTACCTTTTGACCTATTTTGCGAACAAAGCGAAATACATTGCGTAGTCGTTTCATAACGCGCTTTGTTTTAGTTTATATTGTCGTATACGACACTGCTTGTTTTCAATTTTAGCATTTTCTTTTTTCTTTCTCATAGGATTATATTTCTCTTCAATCATATTTGATTAATGTACATACCATCATGATTTGTCACTACGTAAGTATTAATCAAACATTTCTATTGGGAAAAGTCAACATTGATCTTGGAAGCAATTAATTATATCAGTAATGGAGGGTGATGAAATTTGTGAAGGAAGAAAAATAAAATATCAAAATTCCAGAACGAATTTTCAATCACATTTTACAGGTTACAAAAAAAATAAAAGTGCAATTATAAATTTTTAAAAAATACAATACATTAATATTTTAAGTGACCATATCTGTACTGAGAGTACCGTGCGTCCCATGGACTGACATGGCTTGGACTTCGTACAAATGATTTTGATGATTAGGAGTGAAAAATAATTAAATATCTCTCTATCTATATTCTATAGCCTCAATGTCTATAGCCTATTCTATATTTAAAAAACTACTTAAGTAAATAGTATGAAAAAAAAAAAGATTTGTAATGTATTTAATTGGCATAATTAATGCACAAAAAATTAAGAAAATTTGAGATATAGAGGTTAAGGCCTCTGGCGATTTCTTATGGAATGAGCCTATTTATTACTTTTATAATACGTAGGTATTTTATAATAAAATGTATTATTTTTTAAACAAATTATATGGATACTTTATCATTAAGTGGCACGAGAAACTTTTTTTTTTATTTTCTATTTTGGATATTTTTATTGGTTTTACTTAAGAAGTCATTTTGTAAGGTTATATTTTGTTTGTGCTTTATTTAATTATTAAATTATTACTTTGTTTACTGATTTAGGAGTATATAATTTTAAATAATTGAGGCTAAATATATATGTGGATTCTTCCTCAGGAAAAATATACATTTTGTTAGATGGGGCAATCAACTGAAATTTATTTAACGAACTTTACATTTCATTAAAAGTGAATGGAAAATTTCGAGCTGGCTGTTGCCATTTTGAATTCTGTGCATTTTTCATGATAGATACAAATTTAATTTAAGTATATCGGTGCCGTGTTGTATGTTGAATAGGAACAGAGCAGGTGAACGTGGGCGATGAGTTGATAAACGGCCGAGTAATCTCGCTAATGTAGTTTTAACTGAGGTGAGCCCTTCGTTAGTCATTTCAGCTAAACATTCTCAACACCGTAAAATTTACGATTCGTTAATCTAAGAATACATTAAAACTGAGCATTGTCTATGACGTAAAAGAGAATACAAATAAGAATGGCCAGATATGCGAGATGAAGTTCTGAATTATTAAATGATAGGGACTTGAAACTTCAGAGACAGGCAATAAACGAGTTTTTGAAAAGTTGTAATCGAGTTGTTGAATCTGGGAACTCTTTCAATCAACTTCATCAAGCTTTCCTATTAAGGATTTTTCTCTGATTCTCCAATTCAATAGTTTTCGAATCCTTACTTCTCTATGGACATTGGAGTTCCCATTGATAGAAAAGTCGTTTTTATTAATTCAAAATTAATAAAATTATTTACATCATAAATAGCCAATTACTAATAAAAAAAAAATCCGTTGAGTTTTTGTAAGCCACACAATCGTTTTAATACTCATACCACTGCAGAGGTTTCCAAAATGAATTCAGCGTTGAGCAATTAGGCTAGTAATTAAAATTACCAAACCAATCTAAACTAATGTAATACTAACGAATACTAGGCTGAAATATATTAACTTCGTATTTTTTTATAACGTTTAATTCCTGGTGGCCCAATAAAATACAGAAATTCAGAAAATTCATCTGATTTGAGCTAATGACAACGATTAGGAGTAATTTGCGTTTTGATCCAAACTAGTTCTTCCTAAGAAACGCAAATGTCTTATTCGAACAAGCGCTGTGAGCAACACTAGAACAAGAGTGATAAGACAGCATTCCTTCATTTTCATGACAACGGCCATAAGATGAATATTCATGCTATGCAGATGGGAGCCGTGCAACCTGAAAGACCTGGCCCGCTGGTTCCCACAACTTAGTTATATCTGAACTCCAGGGACCGAACCCTAGTCAGTCTGTTACATTCATAAATGTCGTCACACTTAGCTCTGTCAAGTCTAAAGGAATTTGCGCCGCTTTGGCTGTTACCCTTTGAGTACTCTCTTAGAGCTGGAACAACAGTCAGAAGTTTGCTAGTTTATGAGCAACACATAACATCTTGCTTATATTCAGCAACGTTTAGAGAAATTTGGATTAACGGCACCAACGCAGAGATAATATTTTGTTTTGCTATTAGTGAGACTGATATCTGAGATGAATACTACGTTCTCCCAAAACCGCAATGTTCATTCAAATGTGGTGTGGATTAGCTTATTGAAAAAGACAGAGGATTCCTAAATCCGAATCCAGTTTCGTATTTCAGCTGAACATTTCCTGCTAGATGAGCCGTGAGGAACACCCAGCATCTACAAAGTAGGTCAATGATCCTTCAATGAATTGGGGTACACATCAACTTTTTGTTTAACCGTTGGGCAAGAAACAGACCCAAGATTCTCCATCGGCTGTAATCTTACATGATTTAAAGAAAGTAAAATATTATTAAAGTCAGTGATGAATCTTTAATGTTCCAGTTTTAATTGACCACCTGTAATGTAAAGGACAAAATTTATATTGCAATTTTTTAAAATGATTACTTATTGGTTTGAAACTGAA
The DNA here is from genome assembly GCA_948150685.1 of Rhaphigaster nebulosa. Lineage (NCBI taxonomy): Eukaryota > Metazoa > Arthropoda > Insecta > Hemiptera > Pentatomidae > Rhaphigaster > Rhaphigaster nebulosa. The sequence goes on from OX411306.1 coordinate 163,270,129, forward strand.
TTCTCATTTAAACAGTTTCATAATATTAAAGTTTTTATTTCAGAACTTTCAATTAATATTTGAAAGATCTTTTATTTTCTTAATGCTTCAATGCCATCTGGATAGCAAAGCTAGGAGCATCTGAGTGAGAATAAGGTTAATAATAAGAGAAAATCCATCATACTTCCGCCAAGTCTACGAGATATAGGGTATCAAGTTACTTCTGGCTAATTTTATCTAACAAAATATCAAGAATTTTTTTAAAGAATTCAGCATTTCAGGAATTCAAGAAGAATTATTTTGATTTAAGCCAGTTTCTAAATTAAATCTGTTTAATTACTAAAATTGGCTTTTTTTTAGCGCACAGCCTTTTTTAACAGAGCGGAATATTCGCTGTTCTAAAAATAGCTAGTTATGGATAGGATCGAGGTCCTTCAAAGATCCTAAAGCTAAAAATAGTCCATTTTAATTTTGATGCCGATCGATAGATCGATAAAGTGTGATTGATTAAAAAGAGATTACATTAATTAGTACAAAGTATTATAATTTAGTAATAATGCGAAAGTAAATAAGTTATAATATTTTAATTTATATGCAAGTGTTATTTATTATATGTTTGTACCATATGGCACTTATATATTTACAGTAATAGCTTTATTTCATATTATAAGAGATATCGATTATTCCAGAGGTCATTAGGATGGAAGAACCATATTAGAACAGAAAACTCCAAATCTTACTTCTGCTCAACATATACGAAAAAATATATAAATAATTCATTGTGTTAAGGATATTTAATAACAATTTTAATATGATAAGTACCGTGCGCCAGTTATGCCGATAGAGGAAGAAGATATATTCATAAATAATCACGAAAATAAGATTTTCTTCTTTTTCTATCAAAGCACTTTAGGAAGTATAATACTTATTAACAACAATTAGCAATAGTGTCACTATTGCTAATTGTTGTTAATAAAGATTTTCTTCTGTAGATCGTAATATTATTAAAAATTAATAGTAAGTAGTAATTAATAAAATAATAATAATTAATGGTACAATGGAAGTAATATATCGTCGTTTAAACCCAACAACTCGTTACTCAAAAAAGTAAATTTTACAAATGGAAGAGAATTAAATTTCCAATTGCTTCCAAGAACAATGGTGTAAGGTCACAATAATTGAAAGCAGCCATACATCCAGTAATAATTTAAGAGCAGTAAAAAAATAAACACCGAGACTCTAAAATTAAGCAGGAAAAATTTGATTAACTTTCTAAAAATACAAATCAATACAAGTTAAAGTCAATTATTCTCATATAAAATACAATTATAAAGAGAAATAAAAAAAACAGAGGAAAATTTTTGATGAAATAAACCATCGAGAACCTATTTTTCGGCTAAAATGTCTCATTTTGAGATGTACCGAAAAAAACACAACAAAAAAACGCAAAAACAATAGCTCTGAAGAAGGACCTAGCACGGACGGCTAAGAACACTTTTCTTCTAAGGCAACAGACAGGTTCTCCTTGATAGGGTGACCAGGCTCAAGAAAGTATAAAGATTTTAAGTTTAAAAGGAAAGATGCTGTCTAAATCATTCGAGAAGAATATAAGAAGTCAACATACTTAATAAATAATAAAGTTAATTTAATCCAAATAACTAAATATTAATATGAAATTAACTCTGTCTTTTAAAACTATATGATTAAGGAAACAAATGTAAAATAAAAGAAAAGAAAACTGAAGGATAGAGTAACTAATAACTAAAGAAACCTGTGGATAACAATGGAGAATATCGCTACCAGAGTTAAAAGAAGAGGCTCCCTCTTTTTGCGGTTAAGAATATTCTCATAACTGCTTTAAACTAATCCGGTATGAAATGAATTATTCATTTAATTTTCTGTTTGAAAACGACGATGTGACGCTGAAGAAAAGAAAAACATTTAAAAGTTATATCTGAATGATATTTTTATTTTATTTCGCTTTTTCAATGGTAGTTAAATTTATGGTTATTAATTAGAATAATTACCGGCGAACTCATGTTTCAAAGAATGTTGAATTAATTGGATTCTATGCCTATAAAAATCATATTGGATTTGTCTAACAGATTTATATAAAATGTATTATTGTTACATTTTATTTTGTTTACATCACGTTATACTTACACCACCATGTGCACTACTATATATTATATACTTACATTGCCAGATTTTTAACAATTTAGCCCCAGCATGAATAATTAAAATATTATGGAGCAGAATATTTGGATTTGGCGGCATATTTAAACATTTTCGACAATGCTGAAATAACGCTATGTATGAAATATTGTATTACATAGTATATAGTACAAAAGGATTAAAACCAACAGACTTAAAATTTAGGACTAGATATTTCAATTAATAGCACCTTCTTTACAAGGATAACTGTAAAAATGACTAATGTTGTAATATTTAAGGAATAATAGCGTGCCTAAAGTTAGTACAATCAAAAATATTATAACATCTTAAAAAAAAAAAAAAATTTTGATCCTAGTTTGTCGAACGAGAAAGAATTTATGAGTTCAATAAATCTGTTTCACAGCATCAATGTAAGAAATATTGGACTATTAAAGAAAAAAAAAACCTGCGGCAATAAAAGAATAAAATAAAAAAACGAAATTCGTCGATAAAGAAAATCTTAAAACTGGGCCTTTTCGAATATTTCAGAAAAAAATAGCATAATATGTAACACGACAGGTAAAAAAAATTTGTATGCATACATGGTGCGCGGATTTTATCAGGTACATGAATCAATTGTTACCAATGTTAAGCTTACTATTATATTTAGACGTCACTACTTGCTATCTGGCATCTGCCTTAACTATTCCTGATAAACCATTGCATGGGTATGTTGTAAGATATACATATACAGTAGGCTCTCGCTAATCTGAACCATCACTAAATTTTTTTTAAACATTTGATTTGAAGTAGATACATACATTCAATAAAATCGTATGCATTATAACAAGCTGTGAGGTTTAAAAAATCTAGTTAAAAATATGAACTCCATTTATTTAAAAAAAAAAAAGTAAGCTATAAAAATTTGGAAGCTTATTTATTTTCTCAATTTTTATTTTTTTTCATAGTTAATAAGTACCTAGTTTGCACTATTTACAAATATAATTAACCATAAGCCTTGAGTTTTCGGTCAGAGGCCTTGAAAAAGATGATTTCCACTTCCAATAAAAACGAAAAAAGATTATTTCTCAGGAGCATAATACAAGAAATAAATTTCTGAAAAAAGTATTGCCAAAAAAATATTTATTATACATAATTTTCGGTTTTAAATTGACGTGCTATTAATGAAGTTACCTTTTATCGCAGTAATCCGACTTGTTCGCTGATCCGAACCACCTTTGCTTTAATCAGTTCGGACTAGCGAGACTCCAATGTATATCCAGATATATGCGTACATACATCAGTTTTTTGGATTTAACAAAGTGTTAGAAAACCTATAATAATAGGTTAATATGATAATGTTATTATAAAAATTATTATATATATATATATATATATATATATATATATATATATATATATATATATATAAAATAATTTTTCCAGGAGATATATTAAATTATTTTTCTAGCGCAAATTCATTTATGAATGAAACCCTTCCACTCGAGTTCCAAAGCTTCCTACCACAAAGATTCTTTCATAAAAAAAAAAAATCATAAATTCTGCTACCTGATGGCATAACACAGAGACCACGGCATAGAACCTCAAACTCTGAGAATTAGTCTATATAAGCTTATCACTAGCCTGCCAGGGACCACTTCATCACCACAAGCTCAGCTCATAATACTGGGATCAGTATCTCTCTATGCAGATGATTCGGCTATCATCTGCCCACATTCGCTTCGCCCCTAGTATATAAGAGCTTAAATATAAAATTAATGTTAATATTACTGACGTTTTAAACAAATGCTACCAAAATTAAAAATCTGGTGCGGTGCGTGGATCATACAACTTTCCCTTACCATCCTATGATAATATTTAACCTTTTTAACATAATCTTAAAGAGTTCACATAAATGTACACTAGCTGTAGCCCACGGCTTCGTACGCGAATATTTTGTTTGTGCTATTTCGTTTTAATTTATGTAAGTTCATGGTAGGGATAACTATAATACATACAATAATTGTGTTTCGCATTGTGTATGAGTGAGGTAAGCCCCGCTTCTCCCGCTCCAGAGTAAGCATGTAACACCTACTTGGACTGGAAATTCAACCCTTAGTCAAAAGCATGTATCATTTTTTTAAATTGTCAAATGAAACACTCGAGCTATTAGTTTGTGTCTTCCATGAGGGTTTTGTCCGCCTTTTAAGTAATCTCCAATTACTTAATTTCGGTTACATGCAAACGTGATAAACAAATCAGGACGATCTTAGTGACGAATGTATGCCATGGCATTCTGCGTTCTCTCATGCATATAACGGGGCCCACCAGTAAAACAGGATGGCAAAATATCTTTTCCATATCCGAAACGTTGCCATCCATCCCTCTTACATTGTTAAGAAGCATAGTTTTTCGATTGCAGCTTGCTCTTGTTGAATCTTATAAAGTTAAGCCTTTCTGTCTCTACAAGTATCTTGGGGTAAAGCCTGGTTGAAAAGATTACGATACAGCCAGATGTAATTAATACTAACTTTTTAGCTCCTAACATAAACGTTGCATACCGACATCACACCTTTGCTGCGTAAATGCGATTTTTCCCATCCATGGATGAAGCCTGCATAATGTGAATAATCTGTGTTTTTTAGGTTTTAGAAATAAGTTTTTTTATGTTTCAGAATTTTTTTTTTTAATCACTTAGAGTAGGATTTTTTCAAATCACGCCTTATTGCACTTCTACAAAATATGGGGAGTCACAATTAAAAAATTTGAGCTTTTTAGGCATTGTCGTTTTTTGTGATATAGTGATTACTAAATCAGTGAGTGAGTGAGTGATATATTTCTATTATACTTATAATTCAATTACCTTTCTTTTAAATGACCATCTGTGTAAGTATGTGAAATTTATAGTTTTCGAATTATTTAAAAATTAAACAAATAAAAATTAAACGTTTTTCCTAGTATTTTAGCTAGTACTGGCTAGGCTTAAATGATTTTATTTATGTTTTGTATAGAATTTAATCATCTTTCAAATTAGTACCTATAATTTCCAAGAGATATATCATACTGGCATAGTTTTTGAGTTATTCGAAAAACAATTTTTTTCTTAGACTTTAAATTTTTTTTTCAAACCTAGCTTTATTGCATATCTAGAGAATAAACCACCATTAAAAAATTCAGGTTCATAGGTATTGTCGTTTCTGAGATACAGTAATGACTATATAAACGGTAACTGGCATTCATAGGTAGGCATATATTACTTTAAATAAATTCAGCAGAATGAACTTCTTCACGTCTTTTCTCAGAAATGTACAATTAAAGTAGTTTTTGGGCAATTTAAGAGCGACATTTCTGTACACTATATAATTTAGGTTTGTCATGCTGAAAATACATGTATCTTAAACGTTTCGGTTGTTTCCATGAAAACATTCCTTTTACACTAAATAATATAAAAGTACAAATTATTAAGTTAATTTAGTTATTAAATAAATTAATGGTAATGTAGTATAAGATACGCTGTAATACGCTTTGCTAATACTGCTCCAATTTAGATTTTTTTTTTTGTAGAGAATATAATTAATTACCTTTCATATCACTTCATACATGAAATGCATACTTTTGGGGTTATGTACAAATAATATTTTCGGTGATGAACTACATATATGAAAAGTTAAAGGACTTTAAGAAGAAGAAGTTAGACAAGTTTCATCAAAATCGTTAGAGCCGTTTGCGAGAAACTAAAACCAGTAAAAACATGGTACAACCGAAGAAATTAACAAGAAACCCTCAATATTCGTTTTTACGTACAAGTATAGGCGATTAAATTTTAAGAAAGATTTATATCGGACACTTTTTTGATAAGCTGAGCTTCGCATAAACGAACTTTTATACAAAATTACAAATTTCTCCGGAAGAAAGAATTTTATTAGAAAACTATTGAGTCTACGTTCATTCAAGTGGGCAGAAAATCTTAAATTATGATCTTGGAGATTATCCAGGCAAATTTGATAGCATGTAGAAGTCGTAGTAAATTAAAAATTTAGTTGGAAGTATCTTCTTTATTTTTTAAAACAAAAAACTAAAGCATACTTTTCTATGTTCACAGTGATATTCAAATGTTTGAATTGCTCTGCTGTTTTTTTTAGCATACTTATGAAAATACAGATTATTACTGAATAAATAACTAAACATAAATACTGTAACTCCCTGTCGAAACACACGGGTAATGTATGGGACCAGGAAAAGAATTTGGAAAGGACGATGACATTAAAGTGATTTAATGATCAATTAATTTACAAACGTTCTATTCAGGTCGATAACCCATTACAATTTGGAAGTGGAATTTTAAAATTTGAATAAACGGGATATCCGAAGGAAATACATAATTAATCAATAATGCGAACTAAAAAGGTCAATCTTTCTTCCTCAATAGGTTCTTCTGTATTTACGCTGATTCTTCCATTTCCTTCTTCTTTCCCTAACACGCAGGCGTACCACAAGGTAGCCACCTAAGTACTCTCCTCTACTCACTTTACACCTCTGATATCCCTCAGCACCACCATCTAGAGCTTCGCAGACTATAATCAAATTCTTTTTTTCTCACAAAAATAGCATCTATAACCTTCCAAAACCCTCTTCTAATTTATGCTCCAGAATTCTGCCAATTATCCTTGACACCGAACTCTGGACGCAGATACCTCTACAATTTCGGCATTCATTCCCTGTCCCCTTTCTTATATATGTACACTCTTGCTCTTGTAATATGAGGTTTATTAGTTTTGTAAGAGTCTTTAACAATTTAATTCCTCCTGCCTTTAACAGCTCTAATGAAATGCGTCCAGGCCCTGCGGCTTTTCCACATTTTGCATTTCTGAGTGCAACAAGAACTCCTTCTTTTACAATTGCATTTTCTAGGGCATGAGTCTCAGACATATATGAACCAGACCACTCTGGCCTTGTTTCAGTGAGCAGTTTTTCGTAATATTCCACCCAGGTCTTCTCACTTATCAGAGGAATCACATTTCCCTTCACTTGTGCCCTGAGCGCCTTTAGGATACTCCATGATTCGCGAATCTTATTGTAGCTCTGGGTATTATCAATCCTGCTACAACAGGCTTTCCATGCTTGGTTCTTGTTTTCTGCGACAGTACGCTTTACCTAAGTGTTTAGGCTTCGGTGTTCTCTCTAATCTTTTTGGCTTCCGATACATAACCTTTTATTGAAAAACAGCCTTTTCTTGCCTCTCATTTCTTTTATTTCCATGTTCCACCATTCTTTTGGAGGGTTATAAATTAACCTCTTAGGCTTCACTAGATGCGTCGTGGATACATTTCTTAATGTGCTCATATATCTCTACGGCACTACTTTCCAAATTTTCGCTCATTTTGGCTTCTCGGCGGGGTCTGTATAGATTTCTTATGCTTTCATCATTGAGCAGGTAAACCTTATACTTACGTTGCTCCAAATGTGTGGATTTGGCTTCTTTTTTTTTCACAGTTCCATCCATTTGGCTCTTAACAAATAGTGGTCACTACCACGTTCCATGCCTCGCAGGACTCTTACATCCGCTACTGGTAGGAGGCTATGCTGCTTGGTAATACAATAATTCAAAATGGAAGGTCTGAATCCCTGTTTACTCCAACTGAACTGATGGTCCTTTCTGTGTTGAAAGAAAGTGTTTGGTACTCTTCAATCAAATTCCTCGCAGATATTCCTCGCAACCTGAGGCCGTTATCCTCCTCCCCGCATATGCCCACTACCGGGTTTCCTTTTGCTTTCTTCCCAACTCGGGAATTCATATGATCCATCATAAACATTTGGTCTTTGTGTCTAATCTTCTCGATGTTTTTTCTTAGAACATTCTCAAAAACGTCCTTTTCGGTGGCTAATTTATTGTTATCTGGGCTGTAGGTTCCCAGAATTGAAACATTGTACCCAAATATTCTCACGTCCAATCTTATTATCCTTTCCGAGATCATCTCCTAGAAGCATACGCATCGCTTGTGCTTCCATCGGATCACAATGGAGACACCTGCCTTAGCCCTCTCACCTTTATCCACTCCACTCCAAATATAGATCAAATTTCCAATCCTTCCTTGACCTCTCCCTTTCAACTTTCGACTTCTTATCTCCGCGAACATCTCTGCTTTTTTATTCGTGAGACTCTGTTCATTCCAGGTTCTTATTTGAAATGTCCTTTTCCACTTCCAAGTCCATTTACCAACATTTCCGTCCGGCTTTTCTTTTTTCTGACTTAATTTAGGTGGTTGTTTTTTTTTTCACTAACAGGAGGAGGAAAGTGGCAAAACGAGTGGATGGGGTGATTCTGAGTTGAGTAAAATTTGGTATATTTGTCTTGAATGAAGACAGACAACCAAGAAATACAACAAGAAAGACAAATAACACAATCCAAAATTCTTCGGAAAATTGTTAATGAACTTTGGTCTATCTCGAATCACACCATACATAACGTTATGAACACTGTAACAGTAAAATCTTACATTCAAGACAAATATACCAAGTTTTACTTAACTCAGAATCACCCCATCCACTCGTTTTACCACTTTCCTCCTCCCTGTTACCCGGTCTATCCGAACTGATGTTATAAACGCAATGATCTGTCTTGATCTCCTGCCTCAGTGATCTCCTGGTTCACCAATAATTCAAAATTACACATTATCAAGCAGGTCGAAGAAAAAAAAAATTACATCAAATTTGCTTGATGTGATGAAATGCAGTTGCAAATGTAGTATAAACGAATAAATAAATCTATTTTTTTTTATTTATTTGTTTTTTTAGTTTTTCAAAATCGACTTTAAATATTTATCGCTCAAAATTTGGAAAATTGTTACCAAATAAAATAAAATTGAAAATCCTTTACATAAAGTAGATATTAACTTCAGTAACGGCTGAAAGTTTCTTACATGAAGTTTTAATGGATATTTTAAAATAGTACACCAGAGCGTCATACTTGAATTAGCAAGCTTGCCCTAATTTACTTAGTCTGGAGCTGGAATCTTATTAAGAAACTGGAAATACTAAAGAGACGTTAATAGCACGAGTTTGTTAATAATTAGTTGGAGGAAAATTACGTCGAACGTTGTAGCAAACGTCTGAAAACATTTCATCCGAATTTCACCATATCGGTTCATAGAATGCATATTTTATATTTAATAACACTAAATAATAAACAAAAAAATTTCTCATATAACCAGAATATTGATGTTTCTATTATACTCATATTTCTATTTATGAACTCAGCTATAAAAGCAATAGCGTATGTACAGAAGCTTTGATTCGATATAATTTGGTAATTATATGGATTTCAATCACCATATATTTGTTTTCCATTTAATACATAATATTTACTAAGTTCAATGCAAACTATTATATTGTAAAGCTTGAATAAAAGGACAAGTGATGTAATAAAAAAAAAAAGAGTATAATTAATATAAAAGATTGAAAAGTTATTCTGAAAAAAATATTAAAGAAAAAATTGCATTGATGTATAAAATAAGTATTTTTTAATTTATTGATTTTCCAAAAGGTCTAATATATATAACTAATTTAGCTCTATAATTGAAAATAAGATGACATTTTAAAGTTAGAATAAAGCATAAGATTGAAGTAAAATTAATATATGATAACTATTATATGAATATATGATAACTATTATATATATATATATATATATATATATATATATATATATATATATATATATATATATATATATCGACAATGCTGTTATATTTATACATTACGTTATATATGCAATTTAGTACTACATAGTATATTGTACAAAAGGATTAAAACCAACAGACTTAAAATTTAGGACTAAATATTTCAATTAATAGCACCTTCTTTACAAGGATAACTGTAAAAATGAATAATGTTGTAATATTTAAGGAATAATAGCGTGCTAAAAGTTAGTACAATCAAAAATATTATACTATCTTAAAAAAAAAAATCTTTTGATCCTAGTTTGTCGAACGAGAAAGAAATTATGAGTTAAATAAACATGTTTCACAGGATCAATGTGAGAAATATTGGACTATTAAAGAAAAAATAAAACCTGCGGCAATAAAAGAATAAAATAAAAACACTTATAAGTCGTTGATAAAGAAAATCTTAAAACTGCGCCTTTTTTAATATCTTAAAAAAAAAATTTAGTATAACATGTAATATGATACGTAAAAAAATTTGTACATAGTACGCGGATTATATCAGGTACATGAATCAATTGTACATATTTAGGCGTCACTACTTGTTATCTAATGCCTTAACTATTCCTGATACACCATTGCATGAGTATGTTGTAATATATATGGTTACTATATAATATATAATATATAATATATATATATATATATATATATATATATATATATATATATATATAATACACAATAATATATATAATGGAAGTTGTGGTAGTTCTTGATATGAGTAATCGAGGTGCAGTATGGTTGTGATTTAATATTAACTACTATCAATATTAAATATTATTATTAATATTATTTATCTAATATTAAATGGGATTTAATATGAATTTAAATAATGTCAACTACTACGTATATCGATAATTTTTTTATTATCTCTAGATTTTTGATCCTCAGAATTATTTTGGTTTATGTATTTTTTATCATTCAAATTTAAAATTGTAGATAAAACAAATTGTGCCAACGATAACGTTGGATATCTAAGCGAACATTATTTCCAATATACAAAAATTTGTCGAATCTTGTAAACTCAAAATGATGCCGTGTGTGGTTTACACTTATTAAAAAAAGTTTCATTACCCCATTTAGTAAAAGGATATTTGAGAAAAAATAAATAATTTCTGCAAGCAATAACTTTTAACGATAATAAACATTCATGTTTAAATAACTTGAAGTTGAAAAATATTTCAGCCATTTATTAAAAAAATGATTGATTTTATTAACTATTCTAATGAGCAAAAATGTTTCGATACACTCGATAAATTTTGTAAATTTGGTCCAAAATAGAAAATTGATTATAATTTTAAAAGCTTGTCGGGCTTCCTCTATTTCTTTTCAGTTCAACTTATCTTTTTAGATCCCTACAAGTTTTTTTGCCACGGCCGCTGATATTTTCCACCACTCCTCCATAATTGCCAGCTGTTTTTATTTTTAATTTTTGGATTAGCCAGCCTTCGCTTCAATTCATCGCACTGGTTTTCAATGGGATTAATATCTACAGACTGGGGAGGAGTTTTTAATTGTCTAGGACTGTAGCACAAAAGCCATTGTTTTATTTTTATGGCAGTATATTTGGGAGCGTTATTTTGCTGGAAGACAAAATTGGACCTCATGCCCATTGTTCAGGAGCTCTATCTTAAATTGTATCTCAATATGCCAACATACATATATTGGCTCATTATTCCATTAATGATTTGTAGTTTACCAACTCCTATTCTGTTCATACAAACCCAGACGAGCACACTCCCTCTACCGTCATTTAAGGTAGCATATTTATTTTCAAAGCGGTATTAGCCCTCCTCCAAACTCCTTTACTTCCATCCGAGCCAAAAACATTAAATTTTCTCTCATCGCAAAAAATTACTCTTTCCCAGTAGGAGAGCGACTTGCATAAATGCGATTTCGCAAACTCAAGACGACACTGCCGATTAATTTGTGTAATAAAAGATTTTTTTTCGTGAAAACATATATTTTTTTTTTAAATTTATTCCGCACAATTTGGGAATGAATTGTGAAGAGACATTTAAATTTTACCCAAAGAGAAGGATTCCAGAAATTTTTGAAGCACTTGCACTCGGATTTTCGGTAATTTCTCTTGTTGGCTATTAATGGTATTCAGTATCCTTAGCCGTCGAGTGCGAACAAGAACGTATCTTTGAACAAATAGATTTTGATGTCTTAAATCCTCCTTCTACTTTTGGTTGCTATAAAAACAAAAGTAAAACGTTTTGTAATTAAAAGTAATAAAAAAATAATTACGTATGGGAAAACGTAAAATGCGTTTTCAAAAATGTGCTTCAAAAAATAAAAATATTAAATGCGTGATAACTTTCATTTCTTGAACCAAATAAACAAAAGTTAACGAGCTTAAGGTAACTTTTTTTGGACAGCTAAATTCTTAATAAAATCAACCATTTCTTCTATAAATCTTCGCAATTATTTTTTCTATTATAAATTATAAGGAAATAAACGTTTATTATAGTTATAAGTTATTGCTTATAGAATTTTTTTTTAAATACTCCTCCCAAGAACAATTTTTTTCAAAAAAATTAAGGTGATGTACAGAGAATTTTTTAGTTAGTGTATAGAAACAATTGTTAAGGGATTATAAAAAATATTTTCAAAACCGAAAATTGTACAAAACGAAAAACAATTCCTTAATCTTAATTTATTATATTTTCGTAAAAAGCTTTTATATACTATACATTTGAAATCAGATCTCCTAAAATAATAAGATCAACTGTTTTTAATGTATATTTCCGAGTTGTTTTCATATAACCTTCCTTTTTCTTTAGCATGAGAGTAGATATCTTGGGTATCGCCTTGTCGGGTTATTTCTTTTTGAACTGTGGTTCTGAGATGTGCTGAATGATGACTGAATTGGCTAAATATCAACAAGTTTTTTTTTTGTTATTTCAGAGACCCTAGGCTTCATGTGTGCAATCTTCCAACTATATCCTAACAATTATTTGGTGTCTCTTTTTGAATTTTTGCTCTTATATATCCTTTTATATATATATATATATATATATATATATATATATATATATATATATATATATATATATATATATATATATATATATATATATATATATATATATATATATATATATATATCCTTTTAATACTACTTTGTGTTATTATTATTGTTTATATACATAATAATATGATGATAGCTGTCAGTCAATCATCAGTTGATAAAAACACATAACTATCTTTAATTGCTGCCTTGAACTCATTTGGCAGCATTAATTTTAAGAACGAGAATGTTCAGATTATAGTAGACGAAACAAATAAAAATGGGGAAATGATGCAAAGATGAATTAAGCCAGAACAGAGGAAATGTGTAACAAAAAAGTAGAACATAATGGACGGAAGCGCAGTGGGATTGCGGTAACAGGTGACGCCGGAGGGGACAATCTGCTTCAGAATTCCCAGACTCGCAATACACCACGGCCGGATGGATAACTCTCTCTTATTGTTAAAAGGTTCACGAGGCGCTGTTCCCTTCTGGATTTTTGTAAACAGATACTGCTTTATTTTCAAAATCCTTAATCCATGGTTCATACTTATATCGAAGCAACAATGTTTAACACGTGTAAAGAAGAGAGAGTAAAACAACTATGTAAAACTTCTGCCCTGGGGAAAAATTAGTAGAGCGGGTAATTTAAACGGTTGTACAACGCGAAATACAAGCCCTGAATCCAGCAAATATAACTGCAGACACCGATATTGCATTGTATTTGTAATCAATGCTTGTGGTGGAACTGAGACGTAGATGGGATGATGGTGTTAAGTAGGATCTTGTGGTTGGATTCGGGTTGCGATGATTACTGTTGTGAATAACCAACGCTTATTACTGGTATCAGCATCCACCTACTTAGGAGTTTAAAAAGTTATAAAATGTAATATAACGTTTTCAGAACAAATAATAAAAAGATATATTTTTTAAGTTTTCGAATAAAGTGCTAACGTTATATCTTATAAAACAAAAACTGTTACATTAAAGTTTAAATTTTCCTGTTCTCAATTATAATTCAAAGTATTTTTATTTTATTTTTTCATTACTTTTTTGAATCCAGTTACATGCTGTAGGTTTATAATGTTAGGAAGCGACAAAATTTAATCACATTCCAAGAAATAGCCGTTTGAGATGATTGTCATGAGATATATTCCCATCTCGTTTATTTTTAACATATCCTTTCTGTTTTTATTCGTATTTTTCCCGAAAATAGTTGACTTTCCCCCGCTGCATTTAGGTACGTTCAAAGGCTACGGTCCTTTGGATCGAGTGAGCTGAAATTCTAGGCAAAACAATACTATTAAAGAGGGGATAAATTTCAGTCAATATTTCGGCCACAATTACGAAATTAACCAGTTTTAAAAGTTTTGCGCACCTCAACAGCATATCTTAATTGAATTAAGATTGAGAGTTGAAACTTTGTATGCAAATTGATTTGGTATTAGAGATGTACATTTTGAGAGTATCGACTCAACATTTTTCCTCAAACCCCCTCGGTTTTGACAAACCTCAACAGCCCCACCAAATTGGGTTAGAGGGTTGAACATCTTTATGTGAACTGAGATGATTTGAGAGAAGTGCCTTTTGGGATCTCCACTTTTTCTTCCATCTCCACCATTTTGATATTTTCAATTTTGTATTTTAATGAAAATACAACCTTAGTGTAGGAGCTCGTTTACTCAAGCTTTCTTTTTTCTATATTGTACTATGTTCTAATGAGACATTCACCTCTTTTCTATAACTGTTTCCTAACTTATAACGTAGCTTTCTATTCTGAACAACCAAGGTAAGCCTTTCTTGATATCATCTAACATCAACTTCCTCTCACCTCGTTTTCTAAGCATCAATCTTTTCGGATGAAGAAGTCTTTAGAAAGGCGTACCGCTACGTATTTTTTCCTTCTCAAGTAACTTGATTCACACAGGGTTTATGGAAATTCAAGAATGGAGAGAAGAATGGAGAATTCAAGCAAATTTGAAGAAATCAGGCGAAAATCCTTCTGGAAATTCCCGAAATTAAAAACCTTCACAATACATATGTTATGACATCAGGTAGATTGATAACATTTGGTTATTGACCCTAAAATAACTTCGGGTAATAACAGGAATTGTCATATAAAATTCCTGTATATATCTTTTCTTGTTATTTTGTATACATTGTATAAATAATAGTATACATATTGTATGCATAATGTATACATATCATAAATAAACTGTACATAATCTGGGAGAGAGAGAGAGGAAAAAGACAAACAAGAACATTTTAATATCGACGACATTTGATAGTTTCTATGGTCATAAAGTCAACCTAATATTACTTAAGAATATTTAAGACAGTCGAGTAATATATTCCTAGCTTTTGCAGAAACAGACTCTATTTTCTTGTTCTCACTCCGCGGACTGGAGACTACGTGAATAAAGAGCTGTATCAATGAACTTCTTCCATCTTGTTCGATCTAGAGCGATCGGCTGCCTTTTAGAATTCGGTGACTGATTGTAACCTTTTTACTAAGATCCTTTCAACCAAGCCACAGTCGGCCTCTTAATCTTCTTTCTGGGATGTCAGCCTTATTAACAATTCTAATGATGCGTTCCTCCTTAGCCCGGACCTGGTTTCTTGCCAAACTTAGTCTACGAGCCCTGTAAACAGCTATTATCAGCTATTATCATACTGTAGAAAATGAGTGAACTTGGAAAAAATGTCAACGTTGGTGATATGGAACGATTTCGTGAATGCCTAAGATCACTTCAACACTTGGAAAGCATCACTAAAAACCATTTTAACCAACCTGTTGTTAATATAGAAAATGATGCGAGATCTCTATATAAATGTTTGGCAGGCCTTTAAGACGAGTACAATTTTTGGAAAGTCACCTACATTTTTTTAAAATAGTATGACAGATTTATTCTTTCCATCAATCCAGATATCGCAGTGATGGAATGTGTTATCAGGACCGCAGAAACATCGTTATGACCTGTTGGTCACTTAACGGAGAAGTTCAGTAATCGATCCGTAGGGGAAAAAGGTACATCGAGCGTAAGAGGGAAAGGAATTGAGAGCCAATGGACAAACATATATTTTCATTGTATTATAATTTTTATAAAAAATAAAATAAAAATAAAAAGATTTCGTAGAAAAACGCCTAATTTTAACCAGGAGGCTAATTCTAATTTTAAAATAGGACCTTCTCCCACCATTTCAATCTCCATCTGATGTTACAATAAAGATTCAATTCACTTTAAAGATATTTTGAAATCCCAGACTTAGCTATACAGTTCACAAAATTATGTCTTGACTATCAGTGAAAGAAGCGAATAGGAAGGTAATGGGGCTAATAGTAGCTGATCACAAATTTAACACGGCACTGGTGAATAGGCAAGGCCGCCACGATTAGCTTCCCTGACCTCCCCCCCTTCCCTCCCCCTCCTTCTCTGTCCACGAGCTGCAACTGAAAAAAACAGCGCTCATTCTTATTCTAGGCTAATTTCAGACAATGCTAGACAGTTTTGGCTCACTACCTACTGAAGAAATAGACCAATTTGAGTTTAAGAAACACGCCAATGTCACTAACGATTCCTATCACG
Source organism: Rhaphigaster nebulosa (assembly GCA_948150685.1). NCBI lineage: Eukaryota > Metazoa > Arthropoda > Insecta > Hemiptera > Pentatomidae > Rhaphigaster > Rhaphigaster nebulosa. Next base: position 163,286,589 of record OX411306.1, read on the forward strand.
TTTTATTTTCGTAGTTACTTCTTTAGTTATTATAGTTAAATTCCTTCGACAAACATGGTATATTATCAAATATTTCATCAACATAAACATTTCAATTTGTAATCATTAAAACGTGAATAGGATGTAATAATAACCCTCGGGTTATTCATATGAGTGAATGTAATTTATAATTTTTTTATACAAAAAATGAACGATAATCAAATAAATAAAATCTGGTGCGGTGCGTGCATCACACAACTTGCCACTCTACTTTGAGTGAAAATTAATTTTTTCTCAAGAAAGATTAGTGAAATATTAAAAGTTTCCATTTAGTTTCTATTGAATGATATAATAGTAGAAATTATTAGCTACAGCAATCATTTAGGTTTATGCCTATTTCGTGACTCTCCTTACTTTCTATGACTTTAGATGTTAGATATTATTTTTATCTTATATCATTAGCTTTCCAACGGCATATTATGCATCTATAGCACTACTCTTACCACGGGAAATTTTTTTTCAGCCAAATTAATTATAAAATTCTTTGATAGTTTTTATTTATCCATTTTTATTACTGATAACAATGAGAGACGATTAATTATTTCAAATAAACAAAATTGAAGGCACTTTAGAGGAAGCCATTTTGAAAACTCGACGCCTAAGGCTTGTCAGACTATTTCAATGAGGATAAGACCTATCTGATACTAAACACCATTTAATTGTACATTGATATACCGAGTTAGTTCAAAATTGAAAAAAAATATGTAAAATCAATGATATGAAGTGGCACTTCTGATACAAAGTTATTTCATAGGCACTGTAGCTGTAACATCATAGGCATATATTTACCATAAATAAGTAATTTCAGTTTCGTACAACTTCTTGCTTTTGAGCTAAACTTAGCGCATACGCACCCGCACCATTTTGCGAGGCCTGGTTATATGAACTCAGAGGAGATCGCAACACTTTTCCTTCATTTCACTTTCCTTCGGCAAGTGAAAGTAAAAAAAAAAAAAATAGTGAATATCAAACTTATCGATCTAACAAAATCAATGTTATCGACTTTAAAAAAAATGTGCCAGAGGAATTGTGTTTATAGTCTCCATTTTTGTTAAAAATTCCATCATAACCTTTATAGTCATCATAATCCTCTGGCCTTATCAATGTTTAGTTTCAATTATCTATACAATTCTCTTCGAAGATTAAAACTTCAAGAGCCCTTGGACTTAACGTAAAATATGACTTCAGGAGTTATCGTAAGGACCAGATTTTCCATTTGTGACCTGAGCGTCTGCGACTTATTGCCGTAACTCAGCCTCCATTTGCTTTTGATAACAGTGAAGCGGATGGGGTAAGGTGCTGGTATCTCTCGAATTCTGCGTTGCCCACCACACATGCAAGATGGCTTGGCTTGGAGATCTCTTTATTGATTGTGAATATTACACAAACATATTGTTATGTGATCAAGAGTTCGAATGTATACAAGTTAGCACTATTATTAATCTTGCTAATTAAACCATTCAGTCATGCTATGAGCTGTTTTTTAAATTTAAAAAAAATTAAATAAAAGTAATTTTAAATAAAAGTTTTTTTTTTTTAAATTTTACTATTAATAGACACCATTTTAAAACTGTTATTTTCCTAACTTTTATTTTCAAACACTATTAATAACAGTTTTTATAAACCATTTACTTGAATAGGTTTTAATGTTGCATACGCTTTTACGTTTTTTATTAACAGCAGAGTTATAATCAATATATGTACATAGTACATACATGCTGTAGAAAACTGCATAATTTTTCAATGCACTTAATATAACAAATATTTCAAAATAGATTAAAAATTTATAATTCAATAAACAAATAATTTATAACATCACATTTAAGTATTTACTATTATTGGGCCAATATAACAATTCTGGTAAACAAATAAATCTTTGCATTATACTCTACAATGCTCTCTATGATAATTTTCAAATATTTTGCAGTATCACCGGAATTCATTATTTTTCTACTCTGAGTGCTAAGCAGTATAATAATTTTGATCTTCCGTTATAATTTATAATTGTTTTAACTTTATAACTTTTATTTTAGACGGAATAAGTAAAAGTTTAACAAATACTATTTTATGATATTCATATATATATATATTAGCAATTAAAAAAGTAAAACTTCATTAAGTTTTACAACTTTTATTTAACAGTTTTCAAAAACTTTTTCTATATATTGATAAAAGTTTATTTTTAAATCGTTAAAGTTGAACTCATTTGCAAAGAAAAATAACTGTTTCGACGCCTGAAAAACATTTTTACAGGGTCAAAATATATTTTATTTCTTTATTCCTATTTTTTTTGGTCTACTTTACAATGTAATGTTAAATGGTTTGAATGTAATGTAATGTTTATCTGTTTGAAAGGTGAACCGAACAATTTCTCTAGGCATTATCAGTTTACTTTATATGTTTTTTTTTCTTTTTAATTGGGTTAGATTTAATAGATTAAATATCTCAAAAAAGAGACAAAATTGAGATTAACATATTTTCGGAAGATACCAAACAAAGCTTTAAGTCTTTCAAATTGCAGTAAATAACTAACCACTCAAAGTTTTACCAGCTCGTTATTCGGTCCATCATTAGGACTGAAAAACATAAGTTCGCATAAATGCGAATAAGTTTGAAAGAATGTTTTAACATATCATTTAGATAAAAAATATTAACCAAATAGAGATAGTATATAATTCAATGACAATTACACATATTTGTAATTATTTGTATGCTTATAGATATCTACTGCTACCAAAGAGACTGTTTTGTTAAATCCTTCAATAATATTCTAACTGCATTTATAAGTTTAAATTTTGCAATACATTTTTAATTTTTTTATAAAAACAAATGCATGCTACGATTTCACTATTTTCATTTATTTAGATGCAAATAAAAAATTAAAAAATATTTACTGCTTTCTCCTTACATCAACAAGCATATTTAAATCTTTTCGTAAAAACCTCAGAAAAAAACTTACATAGGAATTAATAATCGTTAATACTGGCGACATACTTTATAAATCAATATAAAGTTATCGATACTTTATATATAACGATAGTAAAATGGCCACCTTGTAAAAGTTCAGGAGGAAGTACAGTGAATGGTGCATTGAACCAATGGGAAGAGAGAGATAAGAGGCAACCATCAAAGGTCGTTAGCTCCGTGTTTTGACCCCAAACGATTCCAAAGATAATTCAAAAGAAGTCATTTCTGAGCCATTACCGGAGGAAAAAATACTCCTACATCTGGAGCAGTGATGGATTGTTTGCTACAGATGAAGTTGTACCATTGTCGCAAGTCTTTGACTCCTTCAATCCATTATCATCCGCTTCGATAAATTAGACAGTTCTGAAACGTAATAACTGAGGATTTCAATAATAATCGCAAGCATATTGAATTTTGGCTGATTGTGGTCTGAGAAAGTAGGTAAATTTCTAATAGTATTAAAAATTTACAATAGATAAATACTGTCTAGTTTTCATTATACAATAGAGATATTTAGGGTAATTAATTTTTTAGGGTAATTAATTTTTTAATTTAGGGTAAGTAATTTTTATAATTTTTTAGAGAATCAAACCCTCAACGTGTTTATATATATATATATATATATATATATATATATATATATATATATATATATATATATATATATATTTCCTGACTATAACGTTTCGGGACTGAATGTTCCTCATAATTGGGCTCATACTTATTTTGGCATCATTAGGACTGAAAACCTAAAAATGATACAATGCTAATCAGAGATATCATCTCTCACGTCAACAGCCTAAAATTAGAAGAAATAGTACTTTAAATTAAACATATATAATTCATAATAATAATTTGATATTCGTTAAGAACCACTGTCAATTTTTGACGCGAATTTCGTATAATTTACACATTAAGGGCCGTTCAAATATCATTCTGTCGTTTTCAGCCTTTACTTTTTCGAGAAGTATTTCGTGGTAAAGAGTTTTCAAAAAACCTCTGGTAGTAAGGCCGAAAGTTGGCGAAAAAATTGACCTTTTGGGGACATTTTTTTGACCTTAATTCAATCAATATAAATTTTTTTTGAAAAACGACTGAAAAACTGCCTAAAACTACGCTTTTCGTATTTTAAGTTTACCCACTGAGGAATGTGAAGGAAAACAATGCGTCGTATAAGTACACATGAACCATTAATATATATGAAAAGGTTTTAGAAAAAGAAAAAAAAAAAGGTCAAAACTGTACACAGGGACCACTAAAGATATAGAAATAATTTTTCTGACAAAAGTGAAGTATTAAGTAACATTAGTCACTATTCTAAATCAGCCTGAACAGTACAATAAGCTAATACTTTTTTATGATAATACGTTGATATTTTTTAAAAAAATATTTCGTAATGTTTTAAGTATTCTTCTTCTCTTTTTTGTTGATGTTTGTTTGTTGATTTTTGTTGTTGATTCATCACAAGTAAATATAATCCAAAAAATCATACTTACGGTCCTGGATGGTAGTATAAGCAATTGCTTTTACAACCTATAATTCATTAACATTCTTTTATCGAGTGGCATTTTAAAATTCGAAATAAAAAATTAAAGCTTGAATATTAGAATCTCTCCACGAAGTAATTTACTGGCTATTTAAAGATTCATATAACCGCAAGAGAAGAGCCTCATTAAGTATGCAGTAGTGCTGCATTGTATTGGTTCTCTATATTTAGGTTTCACTCCAATGTTCTGTGATTATACTAGTAATGTTTATTAGATTCCAAATTTATTTTCATTACTATTTGTTTTTTTGTTAAAGAAATATAAAAAGAATAGATCAAAAGAAGGTAATGTGATGGTTCAATGGCGATTCACTATGATGTATTATCAAATTCCCTAAATCATTTATTTCATTCAGTAATATGATCATGCGAATAAAAACACCGCTTCGTGTCATGTGGAAGCAATCATGATTCATTATAATATGATTTTCTTTTCAAACTGTTATATAGTGAAGCAATTGAATTTAAATTTTTAAAGTATTTCTGACTGACATGGAACCCACATACCAGGCTTAAAAGACAAGATCTCGAGCCAGTTATATAGACTATTCAACAGAACATCACATCTTTCAATAGACAACAAACTATTAATCTACAAGACCATACTAAAACCCATTTGGACCAACGGACTTGAACTGTGGGGGACAGCAAAATCTTCTAACATCAAACGTATCCAATCCTTCCAGTCCAAAATCCTTCGAACAATAGTCAACGCTCCTTATTATGTTTCAAACAAGACCTTACATCATGACCTAAACATTCCATTTGTACTTCACCTTATTCCATCCAAATTTTCAAACTTTCACCAGAACCTTAGCTGAGATCCTTATCCCTTAGCACAATCCCTATCCAGCTCAAGCCATCCCTATAATCCTCCTCGTAGATTGAAGCGGCAGTGGCCACGAGACCTGTAAATATGCTATTGGAGTTCTGGCAATGGCCAGATCCTCCACTCAAGTACTGAGCGACTGTGGCCTCACGAGTGCTCTCACTCAGTCTCCACTGGCTTCAATCCAGTGATGCGGTTCAGAGAGAAGTGCTGGGACCTCTTTGAGTCTTGCCTTGTCATCTACAAGTGGAGAGCAGGGCATGGATGGGAGTTCCCCGGGCAGAATGCAAATATGTATATATGTATGAATTTAATCCAGAATAGTTATTTATTTTATTTTATTTATTTATTTTATTCTATTTTCTTTATTTTATTCTATTAAAAAAATAAAATAAATAAAAAAAAGTATTTCTGGCAAAAAAATAAAATCCTTTAGGTTTTTTTTTTAACAGAACTCAAAAATTATTGAAAAATATGTTTTCAGTATTTTTTATATAATTATCATAGGCATGAATGATAATGCATTATTTATTTTGTTTATTATAATTTGCCGAAGAGTCAACCAAAACCTATAAAAACACAAGTTATCTAGATACACCTATTGTCATTAGAATATTAAATCCTATAGGTACACTTTTACTAGCGATGTCTGTTTACAAAACGAATCTCGTACTTCCGAGATCCTTAAACTTTTATATATTAATATTGATTTTCGGGCCTCATAAATCATTTACTGTTACCCTTTAGCCCGGGAAAAATCTCGTTTGGTAAAAATAAACCAAGCAGACCGGTACCAAAATAACGTGCATAAAAAAGAATGAAACGCGTGTTAAGAAACTGAACTAAGTAAGCGTGGTAACTGACACCGTAAATTTTCAACAGACACACATAGAATTTAAAATAATGTTTACGCTCCGACTAATTTAAGCGTAATTAGCGAAATACCGAATCCTCAATAAGACATATTTCTATAAATTACTGCAGTTATTTATTTCAGTCGTCTCATTCACAGATTTTTTTTTAATAAACTATTATTTTTTAATAGTAACTTTTTACTAACATTTTATTTTCTTCAATTACGAATTGAGTAGTTTGTTCAACCTGCCAACAGCAGGGCCAGAACCAGGAGCTTAGCCAGAGATGATGGTAAACTTAATTTTTCGCTTCTTCTTTCACCCCATCCCAATAAAAATCAATTGTTTAATAACTGTATTTTATGTATCGAAATAAATATCATAATTTCATTTTATGAACTTAACTAATGTCAAAACAGACAAAATCATAAACGACTATTTTTTACTTAACCTACAAATAAAATTTGCCATCCCCCTTAATTCAGCCTCTCAGGGCTTGTCTCCAATGCCTCCCTTCTCCCTAGTTTCGGCTCTAGTCATCACTTTGTTGACAATCAGAAAATGGTCTGACAATTAAGAAAGTTAATGGAAACAATCACACTAAAATATAAATTTAATTATTTTGTGTGCTGATGGTTGACCATATGGTAAATCAAGAAGTTTAACAGCAATTTATTAAACAATAAAAACATTTTCATTTCTATTTAATTTATTATTTAAAGTAAATTGAGCACGAGTTGTGTGGCAGTGGAACGTCCGTAATAAGATGATATCTATTCCATGTAATAATGATGTGGCATTGCGAAACCGAAACTGGGTTAGCCCGATCATCGACGAGGCAGTTGAATAAATGAAATTTATGATAGCGGAGCTGGGCGGGGAATACTTGGCACGGAATGGATGAAGGAAAGTCTTTCTAGCAAAACTGTTTAGAAATACACGAGAAAGTTATCGTCTTTGAAGCAACCGATCCAATCTTTTTATTTCTTCCGGCGCAAAGGTTTTTACTCAAGCTTTCGATTTGAACTCCACTTATAAATATTTTTATAAAAAGGCGTAGAAAAAATCAATTGAGACTTTACGACAGCTCTATAGCATTAAATAACTTTTAACATTAACATAAAATATGCCATTCATCTGAAATGAATATGCCCTTTTGAGATTTTAACATTGCCTCATTTGTTTGCAACAAATCATCATATGTATCTCGGTCATTATTATTACTTATTCTTTATCACCCAAGTTCTGCAAACAAACCATGAATGTCCTAAGTTGGCAATTACTAGTAAATATCCTTCATTCTGAACTTGATATTTTTAGTGAGACAGTATTAACTCCTATAATCTCCAAACATCTTTCTTATCCTAGGGATAGATGTACCTATTATATATTATAATATTATTCAAGACCCATCAAAGCTTAATGACCATAAAAATGGATCTTAGTCGATTCAATAAAGTTGAGTTTGTAGGTACACAGGTAGGAAGGGCGATGTTTTAATGACTATGAACTGATTTGTTATCGAGAAATGGTAATCATGAGAAGCCATGGCTCGCAGCAATGTTTATTTGTTGTAAAGTACCCTTTATTTGATATCTGTGCTCCCAAAAGTTATAAACGTATAAAAGTATACCGAATATTGCTGCTACATATCTTCATGGTCTGGAGCAGGGAGCAGGGAAAAAGACCGGTTATCGGTTATTCCGGTTAATTTACCTTCAATTATAACCGATCGGTTATAACCAAAAACTGATTATTTCAAATGAGATAACTTCGCATCAAAATAATTTATGATGACGACACAAATAACAGCTCCTGGAATTTTTACAAATAACTAGCCATTCGAGCAAGACTTTAACTCAAGAAAATTACAAATTGATCTACGAGGAATAACCTAAAAATCATTAACGCCAGTAAACAAAAAGCTTACACCAAGAAAACAACTGATTATGGTACAGTGTTATAATGCAGCCGCCTTATCTCTAGCTGTCGCTGCACTAGCGCCATTTGTGCTAACTAATTGCTGTGTTGAATTGTTAAATTCTTGTTTATTGGAATTATTACTGCTTTAATCAGATAATATTTAAAATTATGAGAGCTGTCGACTTCCGATGGTTTGGAGAAGGAGGTCGACAACACAGTAATAAGTAATAATTTTAATAATTCCAATGAACACGAAGTAATTACCTACCACAAATGACGTTAGAAAGCGCTAGTGCAGGGGCCACGTCTGATAGGGCGATTGCATTGTAAAGTACCATTGTTTTTTTTCTGGCTGTAGAGCTATAATTCAATTTTCAGCAGTTTTGTTTATATTTCAAAGTAGAAGTTTAAGTTTTTTTAAGAAATTTATTTTCTATCGGTTTTCCTTTCTTTGTTTTTTTCCCAGTTTTTAGACTAAAAAAAAAACTATTCTAAACGATAGTGTAAAAAAAACCCTGATAAAAACCGGTTATTCGATGCAAAAAAAAAGACGATTATCGGTTATAAACGACCGGTTTTTTGCATCCTTAGTCTGGAGTACCAATCAGGGCAGGGGATAATAAAAAATACACATGTGTGTGTGATTTTACGCATGGCCATAATTACGAATAGAAATCACTGGAAGATATTGAAAATGAGTAATTATAAACCACATAATTTGATAAAATTCAAAGAAAAATATACCTTTCGTCGCGGGCAGCGGAGCACTGCATTCCCATGAATGCCGCCCAGTCTGCAACAACAGACCTGACCTACATTTCATTTTTTTCTTGGCAGAACATCTTTCACTGGCACCATTCCCGCTGGCAAACTGTATACATGAAATCTAATATCAGGGCAAATATATGACCTTAAATCATTATACGTAATCGTGTTACTGCTTACTTCTTAGGTGAACACTACTGTATTTTGTTCGGTGTTTTTTAAATGTAAAGGATGTTGTACATTCTTTTAAATTAGATATCTCAATCTTAAATAAACAAAAACGGATTTAGAATTTTTTTTAAAATCTAAATAATGGTGCTAATCTATAAATAAACACGCGATACTTGTTTTAAATTCCGCTGCTACAGCATTTAGATATACAGGCTTTACTTTTCTAGAATGTCTTTCAGGTTTTTGATAGGGTGTGGCACAAGCTAAATTGAAACCGAATTCAATAAGGAAACTGGATAAGTATAAATCTTCTATGCTCTGTAATTAGCCAGATAATTGGATGATTATAAAGAAAGTTTGATGGAATACAGAGATGTTGGCCCGCTTGGAATTAGTGGTGAAAGCAAAGTCGTGCTGGCTATGAAGAAAACGTACTCAGACAGAGCTGGGTCGAGGGGATCATGATCTGAGTCACGTTGTCTGGCCTTCAAGATGGTCAAGCTGACAAGTTCAAGCCACCTTCAGGCAATTGCAAGATGGTCCTGAGCTGAACTTATACCGTTTTATCAACAAGTCATCGACCATCGACTTCTTTGTGGTACAATGATGGCCGCATGCATGTAAAGCAATTATGAGAGAGAAAGACAATTTGGGTTATGGCAGAAAGCAAATCTAATTTCATTTTAATCACACCATATTTACTCTTATTGAATATTTGTTAAAGAAGAATTTGTTAAATCTCTATAGATAAATATTGTAAAAACAAAACTTGAAATTTCTAATTTTATAACATTAAATTAACATTTAATAATAATTAAAAAATAACAATAGCATGTACTTGCACATAGGAAAAGTTCTTTTTTCATACAGTAAATACGAAACACCGCTTACCTGCAACAACAAAAAAAATAAGGTCAGTATGTCAGACATAGAAGATTTTCAAATAGCTGAATTTTCTCATCAGAGGCACCAAAAATCAATATAATTATTTACTTTAATCTTTAAATAAATTATATTCAATACATTTAGAATTTCTCCTAATAGTAATTTTATGTCCTTGATTAGTCAGGTTTTACAATCAAAGAAAAATGACAAAATAAGGAAGTTATTCTTTTGTTTATTGTTTTATTACAGACATATAATACTATGGTAGAAATAATAAAATTAAAAGTAATAAAAACGTAATAATAATTATGAGATGAAAATAGATAATGATAACTACGGTATTAATTTTCTTCTACTTAATTTTAAGTTTCTATTAACCTATTAATAATTCATATAAAATAATACCATTATGTTATTATTGCCATCAATTTAATTGTTATTATTTCATTATAATTTTTGCCAAATTTGTCTCGTGTCTATGATCTAGACATTGACATTGAGCATGGCCAAATCGTAGCTTAGTCGAAATGTTAGCTGTAATAATAAATAAAACCCAAAAATTTGGAAAATTTCAGATTTTAGGAACTGCGGTAATTGTGGTTAAATATTTTACTCAAAGAAGTACTAACATTTAAAACAAATACCAATACATTTTGAGCTAAAAAATTGAGATTTGATAGATATCAATGTGGTGTTCGAATAATAAAAAAAATTTGTTGTCTAGTGACAAGATTCGCAATAGGCAAGTGAAAATTTCAAATCCAAAAGATTTGGCGAAAATAACAATATTTCATAACATAGTTGCAAAAATCCATATAATATAGTTTCTAAATCCGCTAAAAATTGTTGGGAAATTTTAGATTTTGCCCATCCAATAAATTGTTGTAGAAACGCCCTTGATACTGCAGATTTAAAAATGAAAGATGCTGTCTAAATACCTGTAATTGTTTACGATGTTATTAATACAAGAATACTAATATTCTACAAGCAGAAATGGAGTAGGCTAGTTATGCCAACCGAAGAGTTAAAACAGAAAAAAATATCAAAAGAAATAAATAACTTCTTTAAAATAATATATTGTGAGACGATTCAACATGATACAAGTCTTATCTCTTACACAATAAATTGTTACACAACTTCAATTTCGAAAACTGTAATGAGATCATCTTATTCTGCGATGCTACTCCGAACAAGGAAACAACCACAACATTTACATTTTCCCAAGCTAATAGTTTCAGGTATTGCATCATACTTGCACAATCAGTCGAGTAACTGACAGTGCAAAACTTTTACTAAATAATTCTATCATAAATATTTATTATTTAAAGTTACTCAAGGCAGCCATTTACTATTCCTTAAGAAGGATGAACTGACTTGAGAACTTGAGGGCTTGAGTGAGACGACACAGATGAGTCAAAGCTTAGATCAACGAAAGAACTAAATCCAAGTACCAATTCACAATCTACAGAGAACCTGAAAAGGGAATCTTCTAGATTAGTTCAATTTAATATATAAAAGTCGGTAGGATATACTATTTATAAGTTCAACCCATTTACACTAAATAATAGGAGCAAATGGAGGAAAAACCTCTTCGAGAAAACCTTGGAAGGCAGAAATCTTTCACCTATGGTCTGGTACGACAAAACAAATAAATAATTTTTTAAACGAAATCCAACCTTCGATTAAATTCACAGTAGACTTGGAAACAACAAAACCATAAACTTTTTAGATTTAGAAAACTCAGTAAAAAACAAATATCATGAATTTGGAATTTACTGATAGACCACACGGATGTCGTTATAAACAATGAAACTAGGAGACCGATAGCACATAAACTCGCAGCCTTTTATAGCATGATTTACCGTCTCTTGAACGTATCATTAAATAAAAAAGAACTATAATAAAGAAATTGAAATAATATATTCCATAGCAAAAAATAACGGTTACAATAAAATCACTATCAATCAAATTTAAAAAAAAAAACAAATACAAAAAAAGACAATTAATGATACCTATTCAACAACCCCCGAAGATAGGCCCATCCCGAAACATTACGTTTTGATCTATATTACGGTATATCCACCAAAGTCGGAAATGAATTGAAAAAACTAGGATTAAATCCTGCATTTAAAATAGAAAAAACCCTATTCTCATATTTTTCTTCTCCTATAGACAAAATAGACTCTTTCCAAAATAGCGGAGTGTACAAACTAAATTGTAATGATTGTGCAGCCAAATACATGGGAAAAACTAGAAGATTGCTAAATCAGAGATTAAAGGAACATATACGTGCATATAATAATAAGACAGAGAATTTTAACTTTGCAATCCATTTAAATGAAAAAAACATAGATTCATCAAAGATTCAGGAGTTAAATTAATACATCACGTTGAAAACAGCCTAAAATTAAATATATATGAAGCACTTGAAATAATGAAATCCTTCAAATCCAATTCAGATTTTTGCATGAATGACCAAATAAATATCTCCAATAATCCAATCTTTAATTGATTTCCATCTATAACAGAAAAACCAATTACTCACCGACATTACTGGAAAAACCCTGACCCTTAAACCGTTACCTATAAACATCCTACCTATCTTTCTTTCATTGTTAGTTCAACGCGAGAAGAAACCAGTACAAACTTTTCTGTTTGATATAATCCATTTAAACATTGGTGAGTACCAATATGTATTTGATTTCTTGTCTTAATCAAATTCGTAAACCATAAATGTTTTATAATACTGATTTATATTACGACTAATTTAATATGTATAAGAACACCAAAATATATTTTGAATTGCTAATTTTTGAATTATTTGTTTTGTTTTTTAGAACTGAGGATGAATGTATAACATTCGAAACTAGTTTTAAATAAAACAAATGTATAGAAGTGGCAAATAATTTATCAATCCCTAATTAGATTGATAGAAATCATTGGAAATCTTTCAAGTGAGATAGTGTCACTTAGAGTGGATCGAGGGCTTTTAAAGGTCATATTAGTTATTACTCTTATTAGGCGTTTGAGTTCCTAAACATACAGTTGTCAAGTTTGCATTGAACTACTTGGAAAATAAAATAAATTAACGTCGAAGATATTTTTCCACAACTACTATTTTGGAATTCAATTATTTAAATTATTATTATTATTAGGCCAAAAGCCCTCTTTAACTTGTCCTTTATCTTACTTCAAATCCCAACTTTCAGAGTTTTGGTATCGTGGAATACCTGATATTAAATGTAGAATTTTCTCTATTTCTTTTTAAGAATTTGTCTTCTGTCCATTATCTTCACTATTTTGTTCCTTGTACAATATAATGGTTCAAATTACCATTTTTCAGTTATTTGAATAATGTTCTAGGTTTTCAATTGTCTAAAACAGTGTTTCTCAAAGTGTCGTACGCGTACCATAAGGTTACAGGAGGAACCACAGTCGTGGTGAGAACACTCGCGGTTAAAAAGAAAAAGATGGGCATATTCTATGGTTTTATCATAAAAATTTAAAGAAACGAAAAGTTTGGTTTATTATTTTCAATAATGAATCTTCGTTATCGACCAAGAAACATTTTTTTTTAATACTCTAACATAACACCTCAAATAAAAATTAGTTACGCGCTGTATCGGTCTTGAACATGGAAAACTAATTTAAAAACTTCATTTACTTGTTAGTATTGTGTATATGTGGTTTTCATATCTATACGAAGTAGCTTTTTAAGCATTTGTTGAGATGAAGTCGAAAAAAAAGAACAGGTTTCTGGACGTGGAAACGCATCTCATATTAAAACTAACAACTAGTGCACCAAATTATGATGATCTGATCTCAACATTAACAACTTTATACTTATCATTGATCCGAATAAATGAAGAGTCCACGGAATAAAGGGAGAGAGCCACATTTTTTTCGAAATGGAGCCATACATATCCATACACAACTCTTATTTATATTTTATTACGAATGAATTTTATTTTACGTTTATCACTACTTTATATTATTGTTTTATATCTAAGTACTTGCAATTTAATTTTGACGAGGGGTACGCAGAGTTATGAAAATTGTAGAAGAGGTGCGCAGATGTCAAAAGTTTGGAAAACACTACATCAAGTCGTCAAAAACAATGTAAAGTAAAGAGGATCGGCAATTAATTGCTAAATCTTGTTTTTGAAAGGAAGTAAGTAACTAATTAGAAGCTTAGCAAGAGTTGATGAAGGCTCACTTATGCACAGTTAAAATCCCTCTTATATTTTCCATCTCTCAAAAATAATTAAGAAATTTACAATAAACATACATTTTTACATAAAAGCTTATCATTTACACGGATAATGTCTGATTCCTGGCGAGAATAGCATAACCTTAAAAAGGTAATTGAATAAACAATTCTAAAAATAGATTTTTTTTTGTTTTCATAAAACTAAATAATTTATTCTAAATTATAACATTTTCAATTTTCACAATCTTATTAGTTTTATCCTTAAACCGTTAGGTGTGGTAATAAAACAATGAATAGGTACATAAAACCATATTGAACTAGATTTTACTTAAAAAATATCGTTTTTACTTGAGTGGAATAACTTACTTTTAGTTCCGGTTTATGCACCAATAAAACTTATAGACATTTTCTAAGCTTCCTAAAAAACATACTTGAAATTTTACACATTTAACAAACAATATAAAAGTAATTTAATAAAGATTATAGTTATAAAAATAGTGTCAGCTTATACCAATACACGTTTTAATTTAGGATTTCATTAAAAATGTATATCTTTTTATGCCAATGGCGTCATCTTAATATAAAAACATTTTCTATAGAAGCATGATTCCCACCCTACGAAAAATGTATAAAAACTGCACTTTATTTTTCTGAAATAGGTTTATAGATTTAAAACTTTAAACCAAAGTCATGCTTTACGACCTGGTCCTTCTAAAAGTGGGAGTATAATAATCGTTTTTTTTATACCGACAATGAGATTTCAATCAGCTAACACATTTTTAGATTCCTTAAGATTATAAAAGTTTTTTGAAAAATATATTTTGTTCTGTCGTTGTCGTCATCTCCTAATCTAATTTTATTTGACCCATTTTTCAATTTTCCCTCCTAAAAATCGTCATTTCAAAGAAAATCAGGATACCAGCCTAATTCGTAGAAATAAATTTACGATTAAGATTATAAATTTTAAAACGTGTAAGAACTTCACTTCGAAAATCTAAAAAAAAAATTTCGGATGGGGGATATATCTCTTCGATCCCTTCCTCCTGCGTTCGCCACCGGGAGAATTAGTATTTGTTCTCGGAAGAATCCATTAGTATTTGTAAAAATTTAAATACTTTAAATAGGTAATAGGAAAAAAAGAAAAGATTGAACAGATTAAAGATGGGAAGGTATCACTGATAACAATAAATAGCAGGTACACTAAAATGTAATGAGCATAACATAATAAGATGCTTTCAGTCACATCACCTTAGTTCTATTCATATCACTTTATCCCTCTTTGTTATTATTAATTATTCAACAATTTAACAATTATTATTAATTGTTCAACATAAGTTTATCCTAGATATTAGTTTTTAATAATTAAAACATATCGTTTAACAATAATCTTATATTATATTTTTTAAATATTAATTTTAATGCTTTATAAGTAGAGAGCCTTGGTTGACCATATTACTAAATATCACATGATAACTTTTTTAATAAGGTATAAAACTAATCTTTAATTACTATAATTAACATAATTTTATCGTTTATACAAGTAAGTTCTTATGTGATTATAAACCGCCTATAGTTGGAATATATGGACTCTAATAGGTACTGGTAAAGAATGGAAAATAGACGCGGTTCTTATAAAATATAGAATAAAAGAATAAGAATAAGAGAATAAAATTAAGAATTGCTTACCAAAATCATGTTATTAGAAATTGTTATAAACCTGAGAGATGAAGAGGAATCTTCTGTCCCACTCTTGTAGAGAATATTACAGTAGCTACTGAAGCAAAAGAGTGAGGGAGGCCACTCAGATGCTCAAACCCTCAAAAAACTACATAGGCTTTTAGAAGAGAATGGAGGATTGCTCGGATTTACCAGGCCAGCAGCTAAATCGAATACATTCCAACCGAATGCTCATCCCGTATATACAATCCCACGAATATAAACGGAACATCCAGGTTATTCTTACTAATTGTTTATGGTATGTATTCCCAATAGTCCTACAGCGAGGCATACATTATTTGAGAAATGTACTAATATATATATCTGAGTGGCCTGACTGATATTAAAAGATATCTCATTATAATTATTAATGTTTCCAGTACATCAAATGTATCCGATCATTAACAGAAATTTAGGGCGCAGGAAAGATTATTTGATAGCTCCAAATCCAAAACATTACTCTCCAGAGAGAGGGAGAGAGAGACAGAGACAGAGACAGAGACAGAGGAGAGATGAGAGGGGGATTCCCAACAATTTTAATTACCAAGATACGTTAATTCAATTATATTTACTGGACGCATAACGAACAATTCCATGCTGTGTCACTTTCTGTATTCCTCTCTGGGGAAGTACGATAAGCCCATAAACTTACCAAAGAACTCATTTTACAAAATGATCGATGATATAAGAAGAGTGGTAGCTCAGTAAACTCAATAACTGGCTGATCACTTGAAAATGAATCGTTTTCGCTTTCCTTTGCCCCTGAGGTTCAATGCCGAAATTAAGAATTATGTGAGGGTAGCCAGTTCTTGTAGCGACATTTTTCGAAGAAACCCTGCAGAGTGGGCTGATACGTCTGTATATTTTAAATAGAGTATTTCTGCTGATTACTTTGTTGTGACATCACCCCTCCTCCGAAACCCCGTGTAATTATCTCCTAAAAAATAAGTTTAAATTTAAAAAAAGGGAGAATTCCATAAAAAATATGCAGATTTCCCACTCTACCAAAGAAGATTAGTCATTTGGACTGATAGCTTCGCCTATTTATTATTGGTGTGGTTTTCCTGAATTATAATATTTAATGCATAATATTATAGGATCTTAAGAGTATTTTTATAAAATAAATAATTACATTCTTTTATATTATAAAATATATAGGATGCTTTAGTCAGTAATTGAAAATCAATACTCATAAAATATTCATTGGCTACTTACCCCAACTTGCTTGAATAAAGTTCCGCTAATAATATTCGTTATATATTTCCATAAAATTATTTAATCTAGTGAATTTAATTTAAAATATAAGAACTTAAAGGTCTTAAGCACATTTAACAAACGAACAACATAAGAATATGCTTACAACTATACCATAAATATGGTATAATTCCATTATCTACAATGTAAGAACAAAGAAAAATATGAATAAATTGTTAAATATCTAGCTCATATATTTAATTTAGTCAAATAAATATATCATATATTTATTTTTAACATTACATTTTGGGTATTATTATAATCATGTTATAAATTTATTTTATTATACATGCATTGTTCTTGTATGTGAATCAAGCAGTGGTATTTTTTTTTTCTATTTCTGAAAGCACATACATTTAAATTATGATTATTACTTACGGTTTTTAAAATCATAGAGAAGAGAAATATAGTAGAAAAAAAATAAAAACATTTAAATTGCATACCTTAATATTTTCAAAATTTTAGAAACCATATTGTGTTATAGAACTTTTGGAAAAAAAAAATTATTTGTGTTTATGAAAATTTAAATAAATAAGATCGAATTAGAATGAATCATCAATGGCGTTAATAAATAGTTGAATGAGCAGGTATGTGATACGGACCAAAGTTCTTATTAATTTTTTTTTCATTCAAAAAATTTTTTTATTCATAAATTCCTTAGCTCCATCCAGATTAAAAAAATAAATGAATAAAAATATATCAATTTATATAATTGTTAACAAAGTAATTCAAAGTGAATTTGAATATGCCGGATAGGTGGGACAAACAATAAATAAAACAACATGGTGAGAAAATATTTAGTTGGAAATAGCACCTGTGTTTATTGTTTCACAGGGGCTGTTAAATTGAAGCACACAAAGTAGAATATTTACTTAGACACCTAAAACTAAAGCTTAACATTCTTAATGATAGGCTAAATTTTCGGTATTTATTATTGAGTTTGTTTTGAGAGTTCCATGAAAGTCTTTTGTTCTAAACGTCTATAACTCGTAGTCTTTATCAGAAGGTGATTTTTTTAACGCGATCTAAACTGAGGTTTAAATCAGAAGCATTTTTTTCCACCATCATCGAAAGAGTCAAGAAAATATAATGAAAATATGATGCAGTACATATTATTTAAAGGTTTAACTGGTTTTGGAAAAATAATACTTTCAAAACAGAGAAACGTGGTTGTAGAAGGACAGAATTAATTAAGGTGAGTAAGGAAAAAAAATAAATTTTAACGAATTATTTCTGTATTTTAAATGCATTTAAAAAGAATATACCTCAGAGACCTTAAGGTGTAAGAGAGAGGAAGAGATAAAATTTGAAGTTCTTGAATTATACTGTGTTGTAAAGGGGTAGACAATTGTTTTCGTAAAAAAAAAAAAAATGTTTAAAATCTCTCTATATTCCACAAAAAAAATCTTACTGGGATTTGAGTTGTTTTTTTTTTAGCAGGAAAATACATAATTCTTCAAAATCAATCAAGAAAAGAATAATTAAAATCAAATTGAACTTTTCAATTTCGAAGTCATTCCTTCCAATGACTGTACTATTTTCAACATTTTAATTTACAATGGGAATTGCAATTTGCAACCATCAATCACTTCAGTACTCTCGACTAATTAAAATTGTTTTTAAAAAAATACAGCTTTCTATTTTTGTTATTGGCACCGACCGATAGATGTTACCATCTGGTTGGACATAATTGTTATTCTTTGTAAAATGAACTATATTCTATTCTATTCTAGCTGTAGATATTTTAAAAACCATTCTGCAAGAACTATCTATATTTCGCATCATTTTAAAAATTCCTTCATGTTGAATCAGAACATGCGAAAAGGTCATAAAAGGTTTGATACGAATTTCTCAATAGAATATCTAGACCAGAAGTATACATTGGAAGAATGGGATGATACGGATAAAATTTCATTGTATCAAATACAATGTTTGACAGGAATTTTAAACAATATTATATACGCATTATGTATGTAAAAAAATGAACGTTTTTATCTAGTTATATTACTGAAAACGATATAGTTCAGTTTCATAATAAACTAAGAAATACTATCACACACTTTTATAATTCATTATAATTCGAATACTTTAGTTTTCGTTAAAACAACACATTGCATTTTGCGTAGCAACGTTTAATATAGGAATATAAGAGGTGCATACACGAAGTTCGTTATATGCACTTCGGGCTTCACTACCCACCAAGCACAGTGAAATACCGCTATAACTAGCTATCACATCGTAGTCATGCAATGATGCACTGTCGGTCGTGAAGGTTAGCGAAATTGGCGAAAAGGTAATTTGACGAAATGAAAGCTGTACTGCAAGATGTCTGTCGGGCTGCACGCAACGGTTGCATGAGCGAATTTGTGGCTTTGGTAAGCCTGTAGGATAGAGATGAGTGCAACCTGTTTTCCTGTCCGATAGGTTATACTGATGATACAACTATATTGTGTTCTGCTTTTGTTTGGGTTTCTTCTTCTCAGTTCCCGTTTGCTAACACGTTTGTTGGCACTGGTTTTGGATGGTTGCCAATGTCTAGAGCAGTACTCAACAGAAATATCAAAGTCTTATTTGAATTGGAAATTAATACCAATTGGGAAATACTATAAACAAGTATTTTAATATACATTCTAATAAAAATAAAAATAATGCTAGTTAAATTAATCGAATGAGATATCTTTAGCGTTCTGTTCTTAAAACGTTTACAACATTTGAACGACCGGCTAACAGATACATTATTTTTACTATATTCAGTCTTCCACTCTGGTGTTTTAAAATATAAATATTCAAATTCCAATATTTAGCGTAATTATTCATGAGATTATTCATAATTTAAAGTAGAAAACTAATATTTAAAGTGCTTCAGAATAAGATATAAACACATTGAATAGAATAATAATGAATGACATAATAATACTACCTAATGATTTAAAAATACTGCATGAAATGTAAAACACAGGGAATAATAATGATGAAGTATTCTTTATACAATTTTAACGTTTTGTCGCAGAAACAAAGGAAATTTGTAGATTTACTCTTCATAAACGAATGATTTCGAAATAATTTTTTTTTTTAGGGACTGATAAATTATTTGTCACTTCTATAATTTTGGTTTTACTGAAAACTAGTTTCGAATGTTATACTTTCATCTTCAGTTCTAAAAACACAAGAAAATTCAAAAATAATTTATCAATCCCTAATTAGATTGATCCTTCTATACCATCGTGCGGACGTCAACTGTTTTTTTTTGTTTTTTAGCGAAAATACTTAAAAATTTATATTTTGACTAAACAGAATATGACTCAGAAAGTGGATACCCTAGATAATAATAACAATTGGTTTTGATGAAATACTTATTAAGAAATGGAATCTAAAGGTTGACACAGATAACACACTTCGGTACAAAAGCAACATAAGAAATTTAAATTTTTTGTTGTTTCATTTTGGAGCTAAGTTAATTGACAATGGTGTAGAGTCATCTTGCATGAACAGTTAACAAGGGTAATAGGCACATATATAATAAATAACAATTGATGTACCTTAAACATAATAATAAATTTAAGCGTTTTACGTCAATTGAATGATTTGGATATTTTGAATATGCCACAGTACTGGCTTGTAATAAATAAAATAACAAACTAAAATAAAACTCTATTTTTGTTTTCTTTTTTATTAGTCAGATTTACTTATAAAATTATGAAAAAAAGTTAATAAAACTAAATGGTTTTCATCAAATCTAAAACCGGTTCCAGTTATAAAAACAGGGACGCAAATGCTTCAAACTTATTTCATAACTTTTTCATCACTAGTTATTTCTTCACTTTTTTTTTTCATTTTATATCCACCCTCTTTCAATATCTGGACTATGTATCTTTTTAATACTTTGATATTACTTTTTTCTTTTTTACAACTAAGTTATTTAAAAACTTGGGTTTTCGAATTATCCCTAATTGAATTTTCAGTTAGATAAATGTCGACATCCAGTATAAAGAAAATTACATGGAATTGAAAAGTAAGTATTTCCGGAAAGGAAATGTAATGTTTATAAAAATGGTGTATTTTTACATTAAGTCATGCTACATTTAAGTTTATAAAAATAATGTATAAGTTCGAAATGAAATTGTGTTCTAGTTTTGATCAAAATGGTACTTAATTTTGTTTTAATGGTTGAGAAAACAATCAATTCAAACAGAACTATTAGAAAGTTTGAAAAAAAAAATGTATTGGATTTTATATATATATATATATATATATATATATATATATATATATATATATATATATATATATATATATATATATATATATATATGTATAACCAATTTCTAAACTTTTATGTTATAAAATTGTCATCTCTGAAGTTCAATTTGGCCAATATTAAACAATTTAATGAATATCTGTGATTTAAAAAATAATAACTAATTTATTATAAATTATTATATTATAATAGAAAAATAAAGTTCGGAAAACACACGATGTAAATATTTTCATACTATACGATTTAAATACATTGGACGAATTTTGAGTAAATTATACATCTGTTTTCTATCCATACCTAGTTCATGATAACTTCAATGACATCAACCGCAGAGAAATCAGTATTTATATACATAAGAACCCCACTTATCCGGATTCGCCATTTCGAAATTCTATTATCCGGATTGTTTTATTTTTTTTATTAAGAATGCACTATTAACCATTAATTTTTCTCATGTAACATACGTTTTTATAGCAGGTTAATTTTAATTTCGTGAAACAGTGACAAAATGCTAACCATGGTGATGCAATTATTGCCGATAAAACGGTGGCTAAGTATTGGCGCGAGAAAAAGAGCTGAAAACTAGTGCCGACAATTTTATTACATATTTTAAATGAATTCACTAACATATGTATTATGCACACGTATACATGTATATATTTATGCGACTGATCATACCATCTCTTACCTGGAATTTCGCGTTATCCAGAATTTCTTTATTATTACAATTATTCCACATAAACGGGATTCTACAGTACGTTGTGTTCGTAAATTTCTTACTCATGGTTAGAGTATTCGAGTATCGAGAATATAAGGACCAAGAACCCATCTGCTGACTTTCTTAAGACGATCATGATCCTATTATCAATTCAGCTGCAGAGAAATATAAATTTCCTTGATTTAATAGACCTGAAGAATTAAAGGAATTATAAAAGAGATTAATCTTGGAATTTGAATCAATTTAAGGAATCGAAGATTTTCATGAATGAAACAACGTGCTCTGTTTTTTTTGACACTTGCACTTACAATTTGACATAATTGGAATTTACTAAGAACATTTTATTTCTCAGATAAATGAGGAACCAATAGAAGATTTTAAGGAAATATAATTCGTGTGATTTTCACTATTACATTTATGTAAATGTCGAAAATTGTTATAAATAATTTTGTAAATAATCATTTTATTTCTTTGAGGCACCCGTGATTCTTAAAAACTTTGGGTTTCTTCAACCATCGAAAGGGAACCCTTTGGTTCAAACATGATATGGTACGGAACTATAATAAAAATAATCCCATTAAATTTTAATAAACATATTATTTTTCTTTCGCTATATCACAAAGCATACGATCTAAGCCCTCGGACTGCCACACGTTCTCAAGTACCGTAAGCAACAAAGATGCAGATATCCAGGAGCATGGCTTACGTTCAGGTATTTTTAAAACTCTGCAATGTAACATTTGTACAAGTCAGGTTTAGGATCTCAGTCAAATTACGTCCTTAATCGAAGATTTATCAGCTTAAATTAATATATCTTTTATATAAATGTATTTATATAAATATTTACAAGTTATTTTTATTTAATAAAAATATCTCTTACTGTTGTCACATACTTTTATGACCTGAGAATCATAAGCGGCTTCTATATTACTTGATGTGGTGCTGATGCTTTGTTACAGTCTTGTGGGAGTGTCAACTTTAAACAAATCTACTAACTTGTTACAAAAGTCCTTAGTAGAGTTTTATTTCAGATTACATATTTTAATATATATATTACTGAATATTTTAATATACATATTTTAATATATTACTGAATACTACTCTTCAAAGTAAAGTCCATTGTTTTCAACTGCTTTTATCCATACATCTGCCAGTAATCGGATTTGATGCCCAGGATCACTCCTTTGGTTTTGAGGCAAATAACTCTTCACATCCAATTTTTAAGTCCTCGTAATTATGAAAGATCCGATCTTTTAAAAAATGAGCCATTGATCTTAACAAACCATATTCTGATGGTACAATATCTGGGCTATACGCAGGATGAGGCAAAACGTTTACTCCTTGCATTTATTTATGTTACTTTTTGATGTTTCACCTTATTTGAACATATAAAGGTTGGCAATACTGATTGAGCGAGGAATATTTAACAAATTATGTTCATAACGTTCAATTAGGTTTTCATGAAATTGATTATTGTTCCAACGTTTCATTAAATTCAGCTTCACTGGAAAAGGGTAGAGGTATAATCCAAGTATGATTATTTATTAATTTACGGTCCATTAAGACTACAGTGCATTAACAGGAATAGATTATCGGATATTTAATGGGAACGAAATATGTGATGCATATGCAAATATGTGGCATTACAATATATTACTTCGTTCCCCATGAAATTCTTTTTTCCTAGAATATTGCCCATACAATAATTTCTTATTTTATCTTAATTAGTCAAAGTAACAATAAATCCTTCAGATATTCATAAATGTTTTATTTTTACATTCTCAACAATGTTTCGTCAACCAAGCTAGCTCATTATCAGATCCCCAATCTAGAAATTTCAATTGCATTTTTAAAATAAATAAATTATGATAATAACATATTATATTACAATCAATATAATAAATATTACATTCTCAACCACGTTTTGTGCATTACATTCGAGCATAAGCTTATATCAAATTACAATTAATAAATTTTACAGTACTTCAAATTATTACATTACACAAATATTATTGAAAATAATAAACCAAAATGAAAAATATATTTTCAATAAAAGAGTAAAGATATTACCAAATTAATTATAATTATTTCATAATCACCTAGTTAATTTCAGTCCTCATTATTAAAATAATTAATATTAAAAAATCCATTGGAATTTCTTCGTCTTTATCTGTGAATAATAATTTTCAAAATTAAATTATTCATATTATGATTTCTCAGCTAACAAATTTTAATTTGTGGTGGTTGTAATTATAATTTAATTCCAATTACTTAAAATGTTTTTAATATGGAATAAGTCAAATTTTACCTTGTTTAAATAATTTTGTCAAAAACCTTCATTGTTCATAACTGGAAAATGCTCTTTTTGTTTTGAAGTTTTAATTCTACTTTAGCTATTTATTTGTTTTATTTAAAGATTCTATTGTGATGATCAGATGTTAATTATATTTAATATATCTGAATAATGTTGTCCTATATTTTTTGTATCTGATTTAAAATTGATTCATTTATCTATATTTTTGGTTACATTAATCGATTCAATGAATTTCCCGATTTAATATTATAATGAGGACTGAAATAAGCTATAAGATTATAAAATAATTAGAATTAATTTGGTAGTATCTTTACTCTGTTGTTGAAAATATATTTTTCATTTTTGTATAATGCAATAATTTGATAAAATGTAATATAATATAATGTTTTTAGCATAATTTATTTATTTTAAAAATGAAATTAATATTTGTAGATGGAGAACCTGATGATGAGCCAACTTGAGCTCGAAACATTGTTGATAATGTAAAAATATATATCTTTTTAATATAACAAGGGTTATAAAGGTTTAATATTTCCTTGACAAATTAAGGAAAAATAAGAGAAAAGTATGTAAAACACTTAGAAAATAATTTCGTTTCTATACGAAATCAAAATTATGATTCAGTCAAAATTTTCTATTACACTAATTCTATGATTGCCCGTTTTATCTCTCTAGAACTCTTGAAAAAACCTCGTTAAGTCGAGAATAAATTAAGATAAAATTTATATATATATATTAATTCTGGCCTTATTTATTTTAAAGAACTGCCATACTTATAAACGAATAAAATTTTTCTCCTTATTATCACGAATCCTCAGAACTCAAGCCCTGTATCTCGAATAAACATATAGGGAGTTGACTCTATAACGAATTGTTATTCTATATTTAGTTCTGCCACAGATCGTCACGTAAATAAAAAAAAAAAAAGGTTCAATATTAGGGCTCTAAAGAACAAAACTTCGCATTGAAAATATCAGCGAGAGTCGGTTTTAACTTTAATCCGGAAGTAAAAGAGTAGTGTTGAAGAGCGTTCGATTAAGTTGTCTTGTTTGCCTTTAATTCGAGGGAATTCCGATTGGATTCTCCATGCTAAGGTGTTAGCTGAGAAATGAAGTTTAATTAAGCAAAGAGGGCGCTAGGAATGCGCTCGTTGTTTGGTACTTGAGATGTTAAACCAATCCGGGACTAACGTGCCAGTGAAGAGGTGCCGTGTGATTATTGATCCCGGCTATGGAATTTCAATTTAGCTTCCCTAAGTTTTACGATACCTTTAACTTTTCATGTACGCAGTGTGCCAACGAGGAAATGCATAAAAAAAAGTCAAAGCGAAATGAAATTTTTTTTTGCGTATAGATCAAAAAGTATGCAAGAACTACAAGATCCTTGAAGGAAGCTTAGCGCGTCCAAAGGAGACGGATGCGACCAAACCTCCTCTCATCAAACAGCCAACCAGTAATCAACAACTCGCTTTGTAATAATGCAATAAAAGTAGAAATTAGCTTAACAATTTCTACTTTAATATTATTTAATGGAAACATTTTTTTCCATGGAAATTAAATGGAATTTCACGATACTCTTAAAATACCTATATTTTCAGTAAGTCAAACCATAATTATAGTGTACAGAAATGTTGCTCTAAAATTGTTTTAAAAACTAATTTCTTGTACTTTTGTGGGAGAAGACTTGAAGCAGTGCATTCTGCTGAATTTATTTCAAGGAGTGTTTATGTAAACTCTATAAAATTATAATCAAAAGATTATTATAATACTGTACTAAGGGAAAGTTCTAAAGTTTAATTTATAAATTTATGAAAACTGTATGAAAGTTTCCACTACCATGCTAATTTTTCTTTATTGGATTTTTATTTTACAAATAAATACAAGGTCACCCTTACCACAAGGCTAAATGGGCTACATGGGCCCCGGCTCTTATGGGAGCGGCTAATTGTATTGGTGTATTATTATTTTGTTATTATTAATAATTTAGTTATTTTTATTCAAAATATTTTCATGACAAAAATAAGCAAATAATCTGTTCTATATGAAATAGAAAATATTATATGTACGGATATCTTACGAGGAGGGGCCCATTACTTATAGTAGCCCACGGGAGCTGAATATCCTAAGAGGGTCCAGGGAATAAATGCTAATTCTATGAGGAATGTTTCTTTTCTTTATAATAATAAAATATAAATCGATAGCCAAGTTCAAACTAAATATCAAAGAGCTGAAAATAAAAGAATTTAACTGTTTAAAATATTTACCTATTTAAATTGACAAGAAAATAATCAATGTATAGGTGGGATTTACGAATTACATAAAACTGTATCCAAAGGTTTCTCTGTGAAATAGCAATTTAATCTGCGAAATAGCAATTTTTTATTAAGAAACTGTTAATAAAATTAAAAGTTTTATATGCCAACACCCTATGATTCTTTCCATAAGTGAAGAGTCAACGGATGAAAGTGGGAGAGTCAAATTTTTTCCGAAATGAAGTTATACACATCAAAATGTTCATATCGTTCAGTAGAATAATACTATAAAAAGAAACAGCTGGAGATGTGGATGGTCGGCTTGTTAGAGGTGTTTAAAGAATATCCTTAGACTGAAGAAAGTAGGAGCTCCAACTCGAAATGCGTTACGGGTTATCAGAGGTACTTGCCTCGCAAATTTCGAACGAAATTTTATTTTTATATTAAAAATAAAAATATTTGCTTCCCATTTTTATTGTTTTGACCTCAATTCAGTCAATAAAATTGGTTAATAATATGAGTTGATGATATCTATTTAGCGTTATATTACCTAAAATACTAAAGGATGAAAGAAGGGAGGACAAAGCTAAGCTTGCCCTCCTTGAAAAAATCCTAGTTCCGGCTCTGCAGGCGACATTTCTCCTTCTTCCGCGGACTCTTCAAACGATAATTTCAAAAGGTGAAAGTTATAATACAATAACGACCCAAGTCTTTTTTTAGTCTTTTTTTGTTGTTGTTGTTGAAGGTTTTACACTATATAAGCACCTTTCATCAGTACCAATTACTCAAAATCGTATTATTTTATTGTTTGGTGAGAAGACAGTTCCGTCGGTTCCGATATCAACCTTGGAGCAGGTAGTGAAGCAGCATCCCAAGAACCGTGAGGCTGATCCGCGCTGAGTCACATCCTTGGGTCCACTCTCGCTTTCTACCGAGTGCTTGTTATACCGTCTGTTCCACAGCTGTTCTCCCATTGTTCCATTGAGTACATATAGTAGGTATTCTTGAAAAGGTAATCATGGTCAATGATAAGTCATATTATATGTCTTAAAAAAAAAATTAACCCTTACTTGATCGAGTAAATAATTTTTAGGTTTTTACGAGTTGTTTTTATTACCTTATTTGCTTATTTACGATACTTTATCCTTCGGAAAATATGGTCATAATAATGCAAATACGATAAAAATATCAATAAAAAATACATCTGACGTCTATGGTTATGACGCAATATCAACTGTTGCCACTAAATTTGTATCCGTACCATTAAAGATGAAATAACGATTTCTAAATTATATTTTGTTTTTATTGTTAAAAATTAGAATTAAGTTTGAGGTTTAGCAACTGAAACTTCGCAAGTACAGAAATTAAATAATTTGAAAATATTCCTGTTGTTTGAAGACATTATAAAATCAATATGCTTTGAAACGTATTAATTTTTTGGGAGCATTATTTTTTTCGTAGTGCACCTAGTTTATTTAGAAAATTTATTCGTAACGCGTTTGAGAAAAGGACGGAGAACCAAATAGCATGTAAACATTATTTTATGAACAATTACAAATTTAAAGTTATTCTATTTTACATTTTCTCTAAGGGGTCTATTATCGTCTTCCTTATATTTCATCCAAACGTTACAGGGGAGTTCTTCAGAGGGGTTGTCGAGATTTCTATCAGTCTCTCTGAGGAAGTCCTCTAGGACGTGTGGATGAATAATAAGAAAGAATATGAAGGACCCTTGAGAAAAAAAAGCCAAAATAGTTTATATGGCAGTCCGGGAAGAAAGCTTTAAAACAACACTAACAAATTAGTGTAATTAGAACTACCAATCCATTATTCGAAAAATTCATAATGTGTGTTACGACTTGGGTTTAATCAGTTCCTAAATTTTTGTCGTTCATACTTTTTATGCCCATTTTATTCTTTCCTCTTTATCAATCAAACTTTTATAATGAAAAAAATATGGGAGTGGAACTACATATTAAAAAATAAAAATAAATTAATGTTTAGTACGTGGGCAAGTGAATGTTTATCGAACAGGTAGATGTTTGCAACTATTTATTGTTACAATTTCAAATGATTGGTATGAAAAAAATAAATAAAAAACTCAGGTACTTATTGCTGTTTCAATCTCATCCTATTTGAGGCCGACCGAACAATTGAAACAGAAGGCAAACGGAACTAACTTTCCGCAATATCCCCTCAACAGATCCTCTTAGTAACCCTTCTTTCGAACCACCAATAAACCCTGTCAGTCTTCTGGTCTGATACGTTCAGGAAAAACAATGATTGCTTTCTGCTTTTTTATACTTCTTTTTTTTTTAATCGATACTAGGCCATTTAAATTGGAAAAAATTACAAACCAGAATAAAGGAGAATAATATATTGATATCAAAAATCTGAATAGTCACTAAGCTAATATAATAAATGAACAAAATATTAAATGATTTCATTACAATAATTAAACATAATTAACAACAGGTAGCAATTAAAATTATTTTTTATAAGGAAAATCAAGAATAAAAGATGAAAGGAATTTAATGTTAAACAATATTGGAAGATATACGAGAGGAAGGCACAGGATAGTAAATAGAAGATAAGTACAAAATTTATTACTTTGAACACACTTGTATAGTGCGACATCGAAAGCAGAGATGAAATAAACACTCCTTGTATTAATTGTGTATCAAGGACTATGTATTGTTCCAAATAGCATACGAAATATTTATATGGGCATTAACATTAGGCGTAAGATATGGCGAATGAACAAGGCGATATGATCAGAGAATTTTTTTAATCGGGTTTTACGATTTTCTCATATCCCGGTCTCCAATACGTCTTCCCTCCAATATCTCCTGTCAAAACAATCTTCCTCCGTCAGACCTCTAGCTACCATTTCTTCTCCGACCCATTCCATCCACTGCTTCCGAGGTCTTCCACGTCTTCTTCCCTTCTCAGGAAAGGATTTAAGTGCTCGAAGGGGCCATCGCGTCTCGTTCATTCTCATGACGGGTCCAAACCACAGCAGTCTTCTTTCACTGATGCCATTGAGAAGGTTGAGTTTAGCCACCACCTTATTTCTTATAATCTCATTGAAGACCTTCTGCAATCTGGATATGGCACAACTTCTTCTCCAGAAATCCATTTCTAGGGTCAATAATTTATTTGCATATTGTTTTGTCACTGCCCATGATCCATATAACCTTGTGCCAACCAAGAAGGAGTGGTATATCTTCTTTTGGTTTCGAGAGAGACCTTTTTACTCCATTATATACCGTTTAGAAGACCTACTATTTTTTTACTATGAGTAATTTTGTTTTGAATATCATTTTGGACTGTGCCAGAACCGTCCATCATCACTCCAAGCAGTACTTTGAGAGATCGTCCACCCTTCTATGCAGAGATGAAACAGGAGTGTTGCATGCCATGTACTCCGTTTTTTCAGTATTTATCTCCAGGCCCCACTCGTTGTACCCCTCAAGGAGTCTCGTAAATTCCATATCATATTCATCTGTTGATATGACGACCTGGTCGTCTGCAAACTGTAGGGTAAACATTATATCATTTCCGACCTCAACTCCCATCCCTCGGCATCTTTGTTTCCATGATTTTATTACCTGTTCAATATACATATTGAAAAGTTTTGGGGACATGCTGCATCCCTGTTTTAATCCTTTTGTAGTTCTGAAAGACTCTGAGACCTTTCCTCCTATCTTTAACCAAGGAATCAAGATTCCGCTCCAATATACAAACTTTTTATGGCTTTTTTGAGGCTTCTATTTATCTTCACCAGATCCAAAGTTTCCCACAGTTTCTTTAGAGGAACACTGTCATAGGCTTTCTGTATGTCAACAAATGTCAGCTGGGTTTCGAGGTCGTATGCCATCCTCTTTTTGCACGACTTGAGTCAGGGTGAAAATGTGGCCACTACACGATCTTCCACTTCTGAAACCTGCCTGTTCTTCCATCATCTGGTCAGAAACCTCCTCCTTTAGCCTTTGCTTCAGAATTCGACTATAAAGTCTGCCAACAAACACTGCTTGTCACCGTGATTCCTCTATAGTTTCTACATATGTTCTTCTTTCCTTTTGTGTGGATAGGGATGATGTCTTCCATTAGCCAATCCTTTGGGATCTTACCTGTCTTTAAGCAGTTTGTGAAAATCTTTGCTAGTACCTCCTTGAGTTCAACAGATCCTGCTTTGATAAGCTCTATAGGCAGATCCCCCGGACCTAGTGACTTTCCATTTTTCATCTTCCTTATTCTACCCTGTATTCTGGCCTATCTTCCTGCAGTAAATCAGGAAAATACTTTTTCCATTCCTTTATTTCTATCAGTCGAGAGCTATTTTTGTACTGGGCTTGGGTCTTTAACGTTTTTAGCCTTTTCCTGTCTCTTTCACTTTTTGTCCTTGGATGCAGCGGTCGATCATCTCACAGTTTTGATCCCAGAACATCTCAATAGCCTCTCTCTTCTTCTTTTTAACGGCTGTTTGGTTTTCTGTATTCACTCAGTGAAATAGAGTCATTTGCTGAAAGCCCTTTCTTATATGCCCCCTTCTTCTACAACTTTAGCGACCTCATCGTTCCACCAGTACTTATTTGTTAATTTCTTTTTCTTTCTATCCACTAACGCTTCCCGGGTCGCTTCGTGACAAATCTCCATTAACACTTCATAGGTCATATCTTCATTTATGGCATTATCTCTTATTTTGTCTTGCAGCCTCTTCTTGTAAATACCCTCTTTCGATTCCTGAAGAAGATCTTCAATATTATATTCGAATTTTTCCTCCTTATCCCTAAATATGTGTTTTTTTGTTACTGGTGTCGAAGTGAATTTGTAAAAACAAGAGTTTAGCCCTAACCAAGAAATGGTCCGATCGGCATTCTGCTCCTCTCATTACACGAACGTCCAGCGGGATCACCCGGCCGTTTCTTCTCATGATGACGTAATCAATTATTGGTTTGAGATTCCTTGTGTGTTGTTGCCATATATATTTATGGGTGTTTTTATGTTGAAAGAAACCATTCAGTATCGTTAGACTTTGTTCTTCACACAGATCTATAAGATATTTTCCATCTTACCCATGTTTTCCAACCACCATACTACTTGGTCTTCTTCCTGTTCTGCTATTAAGAGCACCCATACATATTTTTGTCTTTCTTGGGGGAATAGATTCCATGATATGGTTAAGCTTATCGAAGAATATGTCTCTCTCACTGATGCTCGCACATTCTGTAAGGGCATAAACTCCCACAATGATTACTTCCTCTCCAAATAAATTCATTTCTAGCATGATTATTCTTTCATCCACACATTCATAATTTACTACCCTCTTCTTAAGCCTTTTATTTAATAAAATAGATACCCCATCACCGGCTCTCCTATCCTTGTCTACACCGCTGTAATAATGGCTTAATTTTCCCAAGGTCTCTTCTCCTTTATCTTTTTCTTTGTGTCTGTCAATACCACTATCTTTATATTATACGTTTCCATATTTTCCTGCACTTCGATCTCTTTCGTCCCGAGTCCTTGAACATTCCATGTTCCAGTTTGTTTAGTCCGTTTCCTAAGCTTCTGTCTTTTTCCATTAGATCCATCCGGCTTTTTTACGTTATTGAGACTGTAAGCGATTTTGATTTTTTCCGAGGACATGGGGTGCTAAATTCTTCCATTGCCAATTTCGGGGTGTCCTTCCCCTAGACAGGTTGCCTTTACCCAGCGAGGAGCCCTGTCTGTCCCACCGTCTATCTTAGCGTGACCCAGGAGGCACCACGAGGAGGTACAGGTCGGATTTTGTTCCCAAATAATTTATCTGAGAATGAATAGCGTTATTGTTAATGTAATAACTAATAATATACAGTTTATTATATGTATTTTATTTGTGAAAATCTACATGCTGTAGTATTGAAAAGTATCCTGAGGATGAGGGAATACCCTGAAACGTTCATATAGAGTTGAAATGGTTATGAATAAATAGAAGAGTTGGATATAAGATTTTTTTTTATTTTTTTTTTAAGTTAAATTATTTTATATATTAATAAATGTATTTTTTATTAACATACAAATAAAAATAATACTGAAATATAAAAATGTTAGTTCATGATTAAAAAAGGTATTTGTTTTTCCCATGAAAGATAATTTTCCCAAGAATAAATAATAGAGCAAAGATCAAATTGAGATTAAAATCATGGCCTCAGAGACAAATAAATTTCACAAAGAATAATTATTTCTTTATTTAATCACCGTAGGAATTCGAGATAAAACCCTACTCCCCTTCCTTGAAAATTGAGCTTATGGAACACATATCATTCTCCGATTCAATCTTTTTTTTTTTATCAAAATACAATGTACAGTATTTTAGATTATGTTCGGCATTCCTTGCATGGTCGGTGAATCTTCTTCTTGCTTGTTCGTTGTGCTTGGAGAGGGTAATTTTATGTGTTTCCAACAATTCCAATAACCCTTTAGCTGAAAATTCTATCCCCCAACTTCTGCCAAGCTTCTCAGGGTACCTAACAAAGTTTAATTTTTTTCATTTATTTTGTGAGGAACTAATGTTGGGAAACGCCTGTGGTACTAACTTTACTATTTTTGGAAGATAATTTGCATGCTATACTTTACCAAACTACATAAAGTATCTAGTTTTGGATGCAAAATCAATCATCATAATAAATACTTTGCAGTTTTTCTTTTGAATCCCTATCTTCCTGTACCAAATTTTGGGTATGTTTATTGTTTCAGATTAAAATAAAATTTCGAAAGAGTATAAAACTGATTTCCTTGAATGTTCATATACAGAGGAAACAGAAATAATCCTGTATAGGTATAGACAGATACAGATGTTTGTTTGTAAGTGCGAATTGTATGGTTTCGAGTAAAAAAAAATTATTTTTTTTTTAAACGTGGAATAATTCCTTATTAATTAATTCGATATGGTTTTTTTATAATACGACACTTTGATTTTATTCTAACACTAGCTGCAAACGAATATGTACTGAGATTGGATGTTTTCCAACAATTTCCAACTCTTAGTGCTGCAATGACCAAATTGTACTTAAAACATCTTTGAAGTTGACCATAAATATTAACGAACGAATGTACCACATAAATCTGACATTGGCAACGAAAAACAAAACCTAGTACAACGTTCCATTTATATATAGAGACCTCTGGTATTATTTATATAATGAAATGAATTGTATATAATGTATTTTCATTTATTATTTTTTAGCTGAATGTATTCATTTATTCTATTTTAGTTATATACATTAAATGAACACAATTGAAAGTTTGATAAAAAATTATAGTAAGTATAAATTTGTATTAAAAAAAAAATTGGCTACAATGTTCAATGCGCTGTGTCTTTGCTAATAATAGTCCGATTTCACTTGATTTTTTTTTTTTTTTAATTTGTCGGGAATTCAATTATTTTTCAAATAAGCAGTTAGACCACAGAAAAGTTAGTTTTCGCAATTAGATCTTGCAAACGAAAAACGGGCTGTTTTTATATAATAGTATGAGGACTCTGACCTCGTTCATATAAATCAGGAACCCATTGAACAAATCAAACCAAATTTGAAAAACTGAGGCTTATTGGTGCGCTGCATCAAAATTTGCCATCGTTTTTGGTATAATAAAATCTATAAGGCTAATTTATTTTATAATTTAAACATTTTTTAAAAATTTATTTGACCAAAAATCTATTATTTTTTAATATTTATATTTTTCCTTTAAGATATAAAATAAAGCAGCTTCAAGGTTTTTTTTTTAGTGGGACTCCCTAATGTACTCATTACATAAGTTTTTTTTTTATGGAATTCAATAATCTTTCAAATGAACATTAGTTTAATCAGCGAAAAATGTAAACTTTTCGATTTAAACGCAAATGAAATATATATGTGATTTTTCGCTTATAGTGCAGCCGAAATATCGATATCGGTAAATTTTGTTATTGCAAAAGCATCAAGGAACAATGAAGATGATGCAGAAAAAATTTGGTAATAATTAGTTCAGTAGTTTTCGCGGGCGGTTGGGCCTTACAAACGAAAAATTGATTGTCCTTTTATATAATAGTATGATAATATCTTTTTATAATATTATATTTTATAATATTATATATATTATAATATTTTTATAATATATATATATATATATATATATATATATATATATATATATATATATATATATATATATATATATCTTTAACCAATTGCATGAAACTAGTCGTTTATTTATTTAATTTTAATTTTATCACTCTTTCTTTAATTCTTAATTTTCTATTATTGATATGTGAATAATAGCATCAAAATTCTATCAATAATTCAACTTGTATGTTCAAAATGTGTTTTTTTTTGTATATTTTCTATTCTTGTTTTGTTACGTTTCAATTTTTTGTTTGTTTTTAGTATTTTATCTTTTAATTTTTTACGCAATTTTTAAATTTGGATAAAGAATTACAATAATTGAACTGAACATGCATACATATGTTTCGTATGGAAGAGGCTCTAGGTTTATTTGTGAATAAACTCATCTTAGATATGGTTGCTATCCAAAAGAAAAGGAAAGGATAACAAAAATCATTTTCACTACGTTTCTACCCATATGATATGATTCTTCATATGATATGAACTTCAGGATATGATAGATTTTTAAATGGTTAAATTTACATGAGAATGGCCTCAATTGTTCGAAACCTGGTGACAAATGTTGTAGCAAGGAGTTCACATTTTTGTATTCAACCTGGAGGACATACATCATTTCAGGAAAATATGTTTTCCTTAACACGTTTTATTTAGATTAAAAAATAAATAGTTTTCTTAATGAAAATATAACTTATCAGATTCTTCTTAGAAACAATTTCAATACTTGAGAATTAATGAAGGAATTTCCGATGACAAATTGGGCTAAAACAATATTGAGCTGTAAGAACTGATGAAATATATTGATAAAGTATGAAACAAAGTAACGATATTTTAAATGTTTATTTTATTTACAAATATTTAAATATCAGAAAAATAATGAAATTTTTTTTTATTATATAATTATATATTTTTTTAAAGAATACAAGCATTCCTTTTAGTATATAATATTTTTTTCCTTTACACATCTTAATTTTAATTATTCTTGTATTGCTTTTTAGTTTTTTAGCACCCCGGAGGAAATAGAAACCTTGGCAGAAATGAAGACGGTAGTTAGATCACGTGGAAGTATGTGTGACTCAATTGCCAACTAACGAAAGGTGAACTAATTGACCTCTTTTACTCTTCTATATAAGGCTCTTCATGAATGGCCTACTCTACTCGCCTTTTGCTTCCTTTTTGCGCTTCCTTCTTATAATTGTTCAGGAATTCAATGTCTTATTGGTGCAACTGTTATTTTTTTTAAATAATAGCGGATAAGAACTGGACAACTTAAAATACTTATCATTGATAGCGGAATATATAGGAAGAATGGGTAGTTTTTTTTTTTTAGGAACTGCAGATAACTGCAATCCCATTCATTTAAATGATTACCCATCTATTTAAAATAGTTACTGACTATATTGCTGAAGCAATAGAGCAAACACCGCACATAACTGATGGATTTATGGATATCGCTCAGGCATCTCACAAAATCTAGAATCAGAGGCTTCTCTTCAAACTCAAGAGAAATTATTCTCAAGCCGATGGCTCTTAGGAATATCTTCAATTCGACTAGTTTTAGCAGAGGTACCGCAAGGATTAATAGTGGATCGTTTAATCAATGCTGGTAAAGAGATCTCCGAAAGAGAGCCCGTTTACCCCATCTTCAGGATTTAACTTAATTTCAATTTATTGATTAACTTATCGATTCCTATTTGGTCAACAATCAATCCATACCAAAGTTACTTCATCGAACACATACTGTTATGCTGTTTTGAAACTATAATAGTAGGAGTGCCGTTAAAACAGCAAAACGGTATGTGTATTGATGACATAATGATATGGATATATTATTGACCAATTAGGAGTAGATAAGTTAATGAAAAAATCTGGTGCTGTGCGCGCATCGTACAACTTTCTCTTGCCGTTCTATAAAAAGTTTACATAAACAATGCTTGATATAAACTCAGCATCATTCACTTCTTCACATCTCCCACTTAATTATAATAAAACAGTTTTTTAAACAATTTTCTTTCCATTAAATAATATAAAAGTTGAAATTATTAAGTTAATTTCCGCTTTTGTATTCTTAAATTACTTCATTACAGAGCGTATTGTTTACAACAGATTGGCGGATTGGTGGGGAAAGGTAGGAGATTTTTTCCCTGCATTTTTTCGTTGTTATACTACATGCATGAAAAGTTAAAGGCCTTTAAAAATTAGGCAAGTTTAATCAAAATCGTTGGAGCCGTTTTCAAGAAAATTGTAAAATCCATGATATAATAGCTAATTCCGGTTAGTCCGATGCGCTGTATCTTTGCTAATAGTGGTCCGATTTTGATGATTCTTTTATTGATTTATAGATAATTTAATTACCTTTCATACAATTTTATACACAATTTACCATAAAATGCATACTTTTTAAGCTATGCGCAAATAAAATATTCTTTTCATCATAACGTTTTTCCCTGCATTTCCTCGGTGATGTACTACGTGAATGAAAAGTTAAAGGCCTTATTGAAGAATAATTTAGCCAAGTTTTATCAAAATCTTTAGAGAGCCGTTTTCGACAAAACAAATTGTAAAAATGTGTAAAACCGATTATATAAAGTGACACTTCCAGTAAGTCGATTTTTACGAAAAAGTTGCTTTAACATCACATGCATGTGCCTATCTTAAATACGTAATTTCAGTATCATACAACTTTTCGTTTTTGAGCTAGACTGTTCACATACACAGACATACAGACACACAGACCATTTTGCGAGACTTGGTTATTTGGATTCTGGGGACCTTAAAACATGTGTTTCCGTTGAAAACTCAAATTCAAACATTTTCACGATCGCAATACTTTCCCTTACAATATACTTCGTATATAAGAAAGGGAAACTAAAACTTAAAATAAGAAGTGAAATTCTGAAGATGAGGTGAAACCCTGAAACTTTGGTTGAGATAATGTATGAATTTCAATAAAACCATAAAAAGGAAGGATGGGGATTTTCACATCCTATTATTGATTGATCCCCATAGTTTGGCTATTGAGACCCAAGGCACTGTAATGTTTTACTTCAATTAATAAGTCTATACAGATGTTATTTTGGTAGACTAATTTTTTTTTCTTTATTTTTTGTGTGTGCTATATAATATAATTCTCAAGGTCTAAAATTCGTGCCTGTCATTACTCTAAAGCCCGCTAAACAGATGGAAACAAGAGTTCGCCAACAACGTTTCCGCGGACTAAGTTGGGGGGCGTGACTCACTATATACAGTAGAAGTGGTCCGCCGAACCGTTTTTCTCATCTCTGTTGCGGGCTTTAAAACTTAAAGTTTTAGTGCTTAAAGTTGTAGTTTTAGTGCTTGTGGATTGACTTGAATTGGAAATACAATTTTTTTCCGCTTTTTTTTTTTTACTCTTTTTATGGCAACTTTTGTCGGTTTTCGCAGCCAGTTTTTGGAATATCATTTAGCTTTACCCAATGAAAGTTAAATAACTATAGACTACAGAGGATAAGAAAAGGAGGTAAAGGACCCTGCCGGCTATAGGAAGATATCTCGTTATAATGGATCCTAACAAAGAGATAGTCGAGTGCCGAGCCTCGTATTTCCTGGTCAGCCAACCCTCCCACGCCTACACCTTTTACCTTCCTCAACTCTGCGCCCCACAATTTTTTTAAAATCTATTGAAGTCTGTTAAAGAGTTATCTATTGTATAATATAATTACGGAATATCCGTGTTGACAAAAAAATAATAAATTTTTTAATAATATTAGATAAGAATCAAAGTTTACTTCTAAGCTGTAAATGGTGGAAGCAATTAATTTGAGGATCTAATATAAATCACTAAATTTTAAATATATACACATTGTTTCATTGTTTCAATCACCAGCACAACAGGACAACAATAAAGCATCTAAATTGAATAAAGTTTACATCAAACGAGCACTAAGAAAATTCCTTGCTATAAACTACATTTCATCCGTTATAAAAGTCATAGTAAAGGTATGTCGTATAAGGCAATAATGCAAGCTAATATAATTACTATTATAATATGTTACTTTTTGTTATTTTAATTTCTGTAACTATGTTGACTTCTTTATGCATGGTGCTTGCACCGAAAACAAATAAACTCCATTTATCTAGTCCCTTTGGTCTAAATTGGGCTTAAAATAATGCCGGTAATAGGTTTAATGATGAATTTCTAATAGTTCATGCTATTGCTAAAATTAGAAATTCGTGCCCTTTCACCAAAGTCATTTGGACGATTTATAAGTACAATCGTTTGTTTGTTTTTTCATAAAAGAGTACGCTCCCGTGAAATTGTTTCTAATTTGCAATAAAAATAAATGAAAGCTGTTATTTAAGAAAGCAGTCAGGTTCGATTGAAGTGTCACTTTCACAAAATAACAGGGACTAATTGGAAGAGAGAGAAGCAGAGGAGTATGTCTTGGAGATATTTGTCCTTTACCAAAGAGCAAATGTTTGCCCGGAAGTTGTTTACTCTATTGACCAACAGCTCTGCAAAACTCATCTCGCTGGAATGGTGCTAGTGGGCTAACAGCTCCCACGAACTGCTCCTGCTAATTCCTTGCTAAGCGATTTATCTTAAGGATTTAAAAATAATCAATAAGGATGGGTTAAGAAACCATCAAATTTCTTCTTCATACTATACCAATTCTATTTACTTCTTATATAGTTTGGTGTTCCTGCTTTCCCGAAAGTAATTATCTATACACGTTTGCAATATGTAATACATGCGGGACACAGATAAATATCTTTTCATTACACCAAACCACTCTGAAATACAATTACGTAATCAACCTTCCAATTCATCCTCAAAGGAGTATGAAATGAATATTCGAACTATGACCTAAATTTGAACAAAGATTTTTGGCAATTGTTCTGTTTATTACCTGACCTTGTCTTTTTACAACGAGAATTTTCAGTTCTAGGATGAATCGAGCAGTGCTCCAATTCATATTTATAAATGTTTAATTGACCACTACTTTTAACTGTGTTGCCTTCGAATCTGAAATGCACTCCGTACAATTTCTCTTACATTCATTTTTTTAAAATATCATAAGTGTTATACCCAAGTTTGCCTCTTATCTAATATAATACCAAAATAGTGATGATTTTCGATTATTCGATTCGAGACATTGTCAATAACAGCCGAGGATTCTGTTAACATTTTTACCATCGACAAGTATGCATACATTTTGTTTCAAAACTAATAACTTGAAGACGGTTCATTTTAACTGGTATTTCAATCTCTCACTTCTTACCCCTTCCACAAGAATGTAAAATAGTGACTTGCTGGAGTAGTGATAACTATGTCATCGGATGGAAACTGTCCTTTATTCTATTTATTGCTAGGGAGGAACAATGCTATAAGACGAACCAATGAGGCGATCCTATTTCATATTTTTTTTATGAATGCTATTCATTTTTTTTCATATTCTCTTATGTATTTCGTAATTTATCAGTATTTATTGTTTGTTTTATTTATAATTTCATAGCATCTTATTTCTCTTAGCCCTGATGAAGATCTAAACCTAAGGCCGATGAAGATCGAAACGTCGGTACGCATTTAAAATAAGTTTTAACGTATGTTTTTTTTCTTGACCACGATCCCAAACAACTTCTTCTTGAGTATAAAACTTATATTTGTTTGTAAAAAAATCATTAGTCTTTTGCGCGGGTTATTAAGAAAGCTGTGTTCTAAAAAAGTTCTTTTGTTTTATAGCTGTTGCCAAACAATGGATTTGAGTGCCTCTCAGAGTTTTATAGCATTTACAAAGAGCATCCAGTTTATCCGCTTAACGCTAATACAAGTATTCTTTTTGTTAAGGCTCACCTTAGTAGAATACTTCTGTTTTTTCCGCAATGGAAATATTATCTTTAACTTGCAATAACTTTGTTTAAAAACGATGATAATAGGATGAATTATAATAGTTAATTAAGTAAGGTTGATTTGGTTAAAAAACAAGTTATAGGAGAATGATGCATTGGGTGTTGTATAGATACACCTACGGGTCTTTAATGAGTTCCAAATACCTATCAATATTTACGTAGTATTCCTCCAATATGAATCGTTCTTCTTCTGAAATTTCGTATCAAACGTGATTAACAACATTAGCGCTCAGTGTATCCTCTTTCGGAAAAGTCTTCGAGATCGCTGCTTCGTAACGTTCAGAAATCTAGGAGATCCGTAATAATATGGGCACAAAACAAAGTTGAATAAGCAAAAAAAAAAATAATGATTAACTGTAATTTAATGAGTAATTGTAATAAAAAGAACACAAAATTGAGTTGGATCGATTTCCTTAGTTCATACGCCATTAGACCACTTGGTCTTTTGTCTGTATGATTATCTCAATTACCAATGAGCATATGTTGAGCTTTGAATTCTGATTTGATGTCAGGCAAGACAACGCTGGCATACCCCCTTATCGTAAAATGATAAGAATTCCAAGAATCCTCTAGATCACCGCCCTCCAATCAATTCTTCTGTCCTTGGATTGGCTTCCAAAGCCGAGTGTAATCGTCCAATGATGGCCATTTATCGTCTAATCTCTTCGACTTCGGGTGTTTCCTAAATCTTTATCGCCCCTTCCATTCCATAGATTCTCTTAAGTCTGGCCAATATTTTTTTTTCTGCGAAGATGTAAATAATTCTCTCAATCGTAACTAATCGTCAATAATTCAAAATTTAGATCCATATTATAGGCGGATAAGTCAGTTCAGTAATATTAGATGTAGTTGATTGATGCGATCTATTAGTAAATATGGACTTAAACTACATCTTAAAAACGATTCTTAATGGAATACAAACAAGATAAATACATTTTACAAAAAATTGTTTTGCGAAGTCTTTCACTGTCTTTATTTAATTCACAAAAGTACATATGAATGTAATAATGTAAAAAATACTACTTTGAAGACCGTGCCATTTTTGTACTGGGAATTCAATAGATTGTGAACATTCAGAACAATGCCACTACAAATGTTGCTCACAGCTCTGTAGGTAGAAGTTTCTAACAGCTGATGTTTAGTTCACTATTCCTCTACTATTTTTATTTAAAAAATGAAGAGATTTTTCATTATATTTTATTCGTTTAGTCTTTAATCTTCAGTATATAGTATATTTATTATTTCATAATATTGGAAATGAGTTGTAATATAATATATATAATATAATCTTCGAATTAATGCATTAAATTAATATTAAATTATATTTTTAGTAAATGAGACTACCTAAGATAAAGTGCATTTTCTGTTATTGCGTTTTCGGGGTAAGTGAATAATCGTCTCGTTAAATCTAAACCCTGAACTGCCCTTTAGGGAGCATAAAGTCTAAACACTGATGTATCACAAATCACTTCTGTTCCCTGATTGAACTCCCCAGTTTTGAGTTCCCAAAAGTGAAATATAACGAGTTGTAACGATATCAATTCCAACCTGTTGATTAATATGGATTTTCCAACTTCTGCTGTACAGCCGTTTTTATGCACCTCTAGGTCATATTCTTCTTTAAATGTTTGCGGTAAGTGGAACCTTACTAAGCTGTTTTTCAAAATGTTTGTGATTTGCATTTCTCCTTGATAGTTTTCTAGTATTTAAGCGCTAGACCGCAGTTGCCCAGACAAAACATGACAGTAGGGGCAAGTGTAGATCTCTGTAACGGGAGCGTATGGAGTACACCTACCACAACTATCATGCTTTGCCGAGGCAATTCCGAACTAGCCCATTGAAAAAAATTCCTTATTTTCAATACATTTATTTTTTTCCACATTTCAATTTCATAACTGTCACTGAAAATATGCATAAAATATGCATCTCTGATAAGTTTTAACTTTTTGATATTATTATATCAGTATATTAATTGCTCAGAAACGATCTATTTTGAACTAGCCCAACATCCGCCACTGCTCTAATAATGAGTCTTCTAGGTACTTTGTATTACTCCTGCTGTAAGGGGCATGTCAGTACTAAATACTACTAAATTGAACTATCAATCTCATCAAAATGGACGTGGTTGAACTTGGGCTTGAATATAATATTTAAGTATAATAGTTGAAGGAACATTTTGTTTAAAAATAGGAAAAATCTAACTTGAAAAATAAAGATTTTACAGCAATGTAAAATCAAACTTTGTAAAGTCTAGAGCGCACTAACCCCATATTATCTTACTTCAGTTAGTATAAATTGAAACTGGTAAAGTAGGAATTTGGAACACCGTTCAAAGTTTAGCTCACTAAAAAATTAATTATGTATACATCGTTATATTTCATAACCACCCTCCCTAATGATTTTTTAAAAACATTTTATACTAGCCTCATAGCGAAAAATGATTAGCTGAAGTGAAATTATCAGCCAAGGCGGAACCTGAAATGGCAGAAGGGCTGGGAATTCTGCCAGCCGGTCTGGCAACACTGGGCACAGCTGTCTTACTGCATACATTTCTATGTCGTTTGAATTTCACAATTACCAGCATCGCATTTGATTATTAATCACATTTGCGTCATTGAATTAATTATATTAAAAAGGGTTGACAGGAAAAAATGTTTGTTATTAAAATTTTCTTCAATTATTTAAATTGGCATTCGAGAGTTTCAACAATGAGTTTCCCTATGGGCTTGTTTGTTTGGCTGGGACAAACAATTAATTTATGAAATTGCATTGGAAGTGGCCGTTGTGATCTCATGTTAGTCTTCGCCGAGAATTAATTAATTAACCATTGACACTCAGGATGTATTTCATATGTTTTAATTTTTTGAAAAATTTCCACTATCATTGAAATACGTGAAGAATCCTTCCGAAGTTATTTTCAAAGGAATCTATTCCCATTTTAGCATCCATTTTTTTTCTAC
This sequence comes from Rhaphigaster nebulosa, assembly GCA_948150685.1. Taxonomy (NCBI): domain Eukaryota; kingdom Metazoa; phylum Arthropoda; class Insecta; order Hemiptera; family Pentatomidae; genus Rhaphigaster; species Rhaphigaster nebulosa. The sequence goes on from OX411306.1 coordinate 163,330,279, forward strand.
ACACGTCTCATGATTGTGAAATTTCTGTTTTATTGAAAATTATAATTAATTTTATTTTAATGCACCTCATTATTTTTTTAGGGGAAGAAGAAGAGGGTGGGGGGCCGGCTGGTTATGAAAATAATAAAAATGTATGTTTCTATTTAAAATTTTATATGGTAAAAGATCAACCAATAGATTATGAAAAGCGTTACATTAACTTTCAAATAAAAGTCACTCGATTTATTTCAATTATTTTTATACTTAATTACCTGCCTATATCTCCGATCAGACAATTTTTTTTTTCTTTCTAAGTCCGAGCAGATTGAAACTTAAGTTCCAAAAAACCTTCATTAAAACCTTTCTCTATCTTACGAAGCTGAGGAACTGTCATGTTATTTTTTATTATAAAAATAGTAATACCAAGTAAACCTGTCTTTATAAAGTAATTACAACGGAAATTATAAATATGTAGATACGTTTCCTGTAAAAATATAACGAAATATTTGAAACCTATGAGAAACCATCAGTCAAAATTAGTTAACTACTTTAAACAGGTAATTCCTAATCTTAAACAGCCGTTGTTGAACTATTTCTTATCTCAGAAATTCTGCGTGCCTTATCACCTACCAATATAGGAAACAAGTCTGTTACAACAAATTTTTATGGTTAGGGTTTCAGTAGAGTCGTCATTCAACATTTTCTTTCTTCGTATCGGTAAGTTTGTTACAATTTTTCTGTATTAATTTTCTGTTTACCATTTTCCCCATTTTGATCATTTGAAGAAGCATAGATTTGGTATTTGTAAATTAGTGTTTGAAAATTTTTAGATGGAAACCGATTTTGTTTTGATTTGTCGATAACTTTTGGTTGAATCCTTGTCAATAAAATAAATAAACATCAATTTTATAATCCCCTTCTCCTGGGTCGTGTCTAAACTTATTCTCTGAACCATCTCATTGCGTTTCCTCAGAGTCTAAATAAACGTGAAAAGACGTGGCCTTGGGAAGCGCCATAAGACATAAATTAATATTATACTATTATTAAAAAGCATAAAATAAAATTAATAGTGTCCTGGACACGCGATACTGCAGCATAGCTGTAAATCCATTGGTCGATTTTGTTAGAAAAGGGGTCACGTGGATAGAAAACTTTCAGCGCGAAGTATTTTTTTTCTTTTTTATAAATATTTAGAGTGAAAAAAAAACAGACAATTTTTAATCCTATATTGTCAGTCTATTTTATCGATAGAAATTATTGGACTTCATCCGGTAAAGATTTGCTAAATCCGTAAGACATAAGAACTTCAAAATTTAAGACAGCTCTAGCTTGACAAAGTAAAATTTAGTAAGTGTTGAACTTCTATCCTTTGGAAACGTCTATCCTTTGGCAACATCTTGTAAGATGCTATTCGTTTTGATGCTATTCCAGCCACCTAGGAATTTTTACTGAGGTTAGGGAATGATCGGGTAGGGAGTGACAAATCTAGCATTTCTTATTTATACCCGCCAGAGAAGCTTGAAAAAAATCCAACATAAGTATAGGATGTCGAGAGGTTATGGGAGTACTACGAAACTATGTATAATATAAAACATGAGTCTTACCGGTATTGATTTTTTTGAGCAATAGTGAGAGACCGTCAATAAAAATACTCAAACACTACACATTCTGGTAGCAACTGAAGACATGAGATAATGGAACAAAAGATACAATATATTTTCTGCTTCCTGTTGCCTGATATAGGTGATCAGGCAACGCCGGTGTTGACTGATCACCTATCAGGCCGAAATTTCCCTTTATGAGGATGTATTGTGGTGATTTCAAAAACGGGCTCTTTAGAGAGTGGTGTGTTCTATCTAAAATTCAAGTTATATTTTATAACAATGCTAGAAAGAATGCTGACATAAATTGCAGACATTTTTTTAGGTTTACAGCGAAAGGAGCTGGTGCCATTGACTTGTAAAGTCACAGCTTCAGCTTTTTGACAGGACTAGGGAGTGACAAAGCTATATATATTATCTATTATATTTTATACTATACATTATTATTATATTATAACAATTATTATATTTTATACTATACATTATTATTATATTATAACAATTATTATATTATATACTATACATTATTATAACAAAATAACCGTTAACTAGTGGAACCTCAAGTGACAAGGAAATGTTGGCCTGAAAACGGAAAAAATAGCGATCCTAAAATAGCGATTTGAGGTGGTTGACCATTTTTAAAAAGCTCTGTGACTATAATCGGAGAATGACAATAACAATGATTATTGATTGTATCTTACTAGATGATGAACCCTGCCATGTCCTAATAACAGATATTAAATGTTCATGTAACTTTCGCTGTTTGTACGATCTGTTTCCATTTGATTTTGTATTTTAAATAAAAATTATGATGTTATTTACCTTTATTGTTCCTTTATTTTAGCACTGAATATTATTAAATTCTGTATTACATAAGTTACTGCAAAGAAGAAACATACCTGAAAAGAAGATAAAAAAAATTAGTTTTCTACATAAAAAATAAACAAAAATAAGAAATTTCACATTTTGGCAATAGTATTAATTTATCTTTTAAATATCATAAATCGAGAGAAACGGGTTAGTATTGTCTAATTAAAATTCGGATTATTAAAATATACTTATACATGTAATTTTTTTTATCATATCTAATTGTTTATATTTTTTAATATTATTATTTGTTCTCTTTCCTAATAATTTGGTCTTTTCTTTAATATATTATCCTAAATCAAATAAAATTATATATTAAAATAAATCATTTTAAATTATAAAATAATACAATCATACAACTTAGGAAAACCATTCGGAATATTATACATAACTCTTGATAATATTTATCTATAATAATTTCTACTATTTTTATTTCGCAGGTGTCATTTATTCATTTTTATGCTTTAAATGTTTATTTTTTTCTGATTGATTACTCATACTTCAGTAACTGTTTGATCTATATTTTAAACTAAAAAAAGAAAAAGGTTATAATCTGCTAAGTGAACCGTATCGATGGCAGTAAGCCTTAGCAGTGTGAGTCATGTGAGGAAGTCCACCTGATCAGAAAAAAAAAACTTTAAATAATGGGACGCAGGCACGCAAGATGTCTTCCTGAAACTGAAGCCTCCGACGTGACCCTTGAAACGAAACATGAAGCCAACCAGCGTTTCTGCAGAAAGATTGACTTTTTATAACCCTTACTAATTTTTAATCTATTATTTTTCTCAATTGTTATTATAAAGATATATTTAGATTTTTTGTTTCCTAATATAACCATGACAAACATTTTAAAAAATAAGTAAAAATATTTTCCAGCTTTACATAATATAATTTTTAAAAATTAGGAAAGTCCAAAAATTAAAATAATAATTTAAATAAAATATTGGTTATAAAAAATATAGGAACCCTTTGTATTTTTAGAACTCTCAAAAAATCGCAATTTTGTTTTTAATTTCTGATCTAAATTTTTTAAAAAGGCATTCTAGATAATACAATAGCTATTTATATACATGGAAAAAAAATTCCTCCTTCCAACGAGTAAAAAAAAAAATTAAAATCGGATAAGATGAAGACGAGATACAGCGCTACAAATTGAAAAGTAATTCTTTACAAATTGTGAACACTGAAAAAAAAAAATTTGCTTTCAATGTTATTTTCAACATAAAGGTTTTTTGGTGAGCTGAATCATAATTTTTGGAGTGAAAAAATCTATAAGGTTACTTCGCCCAATAATCTAAACTTTTTTTTTCAATTAATTTGACTAAAAGACAATTATTTTAAAAAGTTTTTAAAACACAAATATTTTAATGGGAAAATCACGTCCATATAATTTTCCAAACTCGAGATATAAAATAAAGCAGTTACAGTTGGTTTATTTACTTATTTTTTCTCGGTTCCTAGGGCCAATGAAACAAACGCCAGGAAACATGCCCAATAATTTTTGATGCAGAATCACCAGAAAAAAATCTGGTGCGGTGTGCGCATCACACAACTTTTCTATAATAATTATCTTTTTAATATAATTTTAAAGAGTTCACATAAACAATACTTGAAATGAACTCAGCGCAATTTTTTAAGCAATTTTAGTACAAATTTTGTTTGGAAACATTTTGTTTCCATTAAATAATATAAAAGTAGAAATTATTAAGTTAATTTCTGCTTCTGAATTCTTACATTACATGATTACAGAGTGTATTGACAACAGATTGACGAATTGGTGGGAGGTTCGGTCGCATCCGTTTCCTTTCGAATGCGCTCGTTTATCAATCTTGTTTATCAGGTCTTGTAGTCCTCATAAGATACGATCTTAGTTAATATAGGTCCGATTTTGAAAATTGTTTTTTTTTTTTTTTTTTTTTTTTTTGGATGATTTAATAACCTTTCATGCAATTCTATACATAATTTAACATAAAATGCATACTTTTTAAGTTATGTGTAAATAAAATATTCTTTTCATCATAACTTTTCTCCCTGCATTTCCTCGGTGATGTATTACATTTTTGAAAAGTTAAAGGGCTTCAAAAAGAATACTTTCAGCAAGTTTTATCAAAATCGTTTAGCCGTTTACGAGAAAATTGTAAAATCCATTATATAATTGCCACTTCCGGTACGTTCGATGCACTGTACTTTAGCTAATATTGGTCCCATTTTTGTTTTTTGGATAATTTAATTACCTTTCATACAATTCTATATATTATTTTCCATAAAATGAATACTTTTTAGATTATGCGTAAATAAAATATTCTTTTCTTCATAACTTTTTTCCCTATATTTCCTCGGTGATGTACTACATATATGAAAAATTAAAGGGCTTTGTGAAGAATAATTTTGGCAAGTTTCATCGAAACCGTTAGAGCCGTTTTCGAGAAAATTGTAAAAATGTGTAAAATCGATTATATAAAGTGGCTTCCGGTAGGTCGATTTTGACGAAAAAGTTGCTGTAACATGAATATACCTACCTTAAATACCTAGTTTCAGTATCGTACAACTTTTCGTTTTTGAGCTAGACTATTCACATACAAACAGACACACGGGACACACAGACCATTTGGTGAGACTTGGTTATTTGGAGTCAGGGGATCTTGAAACGTGTATTTCCGTTGAAAACTCGAATTCGAAAATTTTCACGATCGCAATACTTTCCCTTACAATATATTTCATATATGTAAACATAACTAAAAATAATATGAATCTACAATGTAGTCTAAGAATAGTCCTTGAACTGAAGAGCTATATAAATACGAATATTCAAACATATTTGGGTAATCCAGATTTTAAATATCCGATACCTCACTTTCGAATATCTGAATCATTCATACAATAAGAATTCAATGATGAGCTTTGATATAATGTTATGAAATGCAATTACTATATTTAAACCGGGTTTCAAATTGACATAAAAAAAAAAGTTCAATTATAGAGTGTATATAGTTTTCCAATTAAAAAATATTTTTCGTAAAATGGTATGCAGAACACAACAGTAGAACAAATTGCTTTTATTAATAATTAATATTCAATACGAATTGTATAATAATATATAACTTAATAATATTAATATTAATGTTTATAAATAATTATTATTAATATAGAAGAGGAAAAACTCAAAAAGAGACATCAAATAATTGTTAGGATATAAATTCCAGACACGAAACATTGTGTCTCTAAACTACCGGTAAATTACTTACCAGGCGACGTTTCTCCAATTCAGGTATCATCAGGACAGAAACAATAAGATCACATATATACAGACAAAATGCAGCACATCTCACATCAACAGTTAAAAAGATCCATCAAATAGAGACAGTATCTCACTCCAAGACATCTACAGACATTCTGCTGTTCATAATTTTTCAGTAAGTTATGTATATGAGTTAATCTTACTTGGTATGGCGAACCAAATTGAATAGGCAAGATTCTTATTCTTTAAGGCGGATCGAGGTTACGATATCAATAAATTGGTAGCATAAGGCATAATCGTTTGAACATTGCTACGGATTGTACGAGTCCGGTAGAGATCAAGTTGCGAGGCCTGTTCTTCGGAAACTCAATGATGGCTTAGGGATTATTGATATCTAAAATACAGATAGGATATTTAGAGTAATGTAAATTGTGTAGAAAGACTACAGGTAAGAATACGTGGTCGAAGTATGGTGGGAAATTCCAATTTTAGCATGGTAGAGTGTGAAAGGAAGAGTACCAGGGTGAATCTCTAGGATTAATCACAGGCAGCAGTTCATGAGCCTCTTCAATCAAGCGCCAAATGAGTCCGACAGACCTCAATCCACAAGCTTGATTGCTGCTGGGGAAGATGAGGGATGAGATCAAAGAGTTGGCAAGTTAGTTGAAGGAGAAGTAGCGGTCGATAGAGGAGTCCATGTGGGAAGGTTGTCAGTTTGTCTGAGGTTGTCAGGGATCTGATATAGGTTATTCCTAGGTTCATCTCGGCGCTGTCAAAGTAACGTATGTCCAGAACAGACCTAGAATTGACTCCGTAATTTTCAAATTTTAGACGTAGGCCACAACTACATACCTTATCATGATAAACACCTCAAATAAATAAAGGGGAAAAAGGCTGTAAATTTCTAAACCATGCCCTGCTGAGAAAAAAAAATTGTATAAAAAGGAAAAATATAATATATTTACTCATTTAAGCTTGAACTTTTTTAATTAAATAGACAACAAATAAATCCTAGTAACAGATAGAAGAAAAGGTAATGAAGGGACAGGTAGGTAGGAGAGAAATGGGATTATCTGGGGCCCTGAGGTTAGGTGAGTGGCGGATTTGTTCGCAGAGATTTGCTACAGGATAGTTCCAAAGAGAAGTAGCCAGGATTACGAAGGATTTTCTAACATACGAGCCCAGGAGGAAGGGATATGCAAATCGAGGGACTTCGGGGGGAGATGAGTACGGAATTTGAATTTAGAATTGAAGGTGTATGTCGAATTTTCGGACAGGATTACAACATTGATTCAAGAAAATCCTTTAATTTATATTTTTGTATTATACATTTGCTTTATAATTGTAGTAATTTAATCGACTTAGCACAGCATAGTTTTTCCTTTTCTTTTAGCCACATCAAATCTTGTTACAAAGTAGTACTTATTTATGTATATTATTTTAAAAGTTTGCAGTCTACATTTTTCATTTTATTATTTTATATATAGTTCTTCTGGATTTTGCATTCTGTTCATGTAAGCGCAATAAATTAAGGCTTATTCTCAATTAAGAAAAAAATAAATCTAGAAAGAAGCAATCGAAAATGTTTTCGTAAACAATAAGCAACACATACCAACGTGTTACGAGAACGTAAATAAATAATATAATAATTTAAGGAATAAAGAATTACAGGAAATAATATTGTTTAAAAGGTAACAAATTATGTTGTACTTGAATAATGTAACTAACATATATGTAATCATTTTTCTAAATATTTATGGGTTATTGTTTATGTTATATTGCAGAAGAAAAACTATCCTGAAGACAGAAGAATAATCCGAAACGTCGGTGTGGTTGTAAAAAAATAGATGAGATATTAAAACATGTGTTGGGCAGTACTTCTAGTACTGTAAAGCCTAATTTTAAGTTATATTATTATTTCTAAACGTAGATAGTATTAATTTTTTTTTTAAATTCGTTTGAAAAAATAAATCTATAAAATAGGTTATATTAGAATGCTTTAGTTGAAAAAATAAATATAAACAGAAAAGAATATTTTTGCTACGATTTTTTTTTTTTATTCGAAGTTTCGATAATTCCATCTATTAAAAATTACCCTTTTTTTTTAGTTGAGAGAAAAAAAAATATTGTGTTATTTTCACGATTTGAAGCTTAACAATGAAATATTAAAAAAAAAACACATACAAATTTGAAAACTCCTAATATTTGACGATATCTCAGAAGGCATTAATAAAAGTGTAATAAAAAAATTCATTCTTCAATCATTCAATATAAAACAATTCATTCTTATAAAAAGACTATAAAAGTCGTTCAAGATAAGTGAATAAATACTCGTGTTATTGTATAAATGATAAATGATTGCGTGTATATATATATATATATATATATATATATATATATATATATATATATATATATATATATATTAATATTATATATACGCTGAAAATTATTACAATATGTATTATTTTCTTAGTATTTGGCATAAAGGTTCCAAAAAACCTCATATATTTTCTCTTTCTTCATAAATGGTCGAAATATAGGCGTATGAAACATTTAATTGGCCGCCATTTTGTTCCAAATTCCGAGTTTCGAGGATCATTCTGGTGTGACTTGTAACATTGGTGCTAAGCAAATTAATAAGTAAAAATATTATCAGTCAAAATTGTCTTACTAAACTTATTTAGTCTGAATATGAACTAGTAATGGTTTTGATTCCCGATATTCTAAAGAGTAGGTTTAGACGTGTTTTATCTGAGCATGCGGTCATACTAGCCTTGAGACGAAAATCGATTATAACTTAACATACTATCGATTGCATACCCAAGTACTTTGCACTCTTCTTTTATTTTCATATTGTTTTGTAGTTGATCTGATTTGTATAATCGGCCAACTACAAAGCAATATTGTTTGCAAAGAAAAATTAACTAGTATAACATAGAGAACATAAATTAAATTCATACTCAGTTTATAAACTATATTCAAACAAAAAGATTATTTCGAGATTTGCAACATACCCAGTAATAGTTTCTCATTCCAATGAATCAATATTTTTGGAATTATTCCATTGTACATTGTTCTGAAGATGCCTTCGTCACCAACTTTTTCTCAAATTAAAATTAACTGTTTAACTATTCTATAACAATGTTACTAATTACTAATTAAAGAAACATTTTTAAAATTTATTTCGTAAAGAATAAACACTGTATTCATTAGATTGGATTGACCCAGCATAGATCCATTCCGGTTAGATAATGCTCTGTACTGTTAGAAACAGAAACAGTAAAACTCGGGAAAGCTATTGTGCAGTTCAACGATAATATCTAGTTCACGAAAAACGTCGTTTCAGACTTATTGGTTATAAAAATCAATAAATAGTAATTATAGTTTTTAATGTATGCTTTTTATGAAATAGAAATACGAAATAAATTATTTTTATTTCGTTACGTTGACCTAACGATTTTTTCTGTTTGTTTTTATCTATGGTTCTGTTATCTTTTAATGGTTATTGATTTTAAAAACTCAAATAAATACAACCGTTTTGGTTTATTATTTTCAATAATAGACCAATGTAGTGGACCGAGAATTTTTTTTTTAACCCCCATCAATATTTGAGGTTTTACGATTCAAGATACCTAGAATTAAAATATCGACCGCGGCTATTCTTCGAGAGTACTGGGCCGAATTTTCTGAGATATGGCGCAGGCCACTCCAAAACGATCCTCGGAACTCGACATTATCTTTCGCCATCTTGTTTAAAAATGGCAGCCTATTCGATATCTTATGCGCCCATAATTCGGCTAAAAGAAGATATACGAAAAATGTTTTTTTAAATCAGTATACCATGGTATTAAAAAACAACAACTATATAATGCTTTTGATTTATTATTTTAGATAATGAACCTCTGCAATCGACCAAGAAATTTAATTTACCCTCCTTCTCCCCTTCCAACATTTGAGGTTTTACGTTTCAAGATAAGCAGAATCCAAACATCGAATTTTTTAAAAAATCCGTCTGTCCGCTTTACGGATTTATTTATTATGGTTTTGTTATGGTAAATCGAAAAGTGATAAAATTCCCTACAAAACAAAAAAAAAATTCAAATATTTTAAAAAAATATAGCGTATTGAACTCCCCGCTTGCAACAGGACAGCGAGGCTCTTAGTCTCATAGTTATCAATTGCGGACACCTGGCTTCCTCAGGTCTATCTTCACTTCCTCCAACTTCTTCGTCTTCTCTTTTTCTTTTCTCATTGAAGTGCGCATCCACCATTTTCCTCTGTACCATTTCATCCTCCATTCTGATCACATGTCCATCTTAGCCACATACTTTGATACAGTTTCTTTCAAACACTCTCAGTTTACGGCAATCATCATGGAACAAGCACAAAGCTCCTGCTCCATAGGTGCCTACTGGTTTTGTGAGAGATTAAAATAATTTTAATTTCGTTGCTTTAGACAACAGATGAGACTTGTGAAGTTCAGGTTGGCCAGTAGGCTCTATTGATAGACTATTTACAAACGAATTGTGATTATTATCCGCATTGCACATTATTATGTTTCCCTCTGTTAAGAAACACTAAATAATTAAAATCGGGTTTTCTAACATTTAATCATCGAATTCTATCCCTACGTTATTTTCAAATATGTTTATGGCATCTAGCTTCGTTAAATACCTATAAAACTATTACAAATAAAAATAGTTGTATTTATTGACTGAAACTGAAGACCATCAAAAAACATAAAAATCTTATATTAACAGTCGAGAACATACATATATATATATATATATATGTATATATATATATATATATATATATATATATATATATATATATATAGAGAGAGAGAGAGAGAGAGAGAGAGAGAGAGAGAGATTATTCATTTGCAGAGTTCTCAATGTTTTCCTTAACTCCTTTCTGTCTACAGAGTGATACGCCTGCTTAAAACCTATGAAGACATGGTGCAGATCCGCGTTATGTTCGTATGTTTTCTCCAACATTTGCCTGACAGAAAAGATGTGATCTACTGTGGATGTATTTCTCTTTCACATTGGTATTACCCACAAATTCTTTCTCCCCATGAAGTTAACCTTTTACTTAAAGCAATTGAGAGGACTTTATAGACGGTTGGCAGCAGCGCTATTCCTCTATTGTTAACATAATTTAATTTGTCCCCCTTTTTAAAAATAGGGCACAAAACTGCCGCGTTCCATTCTTCCTGAATAGTTTCCTGTATCCCGATCTGGTATATGAGGTCCTACGGCTGTTTTATTAGCTCTTCTCCATTCTTCAGAAGCTCAGCTGGTATTTCGTCAACCCCAAGAGATTTATTAAACTTCAACGCCATTATTATGCCTCGCATATTTCCCCTTCATCTCTTTGTACTCCCTTTTCATTATTCGGTTCTACACCTTCTGGATTTAATACAAAACAAATATTCCGTCCATCTATTTAAAATCTCTTTTCTTGATCCCAGTAAATTACCTCGTTATTTTCACACACACACATATATATATATATATATATATATATATATATATATATATATATATATATATATATATATATATATATATATATATATATAAAGTTGACAAGACTCGAATCGAATAGGTTTTAAAACTTTTCTTGATCAATCAATTCCACAAAAACATCGAAAATAAAAATCTGTAATACTTAATTGTTTTAACCACTAACAAATAACCCTGACCTCACTTGTTATTAAATTAAATTTCGATATAGTTATCCTTTGTATAATTATCAAATGTAAAATATTTTTTATTGTTACCAAAAATTAAAATTAAATATAATTATGAAAAGAAGGAACGCAATTTTTTTTTTTTACGGTTGTGCAAGCGAGTGGAACGGGTTGAATCACAATAGACTTTGAGACAATATAACCAAGGTTAACTCATAATTCTGTTTACAACTTTGAGTATTTATTAAAATGGCCACTTTTCCTTCGATTTTAGAATAAAATAAAACATGAGATGAAAATAGAATTTTGTTCTGTTAAATGCTTTGCCGCAAGAGCCACAAGTTGTTTTAAGTCTTCATCAGACAAAAATATAAATCTTAGCTTTCAGATCAACAAGCAACAAGAAATAAAGTTAAATCATTGTAATGTAATTATTAAAAATGTATCAATAAATTTAAATTGATCAGCCATTTCATCTCAGGACGGTAATATCATTATATTAAGGTAATCATCAAATCATTAAATCATTGGCTTTAGGAAGAAGGGATTTTCTTCCGGGAAATTTCTAGATGGGCGTAATAGGAGTACGGAAGTTATTACAGCTTTCACAATACACAGTGTACACTGCAATGAATGAACCTCAGATAAAGCTTCCTCCGATTGGGATCTTCAAGAGAAAACACAATTCATGAAAAATAAGCTGAAATAAAAAAGCTGACAAGGAATGCATCGAGGATTTGTAATAATATAAAAACTGTGGGTTAACAATATCAACAATTAAATACAAATGATTATGATATATCACATGAGGATGAGTGATATAACATCAGAGGCGGATTACGACAAGTTGGACCCTAAGCGATAAAAATTTCAGGCCCCTCCAAAAAAGTATCGATTTAGATGACAACAAAATACGATCAATCATATCTGTGGTGTTTGGGCAAAAAGTCATATTCTGCGGCATTGGGTTTAAGTTATATTTTGTTCTTTATAATAAGTCAACGAAATATTATTCACATTCCCTGTCAATACTGTTTCGTTGACTTATATCCTTTTTCCCAAAGGAAGAGTTCATTATAAATAACAAAATACAACTTAAACCCATTGTCGCAAAAAAAAAAAGACCTTTACCCCTTTAATTTAAACACCACAGACATATCTTCGAAGTTACGAAGTGCAATCGAGGAAAAATGGAAAAATGTTTTATCTTCTGAAAAACTGTATTTTTCATAAGGCGTCTCAGAAACTTCTCAATATAGACTAGGCAGGATACTCCATAATAATACTAATAATCATCCAGGATAATCCGTCCTTCTTGCCTTACTATAGCTGGAATACATAGGGGCGGGCGTTAAACCCCAAACAAGCAAACGAACATTCTGCAGTTTAAAATTAGAGGCACGGTGTGTTCTCTGCTGAAATGTAGAAATCACTGTAAAGTGTTTATCCTGAACCTTGTGTATTTGTAAAGAATCTGAGATATCATGATTTAGAATCCGTGTTGTTTTCTTGTATTTCGTGACGATTTTGTCCTATATGCTCAAGTATATCTAATTAAATAAATTATATATTTGCCATGAAATTAATTATTTTAATCATAAAAAAGATTAGCAACCAACATTGCAATTAAACAAAATATACGTTTCCCGCATATCTTGTCGTTATTTAAGACATTTATGAAGGTATTCAGTAAGCATTTCATCATGCTTTGTTGCCAGTAGACTACTTTTCTTCAAAACCATTGTTGGCACTTCGATAACGGATTCATGTCTTTCACACAAGGTTCTTGTGTAGATCCTTTCTGCTTAACACTCCTAAGGAGTGGCATAAGCAAATGGAGGAGAACAGTACACTAAAGGTAAGTAACAACAATGCCATCTTACCTTGGGCTATTTATACCTTGTCACTTTCTCCTGATTGGAGCTGAGCGCATTCATGGAAGCCTTGAGCCTGCTTCGCTATGGGCATACTATAATAGTGTCACCCGTCGATTTTGAGTTGCCTTCGATTCGGATTTAATTTTTTTTTTTTTTGGCATAGTTTGTTCTTACTTCACGTCGGATATAAGCGGAATATATTTGCTTTTAGTCCAAACCTTAACAGAAGACAGAATTGTGAAAGTAATCTTATTGGGATCCAATAGCTCGTTAGAGAGATTTAAATATAATATTTTCATTAATTATACGTGACGCGCGTTATTTCATAATTAATTTGTGTAATCATAATATTAAATATTATGAATCTTATAAAAATTAATAAGGATATAATTTCTAACATCTACGAATACTAAGGAATTTACCTTGATTTAGTTTAATGCAAATATTTACATTAATTATTAACTTAATTTATAAATATTTTATTTATAATTAAATTTATATATTTTTATAATAGATAAACAGCTGAAATTATTCAAAAGGAGTCACGACCTTAATATTCACTTAAATGGGGTTAGATTTAAATCGGGGATCTTCTTAATATCGTGATAATAAATGAGTAGCTAATTGAATAAAGTCAGTTGAGGTTCGGAATTTATGTGTTCAAGACAACAAATTAAAGCTTGATCTTTCTCCAGAAATCTTGAGTCATGAATGCATTTATTATTTTTTCAATTAAGAAATAAATATAATTTGTCTATAATAGTAAATTGGACACAACACCATGGACTACAAAAGGAAAATTGAAGATGCGGACAGTTCTCGTAAAGTGTATCCTATAAACGGGCGATAAATAATAGTCCTAATTGCAGAATCGGAAGAAAAGCTATATCAGGCACTGGTAGAATGGGAGATAGAAATTCCAACCAATAACTCGAAAAGTAAGGTCCTAGTTCTCTCATAGAACTAAGAAAAAAAATGTTGAAATGCTATGTAACGAGGAAGTTCCAGATGTAGTAAACGACTACAACTACCTATAGAACCGTAATAATTAGACATGGTAGGATTTACCAAGAAGTAGCAAATAGAATCTCAAAGGCGAACCAGGCGTACTACCAGACCAATAACAGCATAATTGGATACCTCAAAGTAGGGAGAGATTTGAAAATTCATACATTTAAGGCTATCGATCCTTACTATGGCGGCGAGATCTGGGAGATTCTTGACAAGTATATCAGCCTGATCACAACTGCTGTGATGAAGCTCTTACGTATTGTAGAGGGGAAAACAAGACGAGACTTCTTCAAGAACGAAAGAATCTTGAAGTTGAAGACGACCATGAAGAACAGACAACATAAATGTTTATCGGATGGATGAAGTGAGAGGACCCAGGATGACAATGAAAGCTAGACCTACAGGAAAAAGGCCATGCAGCCACCCAAAGATCTCCAATCAGGAATATATCTCAAGGATTGGGGGGGGGGGGGGGGGAGAGGAGGGGAGGGGTTAATAATAATGGCTCTAAGAGGAAGAGAAAGAAGTAGAAGATATAATTTTTTATTTAAATCAATGATTTAATAAGGTAGGGACACTAATTACGCCAATGACCCGTAAGGTTAGAGTCGATAAATATACAAATATAAATTAGGTATATTTATAATTATAATCTAATATATATTATAAACACTGCATTTGTTTAATCATGACTAAAATAATCATTTAGTCATAACACCAATATTTTTATAATTTATTGATAAAACTTCGTCCAGTCTATCTCTATGGTTTTAATTCTGAATTACCTATGTATCGTTCGCATGGGAATATAACAAATTAAAAATTATTTGTTTGAGGAAATAAATACATTTTAGAATATAAATTAATTTAAAAAAATAATCTTAATGATATAATAACATAGCGAAACTTCAAAATGTTAGTAATCACCATTGGCTTAAGAAATAGCAGCCACTTTTGCGAAATCTTCCGAAAATATCATTAGTATACCCTATTTTAAAGATCGTACTACATTACACAACATTTTGAAAACATATTTATAAATTGGTAAATCTTTTCAATTCACGGTCAAAATAATAAAAAAATAATTCATAAAAATAATAAAAAAATAATTTTTACAATATGATCGTAATTAGGAGGCGCTCACATATTACGTCACACTGCTTTCAGATCTTTTTGCAATCCCCACGCCCCCCACGTCACTCTTCCCCATCTGTTACGTCCCACCATGTCATTATCTGTTCTTTAGGGATAGAATAACTGACAGTACGGAGAGAGGACCTGTTACCCAATATGTTTATAATGAGCATCGGTATTATTAGAGATCGTTGAAATTATTAAAGCTTTAGGTAGATTGAATCTGACCATTTACAATCGCTCAAGAAATATATATACAAAAAGTTCCTGATCTCAAACAATAAAAAAATTTCTTGTATTTGTTAAACTTTTATCACTTAAAATTTTGTATTATAGGTATGTGCTTTTATGTGCAGTTTAGAGCCAGTCAGATAGTCTGACAGAGCGAATGAGAATAATTATTAGAATAATTTATTTACTGTAAATAAAATTGAATAGTAAATTTATTGAAGGCGGTAATCAACACATCATGTTATACAATGAAATAATGTTTGAACGTAATATTTCAGAAGGGAAAAAAAACAGTGGTAAGCAATTATTTAGAACATGTGATAATTTATTCGAATTATACACACCATTGGCGTTATTGCTTGAACAATAAAGGAAACGGAGAAAAAAATACAAGGACGACACAGAAACCATGGGATGATTTTGTGATGGCACAATCCGCTTTGGATACAATAGGGACAGTTACGATGGTAATAAAGTTGTTTTTATCATTTGAACGCAGTACAGATATTGTGAGGAGTATTGTAGCCACACTAAAGCCGGGCAACAATACAGATTTATAGCTCTCCTCTATCCTTCCTTATTCTCTTTTACCTCACTTCTACACATAAGCCATCTATGCAGTTTAAATCTGTCGGATTCAAAAACAATTCTTTTTCTCAGTAAAAACTGTTTTTATCATTGAACATTGCATTAAACCTCATTTCAATAATAATGATATATGTAACCATTCATACCATATTCAAGAAAAAAATAAATGGCGAAATAAATATAAAAATAAAATAAAAATTAAAGTTAAAATACAACATCATGACCATATTTGCACACAATATTCTAGCTCAGCCTGGGAAACTACTAAAAGTCAGGCTCTGATGAAATTTGAAAAACATTGAATGAAGAATCCAAGGAAGAAGGGGAGAGAGCCATATTTTTTCCAAAATGGAGTTATACAATATATTCATATCGTTGAATAGAAACGAAGAAAAAAAGAAACAGCCGAAAATGTGGATGATCGGTTTGGTAGAAGTGTTTGAAGAAAGTACATAAGTATCGACTGAAGAAAGTAGGAAGCTCCTAACATTAAAACTTGATGTTCCCGAAATGCACTACGGGTATCCCTCCCATTTTTTCCGAGGAATCTTCAAAAGGAATATTGAAGCCATGATGTTACGTTCCGTTCATCAAACAACGTTGATCATTGGCATTGATCCAAGGACTATGGATTGAATGCGTTAAATTTTCAACAAAAAAAAATAGCTGTTCACGCCCGTAGTCCATATAGGTTTCAAGATAGTCTTGTGAATTGGTAGTACGTTATTGATTTTAGGGTGAGACGTTCGACTTAGTAATCTAAACAACTGGCAAAATCGTCTGTTAAACTCTTGCCTTTCAAGTCTAACAATGTGGGCTACATAATATTCTCTTGTCTAACTGGTCTGGCGGACAAGATCAGCGACATAAGGTGAAAGTGATATGCTTCTTGCATTTCTAATCATTGAATTTAATCTACCAATTACTACACTACTACTCAACCGAATAGACGTCCATCTTACTTTTTCATGAGGTGGTCTGGCCAAATCAAGGCGCAGCAATCCCCCTACAATGAAATCTGCTATGCCAACTCTTCGCGCACTAAAAACAAGACTAACCCTCACTGGCAAGATAATTGCAAGTGATACGCTGTTACGCGTAAATTATTCAACTTTTACACTACAAACAGCAAAAACATTACGAGGCAGGGATAGCTCGAGCTATACTTTGCCCATGAAGTTGAGAATAATTATTTATTTAGCTGTGCAACCCTTAATAATTTGGATCAAAATTCAATATTATTTGAGAATAGTAGTACGAAAAATGAGGATCAATTAAATTATTTCATTCAATAATGTTTTATTTATTGTCCACTTTTACATTCATGTTATCTTCACACCCTCTTTCTTGTAGCCCAGCCAAAGCCTCAAAGATAATAAGCAATTATGCATGTATGCTGAAAATTAGTTAATTGTTTTCAACTGAATAAAAATTATAGTATTGAACCGTAAAGAGGAATATAATTGCTCATGCATAAATATTACATGATCTCAATCCAATAGCTCGGTATTGCACGGTTCCTTTAACCTTTAATATTATTAGTTCAGCTCTCAGAACTACTAATTTGTCTATTTATTTGAGCTACAGTTACTTATTTGACTTGTTCGACCGTAAAACCAACTCTGTAGTAGGAGAGCAATATAAAATACAAAGTTTGAACTACATACTGCAAAGCCAAACTTCATACAGGCTCTCTCTTCAATAGTATTATATTTTGAACAGAATTTTATGGATGGCAATAAGTCTTTTAAAAAAATGGTATAAGCTCTATTGATACAATAATAATTAGTATTATACATATATCATAATAATGCACGATATTCTTGCTTTCTAATTGAAAAAAAAAATTGAATAAAGTATTCCATTGTTCAGTTGAAGGCAAGAAAACAACGCAATATGTCATGTCCCTCCCACACTTTTTACTAACAAGGACAATACAATTTTATCTCTACCATTTTCTAATTTTCACGTTTTCCTAAGTGGGAATATAAGGAAAAAAGCTAAAGTGGTTTCTATTCTTGATCTGTTTTTTGCGAAATATGCAATTATTAAATGTTCTTTACAGATCAAATGTTAAATATTAAAATATATTAATGTATTACATACAACAGCTAAATTACAGTTCTTCTTAGGGAATATGATAAATTTTTACATCTAGTTGCAAATGCAAAAATAAACAAATAGCATAATTATAACAAATGGCATTAAATGTAATAAAATATTTTAATTCATTGGCTTTATTATTTCCATTCCTTCAATGATTCCTAACCACATAGTCGCTTCTAAATCCATTCCTTATAAAGTGAATATTTTATCTTACATTGAGCTGAAGAAAACCTTGTAATTGAGGGTGGACGCTGAGCACATGGCTTCCTTGCACACAATGGCATATGCAGAGGGAGGGATTGGAGGAATATACCCTCTCCCCGAAATGTACGAAAAAATATGATTTTCATACCCACCAACAGAAGGTTTATATTTTGAATTATATTTTTTGTAATTTTCAACAACAATGTTTTATTCAATTTTCATGCTTAACCTTAAAATCTAAGCCCAATAGGCATTTGGTTACTTGTCTTTGTCTTATTAAATATCCCCTCCCAAAATAAAAAAAAATTAAATCGTCCCCCCAAAAATTTTTTCCAATGTCTCTGCTTGCACAATTAATTTATAATTTCTGGTCAATAAATCGTGAACAGTCTAAGTGGGTTTTCTTAAGCTGCAATATGAAATTTAAACTGTAAGTGAACAATTAACTACTTTAGGAATAGAAGTCTGACTTGACTGTCCAGTAAATTGAGTATAGAAACAAAAAAGCTCCCTCCATAATCCTTCGGTTAGCTGCAGCTCAATTTGGAAAATAATAAAGAAGCAACTTACCATTGTAGAACTTTCAAAATTGAAATTAAAGTATAAGATGTAAGAGAAAACTTAACAAGTTCGTGCTGGATAAAACTTGGAAAAATTAAGAAATACCTTTTAGGCTAAAAAAAAAGCAATCTCCTGTCGCAGTGTGTGGGATCACCAATAACATAGATTTCAGTCGCCAGTATATTACCACAATAATAATATTTTTAATTTAGTATCATTTTCAGAGATAGAGAATGATAATACTCAGTTTTTCAGTTAAGTACACCCATTAAATGAATATTTACTAATTAAATAAAGGTCAGAAAAAAATGTAATAGATAATCTAGGATGCCTTTGAAGACACGGTATGATATAGAAGAGCTGTAGGACATCACCCACACTTAAGTTCTCACGCCAGACAGCATTAGATGACTAGACTAAAAGGAGAATATTAGCTAACACTGACGACAACCATAAAGTAAATAATGGTATATAGCTTAGTTGTGATTTTCTTTATATTCTAGAATAAATCATTATGGCAGTTTTGCTTATTTTTTTAATTAAATAAAAAATTATTATCAATCTGATTATTATTAATTATCTGAGACCATTTATGAATGGTAGAAAGTTTTTAGTAACACATTATGTGGTGACTTTTCGCTATCCAGCTTTCGTAATTTTTGGTAAATTTTAAATAGTGAGATAGAAAATTTGTTAGTTTCTTAGCTAATTACATTTCTGTTTATCAGTGGTTTGGTATAAATATACTGTTTTGTACCTAATCATATATCAATATAGATAAACAATAACATCATATCCCAAAACCCATTTTTAATTTAGGTAATAGCTGGATGCCCTCGGGTGTAATGAATTGCGTGGGACAATTACTGAAGTTAGTTACTGGATTAAGAGATAATAGTCGCGTGTATTGTTCTTCATGGAATTCGCAATTACATAAAAGTTTTCACCATTTTAATTCTTTGAAACAATGAGGTAATTTTTAGTGCGACAATGGTTTTCCTTCCATTTTTGTAAGGCTCGTGAGGTTAAAATAGGTTTATAAGTAATAAATAAGCTTTAAGGTGAAGGATAAGTTCTTGTTTAAAATTCCGATCATAATATGTTGTCTATTGGCTTGGATGTCTAAGCCATTGATAAAGTCAGTGGATTTCGATTGAGGGGTTAAAATGGCAGAAAAGTCGAATTTTTTATTTTTGCTCTTTAGTTATATGTTCTTTTGAAGTGATTTTATAACATAAATAAGGCCCATGAGGAATCATGTTCTGCAAGAATGGCTGTGTCGTCAGTATTTTTGATGAGGATTGCACATGAATAATTTGATGAATTTGAAGCTTGCTTGTGGTCATGTCGTTATTTGAAGTAAAATTTTTGAGAGTTTGTCTTTCAAATACTGAAGAAGTCCGATTCCATGCTTTCAAGATATAATTCCAGATAGTGGATTTTCAGGAATAATTATTACCTTATATGTGTGATTATGAGTAAAACTACTGCAAGATTCCGATAAATATAAAACAGAAATAAACTGCCCAAAAAGTTAATAAATACTTTTATAATCGTATTCATCAAAGAAACGATTCTTATAAAAGTAACTAATAACTACCTAAGTAAAAATTACCTATTTGTATATGTTATTTAAACGCTTTTTGAGTCCACGCGATCCCAGTCAGAAAGATAAGAGGGCCTGAAAAAAAAGTTTCGAAGTAGAGTAACTGGATGGAAAACAGTTTTATCAGTTTGGGTTGGGTATCGGAGTTGTTGAGAACTGAAGACGGAGCAATCAAGGTTTTCAATTGCCAACTACTGAACCTGTCAGTGAGTTTTCAAGGGAGAAATAGACTTTGGCTCATCAGGCGTATCCGACTGTACGTTTTCGGTACTTCATCTTTTCTTTTCCATAGAAATTCAGTACCACTTAATCTTAAATGAATTCTAATTAAACATAATCATCATTGCAATGATAGAAAACCCAAATATTTAGCATAATTATTTATGGTGTCAGATTAAATGAAATAAAATAGAATATAAAAGATATTTTAAACAGATTAAAACTTAATTTAATATTTAATTATCATTATTTTTATTTTTTGCCTAGCTATTTATTTCGTGTTTCAAATTATTATTCGTAAACATAATAAATTTCAAATATCTTTTATCAAGTTACAATCATCTTTGAATAAATATTGAAATTCAAGAAATATAGGAAAAATTAAAAAGTAAAATTTATGTGAATTTCTATAGTTAAGCTACAATTGCAACAGTTTAAATAGGCAAATAAATCCCTAAAAATATCTATATTTGGACTAAATCTGACAGTTTATATCTTCCTCTTCCTGTTTATGTGGTTTTAATTTTTTCAAAATTTTAATTTAATTAATTAATTAATTTTTTTTTTTTTTTTTTTTTTTTTTTTTTTTTTTTTTTTTTTTTTTTTTTTTTTTTTTATAAAATTCGAGAATGGCAAAATTTCTATTTTGAAAAACATTTAACACAAAGAAATAATATTCAATGAATACTAAAAGAAAAGTTCACGAGTCCATGAAGCAAAAGATTTTTCATCTTACGACAATCGTTATTATGTTAGCCAAAATCTACACCATTTTTCTTTTTTTTTTTTTTTTAAAAGCTTTATTTCTTATGTAATTGGTGTTAGATTGTAGAAGTGAAAATGAATCAATGCTATGTTAAAAGAAAAAATAGTTTTTAAATAGAGTGCAGTTTGACTCTGGGATTATAATATAATATCCAGAGTCAATATGTACTTTATCTGAATGATTATTTGGCATTAAATGATTTGATAATAAACAGCTTCATTTTATTTTATTAAACTTCTAACGTCATTGAACGTTTTTTTGGTAATTTATGGAACTGTATAAAAAAGCAATGCAATTAAGTATTAATTGCTTGGCATGATTAAATATTAATGAACATCATGGATGATTTCATTGATTCTATTTGCATGATAATAACTTCCGAAGAAGGGGATCCAATAAAACGTTACAGGATTTCTAAAAGGGGATAAAGGGTGAAAGGTCACAATAGGTCAGAAAAATCATGTCGTTGTGCAGAATTAAAAACGTTTCCGTGTCACAAGAATAGATGAACTTCTCCCATCGTCAGATAAACCTTGCAAAGAAAAATTTCTCTAGAGGTTTCGCCATATTAATTATCATAACAGATATGCCCTCATTTTCATTTTTAATGAAAATTTCTCAGTTTTCCAATAGATCTGATGCCCAATTCAATACCACTGCTTTGTTTTATGGAAAAATACAAAAAATCAAGGAAAAAGTATCAGTTCTTGAAATTTCAATACAGTTTAAACATTCAGGTTGATCCTTTATTTTAAGTAACTGTTAGAGTATAAATCCGAAAAACATCATTTAGACTCAATTCAACCCATTTTGAATATTTTTGAATTAATACATTCATTTTAATATTTTACTGAAAATATATTTTTTAATTGGAAAATATATTTTTATTGTAATTAAAATAAGTTATAATTTAAGAGTAGAAGCCTACAGAGAAAAGGAAAGAATTTTTAAATAGATTATTTTTTTTTTCAATTTGGGAACTCTTTTAAGTATTGAATTAACTATGCAATATCTTAAAGTGTTTAGCAATAATTTTAATGGATTACTTTTTAAAAATAATGTTTATATACTCTATAATGTATGTGATTTAATTCCTATTGGTTTTTAAAACAAAATACATTTCGTCATACATATTCTATTTAAACTCTTTATTTTTTGGTCAAAATTATATTTGTTTTAAGCATTTATATTTTTTTTTATTTTTGTGTCCTAACAACTTGTTATTAGTTATAATTGCTAAATAAATTACTAGTTTATTTTAAAATTTGGTCGTTGCAATCATAACTTTAGATAAAAATAATTGCACGTGTTTACGGTTCTAATCATGTTTCATTACTTATTAGAGATTTTTTATTACATGAAAATCTCCACCAATTATTTAACATCAACAAAAGTAATTGGGTAAAAGTCTGCCACACACCAGTTAATCATAAGGACTGTAAGAATATAGAGTGTGAGAACTTTTTCGATGAGAATATAGAACAATAAGATCCATGAGATAAATATGCCGAGAATGGCATACGTATGAAATGGTCTCACCGAAGAATGGTTAATGGATGGAAAACGAAATTCTAAGCCTTTTATAACAATGGCATGGTTAAAGTTTCCAGAAACTCATATTGGCAGCTTTTGGTATTTAAAATTTCATCGTCAAATGATCAATATTTAAAATTGAAGTTGTTTTACATAGTTTATAGCTAATATTAGTTACTGGCTTAATATATTTATAAATGTATTTATATTTTTATATGAGGCAAATGAAGCAAAAACAAAATTTAATGATATCATTTTTATTCAAAACAACTTCAGTTACCCTCAATACACATATTTCTCCCGATGCTCAACAAGATTTTTTATCCGTTGTTCAAAGATATCTCGTCTTCATTTTCGAATATTTACTTTTATTTATTTATTCAAGTGCTCAGATTGAAAGTTAGTCAATTGGATACAAGTCAGGTAAATGTGGTGGATGTGGTTGAACTTCAATTTTCATTTCGCTAAATGCAACATGTTTGTCAGTTAGCTTTAAAAAAATTAAATAATCTGAAAATAGAATTTCTACTATGCTCAACATAATCTTCTAAAACGTCTCCTGACTGACTACCATTTTTTCAAAGCGCTTGTCACATTGTATAAAAACAAAATATTTCAAAATGAAAAGGATGCAAAATTTTCATTTCTAGAGTTTATTGACTCAAACCAAAATGTATCTTAGATCGAGGAGAAAATACCCAGGTTGGGTGTTAGAAAAATGCTTTAAGCCAAACGGAAGTTATATATATATATATATATATATATATATATATATATATATATATATATATATATATATATATATATATATATATTTGTATATTGAAATAAGTAATTTTCCGTATTTTAAATTACTAAGTACACTGTTATTTTTTTAAAACTAAAAATACTTTTTGTCAAGACCAAAAAAAAAAGTTTATAATCCATATTTATTTATAATTATATTTATATGCCATAAATGAAACTGCAAATGTCGCTTAAAGTTTTGATTTATTTAACACGACATTATTTAGCACGACTTCATGTCTTTAGCTAATCGCTGCGTAATTCAAAAGTTTCACCTGAAAGGGTCCAGTAATGTAAGAAAACAAGTGGGCAGAAAGAAATTTTTCCTTATAAATGTTTATATTTTTTGGGGAGAAATCAAGAGATTTTAAAACATGTAAATTTACATCTTGAAAGAAAAAAAAATGTTCATACTTCATTTGCGTTATGCATTTAAGAAAATGGCAAGGATCCAAATGTAAGAATGCAAATTGTAAAAAAACAATAACGTTTATTTATATTTTTCATATCATAAATATGTATTTATATGGTATTTAGAGTAATCTACAGCTTCCATTATCTCCGTAAATTTATATCTATATTAAATATACCACTGTTTTTCGATTTAAACATAGATATTTTTTTGTAATAATTGTTTAAATGTGAACTTTATTAATAAAGATACTCCAATTCATTGGCCTACCAGGAATCAAATCAATTGTAACATATTAAAGAACAAATTTAATAATACCAAATTAAATTAGGAGTATTCTACCTATCTAAGCAACATATAAAAACTAATAAATAAGGATAAAGAAATAAATAAAGGCAGAGAAGTGCATAAGGTAAATAAGCAATAAATACATTTAACCAACACTATTTCCTGTCAGCTTTAAATAATTATATAAGCTTAAAAATATTAAATCGATAATTAATATTAGCTATAAGTTATTTAAACCAACTTCAATTTTAAATATTGATCATTCAACGATGAACTTTTAAATACCATTAGAGAAATTATTTGTTCAGTCGTGAAAATTAAAAACAGGAAAAAAAAAATTTAAGAACTGGTTTTTTATTCATATTAGAAAACCACTCAGTGGGATCATTCAACGTTTATCATCTGATTTACTCAGCAGCTGTAATAATCCATAAGATAAATCCCAATTAATCTGATTATGGAGGAATCATATTCTGCAGAAATACTACTGCCTGAAGGGAAGCTAAGAGAATTTAAAAGCTTCATCCCAGATTCTCAGTGGCAGCAGGGACATAAACTGATGAAATATTGATTTGAATCTGATCAAGAGCAAATTACTTTCTAGGAGCTAAAGTGATTTATAACAAATATCCACGGTTTTAGCACCATCATTCGTTCAAAAGCTCTTTTGAAAAATCTATCCTTTTCATCTAAATTTGGAGGGATTCAGCTTGGTCTCAAGCGGATAAGTAGTTTTACAACTTGCCAACTTCAAGCTCGTGAATACGGCTGAAATGACAAATTGAGCCATCACAAAATGATTTAATTAACTTTAAAATGAAATCTAAATCAGATAGTTATACCAAACATAAAAACTATTACTCATATTATTATTAAAACAAAAAATAGATTAATAAAAGAAATAATTTGTCATCCATAAATATAAAATTTGAGTAAATATCCGCTACAACAAATCTCTTTATGTCGTCTTTTTTTGATAAGATAGGCTCGTCTTGTAGGATATATTATATGTTTTGATATTTTAAGTTGGTAGTACGTCCAATTAAAATGTTTTGAAAAATATAATTATACGATAAGTAATAAATATGAGTATATCTAGCAATTCTGGGATTGTTTCTTCAATACATATACATACAAACGAAACTGCAAAAGGGATTTCAGGATTCGTTATGATTAATTCAGTTTATAGCTATAGAATCCCTTGAAACTGTGTGAGTTTTCACGGCTCGAAGCATATTTATTTTTAAAATTAACTTTTATGGACAGAGGAAACCCTAAAATCGAGTAACATTTCGAACGTTTTTTTTTTTCTCAACTAAAACGATACTTTCTATGCCTACGGTAATTTAAAAAGTAAACGGAAGCAGCACGGGATTTTCATCGTTATTTACCATACTAACAAGACAGTACGGATAGAAGCCATACCGGCAGCCAATGTTATCGCTAGCAAACAAAGCGAGGAATGTAACGAGTACCAACTAAAATGGCGTTCATACCAGTTCTTCAAGGCCGCGTCGTCCCACCTTCATCACCTCACCTACTATCTACTATGCAATAAGTATAATCTTCTTCATCTAAGTGCCAAACGTAGAAAACATATATTTAGCAAGGAAAGAAATACTCATTAAGAATAGTTATTAAAAAAAAACAACATGTCTTCATTTAATTCATTTTGGATAGCAAATAAATATTGCTTGGAAGAAGACCGGCACAACTCCGAAAGCTGTAGTTTTGAGAAAACAAAGGTTGAAGTTTTCACCATCAAATTTCAACTGTTGATTATAAATGTATAAATACGATTCCTTACCATTCTATAAATATTTTCTTGAACCCATTTTAAAGTATATGTTTGGAGGTAACTTTTGTAAGGGATTTTTTTATTCCAAAAATAATTTTAGTTTTTGGGGATATTTCCATTGCATATATTTATAGCAGCGATGCAAAAGTCACTATAAAATAGTTAAATTATTATTTGAAGAGATTAAGAGAGCTATTCCAAAATGTCACAATTAGGGAATAAACTAATCAACAGTTCATAAATTCATTTAAAAAATACCTAAAGCTCATTAAATACATCGAACATAAATAAGGTTTCTTTAGGTATATATTTGAGGTTTTATGTTTCAAGATATTAAAATCCAATAATCGATATACAATTTTTTTTTTAAATGCGTTCGATTTGACACGAATTTCACAGGTCATCCCGGGATGATCCTCGGAATTGACATAACCATCAGCCATTTCGTTTAAAAAATATTGGCCGATTAACGGTTTCACATGCCCATATTTCGGTCATTTATGAAAATAGAGAAAAGATTTAACCCTCATAAACGCTTACATAAGATCACCTTCTCAGCACTAGAAAGGAATGCAAATAGTGTGATCGACTACTTTCTATATGACCGTGATATCAGGAAATTCTTTACGGATTTAAGGTTATCAGGGGAGCTGAGATCGGAAGCGATCACTTACTCCTAGCGGCAGACACAAAAATTCTGAAGGAAAGAAAACCTCAAATCAAACTATATGAAAGAATAGACGTTAAGCAGGACCCCAGGAAGAGACAAGTGTATGAAGAAATTCTTAGAAGTATTCTGAGAAGCAGGAGGTGAATCTAGATAAGGAATATGGAGGATCTATGGACGAACATCAAAACTAGCACCTTGGAATCGGCAACGGCAATATGTGGAATAAAGAGGATATCCACTAAAAAGAAAAGAACGTGCTGGTGGAGCGAAGAGAGAGAAGCGGTCAGAGTGAAGAATCTGGTCTGGAGACAATACTGCGCAAACAAATCGGAGAAGAACAGACAGAACTATGTGGATCAAGAGAAACAGAACAAAGACATGGGTACTAAGAGCCAAGAAGAAATCATGGGAAAATTTGGCAAACCTTTTGGAGAAAAATAAAGTCACTGAGGGGAAATAAAGGAAAGCAGGTAAGAAACATAAAGGACGATCTGGGGCGTCTGGTTACAGAATAAGACCAAATTATGGAAGCCTGGAGGAAGTACTACCAGAAGCAGTTTGGAGCGACCCGTAGAGAACACCAGTCCAACACCGTCGGAAGATTGGCAAGAAGAGCAAGAAATAATGGATGACATAATCGAGGAAGAAAAAGTGGAGTGGGCAATCCAAAAATTAAAGACGGGCAAAGCGGCAGGATGTGATAATATTGCACCGGAATATGTAAAATTTGGTGGGAAATCTAACTAATTAAAGCCATGCAATGCCTAAACCAAAAAGTCTGGGACCAAAAAAGGACTGGAAATTGAATTCCGATTTTGGAGTTATCATTCCGATTTACAAAAAAGGTGACCAAACAGAATGTTTAAATTATAGACCTATATGCCTTTCACCAGTGCTGTATAAAGTCTACACGTCTATACTCGAAAGACGAATGAGACCGCTTATAGTGGGTGAAGAACAAGGAGCCTTCCGTCCGGTAGACAAACGCAAGATCACATCTTCACATTAAGGATTATAGGAGAGAAGATGTGGGACAGGGATCGAAAATCGTTCTTAGCATTCCTCGACATTAAGGCTGCTTTTGATTCAGTGCCGCGGGAGGAAATATGGCAAGCCTTCAAGGCTAAAAACGTACCAAAACCTTGTTGGAGGCCATAAAGTCAACATATCAAAACCCAAAGGGCATTGTGAGATTAAACGACCAAATATCCAAACCTTTCGATATCACAAAGGGAGTAAAACAGGAGGATAGCCTCAGTCCATTATTTTTTGTCACTTTTATGGATGAAATTGCCTCCATATGCAAAAGAAGAACCAGGAGAAGACATGTGGGGCAGCGGAATCTTTTACCGATGGTATTTCAGCTCTTTCTGTATGCTGATGATATACTGCTGCTAGCAGATTCATCTATAAGACTGGATGAAGTCGTGACAGAATGGAACGAGGAACTTCTAAGGAAGGAGCTACAAATATATACTGACAAGAACAAAATAGTCCAGTTAGGAAGAACTCAGGAGAATATCCACGTGGAATGCAATGGAGTGGAGCTGGAGAAGGTGAGAGACAACTGTGTACCTTAGCACCATATTACCTTAGCACACATACCTTGGCACCATAATTGATGGAACTGGGAAAATAGACTCAGAAATTTCAAATAGAATCGGCAAGGCAAACGCAGTCTATTACAAATTTCCAACACAGTGGTGGACAAGAAGGAGATAGGGCGAGAGGTGAAATTGCATATTTTTAAATCGGTGTTTCTGCTATCTGCTATATGACTATTATTGCTATATGGAGCAGAAAGCTGGATACTCACGGAAAAACAACAAAGCCGAATCACCGCTAACGAAATGAAGTTCCTTAGAAGAATTATGGGAAAAACTAGGCGAGACTGCATTAGAAATGAAAAAGTAAGACAAGACCTCAAAGTGACCCCACTACTTGAAATAATCGAGAGAAGACAGGTGACGTGGTCTGGGCATGTCTGCAGAATGAAAGAGGAGAGAGACCCAATAAAGGCCATGGAACCTAAAGAGACAGGAAAGCGTCCCAGAGAGCGGCCCAGGATGTCCTATAATCAGTAAATGGAAAAAATAGGAAGGAAACGGGGAAATACAATTGCTCAGATGAAAAATCTAGCAAGAGATAGAGATGGCTGGAGAAAGTGGCTGGATGCACCTCCACGCTAATATGGGGCAGTAGAGGAAAGAGAAAGAAGAAGAAGAGAAAATATTTGAAGTGCGGAATAATTATGCTACAGCCTATAAAAAGAAAAAAAAATATAACTATTTGGAAATAAAAAACCATAGTGTAATATTTTATAATAAAACTGTTTAATTAATGTTTTAATTAATATATTTTTATTGAAATATTCTAATTAAATGTATTTAATTTTCTCAAGTTGAAGTTCATTCAGAACTTACCAACTTAAGAAATAGAACGTACTCTTAAGCCAATTACTTGGATAAAATCATTAACAAATTAATTTGTATGTAGTTACCACACTCATTAATTTCAAAGTCAACACACGAATTTATTTGAAGTTGTCAATTTGTAAGTTGTAGTCTTCATTTTCAAAGGATACTAAAACAGAGCATACTCCATCTATCTTCATAAATTTCAACTTTCTAGGAACAAGGATGTACAGTTTTATCATCAAATTACTTATAATCTAAAAATTATAATAATATTCCGAACTAAATTGAAGAAATAATTAAATCACTTATCAAAGTTTTATTGTCTTTTCATATAAAAACTACCCATGGCAAAAGTGTTTAATAACAACGTTTACTCCCACTATATTATGTTTTCTTTTCAAAAAACGTCAATATTTTACTGGCTAAGCCTAAATTTGGCCAAAATATGCAAATAAATAAATAAAATTCAAACACTTTTTAGATAGCTGGTATTCATTAGTTAAAGAGATTTTATCTCATTAGGCCAGATCTGGGATGGAGTCTCAACAATATGAAAAATAAAGTAGCAACGTCTGTAAAAAACAGCTTCCTGTTATAATTTTTTTTAAATTTCAATAAGCCTCTAACTCTTCATACTATGCAATGCATATGTGTATAGTTTGGTATAAATAATGACGTCGGTTTTTGAAAAAGGCGATAGCACCATTTAACAAATTTTACAGAAAACACAAAAAAAGGTTTTTCCCCAAATTAAAAAAAAAAAAAATGTATTCTTAATTGTGTACATGAGGAGTTTATTAATGTGGCAAAACATTAATAATTACAATACATTTTTAAGATTTTTAGCACTGTTCAAAGCCAGAGTGATTGACGGCTGAGAGTCGTCAGTATTTGGTGCTTACTTCATCAATAGTCTATTTTTAGACCATTCATATTTTTTTCTCGATATATCCAGAGTGGGAATCAATAGAGGTGGTGTTTACGTCTCATAAGAAATTGAAACCTAAATTCTATATAAATTTTTGGCGCTTAAACTATTTCAAAAAATGACGTTATTTACACAACATGCATATGTCACAGATTTTAGTGAAACAACTTTTGGACGATGGATTTTCTTTTAAAACTACGATTTCCATAGTTTGGCGTAAATCTGTTCGTTTCTATTTTATTTATAAGCTTATCGTTTTTTGACTATGCAAAACCCGTAATACAGCATGGCGTCACACTTTTCAAACCATAACAGAACGGTAATGATGTTATACCTAGTCAGTGGCATAGCCAGAGGGGGCGTTCAGAGGGTCCGGACACCTCCCCGAAATTACAAACTTCTGTTACTTATTCTTATCTGTAAACAAAAATTATGTAAACCTATTTAAATTTTATTTTATAAATAATATACCTAGGCATAGAAAATATTAAATAGAGAGAGAACCCCCTTACATCCATTGTTTGGGGTGGTTTGTTTAAAGTAAATCCCTGGATACAACCCTCTCCCCTCCCTGAAACGAAATCATGGCTACGCTACTGTACCAAGTGCTATTCACTAATGTAATCTGTTAACCATTGCATGTATTAGTAACACATACTAGGTCATAAAAAGACATTTCGAGACCATTTTCTGTTAAATGCAACATGGATTAATGCCTGAGTTAGTTAGTAAAAATGTATTTTAAACAGTAAATGATTACTTTATTCATCAAGAGTACCAGAATTTTTCTGAAATGGGTTCCAAAAATGATTTTAAATTGTGCAAAAAATTGGTAATAAACACATGATTAAAGTGCTGACGGCAAACACACCGCATCAGGTCAATCGAGCAGATGAAGGAATCCTTGAAGCAGGAGATGGCTATCTGGATGCTGACCCCACCCACGACCACCATCTTCTCGGGTGTCATCAAGATCACTCATGCTACCTGAGATGGTATCCAAAGGGCTTCGCAGTCCTTCTAGTAAAAAAAAATTGCTTGATGCTCCACATAACCGCGAACAAATAATCGAAATATTTTTTTAACCCCAAATCGAAAACAAAAAAAAGAAGTTTGTAACAGTATAAAATTATGAGCTAAAATGAAAGCATCGAAATGTTCCTACGTTGTCCTTCCTCAATCCAGATCCTTCCATAAAATCCTCTGCATTTTCTCTCTGCCAATAATAAAATTATTCTCAATAAACTCGCTATAAAAAATAAGTCTGATGAAAATATCTATTAAGTCAGAAAATATAATAGTTTTATGGCTTTACCAATAAATTTCATTGCAATTACCAAATTGAACATGATAAAATAGAATAAAGTCGTCAAGATAAATGTTGAAACCGTAGTAAATTTTATTAGGGTAATCCCATATGAGCTTAAGAAATGATTCGATTTCTTATCAGGATGACTTCAATAAACAATCTTGGAAATAGAAGTCATCGGATGACGCATAACGAGCTAAATAGCAATCTGAATTGAGATAAGGCAATTTCATTCTGCACAGTGACAAACTATCTTATAATGCCAAGTGAAATTTTTCGAGTCCTCGATATCGTGTTGGATAACTTTTATAAATAAAATTTCAGACGCTTCTATGCAGACTTCTCGATTCAATTCCCTATACATTGGGAACTTCTCAATAACTCATTTAATGGACATTTTATAAATAATTATACAAATCGATGTCATATTTTAAAAAGGCGTAAAAGCCATTTTGTAAACTTTACAGAAAACGTTCTTCCCCAAATAACAATATGTTTTTTTTTAATTTTATTCTTTATCATGTATTTCTTCTTCATCGTGGGCTTTATTAAGATGGCAAAACTTTTATAATTACTATATATTTTTAAGGCTTCTAGTATTGGTCAAGGCCAGAGTGACGACTTAGAATGGTCAGTATTTGATACTTACGTCATCAATAGTCGATTTTTAGACCATATATAATTTTTTTTCTCGATATATCGTGAGCGAGAATCGATAGAGGTGGTGCTGGCGTCTCATAATAAATTGAAACCTAAATTTCTAATTTTTGGCGCTTAAACCTTTATCAAAAAAATAACGTCGATATATGCCTACACAAAATTCAGATTTTAGTGAAACAACTTTTGTACGATAGATTTTCTTTTAAAACTACGATTTCCATAGTTTGGCATAAATCTGTTCTTTTCTTATCTATTTATAAGCTTATCGCTATTTTAACTATGCAAAACCCGTAATACAGTCACACAGTTTGCACACAGATACAGTTTACAGGGACGTCTAGTGTAAAATATGATATGTACTATTTGGCAAGATGAGAAGCAATCTTCAGTTTAATCGAAACGAACAATTTCTGGACACCCTCGAGAGACAAATGAAGTTATAATAAAGTTATAAGTTATAATAATTTTAAAGATATTAATGAATTATTACAACTAACAATCAGAACGATGTTCATATACTACACGATGTTGGAACAGGAATTGTTTTCAGGTTTTGCAGCTTCACTTTTTTTTTCTTTTTAGAGTAATGCGTAGTCTTATGAAGACCGGCGCACAGAGGGCAAAATGACTGATTCAGGTGGACAAAAGTCAATCTCACAGAAGTTCTCTATTGGGTTGTAGTTGTTTACTAAAATAGTTGGAGGGTTCCAAAACGGTATGGCAAGTGCTGATAAGTAATTTATAAACACTGTGTGACCTTTGAAGTTATGAATAAATATGTATTAACCTTAATCTGGCACTTTGATATTTTTTTTCCATTTGCGATATATCAGTTGCCCTTTTGTTCGTATTGAAGTAGAGCAGCTTTAGCAATATGGATGCTTAGAGGTTAGGTACGTTTGAGAGATAAAATATATAAATATTACAAAAAAAAAATCAAATTATTGTCTTGAATTAGAATAAAATAGGTATAAAAGTATACGTGTATACCTATACATGGTTTTAAAGTAATATGAACTTGTTTTTTTTGTCAAAGTTTGCCAATTGAGTATTTATTATAACTTTTTTGAGAAAAATCGTTCATTGAAAAACAATAATAATTACCGGTTTTTCTTAAAAAAAATAAGAATAAACACTTAATCAGCAAATTTTGGCAAGAAACAAGTTAATGTTAAAAAACAACATTAAATTTTCTTTATAACCATGTGGAAGCCATCGCACTACTTCATGATAATTTAAGTATTTTTTTTTATTCTGGAGTAAATCTTTGTCATTGCAAGACAACATTTTGAACAAAACTCAAAATTAAAAAAAGTATAAAATTAGCGCGGAGTAACGCGATGATCTTTACTCGTTTTTAAAGGAAATTTAATGTAATTTCTAAATATGAACGTAGTTTTTGACCAATTACGTATTTATTGTTGCTTTTTGAAAAAACCGTTTATTTAAAAACAATAACAATTTACGATTTTTCTCAAACAAGTAATAATAAATATTCATTTGGAAACTTTGACAAAAAAAAAATTTAATATTTGGAAACTACCTTAAATTTCAATGTATAAACCATTGAGTTACTCCATACTGCTTTTATACTTTTTTTTATTCTAATGTTAATTTATGTTATTGCAAGACAATAATTTACACCAACTCCAGAATCGCTATCATAATATATACTTAATCAGATGGGTTAGTTAATTATAATATTTATGACAATAATATAATCTTATTATAATATATTATTTAAAATTATATTATATGATAACTTATTTATAACTATTATAATTATATCATTATTATTAGAATTATATTATACTTATAATATAATTATGAGTCTTATATAACTAATTGTACATCATATTATTACTCATGATTATTATATAATTATATTTTAATATGATTATATACATCTTATAATTATAATAATGTTAACATATGATTATAACAATAAAATTATATAAATTATAATACTATATACATTCAATATTAATATTGAAACATAATTATAACACATGCTTAATCAAATAGATTAGTTTGAAGTCATTTTTCATATATTCTTGTGATTATTTATTTATTTTGTATATCATATAAAATTTTATATCTCATTAGTTATGAAGATTACTTTTATAACTCATTTAATCTTAAAGTAATTTTTTTTAAAACTATTTTTACCGTTCGCAACGGATCTAAAAACATTTATAACGACATAATATAATTTTCATCTAAATCGGTAAATTTCCCCCAGTGCTGAGGTTACCCACAGCATTTCAAATCACAATAGACTATGTATTACTATTATTACTTACTTGTCATACAAAAATTGTAGAAAATTATGTTAGATATATAAAAATTGATAAGACATTGAACTAAAATTAAAACAAATAACATGACCATAAAAATGTAAATATAAAATAAATAAATAGAAATCAAACGATATTCCGAAGACTTAATTAGAAAAAAAAACTACTAATATTCGAAATAGTCACTAAGCCATTAGGGCACCTATAATAGAATTTGCAATTTTATAAATCATATAATTAATAATATATCTGTATTTTAAAATAATTCAAATATTTCTTTTAGTAAAAACCAATTTAGATCTTTATAGCTCATACATATCTTTCACCATAGTTTCCGTTGAATTCATAAACTATTTAATACGCTTACGGCTTCGGATTAATACCAAACGTTTTCTTCCAATGTTCGCGTATAAATTTTATATAAAATAAAAAAAGGACTATCAAATTTTTGATAATGTCTTATATAGTTACTCATAAAAATATATCCTTAGGAGTGATTCATTAGCGAGCTTGATTCGGTTCATTTAGTTTCATAAAAAGTCATTCACAAGACGAAACATTGTCATTTGGAAAATAGTCAATATGGAACTCAAGAACGACTCGCAAGAACAGACAAAATTATACCACAGTTATATTTATTAAACATCTCTATAAATATAGATCAGTGAAGAAAAGTATAATGCTAATTAGTTCAGAGATAACGCAATTAAATAATGCAACGATACTTTATTGATTTTAGAACTATTTTGGCACCGTATTAAAAAAATATGTATATACTATGTTATTCTTTTAAGGCATCACTGAAGATGTTTTTTTTTCATTTTTTTTTATATCAAATTTTCTTAATTTAACCTGATATATTATAATCAAATACTAATATCTTCGTGTGTGTGTTTATGTGCTTGTGTACTATGGAAATAAACAACCAATTTGTATGTCGCTACATAGCTGGACTAGTTGTGAAGTGGTGAGGTGCTGTACATGATGCAGTTGCTAAACGACAGCACCCCATAGCAATGCCGTTCTATCAAGAAACCAGTTAGTCGACTACGGTCCAAGATGACTGCATTTCCCCCAGCAATTAAAGACGTCGACATTAGACAGTGAGGTGAGCGGCCGATTCCTGGAAGCTGCTAACTGGGCCAGTCAGACAAAGGCTGTGAAATAACTGCTGAGCTGTGAATGAATCACAATCCTGCTGCGCTTGCAGCAAACTCCTACCATCGGCCAACTCCCCCGGTCAATTAGCGCTATGACAATAACCTTCTGCTCGACGAGGTAACGCTACTCTAACTTGGTTCGACAATAACTTGGAGTCAGTTTGATGCTGATACGCCATTAATAAGAATGGGGAAGCCCTCAGCGAAGGACAGAACTCTTAACACCCGTGCTTGGGTTCAACCCGGGCTCTGGTAGAAAATTTATTTTATTTTCTATCATCTACATGTCACTGAGATGACGAAAACATCTTGGGTACACTCATTGGGTTAAAGGAGGGAAGAGAACTTGAGGATTGAAAGTGGATACTCAGCGCACCTCCTAGATGGATAAGTGAGGTGAGCTGTTTTACTGAAACAGAACTTCCTTATCAAACAATGAACCCAAGATCCTTCAAGTGTTAGTATTAGTATAGGTTTTTTATTTTTTTACTTTCACTTACTTATATATTTCATATATATCTAGTAAGGGAAATTATTGGGATCGTATTTTTTTTTTCTCGAAAACGGCTCTAACGATTTTTATGAATCTCGTTATACTAACAACCAATTAAATGTTTTTCGTTGTCTCCTATTTCGAAGTATGATCTCTTATTCTACTACTTAAATAAAAGAACCATTCTCAGTGAAACTTTAGGCCTGCACCTGTCAGTTCGGGTTTGCAATGAGAAAATTGTTAAGAGGAAAAAAATTTCAGTTGCTGTAGTGTAGGTAAAAGCAGTTCATTGTATCAAAAGTTATCTTAAATTACTTCTGCAGATTTGATTATTTTATAATGTAGAACTTTATTACTTTTAGAAATTTAAAAAAAAAAAAAAAAAATACAATATTTCTTAACTTTTTTTATGAGTCAGCCGTTTCATAACAATAGAATTATACTAAAATTGTAAAAAGCCCTTAGGTCGATAAACATGCTATGTTCGCTTTTTCTCCACTTGTTATTCAAGACCTCTATGATTTGATTTGGCATCCATAATGTATAACTTTTGGAATATATTTCAGGAAGACTTAAATGAACGAAATCAGCTTGAATATTTGTTAATATATCGCTTTAAGTTAATTCCGACAGTTTGGTTTTTGAAGTTAAAAAAATAAAATTAAAATTCTTTATTATAGCTACAATTTTTTCTTATCTTAAATAATCCTTTTGTTATGTGCATGATAATTAAACTGAAACTTTTTATTTCTTTTTTTATGCAAAGCGTTAAGGATTATTTTTTATTGACTATATATAAGTGATTATATATCTGTGTTTGTGTGTGTGTGTGTGTGTGTGTGTGTGTGTGTGTGTGTGTGTGTGTGTGTATGTAAAATTCTAAAGGGACGTTTCGTGGAATAAATAAAAAAAATATTATTATTATTATTAAAAGTTATAAAGATTTATTAAAATTAATTTAGATGCTGAACAATTTAAATTTGGAAATATTTCATATAGATTTTTTTTAAAATGATATCTTCATAGCAGTTTAGTTTTAACTTAAGAGAGATTTATGAAATCAAATAAGGTACATACTTTTGTTAAGATAAGAAACACATGCAACTTTTAGTTATAGTTGCAAAACTACTAAACCAGTTTATAGTTATTTTATTGCCAAGACCAATATTGAAGCCATAAAAGATAAGGAGGACACAAAAGTCGTATTCATACAGAACAATAGATTCAACGTGACGTGTCACAAACAATAAAAAGTGCAACAGCAATAATTAATGATCCTTCTTTGTATAAGGCCTTGAATGATTAAGCTTGGTTCTCATCTAGAGCTCCTTCAAGCTTAGAATTTAAATACTTGAACGCAATTTATTGTTAAGTTAGTTTGAAGGTTGCGTCTCCAATATAGAGCCATTGTGCGGTAACTCGTCGATATTAGTCGACAGTAGTAGAAGTACATACTAATATTTTCAAATTTCTTTTCAAGTACAATAACAAATATTCCAGCACATTTATGAATGGCGTAAGTTAATGAATAAAATGATTTTGAGACGTAATCAACTACAAACACCCAACTGTTCTCTTATTCACTTAACGTAATACATGACGTTTAAAAAAGATTTTGGTTCATCGGATCTTTCATAAAAACGTTGTTCCAAAGAACGTGCTACCACGAATAAGTTTTGGAAAAAATAAAAAAATTGATTTTTTATTGTTGTTTGTGACTCAAAAAGTATATTTTGCACCAAGTTTTTGAATGTGGAATCCGGCCATTTATATGAGCTGAGGGTTTAGCAAAAGGATGTAAAACCCAAAAAAATGATGATAAAACAATGGTTAAATTGATTGTTTTCGATGAAAAATATTATTTTTAATATTTTTCAATATTTTATATATATATTCAATATTTATATTTATATATATATTCAATATTTTTTTAAATATTTTTTAATATTTTATATTTTAATTATAGGTAAACATGTTTTCTGTATTTTCAAAAAACAATTACAATTATGGCGATGCTATTACAAAAACTACTAGAACCAATTAATAATTAAGTGCAACTAGATTTGGTTTTAATAGAGTTAATTAAAATAATTTAATTAAAACACTAAAAAATAAGATAAAGTTATATTTGAAAACCTTTTCCAAAACAAAATATATAATCAGTGCCTTTTATATCACTTGGATAAATATATAAAACTATATACTTTAATACTAACAGTG
Source organism: Rhaphigaster nebulosa (assembly GCA_948150685.1). NCBI lineage: Eukaryota > Metazoa > Arthropoda > Insecta > Hemiptera > Pentatomidae > Rhaphigaster > Rhaphigaster nebulosa. The sequence continues at coordinate 163,368,939 of OX411306.1, forward strand.
GAGCAACAAACTAATATTAGGATTACAATTAAATAACATACTTAAACGATATTTTAATATGATTTTTGAAAAAAAAAACAATATAAAAATTGGGGTGAAATACTTTTTTCTGTGGGTTTTGTTTTTTAAATATCTACAAGTATGGCGATATAAAATATATTTAGAATATATTCAAACATTTTCCCACGTTGAGGTTACAGCAATGAAGCATTCAATTGTGAAAAGTTATTATTCACATTTTACTTTCTATTATCTTTTCCATTAGAATCTTTACAACTCTTTTCCATTCCTGCAATAACTACTAATCTAGAACTACTATAATGACTGAAAGCCACCTAGCCGGTGAGCATAAATCTTCAGAGACCTTTCCAAGTTAATATTCATATAGAGCACTCCCAGCAATTATGGTACTACTACGTATCCAATTATACAGCACAATAAGCGTAATAAGTTTAAAGTTTCTCTTCTCTAATGCATCCGAGGGACAAAGAAAGGAAGGCAGCAGTAAAAAAAAAAGTAAAAAAAAAAGAAAAAAATACGTTCAAAAACAAGTGTTAAAAGTAATCGGTCTATTCATTAGGGACTGCTATGTAAATGCGGAGAATGAGAGAAGAAAGGAAAAGCAAACGAAAGAAACAGGGCAGTTAGTGTCCCTATAGTGTGCCTCCTAATTATGCTAATCAGCTTCAAGATATATGTTTTCAATCTCACACATTCCGTTTATCCGGATATTCTCAGGAAAAATCAGTTTGTAAAATAGATGAAACGATACCGCATTAAACAGAGTTTTTATGAATTTCTCACATTTCAAACACAAGGCGCAAAAATAAACCAAACAAAGAATTTTTGAGATTATTTTTTTTAATAAAAACACTTTCAATGATATTTCGAATTGTTATCAGATTCCCAATATCTAAAATTCTCATCTCACGGCTCGTGGAATCGGGAGATAAATTAATTAATTTACTTTAATTTTATTTTTTTTATTAAACAAAAAGGAATGGCCAGTTAACTTCCGGCTAAATGTTACTCAAATAAGATTTCAAATAAATTATAATTTGGGACCATATTAACAAAAATTAGTTCAGTAAAAACAAACCGTTTCATTATGTTCGCCTCAAATGAATGATTTGTAAATGCGTATTTATTTACTTAATGTTTTTATAAATTTGTCGAAGTCAACGTTTAAACGAATTGTTCCAGAATAGCATAATTAGAAAAATAATAAAAGGAACTTTACTCCAGGAGAAAAATACGGACAAAGCCACGAAAAACTACAGCAGCCAACAATGAAGGTAAAGATCGACCCAAACACGCATTTTTCTTAGCTAGGTTGTAACTATCGAAAAATGTTATCTGTATAATAATTGAGCTTTCTATCAAAAGTGGACCAAACCGACCAAAAAGTATTTCGATATATTCTGATAGGTGTCCCAAAGCTGTACTTAATATTAGCTCCACTTCTGTAAAACTTGTTTTTCCCCATAGAAGAGTGAATGGAAAGTTTTTCTGTTTCGTTTTTCAAGCAAAAATGAATTTAATGTTGACAAAATCAATTTTGGTTTATTATTTTCAATAAGATACCTTAAGAATAGACCAAATAAAAAATGTTTGTAATCCCCTCAAAATTTGAGGTTTTATGTTTCAAGACACGTAGAATCCAAATATCGAATAAAATAAAAAAATCCTTCCTTTTTTTGTTTGCTTTTATTGTATTTAAACGAAAGCTAAAAAAAAAAAATGATTTAAATCGGACCAGTATTGGCTGAGATATAGCGTAATGAACTTCGTAGACTAATTCTCCGGCGCGGCTGGTCATTGTGGCCCTAGGCCTCCTGACTTGTCTATTGGGCTTCTGACTTCTTCGTATCTCTCTGCTTTATCCTTCCTTGGATAATTTCTGCACTTCCTTTAACTTCCTTAGTCTACTTTTCTTTTCCTACTGAATTGCATATCAAATATTTCTTCTGTATCATTTTACCCTGTGATTAGATGTCCTAACCATCAGAGCCTACTTGCATTGACAGTTTTTTCTTAACACTCCCAGTTCGGCGCTCTCATCTTGGACAAGCTTCAAATTTCTTTCCCTTTGGTGCCTACTGCTTAATTGTTTTTACTTGGACATAATAGATATTTTTGAAATATGGAAATAACAAACCATTTTGTAATAATTTGCAGCGTTTTTATTAAAGGAAATGGAAACGTCCACTTCTGATAAAAAGCTCAATAATTTTACCAAACTCCACCATCCACCAGGGATAGCAAAAATATGTAAGCACCGTAAAGCAGTCTACGTTATAATAGACTGATCCAAAAAATTGTTTCGTGAAAAATTGAATTCTTATGGAATGGAAAGAAATTAGCTAAAAAATCTTGCCCCTCAGAGGATTTTTTCAATTAAAAAGGTGCCACAATAAGGTTAATGGTCGATTTCTTTTTTTCAAAAATTCAATTCGATCTTTTTAACATGAAAAATTTATTTTAAATACCGAGCTTTAATGTATGGTATTAACAACATGTTTGGAGATATATTAATGCCATCATCATATATTCCAATTTTGTTTTTTTGTTTTTTGTTCCATGATATGTAATTATTGATGAGATCGTATCCTACAAATTCCAACTATTTCTCGTCAGTTGACCTCTGTCTTCTATATAAGTCGCTAGTCAAGGTGAAATCTTATTGTAACGGTCCAGGTTAACTGTAGTAGGCAACAGATACATTATTAAAGAGCTTGAAAGATCTAGGCTTCCTACAAGTGTTAAGCAGCATAAATTAAACAAAAACTAAATTGTGTTTATTTCCATTTTATCTCTGTTAAAAATTATAAAATAATGCTGTGAACTGTTAAGTAGACAAGAAGTGATTTCGTTAATCTTCCGTTACATAAAATAAAAAAAAAGCTAAAAAAAAACCTATCTAAAACAATCTCAACATATTATTACCGAAATATTATTTAATATTTTTTAAAAACATCATTTCTATCATTTAATAAAAATTTAATAACTAAGCTATATTTTTTTCTTTTTTTTCATTCGCTTTTTGAATGAATAGTTCCGTCTTTATTGTTCAATTTTTTTCGTTATATCATTTATGCTGGCGTTCCAGTAATTATCCAATTACCGAACTCACGGTCAATAATAGATCAGCGAAAAAATATATGTATAATTGGTGTTTTCATAAACGTTATAGTAGGTCAAGTTATGAAAATTGACGAAATTGTAAAATTATGAATTGCGTCAGCACATTTGCGGTGTAATACGTCATCAACATAGTACTTGCATTATGATCCATACCAGCAGTGTTCAATAGTGCAATTGTTAACCATTCCATGGAAAAATGAATATTATTTACTTCTTTTTTTTTTTGACATTGTATTATTACAGTACATTACATTATTATCTACTTTTGAAGTACATATATTTGCAACTATGTTATTATAAATTAGCAGTTCAAACGTCCACAAATTATTTCAAATTATGAGTTAATTGTATCTTATCTTATATCTAGAAAATACTTATTTGCTGTGTTATAAATTAATACGATATTATTGCAGCCAGCTCATATACATTACCGAAAGAATTCATGATATGCATATAGAATATAAAAGAACTGGTAAGAACAAAAAAATAAACATTTCTGGCTTACGTATTTAAATAAACAAATAAAAATCAAGTAATATAAAAGCAATAGAAAAAAAAAATCTTGTAAAACAACATAAACAACTAATAATATAAAGAACAAAACAGAATTAGAAACGAAAATTAGATTTACCTGTTTAGCAAAAACGTATTCATTAAAATAATTATTTACAACTCATAATGAAAAAATATATATATGTATATATATATATATATATATATATATATATATATATATATATATATATATATATATATATATATATATATATATATGTATATATATATGTATATGTGTATATGGCAATGTAATATATATATATATATATATATATATATATATATATATATATATATATATTACATTGCCATTTGGTACAGGAAAAAAATTAACAGATTTAAGAAAAAAGAAAATCAAAATCTAAAAAACGTTAATAAAAAATAAATAACAAATACTGCATTCGAATTATTGAGAGTCGATGATAATAGAAAAATAATTCATAAATAAAGAGAAAAGAGTCCTTGAAATTTACAAAGCAAAAAATGAACTGAATGAACAGTAAAAAGAAATGTGTATTCGTAATCAAATAAAAATTGAAACTGTTGCATTACAACATAATGCTATGTTTAGCCAGTATCTGACAAAGTTGTGAGCAGGAATTGGAAAAGGAGGGTTTTAAACGTGGCTAAGGAAGGGGCATGTCGGATTTTAAGAGGGAGAGAATAGATAAATATCTATAGAAAGGAGTATGAAGGTCAGAGGGCTGAGATCTTGTGGACTGGGAGTGGAAAGAGGACTTAATTAGAGGAGATCATAGACATAGGGAGGGCGCTGAAAGCTATTAATAATTCTCTTCAGTCTGTCCCCGATACTTCCCGTGAGACCACCGTACATCACGCTGCCAGAGTCAAAATGGGGAAATATGAGATACTGTGAGTCTATGTCTAGATTTGATTAGGAGATGGCGGAAGCGATGAAACAGTTTAAAGATACAAATTGTTAATTAAAGATACTTTGGAGATGTGAGCGATATGGTGGTTCTAGGAGAGAGATTGGTCAATGGTTATGCCTAAGTTTTTAACAGAAGAACAGAAAGTGATGGGTTAGTTCATTTGGATAGGAAAGTTAATATTGGATCTGAGAAGGGTTTGGAACCAATGACAATGGCCTAAGTATTAACCTTAATCTATTTAAGTTTGCCCATGCTCAGATTCGATCTAGGTCTTCTTGAATCTTGGTAAACCCATCTAATACCTGAGAAGGAGAAAAGAATAAATAGATTTGGGAGTCGTCGGTATAAAGGTGAAGGGAATAATGAAGAATTGATTAGTGAAGGTAGTTAATATAGGAGCTGAAAAGAAGAGAAGATACGCTGAAGCTCTGGGCAATTCCCGATGGTAGAGCAAGATAGAAAGATATACCATGATTTGGAACGGTAACTGCTTGGGCACGCTGAGAGAGGAAAGATTGAAACCAACAGATAGAACTGTTTGGAATAAAGGATGGAAGGGTTTATGGAGTCAAAGGCTTGTCAAGGAGTACAAGGACAGTCAATTTTTCATCATCTACAGCGACCTTAACATCGCTGGTAATTTCAATTACGGCAGAGTGTGCGGAATAGCCGGGTCGGAACCCGGACTGATAGGATCAAGTTGATTGGAATCTTCAAGCAAATTGGAAATTTGTTATTGCACTAGTCTTTCTAAAAGTTTTGAAAGGTTGGCTAGGATTAAAATTAAACGAAAATCGTCAGGAGAAGAGTTAGGATTTTTATTTATTAGATGAACAATGGCATTCTTCCAAGAGGTACGGGATATTGAATTCTGGAAGGAGAAATTGTAGATGAAAAGAGAACCGGAAGAATTTCAGGGAGACTTTTATTTCGGATAAATGAAGTGGAGATTTCTTTTGGGATTGGTCTAAAATTGGCACCTGATTTGCCAAAAAGTGTGGTGTGGTATTTTCTTTTTTTCTTTGTATTGGTATATTTCTTTGTTTCCCCGACAAAGAAGTGTTTTGAGAGTAAAATTTATTAAATTCACTTTATTCCTAGTCAATAAATAGTTTCTTTATGAAATAAAACCAAAAAAATATCTGTTAACTAACCAAAGCAATTCTGAAATTGAATATGAAATTAAACTCACTGAAAATAAAAATAAAATAAACACCAACAAATTAAAATCAACAGCGCTTAAATATTTAAAAGAAGAAAATTATTTTACCATAGAATTAAGAAAAAAAATACAAAACATAATACAAATAAATATGTCATGAGCAAGAGAATAAAGCAATGACAGGCGCTGTTTTAAGGAGGTCAAGATTATGTAGTGTCCTCTCAGGTCTTTTATTTCAATAAGGATATATTTATTTTAAGTACAAAACATACTTAATATTTTTATTATTAGTGCATTGGTAAAATCATTTTCTTTACATTTTCATTTCATATTTAATTTAAGAATTGTTTTGGATAATTAACAGATATTTTATCGGTAAAGTTTTGTTTTATTTCATAAAGAAGCTATTCAATCTGTATTTCTGTGTTTTTATTGACTAGAAACAAAGTGAATTTAATAAATTTTACTCTCAAATACTTCTTTGTCGGGGTAACCTAAGCACCATATCACACTTTTTGGCAAATCTGGTATCTATTCAAGGATAATCCCAATTTCATTAATACGAACTTAAAGCCTAGTAAAAGTGGTATATCTGTAGTCCAGCAGGGAATTTTTTGAGAAAAATTCACAATTAAAAAGCTATTTAAAAAATAAAATAAAACTTTGCGCTGTTGGTCCTCCCGAAAATCTCTGTGCAATGGATCAAGCCAAACTTCTTCTTCTTTAATAGCATTACTACCGGTGAAGGATCCTGGCTTTCTACAACAGCAACCTCCATGCGCCCCTATTTTGTGCCACTGGCATCCAGTTTGGCACGCTCGATCACTCTCTACCGTCATTGGCCACACAATCTGCCCAGCGTAGCTTTGCTCTCCCAACTCTGCGACGACTAAATAGGGGCTCGGTCAGAATCTTCCTATGTGGTAAATCATCAGCCATTCTGGCGAGATATCCTGTCCATCTTAGCCTTCCAAGCTTGATGAAACGGGAGATTTCTGTTCCTGATATAAATCATACAGCTCCCAATTGCTTCTCCGTCTCCATTCATTGTTTTCAAACACACCTTCAAAAATTCGGCGCAACACTTTCCGCTCAAATATAAGAAGGAATTGGTCCTCAGCTCTGGATATAGTCCAGATCTCTGAGCCATAACAAAGTACAGACCGGACAAGAGTCTTATGAATGATAATTTTTGTCCACCTTGTCGCCAGATTATTTCTTACAGAAAATTTTATCTACTTTACGATGGTGTAATTGGAACTTAATTACCTTAAATAGTTCTTGAGTGATCGCTTCCTATACTATCAAAAACGTGCCATCGAAAATAACACAACACTTAAATTTACAGTTTTTATGTAGGGAATCGGACCATAGTTTATATGAACTTTTTTGTTACTCTGAAGTTTCCTGGTTCTTATACTGTACACCCTATATATATTTCTTAACAGAATATACTTATTTTTAAGAGAGTTGATTTTAAAAATTAAAATGGCACTGGGAAAGAAAAGGAGGGGGAGATATACGCTATGGTTTCATATAATTCATTAATAACAGTAGATTATTCATGTTATTATTAACATATTGTTAGCCAGCCCATCTCTAGGGTTTCTCTATCCAAGTGTAAACCTTGATTACATTGGGCCAGTTTACAAGTCGGCTAATTCACTAGCTGATAGTAAACTCGCCCAGTGTAATTATGTTTATTAGCTAACTAGTATAGCCATATGTAAACAATCTGAGAGAAAAGTTGAAAGCCAGCCTAGTTTACTTGCTACTTATTAGTTGGAATGTGGACTTGTCAGCTAGTAAACTAGCAGTGTGTCATTGTAATTGCTAGTGAGCTAACTAGGATAATCTCTCACCTTCTACTCCCCGGAAAAAAAAAATATAACAAAACATTCTCAACGCATGGTTTAAACTAGCTAGTTTATTGGCTAATGAGCTAGTGGAAGGTTTGGTGTATCATCACTATCGCAAAAACTGTCCCGCGCGCTTTTAAATTCGCCGGATAGTAGCTTATAAACTAGCTCAAGGTAATCGAGGCTTTAGAAAAATAACAGGCAGCTAACTAGGAAACGGTATATTTCTACTTCCAAGTTAGAAGTCGATTAAAACATGTGCTATTAAACTTTTTTAACTTTAAATCTTTATTCTATCAATCATCTTATTAACAATCAGTGAAAAGGATGAAGCATTTCTTACAAAATATGGCATCAAAGGCATGAGGAGGAGCATTACCCAGCGGCATCTCCTCCTGGAGTGAATTGTTAAACGATAAGGTCCGTCATCCAGCTTCTGTTCAGCCTCTTTATGAGTGTGCTAGGATGTCCATGTAGTTGGTCGTGGAATCGTTTGTAGTGGGTCCGTATATGTTAGTTAACAATTGGCAAGTGAAGGTCAGTATGTAAAGTTATATTGCTAAAACCAAGGTGATTTGTTAATGTTCTGAAAGTTTTTACCTGCAAGATTTGCATGCGAGTATATTTAGCTGTTACTTATTTCTGTGATGAGTATGTACAAATAATTTCCAGTAAGCAATTGTACGTTTTCAATTTCTGTCCAAGTTTTAGTTTTGAATGTTTCGAAAGGAGGTAATGAAGCTATTAAAATAATATTGTATTTTTATTTGTGTATTTTTTTTTATGTTTCCTTATAATGGTTTTCTATGAAATATTAATGTTCAAATAAACTTTAATTCGCGTAAAGGAACAAGATACAGAATAATGCAGGTACATGTAGTGTTTGTATCGTGAATATTTTATTGACAACTTCATTTTTATTATTCAAGACATTAGTGGCAAGGTAACTATCAGAATAATAGTTAGAAAATAATCGACTGTTAACTAATGTGTAGCCAAGTTAGCAAGTTCAAGCTCTTTTGTGTTTACCACGAACTTAATGAGTACCTGCTACATTTATTAATGTTATTTTTCGACCTGTATATTAGTTATCTATTAATAGGAAATAATTGACAGTCAGAGATCAAAAAAGTCGAATATATGCTAATTACACAATATTTATTTATTTATTCCAAAATTAGCTTTTCTAGCGGTAAAAAGTCTTATTTAAATTTAAAGTAAAGAATAATAAAATGCACAATAAAAAATTAGATAGAGTATTATTAATAATAATTGATGAGCAACAATAGTAACAGTTATTGTACATTCTTGTTCATTGAAAATCGGAATCATCCAGAAGAAGCCAACAGACCACAAACAGCTATTGAACTCAGTTTATGGCAACCAACAGATCGGAAAATTTCGGTCGACCGTTATGAGTTCCGTTGTGGTATAATATTTCATATATTTTATTTTTTAAAAGTTCACGACTACTATTATAAACGTAAAGATTTTGTATAGGTGCACAAGTCAATTTATTTAAAAAAATATTTTGTATACATATCCTTCTAAACCAATTCTCCATGTAACATATTATATGAATCGTTGAGTCAAGGAATCCCAAAAGTGACTTTTAGGGGTAAATTTAAAATTTGGCGGATTTCCATTCTATTGAGATGACACTTGTTTTGGAAGCATGACCCCATAAGTCCGACGCCATTTGCTATTTTAGAATGGTGGCTAGTTTATTTAGTTGAGAAATGAAGTCAGCGAACTCAAGTCAGATATATTCCAGTGGTCTAGATAAACGTGAAAGAGAGAAAGAGTCAGCAGCTAACTTATCTAGTCTGAATGCACTTTTATAAATAATGTTATCACAAATCGACACTTTTTAAATATTTTATGTTAGTTAAGACAACTGATGCTTTGATGACTCTGATGAATGACTGATGTTTATCACAGAATAAATAATCAGGACTCAGCAAACATGATTTTTTATAGTAAAAGCATTCGGCCCAAACATGTGAGCCATCATCAGGGCTTCAAAAAAGATATAAAATATGTTTGGTAATAAGACAGAAGTAAATAAAATAAGGATAAGAGATAAATAATAAATTTGAATCGTTTGTTGGTGAATGATTTGTATAGTTTTTATTTTATCTGTTTTTATTTCTGTTTTATTTCATTCACATGGTTATTTAATAATTTGTTTTTTCTTTCGTTATGATTTCATAGATTTACACTATTGTTTTAATATACCCATTTGTTTATTTTGTTTTTTTAATTCCACTGGATTCTCTTGTTTTATCATATTAGCACTAGTATACTATTATTATTTATACCATTATAGCGAAGTTAACTTCTATTCACTTTTATTGTTTAACTCTTATTCTTATGTAACTCACTTCTGTATTTTTACTGAATATATTTTATATCTCTCTCTTGTATCTCTGATTTAATTTCAGTCCTGATGATGGTTCATATGTTTGGGCCGCAACGTCGGCTTTTATAATAAAAAATCATACTCACTGCATCAGTATTTATTACATGACTATTAATTAGTTATGGGTAGTTATTATTTTTCGTTGATTAATTTGAGAAACCACACAAGTTAAGCAAATTTAAATATAAAAACTATGAAGACTCTTATTGTCTTAATTAGTAACATAATAGATTCAGAGTTGGTCACATTTCAAATATCAATTGTTTTCACATATTTATTGGTAATTGTTATTTTCCTTTTTTTTCCGTTACGTTGATTGACTTAAGAAGCACCATATAACTCAAGCAAATTTAAATTTGCTTAATTAACACCATATTGTCTTAATTGGTAACATATATTCAGAGTCAATCACATTTTAATTACCAGTTATTTTGAGTCGCCTTGAACCATTACACTTTGCCCTGGGCTGTTTTTTTTTTTCCGAAAACATGATCTTTTTCAAGATTCAAATTCTATAACCGATTTTCATAAAATAAATCGATGTAAACAACGGTGATCCATTTTATTACCGATTGCGTTGCTTGCACTTTATATAAAACACCAAAACTATTTCTTACTCACAAGAGAAGCAAGCAGAAGACCTCAAAGCCTCCAACCTCCACAAAAAAAAAATTAATAGTAACTTCCTCTACAAACATACCATTAAATATATATTGGTGGTAATTATGTAATTCATTAATAAGCCTATCAAAATCTAAAAATAAATAAAGAAATCTCGAAACACAGAATGAAATATTTGGATTAATAATTTTTTTAAAACTTTGAATGTAGAAGATAAGGCCATGATATATGCTCATGATTTAAAACACGGAATTGCAGTAAAACACGTCATCCCAAAATAAATAAAAGTTATTATTATTAATATTATACAAGCCTAAGCAAGGAAGACCTTTCACAAATTCCTTTTTTGTCCTCTGTAGGTATGTACTGTCTGGTATTTTAGATGCGGTCATGTTTTGAAACGTCCATGTAGTTTGTCGTAATGATATTGGTATTATTGGCTAATTTTGACTAATTTCTTTATACTTATAAGGAGGAGAATTCATTATGGGTCAGTTTCAAAATACTTTCGAAAGTCAAACAAATCACTCCTAAAACACATTTAAAACATTAAATTATTTAAAACATCCAATCCGTTCAGGAAGGATTTTAAGGAAATGAGGAAAACCTGTATAAAAGTAATATTAATTACCGTATTATCCTGTTTCCATCATTAGTATATAATGACGCAAACAATTATAATTCAGTAAGTTTTCCTTTTAATTTCAATTAGTATATCGACCTCGTTTTTTGAAAAAGGAGTGAGCGCCATTTTTATAAATTTTATTCTTTATTATTTAAAGTAGGGGTTTATTATACTTTTATAATTACAATATATTTTTAAGGCCAGAATGACGACTGAGAGTCGTCAGTATTTGATGCTTATGTCAATAGTCGATTCTTAGATCATTTCCAATTTCTTTTTCTCGATATTTCATGAGCGAGAATCCATTGAGATGGTTTTTATGTGTCAGAATAAATTGAAATCTAAATTTTTCAAAAAACGACATCGATCTGCAATGTGTGCTACATATGATTTCCTATCAAATATTTAAAAATAAATTAATTTAGTAGAAAAAATATAGAACCATTCTGAAACTCAGATTTTACATGTTTTACTAATTAAACAAAATTCTAATGTTAACCGATAAAATTTCAAATTGTTAACAGTTTCTATGTTAATTAAATTATAAGAAAAATATACAGGAAAGTAGTGGCATAGTTTTATTTAATTTATTTTTTTGCTGTTTAGTTGCAGTTTGAAACAACATTTATAATTTTCGTTTTTACTTAAACTACCAAAATAGCTTTTACTTTTGTTTTGAATATATTTGTTATTCAAAACAAATTGCTATACATCTGGACTTCATAGACATCCCTTACATGGAAGAAGTTGATGATATGAAAGGTTATGTTTCTAAAAGCCTGGTAAAAACGAACAAACGAGTATTAGTAGGGTTAACCTTAAAAAAAAAAAGAGAGAAAAACAAAATACAGGTTCAAAGTTATGAATCCCTAATATGCTGGAGAAATCTATCCCAACAGTTCCAGGACAGGAATGAAGAGAAACTTTCAGATGGAGGACAAACGCCCACTTTGGAATAAAACACACACGTACGGATTTTTGTTTGGATCAAGATGCACTTCTAAATTATAGTTAAAAAAAAATAACAAAAATTATGTTACATCACTAAAGTTTTCAACTGTTTTAAACTTTTTTTTTTTAAACATTCTCTGTTATTTATTAACTAAGTGTTGATATGACTGGCATAAAACAAAAAATAAATATTATTCTTTCAATTAACGAATAATTAATTGGTAATTCTTTTATACTAAACGTTGTTCCGTTATTATATTTTTTTCTTTTTTACTTTCAAAACGATGGGTGAGTAAGAGATGTAGACGTTGTGTCATAAACCTGCTTCGATTAATCGATATGCATTCCTAGTCCAGAAAACATTGACTAAGCATTAATTAGAAAACACGGTGGGATAAAATCAGGTGTCACTAATACTATCTTTCACCTCATGCTGCTATGGAAGTAACGACATACCTCCAGGGAAGTAAAAAAACAAGAACCAAATTACAACAAGCAATACTTCCATGTGTCAATTGAACGAAAATTAAGAATACAACTTGAGCCAAATGTCGGGAATAAAATATCTATACTATCGTCTAATAGTTTATAGAAAAAATGAATTGATTATTACCATATAAGTTACTAAATTGACAAAAATAGAAGTAACATTTCAGAAACTATTCATTTAGTACCTGATGTAAAGCGAAAATTGCATTTCGTTTTCTCATCTTATTACTTTACTTTCAAGTTTGTCCTGTTTTCATGTATACATTTTTATATACAGATATATTCACTATATTCGCTTGTATGTTCTATTGTTGATATCCTGCATTTATCTTAGGAATGTAAAAATTACGTGTAAAGTAGAAAACGATGATTATAAAAAAATAAGTATTCACGAGGATGAAATAAAATTGGCATGAATTGAATTCAGCGGAGTTACAATAGTTGTAGAGATATGGTTATTAAGGTTGCTTTGGGATCCAAACAAATTATTTTCCGAGTCATTTAGTATCCCAAAGTATAATCTTTATCCTTGTTTTACGCTTTACAATCATAACATAATATCAGGTTTTCATATCAATATGAATAAAATATACATTGAATATGTACAATAATAATACCTAAGTAAAGTTCGACACTGTTACTTGTTACTCTAACTGAATACTTGTGTAAGCTCTCTGATCAAAGGTTTTTTTAGAATTCAACTACCCAATGGCAAACAATCTCTAAGTATCCAATAAATGCGCATATCAAAAGAACAATTTTGTTATCAATATCAATTCGTAAGCAATTAAGCAGGTGTAATTAACACTATCTTGCAACCAATTGGCGGCTTCAAAGACACTTTGAAGGTATAGGATGCTGGTAGAGTCCCGCCCGGAATGCCTTTGCGCCTTTTGACGCCACTTGAGCATAAAGGGCTGAAGGTCAACTAGACAATAGAGGAAGAGGATAGAGCTAATGGCCCTTAGGCTACAATAGGGCTTAGGAAGGATAGATCGATCAGCTGTGTTTATCCTAGCAACCGAAGCAGGTAGGGCGCTCTGCGTCACAAAAATTGCTTCAAAACAAACTCACCTGGGGTGGGGGCGCCCAAGCCGGTTTCGCAACCTTGGCGGCGTCCGGGGTCCGACAACGCTACATTACCCGGGATAAAACCTAGACTCTGTAGGGGCCTCGAGGTGCCGTCATCGGAGTCGAACCGATGGCAGGCTCTTATATTAGCTGAAGCACGAGCAGGTGTGTCTACACGTCACGGTTCGTAATAGATGGTAGTCTCGCAGAGAGGGAAAAAAACAACAGTCCATCTTCAATTGGATACCTTCCTTTCAAGGTCAACACTCTCAGCTCAAGTTCAAGAAAATTTAAAACATTAATACTAATTATCAACGATAAACTAAATAAAATTAAATTGCCAGAGTAACAATATGGCAATAAACTAAACACAACATCGAATTCCATTTCTTTTTTTTGGCGAATAGGTATAGGTGTCAGATTACGGGATAAGGGTAATCCGAAACTTTTTTTAATCACCATAAAGTAGAAGAGTCGAATTTCAAACGCTCAACTCGTGAAGACGAAAGCTGAGTAATTGGAACTGCTTGGTGGATATGTTTCGAAGCCGGAGGAAGTGAAAGGCGCTGGGCCAATGGCGGCGAAGGAGTTGGCGGGCAACACTGGCGCATAGCGGACCAATTGGCACGTTTAGGAAATAAAAGAGGATTCTATCTTTGAGATGCAATGATTTTGTTTAGATTCATCATTAAATAACCTATCAAATTATGAGATTATCTTTATGTAATGGATGTGTCCTTATGAAAGTCAAATAATTATTTTAATACCTAATTAGAAATAAATAAGGAATGTTTTATAACTAAAATCATAATGAATTTATCTGCTGAAGATTGCAAGGAATATATGAAAGAATTATCAAATACAAATACATATTTGGTATCATAAGAATTCAGCGATTGTATGTAGGTGAGCAGGTATTATTCGTAATAAATATCGTGTAGTAAGTGTAGACAGCTCAATTGCTGATAGGCAATGGGTTAATCCCCAGCAAATTAGATGAATCGCACATACAGACCATCGACCATGGCACCTAGCTGAACTACAAGGTACGAAGAAACATTATGCAGACATGACTCACCATCAGAGTTCTTGTAGTATCCCCAGAGCGGTAGACCCAGCGCGGCTGCGGCTATCCCGAATGCTAGAAGACCTATCGCAGATACTGCGGTTGAGTAGTGTGCCCTAGACTTGCCCCCGTCGGACATCCTAGCTCCACCATGGTGAGGTGTCAGGCACGGACTGGCCTCCCTACCTCTCCCACCACCTGGCCCCCGCCACTTCTTCGTCCTCTTCCTCGAGGTCTTCTATAGGGGGTCGTCGTCATAGCAAGCTGGAAGATACAAACATCTTCAGCCAATTCCTCCTTGTATATTTATCTGAAAGGGATAATGAGCGCCTTGTGTACACGGATACAGTAATACAAGAGATAAAAGAAATTGTTTGCCAATGGCCGAGAGTGGGAGAACATAAAAATAATCATATATGTTTAAACCCCCGTTTATCCGGAATAATGTGGGCTGGACTATTTCGGATAACGCGAAATTCCCGATAAGACTATCCGTATGATCATTAAATAAAAAAATCTTGATATTATTGGCATTTAATATAGTAATATGAATAACAATGTTTGTTCGATATATTATATCCCTTTTCTTTACCAACCATATCATCACTTTTTACTTTTTGTATTAGGCAAAACCAATACAAAATATACCTTTTTGAATTGCAACAAAAATAATATAAGTGAGAAAAAAATTAGGAGGAAACACAGGAGACAATTATGAACTAAATTCCATGTATAAACATATTAAATATGGATGCCATTGGTGGTAATTTAATATTAGAGTGAATACACAGCCTGTGTATTTTTTACATTCTTATTAAAATATTGAAATTTTACTCAATCTCATTTCACTCATTTTTTTATTTAAATCCACCAAAAAATAAATTAGCCGTAATGTTCTGATACCTATCCTTCCACTATTCAAACCCACTGGTTTTTAACCTTTTTTCTCTAACGATCAAAGTCCTCCGAGACATGTGAAAAGAAGGTGGCCACGGGGCTTTCCAAGTTAGCACTGTCATTGGAATGCTACCATAGGCTTGTACCCTCTCAAGTCACTGTCGTGTCATATTGTTCATTCAGCACATTCTGTTGTTGTACTTTTAATTGAGTTATGGAGTTAAAAAAAAAAATAGTAATTTACCAAGGAATTTGATAAAATAAATATTTGTTATCTAAAGTAAAATATACCTGTACATTTAAATAGTTGAATGATGACACATAAAGCATGGAGATGAAAACACCATGGGTGTACGTAGAAGAGGGCAGGAAGGGACATTGCCCTTCCCCTCTCATACAAAAATCAAAAGAAAAATGATTACATTATGAAAAAAAGAAGAAAATTAAGTTGGAGAAAAAAAGGTGCCTGGAGACAATTTTTACTTGAAAAGATGAACTTAATTTTTAAAATTGATTAATCTAATGGCTTGCAGTTCATCGATATCAGTAGAGTTTTAGGATCTTGCAGTTTTAGGGCCTTTTGAAAGCCTCAACTGACTTCGAGGCTTAGCTCTCCTAGCCAAGGAAGGCTTAACTTCAACTAAAAAAGACAAATTATCATTAAGAAATAAACAAAAATGAATATAATATTTAAAATTAAATGATATTTTTATCTAAGCAGACTCTATATTCTCAGGAAACCAAACATCTGTTACAGGAACTTCTACATCATTGGTGAGCATATGCTGAGATCACATGATAAAACGAAAAACAAAAAACCGTGACATCGTGAAATTAAAAAGTGCTGATGAATTATGCTCCATACAGCAACAAAACACCCATATTCAAATATCCTTGGAAAGGGGTATATTATAACGAGCTGAGCTCTGCTCCTGAAAGGTTCAGTAACTTGACAACTCGCGTCAGATTAAGAAAAATAGAACGAGTTGAATTATACAACAGAAATCCTCAAAATACCCAAATTTGCATCCAATTTTTAAATATTTCCTTGAAATGGGCGATATAAGAGCTATGATTCTACTCTGAAAATCTTCAGAACAGGTTTATTTTTCGTCCCTTTTTCATAAATTTTCTTGGTTAGAGCGAACTTGTAACCAGCCAAATTCTGCTCGAAAAGTCAAATATTCGACCGATTTAAAAAAAAAAAAATGTTGGAACAGGTAAGATTATAAAGAACTAAATTCTTCTAGAAGAAATCCTCAAAATACCCAAATTTTCATCTGATTTTTTAAAAAATTCTTAAAACGGGTTATATTAGATTCTACTCTGGAAATCTTCAGAATACGTAATTTTTCGTCCGTTCTTCATCAATTTTCTTGGATAGAGCGAAATTATTACCAACCAAATACTGTTCCAAAAAGTCAAATTTCGTCCGATTTAAACATATTTCTTGTAATAGGTAAAATTATAGAGGGCTGAATTCTTCTCCAGAAATCCTTAAAAGTCATTTTCTCGTCCGATTTTGAAATTTTTTCTTGAAACCCATGAAATTATTATGAGTGAAATTCTATCCTAAAAAGCCGCAAAACACTCAAATTTGTGGCTGATATACAGACATTGTCTTGAATATAGGCGATATTAGGAAATATAACTGATATATTTTTCTCTAGGATCGCCCCTCTCCTAAAATATATTCTAGTGTACGCCATTAAAAAGCACGAAAAATACAGTAATTAATTTTTTTTAAAAATGGATATTTAATTTTTAATAACATATCTTTATTCTTCAAATTGTTCTACTTTATTTTTTATATTCATTCATTATTTTAGTTATTTGCCTTTTTTTTTTTTTTATAAATTTTAAATTGTTCTAAAATAACGGACATTAAGTACGGAGCTGCTTAACGGCCTTGTACTCCATGAAACAAACAAATAAAATATTGCAGATGAGCTTATTGTAAACAAGTAATTATTTAAAACATTTATAATAGGTTAATTCACCATATCTCGATGCTGAATTTTGACATATAAGAATGACATTTGTAAAAAAATATTTTAAAAAAAGTTAAGACAATCTTTGTACGAGCAAGCTTGCCCGCCACTTCAAGGCGATTGTTTCTAGGGCATGCCCTAGTACATCATGTACATCACATGATCAGTCTAGCTCAAAAACGGAGAGCAGTACGATACTGAAATTACATATTTAAGGTTAGCACATGCATATGATGTTACAGCAACATTTTCGTCAAAATCGACTAACCGGAAGTGCCACTTTATATAATCGATTTTACACATTTTTACAATTTCTCGAAAACGACTCTAACGATTTTGATTAAACTTGCCTAAATTATTCTTCATAAAGACCTTTAACTTTTCATATATATGGTACATCACAGAATAATTGCAGGGAAAAAAGTTATGATGAAAAGAATATTTTATTTACGCATAACTTCAAAAGCGTGCAATTTATGGTAAATTATCTATAGACTTGTATGAAAGATAATTAAATTATCTAAAAAACAATAAAAGAATCGTCAAACAATAATATCAAAGATACAGCGCATCGGACTAGCCGGAAATAGCTATTATATTAGGGAAATTACACTTTTTTACAATTTTCTCGAAAACAGCTCTAACGATTTGATGAAACTTGCCTAAATTATTCTTCATAAAGACCTTTAACTTTTCATATATATGGTACATCACAAAATAATTGCAGGGAAAAAAGTTATGATGAAAAGAATATTTTATTTGCGCATAGCTTAAAAAGTATGCATTTTTCGGTAATTTATCTATTGACTTTTATGAAAGGTAATTAAATCATCTAAAAAATAATAAAAGAATCATCAAAATCGGACCAATAATAGCAAAGATACAGCGCATCGGACTAACCGGAAATAGCTATTATATTAGGGATATTACACTTTTTTACAATTTTCTCGAAAACAGCTCTAACGATTTTGATGAAACTTGCCTAAATTATTCTTCACAAAGACCTTTAACTTTTCATATATATGGTACATCACAGAATAATTGCAGGGAAAAAAGTTATGATGAAAAGAATATTTTATTTACGCATAACTTCAAAAGCGTGCAATTTATGGTAAATTATCTATAGACTTGTATGAAAGATAATTAAATTATCTAAAAAACAATAAAAGAATCGTCAAACAATAATATCAAAGATACAGCGCATCGGACTAGCCGGAAATAGCTATTATATTAGGGAAATTACACTTTTTTACAATTTTCTCGAAAACAGCTCTAACGATTTGATGAAACTTGCCTAAATTATTCTTCATAAAGACCTTTAACTTTTCATATATATGGTACATCACAAAATAATTGCAGGGAAAAAAGTTATGATGAAAAGAATATTTTATTTGCGCATAGCTTAAAAAGTATGCATTTTTCGGTAATTTATCTATTGACTTTTATGAAAGGTAATTAAATCATCTAAAAAATAATAAAAGAATCATCAAAATCGGACCAATAATAGCAAAGATACAGCGCATCGGACTAACCGGAAATAGCTATTATATTAGGGATATTACACTTTTTTACAATTTTCTCGAAAACAGCTCTAACGATTTTGATGAAACTTGCCTAAATTATTCTTCACAAAGGTCTTTAACTTTTCATTTATGAAGTAAATCACCGAGGAATTGCAGGGAAAAAAGTTATGATGAAAAGAATATTTTATTTGCGCATAGCTTAAAAAGTATGCATTTTACGGTAATTTATCTATTGACTTTTATGAAAGGTAATTAAATCATCTAAAAAATAATAAAAGAATCATCAAAATCGGACCAATTATAGCAAAGATACAGCGAATCGGACTAACCGGAAATGGTAATTATATCAGGGATATTACACTTTTTTACAATTTTCTCGAAAACAGCTCTAACGATTTTGATGAAACTTGCCTAAATTATTCTTCATAAAGGTCTTTAACTTTTCATTTATGAAGTAAATCACCGAGGAATTGCAGGGAAAAAAGTTATGATGAAAAGAATATTTTATTTGCGCATAGCTTAAAAAGTATGCATTTTTCGGTAATTTATCTAAAGACTTTTATGAAAGGTAATTAAATCATCTAAAAAATAATAAAAGAATCATCAAAATCGGACCAATAATAGCAAAGATACAGCGCATCGGACTAACCGGAAATAGCTATTATATTAGGGATATTACACTTTTTTACAATTTTCTCGAAAACAGCTCTAACGATTTTGATGAAACTTGCCTAAATTATTCTTCATAAAGGTCTTTAACTTTTCATTTATGAAGTAAATCACCGAGGAATTGCAGGGAAAAAAGTTATGATGAAAAGAATATTTTATTTGCGCATAGCTTAAAAAGTATGCATTTTACGGTAATTTATCTAAAGACTTTTATGAAAGGTAATTAAATCATCTAAAAAATAATAAAAGAATCATCAAAATTGGACCAATTATAGCAAAGATACAGCAAATCGGACTAACCGGAAATGGTAATTATATCAGGGATATTACACTTTTTTACAATTTTCTCGAAAACAGCTCTAACGATTTTGATGAAACTTGCCTAAATTATTCTTCATAAAGGTCTTTAACTTTTCATTTATGAAGTAAATCACCGAGGAATTGCAGGGAAAAAAGTTATGATGAAAAGAATTTTTATTTGCGCATAGCTTAAAAAGTATGCATTTTACGGTAATTTATCTAAAGACTTTTATGAAAGGTAATTAAATCATCTAAAAAATAATAAAAGAATCATCAAAATCGGACCAATTATAGCAAAGATACAGCGAATCGGAATAACCGGAAATGGTAATTATATCATGGATATTACAATTGTTTACAATTTTCTCGAAAACGGCTCTAACGATTTTGATGAAACTTGCCTAAATTATTCTTCATAAAGGTCTTTAACTTTTCATTTATGAAGTAAATCACCGAGAAATTGCAGGGAAAAAAGTTATGATGAAAAGAATATTTTATTTGCGCATAGCTTAAAAAGTATGCATTTTACGGTAATTTATCTAAAGACTTTTATGAAAGGTAATTAAATCATCTAAAAAATAATAAAAGAATCATCAAAATCGGACCAATAGTAGCAAAGATAAAGTACATCGGACTAACCAGAAATGGTAATTATATCATGGATATTATAATTGTTTACAATTTTCTCGAAAACGGCTCTAACGATTTTGATGAAACTTGCCTAAATTATTCTTCATAAAGACCTTTCACTTTTCATATATATGGTACATCACAAAATAATTGCAGGGAAAAAAGTTATGATGAAAAG
The DNA here is from genome assembly GCA_948150685.1 of Rhaphigaster nebulosa. Lineage (NCBI taxonomy): Eukaryota > Metazoa > Arthropoda > Insecta > Hemiptera > Pentatomidae > Rhaphigaster > Rhaphigaster nebulosa. The sequence goes on from OX411306.1 coordinate 163,389,988, forward strand.
AATATTTTATTTGCGCATAGCTTAAAAAGTATGCATTTTTCGGTAATTTATCTATTGACTTTTATGAAAGGTAATTAAATCATCTAAAAAATAATAAAAGAATCATCAAAATCGGACCAATAATAGCAAAGATACAGCGCATCGGACTAACCGGAAATAGCTATTATATTAGGGATATTACACTTTTTTACAATTTTCTCGAAAACAGCTCTAACGATTTTGATGAAACTTGCCTAAATTATTCTTCATAAAGGTCTTTAACTTTTCATTTATGAAGTAAATCACCGAGGAATTGCAGGGAAAAAAGTTATGATGAAAAGAATATTTTATTTGCGCATAGCTTAAAAAGTATGCATTTTACGGTAATTTATCTAAAGACGTTTATGAAAGGTAATTAAATCATCTAAAAAATAATAAAAGAATCATCAAAATCGGACCATTTATAGCAAAGATACAGCGAATCGGACTAACCGGAAATGGTAATTATATCATGGATATTACAATTGTTTACAATTTTCTCGAAAACGGCTCTAACGATTTTGATGAAACTTGCCTAAATTATTCTTCATAAAGGTCTTTAACTTTTCATTTATGAAGTAAATCACCGAGAAATTGCAGGGAAAAAAGTTATGATGAAAAGAATATTTTATTTGCGCATAGCTTAGAAAGTATGCATTTTACGGTAATTTATCTAAAGACTTTTATGAAAGGTAATTAAATCATCTAAAAAATAATAAAAGAATCATCAAAATCGGACCAATTATAGCAAAGATACAGCGAATCGGACTAACCGGAAATGGTAATTATATCATGGATATTACAATTGTTTACAATTTTCTCGAAAACGGCTCTAACGATTTTGATGAAACTTGCCTAAATTATTCTTCATAAAGGTCTTTAACTTTTCATTTATGAAGTAAATCACCGAGAAATTGCAGGAAAAAAAGTTGTGAAGAAAAGAATATTTTATTTACGCATAACTTCAAAAGCGTGCAATTTATGGTAATTTATCTATTAACTTTTATGAAAGGTAATTAAATCATCTAAAAAATAATAAAAGAATCATCAAAATCGGACCAATAATAGCAAAGATACAGCGCATCGGACTAACCGGAAATAGCTATTACATTAGGGATATTACACTTTTCTACAATTTTCTCGAAAACGGCTCTAACGATTTTGATGAAACTTGCCTAAATTATTCTTCATAAAGGTCTTTAACTTTTCATTCATGAAGTAAATCACCGAGAAATTGCAGGAAAAAAAGTTATGAAGAAAAGAATATTTTATTTTCACATGGCTTAAAAAGTATGCAATTTATAGTAAATTATGTACAGAATGATATGAAAGGTTATTAAAGTATCTAAAAAAAAAAATCATTAAAATCGGACCAGTATTAGCAAAGATACAGTTCATTTTATGAGGAGCATAAAATAGATGGATAACCGAGCGCATCCGAAAGGAGATAGATGCGACCGAACCTCATTCCATCAATCCGCCAATCTGTTGTAAACAATTCGCTCTGTAACAAAGTAATTTAAGAATACTAAAACGGAAATTAACTTAATAATTTCTACTATCACATTATTTAATGGAAAGAAACTGTTTCCATTGAAACTAAACCAGCAACTTTTAAAATATATTTGCACCTTGACAAAGTTAAAATATAGAGGTAGTGTACAGAATTGTTGTACTAAAATTGTTTTAAAAACTATTTTATTATACTTAAGTGGGAGAAGAATTGAATGCTGCTGAGTTTAATTCAAGTATTGTTTATGTGAACTCTTTAGAATTATATTAAAAAGATAATTATTGTAGGGCGGTAAGGGAAAGTTATGATGTGTGATGCGCGCACCGCACCAGATTTTTTTACTTGGTCAAAGCAGAAAATAAATTAAATAGTTTTGACTTGTATACGCTTTTGAAGTTTTACGTTGGTCGTGCTAGCTGGGACGTAATTGTCCAAATAAAGAAAGGTTCTAAAGCATTTTAAATATAATAATTTTATTGAAAAGAACTATTCCTCATCTATAACCAATGTACCAGAGACTAAATCGTAATTTTTTCCCAAGATTGATCTAGATTAATTCCCAAAAATACACACATTTCCAGAAAACAACTGCCAAATGAATATCAGTTAAACCCTTATTTTAATGAATTTCCATCTGTTGTTCTCGTTCCTTCGAGGTGATGGTGCTCATTACAATCTCAGGATTCATTAGAATCAGAAGAGACAATTAATTAGAGTTCAAATGCTCAGCTGACTGATTCGTAAAATTGGTAGCGCTTGAAATTGGACACCGGGTGCTTAAGCATTACTGTCTTCTTACAGAAGGGGTGTAAATACATTATTCGTCTGATTATTTTTACAATTATTACAGGGAGGAAATCCCTATAATAAGGATCCCACTTGCGTCGTCATATATCGCCACAAACTTCCAGAGGTCGGGAAACAATGGTTGTCTGTTAAAAAAATAAATTACAGGTTTCCGTTAACCACCTCTTTCTCTCTCCTCCCCCCAAACAGGCACTTTAAGAGATTTACAGTAGCTATCATGGCGATGACAACTATTTATTGAAGGGATTTGAGGGCCCAATTTTATAATAAAGTATAACAGTACAAGTGCGAAAAGTACAAAAGGAAAGATTCGTTTTAAGAGATTATATGTTTTTTGTCGTCATTAGATAATATTAATTTTTTTTTAATATATTGTTTTTTTAATGTAACTTTTTTAAATGTTTTAAAACATTGTTATAATATTTAAACACGATAACATTTAAAATAGTTATTTTAAAAACAGAACATTAAAAACATATGATAAAATTATTAACATCAGACGACGATATATAACTTATAACTTCTGAGCACTATCCTTTTCGTTTGTACTTTTCCAACTTGTACTTTAACATTTGTACTTTATTATGAAATAGGGTCCTGGTTCATTGCACAAAAAAAATTATTGATTGAATTTTTTCATGAAGTAAAACTCGGTCACCTTATTAACATTGTTAGTTGCAATTCCAATATTTCTAAACAGTTACAACTAAAAATCTGTCCATTTCCTTTACAAAAGAGCTTGTTGAGAATATAATTTTTAAATCTGTGTCGTTCTGTCACGCTATGCAATCTCGTAATTGGATACCGGGTCCTTCATTGTAGTTTTCAGCACAGCCTTGTAATCCACTGAACACATCCTCAAACGAAGCTGCCATTACAATTCGAAATATATTATTAATGTAATCTCTAGCTAGTGCATAGTAATTACGGGTCAGCTCATTGTGCAAGCACGGCTTAATGTACACAGAAATTGGTTTATTAAGTAACATCATGATCCTTTTTATGGGTAAGAGCTAATTTATATGTATTCTTATATTTAAATATTAATATTCTCCGGATTTTTAGTATCGGTTATTACATCATTCAAATTATTAATCCCCAAGTCATTAAAGTTGGGAAGGCATTTTCAAAAGCAGCCGATGTGACCTAAACAGTTCCTCAAGAAGCGGTTTCCTCTCCTCTTTCATTAAGCCTCTATCACGCAAAATATAATTGGAATAAGCTGTGATCTTACAAAGAAAATTACATTAACTGACTTGCAATATACACTGGTTAAACTCTACTGTGAACAAATTAAGTAAGCAGAAAACTATCTTGACAGCACAAGAAATACAGACAAACTCTTCTTGACGTTCTAGAAACACAAACAGCAACTGCCATTTCATACACAGCATCTTGAAGGCCTATTTTCAGAAAAATTGTGTATCTAGACATCAATCAAACGAGACATGGACCGCTTGTGGGTCATTTTATAGTAGGTAACGAGTACCGAGTATTTTACTCGAATACTCTGACTAGCTAGGATTAGATACGACAAAGGATGGAAGGGATAGATCACTCTTCGCTATCCTTTCCATCTCTAGTCGTATCTAATCCAAGGTAGTGAGAGTATTCCAGTAAAATACACAGTACTTGTTATTCAGAGTACTTTTTGCCCTTCTCTGAGCCCAGCCCACTTATATCTTTGAGGAACAGGACCAGCTCCTTAAAGGCCATTGGCAGACATGCGTAACATCAAACTGCTGCAAACACCTGTATTTGCAGGGTAGGGTGAAAATAAATAAATATAGCACTTAATAGTGGCAGAGTGATAAAAAAAAATAGCAGTACACATAAAAACCATATGTCAAAGTTTTGGCCATTTTTAGAAATTTTGCACATTATAGGTATGTTGAATTATTCAAGAACAAATCTTGGCGCACAAAATTTTTACGGAATAGTATATGTAAGAAAGATTATAGCTACCTAGCTCTCTTTTTTCAGTATGCCCTGCTATGTATTGCGGATACTGTTATGGAAAGGGAATATATTTTGATTAAAAGTAATAATTGATTAAAATTATTATAAGCATTTTCAATTGAACATATGGAATTCTGACGATGGCTCGTAAAATTGGAGCAAATTACACATGGGCCGAGGAAAATATTAGAAATAGCCGAGGAAACCGTGGTACCATCTGCCGGGCTTTAAGTGTTGAAATAGCTATTAGTAGCTATGAAAGGCTAGGGATCAAGCCAAATCTCCAGACATGGCATGGGAATTAGCATCATAAACGAGACTTCTAAAGGCTTAGAAGCCACTTGGAAAATTTTACAGAGATATAAAAGGAAATCCAAAAAAAGTATACAGAGTAGAAAGGTCTATACAGGTAATCTGGGAGAAGAGAGCTGAGAGGTTAGATCAGGGAAGTTTATGGAAATAAAACTGGAGAGGAAGAACTGTTGGACGAGAGAGCAAGAAATTTGGAAGTTCAAGAGAGTCAGTAACAGGAGACTTAAAGGAGACTCCTGACAGATGACAGCAGCTCGTAGAAAGGTGCAAGAAGACCTGTAGAGGTGTTAAGAGAGAGATGTTGAAGGGTTGATTTCATTGATGAAATTTAAAGGCTCTGTCCGGTGAAGGTATATAGAAGTACTCCAGAGCGATAAATGCCTGTTGACTTACACATATGTACACCCACACAAGAAAATGTTATTACCAAAGTTTCACATCTCTAATTTAGTAGCCCAAGTTTCTTAAAACGTTATAATTTTTCCACCATTTTTCTTGATTTTATTTCTTTATAAGCACTACACATCAGAAAAATGTCTCAATTTTATCATAAGCAATGAATCTAATGAAATACCAAAAGGGATTTTTGTGCCAAATTCCAACATTATTCTATTGCTATTTTGCGGGAAAACTAAAAAAATTGTAGGAAAATTTGGAGAAAAACGACTATAACTCTACAGACTGTTGAGATGGACAAACCAAAGTCATGGAGTATCTTTGCCTAAGCCTTACTGGACACCCTCAATTTTTTCACATTTTTCGAAGTGGTGAAACATGTTGGATTTTTTTAAAGAAATTGTGCATTTTTTGAAGTTCAACAAAATATATTCATTTCTTATTTTATTAAACCTGTCTTCATTGGAAAAAAATAAGTTTTAAATATAGCGCAATATACAAATACTTCAAACACAAGAAATAAATAGTTGAAACTAACATAAAGAATGGTGGATATATCATTGACCATAAATTGTAATGAAGAAGATAGTTGGGGAAGCGGTTAAGAGGGAAAGCTATACAGTAAGTAACTTCTTTTAATGTGTGCCGACGTTTCGGCCTAAGGTTTAAACCTTGATCAGTGCTAAGCAATACAAGATAATTTATTTTTAAGAGTGTATTTGTTTGACCATTATAAAAAAATTGCCATCTGCTATTGTTTAATAGCAAAATTTGCCATCTGCTATAGATTAAATATAGATAAAAAACGATTTTTAACAACTACCAAAATTATATAAAAAGGTGATTCCATAAAAAATGGAGAATAATTATAGATATATTAGAAAACAATTTTAATTGCAGCAGGTTATGTGAAAATTACATACCTATACATTATTGCTATATTTACCGGTATTTTAGAGACTTTAGGCTTTGTTCTTGGAATCTTTCAATTATAAATATATATTCTAAGGGTATTTTAAGTTTACGTTGTTAAACAAAACTTGGATTATTCAGGAAAGGTAATCCCGTTGTTTTTTGCATTGTGCAATTCGATGTTGGGCTGCATCCGAGCCATATTTATAAGAACAATTTAAAAAAAAAATCAAAAACTTCAATTACTACTAATCATAGGACAAGTTCAAAAATGTAGGTTAAGCAATTCTTGTTGCAGATTTATTGTGGAATTTCGCCTCATGCGGCAAAGCCTTCTCTCTTGCCTTAGGATAAAGTAAGGTACTTTCTGGGTGAATGAACAGGCTATGCTCCCCATTGAATGATTATTCATTAAAAGTTCTAATTCTGATTAATGGAGACCCTTAGAAGTGCCACTGTAGGATCCTCGTATATAGGGCCTGAGCAATTAGCATATCCGGCCTCATCGCCTCGGCACCTGATCAGATCACGTAGATAAGGCCAACGGTACTTTGCCCTCTTTACAACAATTATTCCCATATTAGTCCTGTTACTTTTAGACATCTTTTATCTTTCATTAACTAGTTGACTTAAAGCGAAGAAAGTTGAAATATTGTTGGACTAATCTCATTCTCATGGTATAATAGCTCAGATTAAATCTAATTTCATTAAATTTACCACGAGAAAAATTTACACCACTTAAAAAACGGTCAACGGTTGTTCAAGGAGGAGATTTGGCCGAGACCACGCTCAACCACCAGGTTTCCCCTCCCCCAATTAAGGGTACATCCACGACTGATAACAGAATAAATAATTATCGACCACAGCCGATCTCGAACAGGGGACCGGGAGCATGGTAACACAGAACCTTACTACTGAGCTACTCCTTCAGTTTGCTCATTTGCGAGTAACGTGTAAAGCAAATTGCGTAGTTTAAGAACCTTTAGTGATGCCCCAAATTCGTTTTGAATCTTTAGAATGGTTTCCGATTTATGAGCTGTTTTGTGAATCTTCAAAAAACTACTGGACAAGTCGCAGTAAAAAAATATATTGTCACCAAATATAATATCACATATAAGGATGCTGTTATAATTATATAAAAATCAGTAGACCTATCAGAACGCTCCATAATTTAATTATTTCATTTAAAAAGTTGGTCAATCTAATATTTAATATAACTTTTCTTTTTTTTTTTACTGCGATAATGTTTATAGCGATGGCATATTTCCTATATTTTTTTTTGTGAAAAACAAATAGAAAACACGCCATCGCTAATAGAAAATACGCTTATGCACATGGTTAAGAACCCAGCCTTTTTTAGGATATCATAGTAAATTGAACTTAAGTTCAATATTTAATGCAGTGTTAAAAGTGTTATAAGTATTATAAAAACGTTATTCGCAATCCAGAAATAGTAAATATTAGAGTGATCCAGTTTAAAAAAAAATCTTTCGCGCATCACACAACTTTCCATTGTCGTCCTATAATAATTATCTTTTTAATATAATTTTAAAAAGTTCAAATAAACAATATTTGAAATAAACTCAACAGCATTCCCTTCACATCTTCTCCCACTGAAGTACGATTTAAGAGTTTTTAAAACAATTTTAGTACAACAATTCTGTACACTACCTATATATTTTAAGTTCGTCAAGTTAAACATATATTTTAAAAGTTTCGGTTCGGTCGCATTCTTCTCCTTTCGGATGGGCTCGGTTACCCATCTAGGGTCTTGTACTTCATAAGATGCGCTGTTTCTTTGCTAATACTGGTCCGATTTTGATAATTCATTTTTTGTTTTTGAGATAATTTAATAACCTTTCATCCAATTCTATACGTAATTTACCATAAAATGCAAGCTTTTTAAGTTATGCGCAAATAAAATATTCTTTTCATCATAACTTTTTCCCTCCATTTTCTCGTTGATATACTGCATACATGAAAAGTTTAAGGGCTTTAAGGATAAGACATTAGGCAAGTTTCACCTAAATCGTTAGAGCCGTTTTTGAGAAAATTGTAAAAAAGTATTTTTTTTGGAGTGGCACTTCCGGTTAGTCGATTTTGAAGAAAAATTTGCTGTAACATCACATGCATGTGCCTACCTTAAATACGTAATTTCAGTATCGTACAACTATTCTTTGCTGAGCTAGACTGTTCACATACAAACAGACACACAGACCATTTTGCGAGTCTTGGTTATTTGGACTCGAGGGACTTTAAATCCTGTATTTCCGTTGAAAACTCGAATTCGAAATTTTTCACGATTGTAATACTTCCCCTTACTATATACTTTGTATATAGGTAAGGGAAAGTAAATATCTGATGTGGACAACACATGACTTCCTTGTACGCCTATTAAACTATAAATCGGTGGCTCAAAAAGTGATCCTGAATTTGGTTACTAGTTTCCGAAAATACCAGTATCTCAAAAACAACACTCGGCGTCGCGACATCCATCTATTGACACACGCACAAATAGGGAGGAAAACCAGTATTTTACACTAAATTTTAACACTTAAAACAAATAATAAAAATGTTTAATTGGATTGGAAATCAAATTGCGATTGTAACCCTTATTACCGAAACCATTATTTATGTATTTAATTTAAATATAATTTTTTATGTAAGCTTATTATGACCATCAAGTAAAGTACCATTTTCGGCTCACAAATTTTAACAAAAATATAGTAAATATAAAAGTCAATAAAAAAGTCCTATTTACCAAATTTGAGATGTTTTACATTATATTTTTATTTAATTTTTGATGAAAGTCTAATATGACCTTCAAGTAAAGTACGGCTTTCGGTTACCCAATTTAGGCCAAAATCTAGTATGTTATTACAATCAATATATAACTTATAAATACTAAATTTGAGAAGTTTTGCAAAGTATTTTAATATCATTTTTGATAGAAATAAATTATGACCTTCAAGTAAAGTACCACTTCCGGTGATTAAGCAGTGACCAAAAAGGGAGGTTCACAACTAGATTTTACAACAATCCTATATACAAAATTTCAACTTTCTACGGCTAACCGTTTTTGAGTTATGCGAAGTACGTACAGACTCCACGACGAAACTAGTCAAAACTGATTCAGGGATGGTCAAAATGGATATTTCCGTTGAAATCTGAAAACCGATAATTTTCGCGAATACAATACTTCCTTTACTTCGTACAAGGAAGTAAAAATCAAAGTAATTGAATTTTAGTGCGATCTGAAGAGTCCTGTAATGAAAACTGCATTCTTCTACGGAATGAATGCATTTATGTGGAAATAAAATATTCTTTTCATCATAACTTTTTCCCTTCATTTTCTCAAATTAACAGAATTTTTGCTTTCCATCACATTATATGAAATATATAGTAAGGGGAAGTATTGCGATCGTGAAAATTTTCGAATTCGAGTTTTCAACGGAAATACACGTTTTAAGTTCACCTGAGTCCAAATAATCAAGTCTCGCAAAATCGTCTGCGTGTATGTGAACAGCCTAGCTCAAAAACGAAAAGGTGTAAGATACTGAAATTAGGTATTTAAGCAGGCACATACATGTGATGTTACTGCGACTTTTTCGTCAAAATCGACTAACTGGAAATGCCACGGCTATTTTGAAGAAACTTAACTCAAATGTTCTTTGTAAAACCCTTTAACTTTTCATACGTTTAGTACATTACCGAGAATATGCAGGGAAAAAAGGAATAGCCAAAAGAAAGTTTTATTTCCGTATAACTCAAAATAATGTAAAAAATTATGTGAAAGGAAATTTTATTCTCTAAAAAACAAAAAACAAATCATCGAAATCGGATCATTATTAGCAAAGAAACAGCCTATCTTATAAGGACTACAAGACCCTAGTTGAAAAACCGAGCGCGTTCGAAAGGAGACAGATGCGACCGAACCTCCTCCCAACTAAGCTGCCAAACTTTTGTCAACAATACGCTTAATAGTTTACTTAATAATTTCCGCTTTTATATAATTTAATGAAAACAAAGTGTTTCCATGGAAACTGAATGGAATTTCCATGGGAACTAAGCTGAAACATTTAAAATCTAAAATATATAGTCTACCGAATTGTCTTACTAAAATTGTTTAAAAAACTATTTTATTGTACTTTTGTGAAAGAAGACGTAAATAAGTGAATGCTGCTGAGTTTATTTCAAGTAGTATTTATAGGAACTCTTTGATGATGCGCGCTCCGCAGCAGATTTTTTAAATAAAAACTGGCGCCAGATTTGGTTTTAACACTTTTAAAAAAAACTATATTAAAATTTTCAGGCGAATCTAAAAATAAAAATTGTGACTAGGGTATGTATGCCCTACAAAGTTTTTTTAAGATTCATAAAATTGCTCATATATCAGGAACCCTTAGAACGATTCAAGCCAAATTTGGGGCATCGGTAAAGGCTCTCAAACTACGCGATTTCCTTCGCAAACCAACGTTATCCATAAAAAAACCATCAAAATGTTGTTAACATATTTGGTTATAAAATTTGGTTAACATATTTTTTCTACACAGACCTTCTAAGGCAATGCAACAGCTGTTAATATGGACCGAAATAAGAAACTACCCTCTTCCTAATGGGTCCACGAAGGCCGATAGAAGATACATTGAATACGAGATATAAAGTTTCAAATCGAAACGTGATTTTGTGGCATTAAAAATTTTGTGCAATCTCGGAACTGATTTTTTTTTTCTTGATTTTTTAACATTAAGGTTTTTAGGTGTGCTGAATCAAAATCTGCCATCATCTTGCGTATGGAAAAAAAATTATAGGGCTAGTTAACTTAATAATTTAAACACTTTTTTGAAATTTGTTTGAGCGAAAACCATTATTTTTTAATTTTTATATTTTTCCTTTAATATACTTTAAAAATCGAATCTTTTGCTGAAAAATCATGTCGATATTATTTTTCAAACTAGAGATATAAAATAAAGCTGTTTCAACGTGTTAATTTTTTTTCTAATTCTAGGGCTCGTTGGAAGAAAAGGTTAGATATGTGCCGACTTTTTTTCAGTCTAAAATCACCCAAAAAATGTTGATGAAATCGGCGACGGATACATCGTGCACTCCCCTTGTTAGTGCTGCATGATTTCGTCCTTAAAATACCACAAGCCGATCTTCTCAGAGTTCACTAATATCGTTGAGATTTTCTGTTATGAATAGTTTCTACTTATTTCAGCCTTAATATATCCCATTTATTTTATTCAAATTATTTAATTTAACTTCAGAAATATCTGTTGTTCGTTTTTACTTTTTAGCAGCCTATTGGCATTCCCGGCGGTTATAATAAGATTTGCCATTATTTTCCCTTCGATTTATGTCATGGTTTGGACTTGTTTTAAATTTTTGTTAACCTTTCTTTAATATCTTTGTACTGATCATTAATTTTTTTTAGTGAATTTTTGAATTCCGACATTTCTTTTAGATGCTGTTGCTTATATCTTCATCCATCACTTTAATGTTTTTATCCTTTTTTGTATTAGTACTGGGTGCTTTCTCAAAGCTGCTGGTTTATTCTTTTCTTTGCTTTCTGCATATTTATTTTCTCGCGCTGTTATTGTACGCTGTATTTGCTCTTTTTTTTTTTTTTTTCATTTTGTTTCTGAGCAACTTTTTGAGTGAACTAACGAATGATAAAAGCAAAGAATACTAACTTTGGAAGGTAACAAAGTTTCTCAAGAGGCCAATATTACAGGCTGCTCCAACGAAAGATCTTGAAAATAAGTGGATTAAGGATAATCATAACAAAGCTCAAACCTTAGCTCATTGCCTTGAAATGATCGTCACTCCGAATGAATACGAATAAGAATTTTTCGAAAAGTCCTTTCCGGACCATATGCTCTGCTCTTAGAGTCCTCCTTCAGAATAAGACAAGAAGATTCATATACTCGGCTCCATGAAATATGCGCCAGTACTCAGCAGGGAAGTGTGAGAGGCTCAATACTACTTCTGCTCTATACCGCTGATATCCCAGAACATGAAGAAGATGTCACGGCTATTCTTCGTCGATTCGCCGATGGTACAGCAGTTAGGAAGTGATAAACTGGAAACCGATAGAAAACTAAATACAGCAACAGCCAGTATGCATAGATATAGCTTAAAATGGAGAATTAAACTAAATGAATAGAAGTCTATGCATATTAATTTCACTAACAAGAACATCAACTATCTGCCGATTACGATAAATAACAAAGTGATCTCCTATTGTAATCAGGCCACATATCTCGGGGTGACATTGGACGCAAAGCTTCGATGGAAAGGGCTTGTAAAAACAAAATTAATACAGCTAAATCTGAGATATAAAAGATGTATTGGCTTTAAGGCAGACGATGCAATCTATCTGTAGAAAACAAACTACCCTGTACAATCAAGTCTGAAGCATATCTGAACATATGGAATCCAGCTGTAGGGATACACGAGGGATTCCATCAGACAAATTATACAAAGATTTCAAAATAAAGCTATTAGAGGAATTGACAATGGTACCTCAGGAATAATGATTTCATATACAAAAATCGCTCAAGAACGACTACAAGGGCACACCATTGCTGAGGCCTCCATCTCCTCAGAGAAGGAGTTAGAAATTGACATAACAAAACTTTGGTACTCCTGTTTGTAAACCTTTTATTTGCTGCAATTAATTTACAGTTCACATCAAAATTAAATTGTTATAATAATTAATCCTTTAATTGTAAATAATAATTAATTATTATCTTGTTCTTATATGTTAGAGCTCATTCTTAATTTGATATATTTTATTACGTTTATGAACTATAGACTTCGCTTAGGTAATTTATTTTGCTTTATCAAAAGAGGTATTACAAAGGTCTGTAAAGGTGTCCTTTCTTAATGAAAGTCCTTTTGTTGGGAATTCGTGGAGAGGACAAAGCAGCTTCTACCTGGTTTTCTTTGAATAATTATTATATTAATATTTAGCTTTCATATATTCGTTCCTTAGTAAAAGATTTATTCGAAATACAAAATCTTATTTTCTTTTAATTAACTACTTTTTCAGATTATTAACATCGATTTAGGTAACAATTAATTAATCTTAGTCGGAGCTCTATTCAATACCTAAGTTCATCTTCCGAACGGAACCACTTTTCGTGATATCTAGGGAAGGCAGATGGGGGTAAGATATTGAAATCGATATAGGTAAATAAGGAAAGAAATTTATAAGGGGTCACACAACTATAATTGATTGTTTATCTAATCCATCTCGATTGGTTTTCAAATACCGACCATTCTTTCTCTGAAATGTATTTTCAGATTGCTTGTTTTATATTTTCTTTTCCTTAGGATAGATTGGTTTTCTTTTCTTTTTTAGAACTGATTGAATATACGTGGACTGAAACTGAACGAAATTCTATTTCTCATTCTCTTAACCATTTATACCGATAAAACTTGTATGATATTTATACCAACCTTTAAACACGGTCCCAATGTTTGGAATTGTGTGAATCAAACTCCAGCTGGTAAATGGAGCAGCTTATGAATTATTTACCGAAACATTTATTAATTTGTGATTGCCACTTTTGGTGGAAGGTTGAAGAATAAAAACTTGAGATAGAAAAACAATAAACGACTTATATAATCTTTTTATATATAATTTTTTTTTTTTTTGAAAGAAAAAGCTGGTATTTTAGATTAATGGGAAACAGATGTGAATTATCTTAGAGGAGTAAAAATGTGTCACTCTGTCACCTATGATGAAACAACCGGCAAATCTGCTGAGTTTTAAGGTCGTCATATTGGTTTGATCATCTTCTTTTAAGCGCTTACGGTTCAGAAGAATGCCATTGGACTCACAATAGAAATTATAATTGGAAAAGATGTAGACGTCTTGAGAATAAGAATGTTATATATAGAATATTGAAATTATTTAAACAAATGCAGAAAAGGATGTTGAACTGGTGGAGATCTTTCTTGGTATATTTAAACTGATAATGAATTGAATACATTTGTAAAAATCAAATAATATTTTAAAATTAATTAATCAATCCCATGAAATCTTTTTGTAGAAGTCATGGAATCTGCTGTTATGGATATTATTGTTATAAATGAGGTTAAAATGAAAGTTTGATCGGGATTTGAGTTGTGCACTTGTTCATTGAGGCTTAGTAAAAAGAAAATGGATTACTGAAACTGACAGGCTCAGAATTAATATCAGCAAATACCAAGCTTTCTCTTGAGAAAGTTGCAATAATACTATTTTATGCTTCAAATCAATATTTCTCTGTAAAAGAAAAGGAACAATTTTTTTCATCTCTGGTGAACACTATGTACCAATAATATAAACCGAAATGCTATAAAGTATTTTTTTGATAGTTGATACAACTGGAACGGAATTGAGACTGAAATAGCTAATCCATTCAAAAGCGTATTTCAGAAAATCTTTTAGCAGTAAGAAAAGTCCTATAATGTCACCAAAATCCTCTAGGTCTAATAAGGATACATGGCCTGAAGTCAAGATTCGGAGCTTTGAAGCGAGGAAAAAAAAAACCTTCATATATTATTCCTTAGGTAGTATTCCTTCCACATTATAATATTATTCCGAAATTTGAATTACACAAGACAAATCCTCTATTAGGGTTAAAGTTGCGCAAAGAAATTATGTGCGCAAAATAGTGGGAAAAACAAAGAAAGGAACAATAAAGGGATTACTGCAGAACTTGCAAAAAATTCCAATGCAAGTGAAATCGCAACTCATTACTTGGGTTCCGTGGGACAGGTTCTTTCTTTAACTAACATGTTTAGCAGTTAATTATATTATATCTCTTGCAAACATTATAATGGTACAATCGGAAATTTTCATCTCAATTTTAGGTAATAGGTCTCCAGATTAAAAACGAAAATCTTTGTTACCGATTGTTGCTGTCCAACTTAAGATCATTCGCAAATATGAAATTTAAAATTGACCACATTCTAAAAACAATAAGTTAAATTCAAACGGCTAAATTCTATACAAACATTTTTTACCCACAGCGATTAAATTTAATAATGTCTTTTACAATTAAATTTCTTAAAAAAAAAAAAAAATAATTATTCAAACCGACAATAATTTCAACTAACAGCTTTTTTTTTTTTAGCATTTAAGTAATTTTGTTAATGATTATTTATTTTCGCACTTTTGGTAGTTCGTCTTAAAAAAAAACAACAGAGTTCGAATAATAATACTGCCACAAAATATATTCTTCACAAACAAAGGCGATGGTGTTGGCAAATAATATCTCTTCATATAATTTATATTTTTCCTTTTTATGCCTTCAGCCATTTATTTAATATAACGGAATTTTTATTTTAAAAATAAGGCAGTTAAAAAAAAATAATTTCTTAAATTCCTCAATCTATCGGGAATAAAAATAAATTTAATTTTTGGCATCTATTTTATGGTTTATTGTATTTTCCATATCCGTTTTATGTTGTTTTATTTTATTTGTATTCCTCCCACTATTTAAAATGTTTACCTATTTAATAAAGAATTCCTTCTCCATTTCCGGAATCCCCATAATATGACTATAAATCAATCTTTTCATAAAAGACTCAAGAATTTTTTAAGTTAACATTTTTTTTATTTTATTTTTTTTTCATTTGTTGAGCCTATGCTTGAAAAATCACTTTAACTCGTAGAATCCAACTAGAATGTAATAATTCAATGTTACCACTGTGTGTTCTTAATATTTAAAAGTAAGTAAATACTGCATGTAACTAAAAACTAATAAGGGAAAAATACATGACGGAACAAGGATTTCATCCAGTTACATGTTAATAATGCATCCTTTCCGTGCAGAAGCGACATGTAATCCTCAATCTGTGAAACTGACTAATCCTCGAGAAACAGTGGCATAAATGGATAACCAAACTAGCCCGAGAGGAGCTAATAAGGTCAGAGGTAGGAACCGTGGCGGGAGATACTGTCACTAGTAAAAGGCACAATCGCCCGCTTTATCTCGGATTCGTTTAACTCGAAATGCAGACTTCCATCTCCGCTTTATATGCGCTCTTATCAGATCTCTCTGAGGGAGATGGTGTGGGCGCTATTCAACATTTGACAACGTATTACAAAATATACGGAAGGGAAACTCTTCTTATATAAAGTTGTCTGCGTATTGACATAGAAACTGAAACCAACAGTGGAAATTCAGTTCAAATAACATTTTCAATAATTCTTGTTCAAAAAAGGATGATTATGGCCAGAACATTGTCATACTTTGGGTTGAAAACTTTTCCATTTTGATGATTGTAGGCGAAATAGAAAACATTATTAGGGGGAAGCAGTGATAATATGGACCCTGCTGGTAAATGATAATGAGCTAACAATATCTGCCTCAATCCGTATCTAAGGAGCGCTAATGTGGAGGGCAGGTTGTTGGTTCAGTTGTCACCGAGTGTTCATGTTGGAAAGTTCCATTTTTTTTCTTACATCCGTTCTTGAAAATTTTGGGATGATAAGTTCAAACAGTTTTGGTTATGTTAAAAAAAAAGTTTAGGTGTCCGACCTATTCTTCAGTTCGAGGGGCGTTTGAATTGTAGCGATTTTCATTCGTGAATCTGTATATATACCTCCCAATTTTGTTTAGGGATATATCAAATCCAAGGTGGCAATGTTTGATATACGGAACCCCATGGATGCTGGTTATATGGGACCGGATTCCATTTCCTCAGAAGATAGTAATGGTGAATTATGGGAACAGTGCATGTTGAGCGAAAATAATTGCGTGCCAAGGTCTTTTGCGCCCGAGGATGTCAACTTCTCTTACGCCTCCAACCCTAATGGTAGGAGATATATGAAAAAAAAAATAGGCGACAGATGGAACTAATTCCCACAAATACGGTAGTTGAATTTTTTAGTCCGTTGTTGGTATCTTTTTAACCTACTAAAAGTCTAGAAAAATCTAGCCATCATAACTGAAAATGGGAATAAATATTTCTTTTGTTAACCTCTGATAATAGAGAGTTTATGGGTAAATAATATTTCCACAATATATATTGAGTTTTTAAAATAAATTATTTATCCTTTTTAATTTTGCATTACATAATACAATATACATTACAAATATGGGTTGCTTACATCGTAAGATCTTGTATTATGAGATCATAAAATGTTTTATACAAATCACAAAGATAATGCTTGATATAAACTTCTAATTTCAGTAGTGTGTTATTTTTGTTAAATTCTCCGCTTTCACGCTCCTCCTCTCGCCATCCCCCCTCGACTATGGTGCCCGGAGCGGACCGGCACCCTCTCCACCTTAGCACGCCACTGGGAGCACACTGAGCTTGCGGGGACAGAAAATGACAGCAACATTTGTTAACTTCCTATGCTTCAATTTATACTTTCAGGCTAATTTTTGGACTTAAATAGCCATTGTTCTATCTTAACTTTCCAGCAAACGAATAAAAACAAAATACAAAATGAAATAAAACGATAATTAAAAACCTGCTAATGTGCAGGAAAGGTAGTTTGTTCAGTTGCTACCGTGTATTCATGTTGAAAAGTTCAATTTATTTTTTATCCGTTTTTCAAAACTTTGAGAAGGTAAGTTCAAACTATATTTTTTTTAGTTATACATCGGCTCTAAGGGATGTATTGTATCGATTTTCATTCATGAATCTGTTCTTATGTCTCCCGATTGTTTTTGAGGACATATCAAATTCAAGTTCATGGATGCTGGTAATACGGAAGCGGAGGTGTATGCCTCCTTAAAACCGAGGTACTCGTTTGATGGTAGGAGGAGAGCAAATTTGAAATTGATATTGTATGACTAATGTGTAAAGCTAGTAATTACCATTGGTGACAACCCAATTTTTTAAAATGTCTATCACTGGTAAATCAAAAGCCAAGTGTGGGGTCCATATTATCATCCCTTCCATATCACTTATAATTTTTTTAATGGTCATTGTTTAACATCATTAAATCCTATCAATGTAACACCCTAATTACCCTTTCTCAAAAGCACCTCTATAGCGAAATTCCACCCATTCATACCCCAACTCTCAGCTTGAAACAAACCTAATCTGAAAACACCTCTTTACCATTTTTCCTGAAAGATTCATATGAATCAAAATAGATTCAGTAAATATAAAGATTTACTGGTTCCAAAGCATTGCACGTCATGGGTGATGCCTGTTGTCTTTCCTGAGTCCCCTATTTTTTAGCTCACGCTAAATGTTTAATCGTGCATGCCAATTGTCTATTTTAACTCCCCCTTTATAAAATAAGCAAGTGTCTCTCCCAGGAAGTTGGGACGATAGATACTTAAAATCTTTCCTTCTAACTTTCCTCCCTCCTTCTTCACCGATTCCTTTTGGCTCCGTCTCTACCCATGTAAATTTATATTGATCTCATTAGCAGAAATTCATTCCATTTCATTCCCCAGTCATCATGTAACTGTTTGGTTATCTCGAGGACCAATCTGCTTGTTCTTGCTGACCAATAGCCAGAAGGAGATTAAAATAAGTTCAATTACTTTTAAATTAGTTTTGAATGGATTATAATAGAGTAATTTGTGTGTGATAGTATAAAACCCTCACTGCATTTCAATAAATAATTATTTATATTCGAAAGTTTCTGAAATTCAATTAACGCCTTTCTTGCTTAGTAATTAATGGTAAACTATATGCATTCGTCTGTGTAGAAGGATTTTATGTGGAAATATATGCCTGTAAATTTAAATACGATGGGTCTAATATTTACAATTTAAAATTTTTAAGGTTAAAAATGATAATTGATCTTTCCAAGGTATATTTTAAAATGACAAAAATAAAGTGAAGGACATATTTTTTTTTAATGTTTTTTTTGGTTCCGTCTCTTCCCATGTAAATTTATATTGATCTCCACCATTAGCAGCAGAAATTCATTCCATTTCATTCCCCAGTCATCATCTAACTGTTTGGTTTTCTCGAGGACCAATCTGCTTTATGGATATGTCAATATGTCAATTCTGCATGGATAGAATAAATTATTAACATCTGGGTAGAGTACTTGTTTCTGAATCTAGGTCGTGTATTATTCCCTGAAGAGTTTTTAATGTTAATTCTTGTGAATTTTTTTTTAAAGTTAATTCTTGTGACTAAAGTCTTTATTCTTGTGAGCTCGTTAATTGGTTGATTTCCTCACTATTACATTCAGAAAATTTTATTGGCTGTGATGAATCGAATCAGTTTAAAAGCGGGCCTGAAAACGTACTTCTTTTGGTTCATAAGTTAACGGGCTATTTACTCAATGAATAACACGAACGTTGTATACGATCAAAATTACTATTACTGAAGGTACTTTATTTGTTAATAATTACTACTTCAATTATAAGAATATATTGAAGAGTACCCAGAGTAATATTTTCCTTCAAGCCAATAGTCCGGAACATGTGTTTAGTCATAGGCGTTTCGAATAATCCAAGTCAGTCATAGAATGGTATAATACAAGTTATAATAAAATAAAAGGTCTCATAATTAATATTACATAATCTAATTAATTTTAATAGGATTATATTATGTATGATGTTAATTTTATTATGTATATATAGCAAAAAAAAGCTTCCAAATGTATTAATATATCTTATTACTGCTTTATTTATATCCCATACACAGAAAATAATTTCCCCTTCATCTCTACATTGTTTTCATTTGTCACTATATCAAATTTATATTTATTAAGTAACATCTGTTATATTCTTGGCTCCACTTATCATTCTGTGTCTTATAAAAAGTAGTTCTTGAAAGATTGACATCCCAAACTGTTTAGAAAGCAATACATTATGAGTCGCTTATCTCAAAAATGAGCCCAAAAAGATTTTTTTCGGAATTGAGAAAAGAGCGCGATTGATTTCTATGTAAAAATGCACAAGGAATTCCAAGCAGTTATTTTTTTCCAAAACGAGCCTAAATATTTAAAAAAGTGGTTTGAAAGTACGTTTATTTCCAAAACCGGCCTTGGGCAGTATTTTATTTTGTTCCAGAATGTTTCCCAGATTATATATAAGTTAATTTCACTCCAACTGTGCTTCCAACCATAGTAAAAAGTGGAACATAAATCGTTATTTTCTTTCCAAAAGCGACCCTAATTTTCTAATATATCTACAAGTTGTCCTTTATTTTTTTTAAATTGTATTAATTTATTATTTCTTGTTATAAACCGCGCGATTTTTCATTGGTTGATAAAGAGTTCTTCAAAATTGGTAAAACTGACTATATATATATATATATAGTTTATATATTTATATATAAATATTTATATATTTATATATATATATATATATATATATATATATATATATATATATATATATATTATTTTTTTTGTTAATACTTCTCAGGTAAATTTAGCAAAAAATGTTTCCAATTGTTTTGATTTATTTAAGTCGTTTATTTCCAAAATGAGCCCTAAACATCATACGAAAAACTTTATTTTATATTCCAATCAATGAAATTTCAGTCAACACAAATATTTAAAAAAAGTTAAACCATTCTTCATTTATAAGATATTTTTCCATAAATCGTTGATTATTTTAATATTAATGAAGTAGCATTTAAATTTTATATAGGGCCATATATGGAAAGAATTAAACTTCAAGGCACGTTTTTGAACAAAGGAGGTTGATTGGGATTCGTTTTGGAAAGAAAAAAATAGGAAACACTTTGGAATGAAAAATAGATTGACATTGTACTTTAAAAATGCATTGGTCCTATATGATCAATTTATTATATATTTTTATTCTAGAGGAAAGGTTATAAAATGCTTTTGATTAATTTATTTTTAAAAAGTATTAAGGAAAGCGTAATAAATTTCCAAAAAAAAAAAAAAAAAAATACAAATCGTACCTAGGTAGCTTAAAATAGTTACAAACTAAATAAAACTGGTATTTTTTAAAAATTAGGCAAAAAATCAAGAGTACTAATAATAGAGCAAATAAAAAATATACTGCAATAAAAGGTGCATAACATGCAAATTTACACAAGTCGTAAAATAAAGAAATCTGCATATTAAAATATTAATATTTAAATTTCAAAAAGAAAAATATAATTTTGTTTTCAATTATTTTAAAATTTGTTACGACACATCACTATAATCGGTTAAAAATTACTTCAACGGCTAAAATGTGCTCTTCTGTAATATTATAAAATTTGGTATCACTAATAGGATTTTCAAAAGCAACTTCGTCATCCAAGTCAAAATATGCTAACAAGATATTTTGTTCAGCGATAAGAATTACATACGAGTATGCATCATCAGCATCATCCGAAATTATCTCGTCCAGGTCGTCTCCAACTTCCTCTACTATCTGAATGATTGATGAAATATTTTTATGAGATTGAGTGATCTGGACGAGTCAGTTTTACCAATTTTGAAGAACTCTTTATCAACCAATGAAAAATCGCGCGGTTTATAACAAGAAATAATAAATTAATACAATTTAAAAAAAATAAAGGACAACTTGTAGATATATTAGAAAATTGGGGTCGCTTTTGGAAAGAAAATAACGATTTATGTTCCACTTTTTACTATGGTTGGAAGCACAGTTGGAGTGAAATTAACTTATATATAATCTGGGAAACATTCTGGAACAAAATAAAATACTGCCCAAGGCCGGTTTTGGAAATAAACGTACTTTCAAACCACTTTTTTAAATATTTAGGCTCGTTTTGGAAAAAAATAACTGCTTGGAATTCCTTGTGCATTTTTACATAGAAATCAATCGCGCTCTTTTCTCAATTCCGAAAAAAATCTTTTTGGGCTCATTTTTGAGATAAGCGACTCATAATGTATTGCTTTCTAAACAGTTTGGGATGTCAATCTTTCAAGAACTACTTTTTATAAGACACAGAATGATAAGTGGAGCCAAGAATATAACAGATGTTACTTAATAAATATAAATTTGATATAGTGACAAATGAAAACAATGTAGAGATGAAGGGGAAATTATTTTCTGTGTATGGGATATAAATAAAGCAGTAATAAGATATATTAATACATTTGGAAGCTTTTTTTTTGCTATATATACATAATAAAATTAACATCATACATAATATAATCCTATTAAAATTAATTAGATTATGTAATATTAATTATGAGACCTTTTATTTTATTATAACTTGTATTATACCATTCTATGACTGACTTGGATTATTCGAAACGCCTATGACTAAACACATGTTCCGGACTATTGGCTTGAAGGAAAATATTACTCTGGGTACTCTTCAATATATTCTTATAATTGAAGTAGTAATTATTAACATATAAAGTACCTTCAGTAATAGTAATTTTGATCGTATACAACGTTCGTGTTATTCATTGAGTAAATAGCCCGTTAACTTATGAACCAAAAGAAGTACGTTTTCAGGCCCCCTTTTAAACTGATTCGATTCATCACAGCCAATAAAACTTTCTGAATGTGATAGTGAGGAAATCAACCAATTAACGAGCTCACAAGAATAAAGACTTTAGTCACAAGAATTAACTTTAAAAAAAAATCACAAGAATTAACATTAAAAACTCTTCAGGGAATAATACACGACCTAGATTCAGAAACAAGTACTCTACCCAGATGTTAATAATTTATTCTATCCATGCAGAATTGACATATTGACATATCAATAAAGCAGATTGGTCCTCGAGATAACCAAACAGTTAGATGATGACTGGGGAATGAAATGGAATGAATTTCTGCTGCTAATGGTGGAGATCAATATAAATTTACATGGGAAGAGACGGAACCAAAAAAAAACATTAAAAAAAAATTGTGGAGATCACTTTATTTTTGTCATTTTAAAATATACCTTGGAAAGATCAATTGTCATTTTTAACCTTAAAAATTTTAAATTGTAAATATTAGACCCATCGTATTTAAATTTACAGGCATATATTTCCACATAAAATCCTTCTACACAGACGAATGCATATAGTTTACCATTAATTACTAAGCAAGAAAGGCGTTAATTGAATTTCAGAAACTTTCGAATATAAATAATTATTTATTGAAATGCAGTGAGGGTTTTATACTATCACACACAAATTACTCTATTATAATCCATTCAAAACTAATTTAAAAGTAATTGAACTTATTTTAATCTCCTTCTGGCTATTAGGTCCTAAGTATTTTGCTTACTTAACTTCAATAATGTGTTTGCTTTACACATTTTCTATGAATTCTACATTAAATTATAAATCGGTGACTCAAGAAGTGATCCTGAATTTGGTTACTAGTTTCTGAACATAGCAGTACCTCAAAAACTACACTCGGCGTCGTGACGTCCATCTATTGACACATATACAGACACACACACACAACTTCTTGTTTCTTGAGGTCTCATTCCGTTATTATATGTCGTTTCTTAGATTTCTTCGTGTTACTTGACAACATTAGAACTGTCTATGTCACTAGATAAAGCATTGGAAATCGACGTTTTCAACATTTTAGGCGGAATAAACTGCTTAACTTATATCGTATTCTCCTAGTGCAGACTTGTTCAGCTCACTCAGCTCAATGGGGAGGAAAACAAGTATTTTATACTCAATTTCAACACCTAAAGCACACATAAAACAAGTAATAACATTGTTTAATTAGCGTGGAAAAAAAATTGCGTTTATAACCTTTATCACCGAGCTATATGATCTCTGTGTCGATTTGCCTTTTGATTTAAGTTTATGATCTTCAAGTAAAGTACCCCTTTCGGATCTTCAATTTCAACCAAAATCTATTATATTACCTATATCGATATAAAACTCTAATTAACCAAATTTGAAATATTTTACATTATATTTTCATATGATTTTTGATGAAAATTTAATATGATCTTCAAGTAAAGTACCACTTTCGGTTTGCCAATTTTAACCAACATTTATTATGTTATTTGTATTAGTATACAAGTCTTATATACCAAATTTGAGAAGTTTTGCATTATATTTTAATATATATTTGATGAAAATCAGTAATGACCTTCAAGTAAAGTACCACTTGCGGTTATCATGCAGTGACCAAAAAGGAAGGTTCACAACTAGATTGTACAATTATCCTAAATAAATTTTTTTAACTTTCTACGGCTAACCGTTTTTGAGTTATGAGAGATACGTACGAACGAACATACAGACGTCACGACGAAACTTGTCAAAATGGATTCCTGGATGGTCAAAATGGATATTTCCGTTGAAATCTGAAAACCGAAAATTTTCGGTTACAATTACAATACTTCCTTTACTGCGTAAAAGGAAGTAAAAAGGTCCAATTACATTTTAAGCTAAAACTAAATGAGCGTAAAACCTGTGAAATTTTCAGTATTTCAAGAAAAAAAACCTGATTTCAATGGGTGTTGAGATTAAATAAACTATTTTTTAAAAAGTCAAAAAGCTAATCGGCGATCTTAAAAGACAAATATCAGGGTTATAGTGATCCTGTCGACAATTATGAAGACAAACTACAAGAATTAGAAAAAGTTCCCAATATTAAATATCCTCATTCTTACACTCCTTGTAAAATACAAATTTTTTGTTTTTGATTTCCATGTAGGTATACGATTAAATTAAAGAGGTATTTAAAGTAGTTAAAGAGGTATTATAAAATTTTAATTAATCTTTATTCGCAAATTTAAAATATCTCCTTAAACGAACACCTCTACAACGAGCATGGAAACATTCAAAGTGGCAGTCCGCTATTGAGGAGTCTCACTGACTATAATTAAAGGGCTTAGAGATTTTTTTTATTGTCTCCTGTTTGGCTAGGACGGCTGAGGGAGGGCAGTGACCCCGGAACGGGACCGCCCAGGTAATAAAGTGCCCTAGGGCCACTCATAGCATTTAAGGTAGATTAAACTGTACTTAAAGAGCTCTCTAAGCTGGCTACGGTTATCCCCTACTGTTACTAACAGAAACAACAATTATTGATACTAATCCAGTGTTAGTTAAACAAGAAAAAAAATCTCTCTAAGAGGCATAAAATATGTCTATTAAATATGTTTTTATTCTGATTGGTATTGGAAGAATCTAATGCCTAAGAATAACAAAATAAAACAATTAAAGTTTTTAGGACTCACCGGACTCAAACTGCTGTGGTCAAATCCATGATTGGCCTCTTCTCCGTTGACAGCAACGACAGTACTCTTATGCAAAGTAAAGCTTTATTCGGGACATGTCTTTTCTAGAAGTAGTCATTCTTTTTATTAATATATTATTTTTAGTAATATTTTAGAATAATCAAAATCGAATCATTCGAAATATTTGAACAGGTATTTTTTTTACAGAAAAAATAAAATGAAATTGTTTGCTGATAAATAAATATTTAAGATTTTAAAACCAAGAGAATTGATATCATTGTGTTTTAAATCGTCGAGAAAACATGATATATTGAAGTAAATAAAAATTTCTCCTTGTTCGGTCCATAGATGTTATACCTCTCTGAAGAGGAATCGAATTCACTATGCATAGTCGATCAAAGAGGAAACTCTTATTCTTATATCTCGAGTAGTTTTTTGTCTTCCAACAGCAACATTATTTTATGGGCCCAAAAGAGGATCAGAAATATCGTTGGCAATTATAAGAAGATACAATCGTGTGCTAGAAGAAGTTGCAATTTCTTTTGGATAATTGGTCGAATTAAGATGGATGTAGCCTTATTAAAAACTGCCGGCAGAAGTTTATGCCATTTAAGCGTTTTTTCATGTAGCTAAAAATACATTTTATGATGCATGGGTGATTCTCAAACTACGAACCTAGGAGATTACTGGTCAACCAGTCATCATATCTTCCAAAATTTTAGCCAACTAGTTAAAGCGTAGCTCATCTACAAGAGTTTAATGCTGGATCGGGTATAAATATAATCAATTGGACATACTTATTCCTCTTATGTTGCAACATGTAATTACTGTGATTGTCCTAAAGCACAGTTTAACACTTTAAGTGTGATATTCTTAGTCTTTCAGTTAATGTATTATGGAAACCTCAAGTGAAGAAGTGAAATGGTCAGAAATGAAAAGAGGACGTGAATTTCAGGATCTTATAATTTGAGTTGTAATTATCGAGGGCTCTTTTAACTCTAATGTTTTGTTTTTTTCCGATTTCGGCGTTCTCGTTATAATTACCCTGTACGCAGTATAGGAAGTATTGTAATCGCGAAAATTTTCGGTTTTCATATTTCAACGGAAATATCCATTTTGATCATTCCTGAATCGATTTCAAAATTTGTCTATTTCTTGTTTCGTCGTGATGTCTGTACGTACGTTCCTACGTATCTCGCATAACTCAAAAACGGTTATCCGTGGAAAGTTAAAAAAAATTATTTAGGATAATTGTATAATCTAGTTGTAAACCTCCCTTTCTGGTCACTGCATGATTACCGGAAGTGGTACTTTACTTGAAGGTCATTACAGATTTTCATCAAAAAATATATTAAAATATAATGCAAAACTTCTCAAATTTGGTATTTAAGACTTGCATACTAATATAAATAACATAATATATTTTGGTTAAAATTGGCAAACCGAAAGTGATACTTTACTTGAAGGTCATATTAGATTTTCATCAAAATTCAAATGAAAATATAATGCAAAATATTTCAAATTTGGTTAATTAGAGTTTTATATCGATAAAAGGTTATAAACGCGATTTTTTTCCACGCTAATTAAACAATTTTATTACTTGTTTTATGTGTTAAAATTGAGTATAAAATACTTGTTTTCCTCCCCATTTGTGAGCTGAACAAGTCTGCAGCAGGAGGATAGCATATAAGTTAAGCGGGTTCTTCCGCTTAAAATGTTGAAACCGTCGATTTCCAATCCTTTATAAGGAAGAAAACGACATATAATAACTGAATAAGACCTTCATAAACAAGAACCTATGTGTTTGTGTATCTGGATGTGTCAAGAGATGAACGTCGCGACGTCGAGTGTCGTTTTTGAGATACTGCTATCTTCGGAAACTAGTAACCAAATTCTAGGCCAATTTTTGAGACGCCGATTTATAATTTCATAGGCGTACAAGGAAGTCATAAGGTGTCCACATCATATATTTTATGGGTAATCTTAAGTTGAACAATTTTTGTTTGAAACTTTTTTTGAGAAAATGCATGTATTTAGAATTAAGAAAGCCCACATACAGCAGATTTTTTCTTGAAATACCGAAAATGTAACAGGTTTAACGCTCCGTAGTTCCGTTATAGTCAGTTTTAGCTAAAAATATAAGTGGACCATTTTTGTAAGTAAATTTAAAGGACTAACTCAAAACTAAATTAAACTGAATAGGATGGAACTCTTATGGAGGAAAATTTCACAACCTCTCGGACATCATAACTAAAATATGCATAACATGTTCGGTGTAACCTGGGCCATAGGATACTTTATTAAGCAAATATGTTTTTGAAACCTTCCGGCTCAACAAAAGACAATTTATAAATAAATAAAGTTTGTCTATGTTCTAAATTTATCTTATAGCATAGCATACTATCTCAGAATCGATTCGCTCCGAACAAAGAACAACAACGCGACACATCTCCACTACCCGAATGGCTGAAAAACTGGCAAGATTAGAGCTTGGGTAGTATCATATTTTAATAAGGACGTGTAAAGAATTTACCACTTCTGACTATGAATAGTTTTGCAATATTAAAATTTACCGAATTCGATATAACGACTCATTAGTTGTTTATTAAACCTGTCTAAAGTCTCTTCCTTAAAATTCTTTTACTTTCCATACACGAACTACACCCCTGAGAAAAAGAAGGAAAAATTTATTTTCCTTTCTGATAGAATTAGTTATCCTAAAAGAATATTTTATTTGCGCATAATTCGAAATGTATACGTTTTCCGCTAATTATACGAATGCTCATTTGAAAGATAATTGAAATCGCAAAAAAACAGAAAACAAAAGAGGTCATCTATAGGTTGCTTCGACTTTCGCATCTACCTTTATGTCTTATAAATATGACTGATTAGCGGGAAAAGTAGCAATCCGGTCCCCAAAAAGAAAATAATGAGCAGAAACTAATCTCTAACAGTATAAACAGTTTTCTGTGCGCTTTCCGTCTAATCAGGTGGATCAGATAATGGCAATCTTGATATATATTAATCATGACACGAAAGAAGAAACTGGTAAGTAGAAGATTTTTCAAAGTGTATTTATTATAAAGGAGCTATACGGGAAAGTATGTGGACTATTATCGGCGTAGAATTTAGAATTGCAATATTTTGATGGTTGCTAGTCGCGGAATTTAGATGTTGGATCCTCGATCAATATCAGACGCACGGCTTGCATGAGGCTACGTGATCAGCATCGCCTTCCAATTCAAGATGATTTACGACGATGAAGGAATAAAATTGAGGTTGTTAGTGAAGGGTAAAATATATCGCTAGAGTACAAACATAATAATACATGCATCTACAGAAGTACAGAATCTTGCAATGACGATTTCATATTTGGGTCATTCTCACGAAACGTCGAATTCGCATCTTTTGACTTTGAAGTTGTTTTTACATGCATCTAATTATTATGGAGTTGGCCCCGATTTTTGTGTATATAATTGTTGATTAGACCTACCATTAGTAAATAGTGAATGGCCAAAATATTTACATTTAAAATTGAAAATTCGCAAGTATGCTATTGTTCAGACCCTGATTTACTAAAACATTCATCGGTATATATTGATGGAAAAAAAATGCAAGCTCAAACTAAAAGTAATAATTAGAAGGTGCAAGTGTGCTATTTTGAAAAAATTAATAATACTTTAATTTCATCAAGAGCTCGTGTCTCCGGGGTATGGCGAAAGCGAGTGCTCAATTATGTAACCACTATTATTTCGGAAAATATTCGTTTCCTGAAGTGGTAACCACGAACTCCTATAACTTATTGAGATGCAACGTCTGATTTTGTAGAGGCTTTACTCTGGAATCCAAATAAATTGTGTCAAACTGAAACTACAACTGAAATAATGGTGAGTATTTTTATTCATCCTCAAGCATGTTACCATATTTTTATCGTTCTCTGTTAATGTCTAATTTTTTTTAAGCAGCTACCATTAAAAGCCCCACTGATTAAGTTTACAAAAATAAAATATGTTTGATTTTTTCTCGGTAAAAACTTATAAAATTTATTTTTAAAGTTGATTTCTCAAGTATGTTAAACTCAAGTATATTACCACAATGAAAGTAATATACTTGAGAAGCTACTAAACGTAAAAAAAATAATAAAAATTATTTATTTGAATATTAAAAAAAAATATCTGATGTGGGCAACACATGACTTCCTTGTACGCCTATTAAATTATAAATCCGTGACTCAAAAAGTGATACTGAATTTGATTACTAGTTTCCGAAGATTGCAGTAAAAACGACACTGGGCGTCCCGACATCCATCTATTGACACACCCACACACACAAACACACACTCTTGTTACTGGAGGTCTCATTCCGTTATTATATGTCGTTTTCCTTCAGTAGGTAACTAGTTTCCAAGATATTTTTTCATGTTCCGTGACAACAATAAAACTGTCAATATCACTGGATAAAGCATTAGAAATCGATAGTTTCGACATCTTAAGCGGAAAAACCCACATAACTAACATCTTATTCTCATGCTGCAGACTTGTTGATCTCACAAATGGGGAGGAAAATAGTATTTTACAATCAATTTTAACACTTAAAACATGTAATAAAAATATTTAATTTTATTGGAAATTGCGTTTGTAACCTTTATTACCGAAACATATGATTTCTGTTTTAATTTAAATATAATTTTTGATGTAAGCTTATTATGACCTTTAAGTAAAGTACCCTTTTCGGCTCACGAATCTTAACCAAAATCTAGTAAATACATTTATATCGATATAAAAGTCCTATTTACCAAATTTGAGATGTTTTACATTATATTTCAATATAATTTTTTATGAAAGTCTATTATGACCTTCAAGTAAAGTACCGCTTCCGGTTTTCCAATTTAGACCAAAATCTATTATCAATATATTTAAATCAATAAATAAATTATAAATACTAAATTTGAGAAGTTTTTCATAGTATTTTAATATAATTTTTGATGGAAATCAATTATGACCTTCACCTAAAGTACCACTTCCGGTAATCAAGCAGTGGCCAAAAAGGGAGGTTCACAACTAGATTTTACAGCAATCTCAAATACAAATTTACAACCTGTACGTACGTACAGACGTCACGGCGAAACTTGTCAAAATGGATTCAGGGATGGCCAAAATGGATATTTCCGTCGAAATCTGAAAACCGAAAATTTTCGCGATTACAATACTTCCTTTACTTCGTACAATGAAGTAAAAATCATAAAAATGTTTTGCCAAGTGGATGTGCATATGTTTTTGAAATGATTTTTTTTGTAAAATATTAAATTTAAAACTTTTTTTGTAAAAAATATAGTCTTATAAAATTTTTAAAAAAATCATGAAAATGTTCTGGAAAGTTTAAGGATATATATAACATTATGTATATATAACATATGGGCGTAGGAGTGATGACCCTACCCCGTGTACCTTAATTGTGAATCGCGTTGTGGTTTTCCAGGATATAACATAGCCGCCCGGAGGTTTGGTCCTTGGACGGTCTGCCTCGGGGAAAGAAATATAGGTCCTCGTGCGCCTGCTGACTCCGAACAGCCATAATCCGTGGATCCAGACCGATTTGTCACCAAAATGTTCTGCCAAGTTTAGGAATTTATAATTTTTTAATGATCTTTTTGTAAAAAAAAAACATTAAAGTTAAAACATTTTTGTAAAAAAAAAAATTTAAAAGTTCATAAAAATGTTCTGTTAAGTTTAGTAATATATATTTTTAATTTTTTTTTTAAATATAAAATTTAAATCAATTTTATAAAGATTTTTTTTTAATTCAGATAGATGTTCAGCCAAGTTTTCAGTTAACATACCTTCTTTTTTTTTCAAAGGTTATAAATTACAGAGCGATATTATAGAACGTTTTTAGATCTAGAATAGACAATCATCTACTATAAATATGTGATCAATTATCATGCGATTTAATTTGTTAGTATCGTTGTTTTAATTTGAATAAAGAAAAGAGCAATTATATAAAACTTACAAGACTGATTGTAAATTCTGGCTATAAAGTCAAATATATATTAGAAAAATCGAAGTTTATATTTATGATAACGTCAAAATATAATTATCTTCAATTTTCAGTTTTTTTCGTTAAAAAAATATATATGTAAAGTCATTTTGTCAGTTATTTCCCCCAAAATATTGATATTTCTCAGGAATGTTACCAAGTATCATACCATGTCAATAATATTTTATTTCGCTGCAGAACTGTGGAATGAAATTAGTCAAAAAATAGAAGAGTTCCTTTTTCGCACACTATAACGATAACTGCAATAATAATGCAGAGTTGATTAAGCTGATCCTTGCCATACAGCAACCAAAATTTCCTTGCGCAGGTCAGTGATTGTAACAGGTATAACAGATATTACAAGTATTCGGTGAACGTATATTTCCTTAAATCGGGATATTTTAATAGTAATTGAATTATACTAAAGAATCACTTCTTGTTTTTATATCAACTGGAGTAAAAAAACTTTTTTTCGTACACACTGTAAATTTAGATAAATTTAGTAACATGCTTGATAGACTATTTGTAGGTTTGTATAATTTTTCCACAATATCATTTTTTGAGCCCATTGAATTTGATTGGATATTTAATTTAAATATGTTTTAGAATAAATATGCATATAAATCAAGTTACTTTACTTGAACTTTGCGAAAATCTACAGTTCTGGAAACTCCAACTTGTCAAGTCAGACGAGAATGATCCTATTATGCTTCTGTTATATTTTCAATGATTAACATTTTTACAAGTGTAGGAGTAGTTTGATTGATGGCAATAATGATACTCACGATTACAAAAAATCTAAGAGTAGGTGTGATGGGAAATCATTTACATTATTATGTTTGTTTACGATGTCCCCCATAAATTACTTGCCATGCACCGAGAATGGAAAAAAAAATTTTTTTAGTAAAAGAAGTTCTAAGCTACCTATAACCTAATCTAGTAACGCACATAAGGTATATAGGACAAAATACAGATATGAAACAATCATAACGAATTTAAAGTAAAAAATTTCTATGTCAAGGCAACATAAAAGGTAAAACCTACCTTTCAAAAAGTATTAGTTCAAAGAAATAATAACCATCATCAGTAGTGTAGCTTACAGATCCTCTACTAGAATAAACAGCGAAAAAGAGATTTTTTCCTTATCAAGGGGTAAAAATAAATTATCTTTGAAAAGATACATAAGCAAAAATAATAAAAAAATTTCCAATATAATTTTTTTAAAAATATAAACTGATGAAGAAATCGCAAAAATGATATTGATCCTAATAGCAGATATGTTAGAGAACATACACAAAAAATTTGATGAATATATATATATATATATATCTTTTTATTTTTCTAAAAATCGCCTAATGAGAATGACCCATTTCGCATGCTAAAAGCTTAAACCATAGCCTTTATATAACCTCTACATATCAATAATTAAAAGTTTATATGTACTTGTCTAATATTTATTTATTTAAAACATGATACTGTTATCAATAAAAATAATTCTGTATATTTCTTCTTTAATTGAACAGTAAATTTCTTAGTCATTCATTCGTTAGATATTCTTTTACCAGTAATATAATATGACATATTAATATCATATTATAGAATCGATTTGGAAATTAAATTCATTGCGAAATAAGTGGAAAAACTAATTTATTTCATTTATAAGTTGATTTATCTTGCCACGAATCAAGGATTGGCTGGCTACTTACAAAGCGTCATTGGAATGATAAGAACGAGTTGTAGATGTCGTCAATCCAAAGAAGCAGAGCTATCGGCAAAAATTACATCATTTATTTTCACTATCCTTATCGTCTAAAACGAAAATGAAAAGGAAATACTACTGAAATATGAAAGTGACTGTTTTCATATTGATTCATGACTGTTTTCTGTTAAGAAGTTATAAATAAGTAAAATAATGACCATTAACAAATGTAGTTTGTCTTTAAAATTGGTCATAATATCAATTTATATTTTAAAAATATCAATTTTATTTATATTTTTGATCATGTTAATTAGTTAAGATTATAGCATTGCACGTAGTAACGCCATTAAAAAAAATATTTATGTGTACTATTATTTATTATATTTATTATTGTATATATATTATTGTATATATATATATATATATATATATATATATATATACAATAATAAATATAATAAATAATAATACACATAACTATTTTTTTTTAATGGCGTTACTACGTGCAATGCTATAATCTTAACTAATTAACATGATCAAAAATATAAATAAAATTGATATTTTTAAAATATTTTTTTTAAAGAGATTTGGGATTTCACATGAAAATTTCTGGTATAGGGAGAAAAGTCAGAAAAGTGAAGATCAAATTATTTCCTAAAACTATGATATCGTATAATAAATAATGTAATATTAGTATTAAAAATAATTGATAGTTATGAATAGCCTCATCAAAGACTGAATGGTTATTTCATATTATTTTAAAAGAATTTGTCTGATAATGGTATTTTTTAAATGGTGACTATTCGCACTCGTATATCAAAACAGAGTTGGAATAGATGATCGGGGTTTTTTATTCGAATTATTCAAATAAAGTTCAAGAGAACCAAAAAATTCATCAGAATACTAGTGATCAACATCTTAAGAATCAAAACTATTAAGAAACCTTTTTAACTCGTAAAACTTAGTAGAATTTGAAAAACAGCTAACTTAAAAATTAAAAAAAAAATTAAGGAACCAAATACGTGTAAGAAAAAAATCAGATTTTGGTTGTGAGATGTGCGATATGATAAGTTAGATAAAGGTATTAATTAAATGAGTCGCTTCTAAGCCGCTTTTCAGTCTAATTAATATATTCGGAACTTATATTCGAGAGAATTAATACAAAATTTGGCTTTATGGAATCAGAGCTTCGATAAGGTAGCAAATGGAAATAAATTTAAAAAAAATAAATAAATAAATAATCAACAGCGTTGAATTTGTTGGTCAGACTGGATTTCTTTCGCTACCAGAGCAATAATATCCAAACCGCTCGTTAAATATCGTTCAGCGGTAATTCATATCTGTTGGACCTCTACTTATAAAATAAATTTGTCACTATCAACTGCAACTAATAAGATTTCATCCTTCCTGTAGATTACTTTTCGGAGAGTTGCCCATTAAATTACAAATACTATCATTAAGTGGTCCCATTAAATTTGACTATAATACTAGAGGGAAGTATTAGGTGTGGAAGGGGAATCGGCTAGAGTGAAGTCCTGAGGAAATTATCTTATTTCTTGTACAAGTTTTTATATTTGAATGCGATTATGATCAAAGCACTGCTAGAGAGATTATTCACAAATAACTTTAAATATTAATACAATGATTTAAAACGTATTGGAACATTCCCTATCATACTTTTTATGTCTTAGATTAGGAATATGAAGCTTCATTTGATTGTAGAGTCGATTTTGTGATCTCTTTCAGTTTTTCTCCAGCTCACCTAACTCTGAAATTTCCAATGGCTGGGATTCGATTTTATGACGAATTTTGATTGAGAACAAAACTGCAAGACTAATTTATTTCACAGCATTAATCAAAGCCACACTTAGAGCTTTCGATACTACATTAATTGAGGTAAACGAGTTCGAACATCAAACACTGCCCAGTCATCCAGGGCCGTGGAGAAAAACTAAGGCCTTAGAGAAAATGTCCCGGGTCCGCGTTAAATATTAAATTCACTAGTAAAAACCAACCTCGTCTTTTACAATGCAGGCAACAAAACGTTTGTGTAGAGATATTGCATAATTATTATATAATATATGTTATGTTATTACATATAGGTAGTAAATTTAGAAAGTAAAAAATAAAATCTGGTAGATGTGATGGCAACAGCCCCGGTTGCCCCCTTTCCTCTTATCGGGCCTGCGGTCATCGCATCCACCGAATTACAAATTGCTGGATGCCAAGAAAAATGGAAATAATCCACATACCTCTTTGGCGGTTATATATATATATATATATATATATATATATATATATATATATATATATATATATATATATATATATATATATATATATATGCCTCTTCAACAGGTTTACTATACATACATAATACATAGCATATATGTATATAAATATATATATATATATATATATATATATATATATATATATATATATATATATATACACACATATATGATTGTGTGAGCAGACATATATCTTTTTTTTATTTTTTCCGAAATTACACGAAAACATATATTCAACTTCTTCTCTTAATTGCCATTAATCGGGGACACAACCATATTCTCATTCGGGATCATAATCACATTCAAACGAGGTGATATGAAGGCAGGCTGCAGGAGCCGAATGCACATATGGACGGACGTAGGAGTGGGCCGCCTACCTGCCTGGGTTCTATGACCTTTCGGTTCTCCTTCCACTGCCACACTAACATTATCACATCATATTTTATTCTTTCTCTTATTCAAAACAAAACAAGTGTTGTTTTTTTTTACTTTTATTTTTCAGGAAATGATCATATACCTACATGATATACTATCACTGTAAATGATATACCGACTCTGTGCAAACAATTAAGGCCAGAATGCCACTGGGATATTTTCGCTGCGCGTAGAGATAAGTGTCCAAGGGTAGGTTGAATCATAAATGGAATTTCACTCAAGTATTCCACTCCCCACCGTCCCGCTCATTACAGAACCCTACTACCGCTCATTACCCTAACCCTATTAGATTGTCTTGCTGTTGTATCTGTATAGCATTACTGGAATTGTTAGGATTAACGCGAAAGAAGTTTTTGAATTCATTTCCTAATATAACCGAATTTTAAAACGAACCTCCTCCCATCTTACTGCAGTTTTTTTTTAGGAGTAAACAAAAAACTGTTGGCTGATGTTGTGCAATTGCAATAATTGACAAAATGTATTAAAAAAAATATTTATTTTTTTTATTTCGCTAATCTGTAGTTGCCTCTAGGTCTACACTTGCCCCTACTATCATGCTTTAAATAGAGAAAAAAATAGAAAACTGTCAAGGAGGAATGTGAAACACAAAGTATTTTAAAGAACAGCTTCTGTAAGTTCCGCCGCGCACGGCAAAAAAAAACAAAAGGCCGACTGATAAACACAGATGCAGCTGTACTGAGAAAGTTTACTTCACCTTAGAGAACCATTTTGGCTTATTTCTGATATATCAGTGGTCAGGCTTCATTCTCCGTGAAAGACAGCTCTTAAGGGGGCCATACCCCCTACAAACAGTTGTATAACTTGGTGCGCAGATTGAGCGACCAAATCCCTAGTTGTACAACCAAGATGGCCGAAATCAAACAGGTTTGATATTCACGCCTGTTGAGGCGTGTTGTCCAACCTGAGCGCTAACCTCAGTTTCTCGCGAATCTGTAGTGTTGTGCTATTTATTTTCAACAAGATGCCAATTCTAAACATCGAAGCTTGGAAAAATGTTATTGACCAATACCACGCACTTTCACAATTAACTACTGTGGTGAAGCTAGATTTAAATATAATATCCTAGGAATAGAAAACGATGTTATGAATCGTGGTTCAAAATAATTTTGAATATTATTATCATTTGATTATTATTATTGTGAATTACTTTATAATAAATATCATATTTAAAATGCATAGAAAACGTTAATTGTCCTTCATTTATGTCAATCTTTGTGCCATTTATATTAATGAAACTATTTGTATATGATAGATTTCATAATTATTAATTTTCTGAACTGTGATATAAAATTGCTCAGTTCCGAATTTTAAATATTTACTTTCAGAATGTTACTTTAACCATACTGTTAGATTTTTTAACTGAGATATACAAGACTATGGTTAGCACTATTTTTATGTTTTATTTTTTTAATATTTTTTAAATTGGTAGGTAAAAATTTCAGTAACTTCATTTTGTTTATAGTTTATTGTACATTTCTAATTACATTTAATATAAATATATGCTAAACAATATAATGTTTATTCGAAATTCTCCAAATCTTTGTTTTTCGGTTTTCTTCTCACTTCTCGTACACGCAATTATGGCTGTAAATAAAGCAATTTCCTCCAGCATCACTAACACAAAATCACGATAAAAAGTCGCCATCAAAATCACATGAAAAAGACAGTTCGGTTAAATGTTTTCTCTAAACTAATGTTATCCTACCGTGTTGGCCAACTTGATCTGCCTTTGTTCAACCATGTTGGGCAACTTGGTTATCCAACCAAGTTGTACCGTGGGCTCCTTTACTACTTGAGGGTTTGGATTAAACGAGACAATTACGCACCTACCCTACATTACCTTACGTTTATTAGTGATTACACTGAATCATTAACTAAGTTAGATATACTAAATTTAGTCAATCCCTATTTAATCTGTTTTACAAAAACAAATGTGTTTGTTCAAAATATTTTTTGCCTGGATTCCCCTCATAACTAACGAGTTACTCTGTAAATTGGAAAGTGGGCGTTGTAAAAAAATAAATATTTATATATATAAATAAATGTATACCTACGAGTATATATACCTAAATATATATATATATATATATATATATATATATATATATATATATATATATATATATATATATATATATATATATATATATAAAGAGAGAGAGAGAGAGTGAGAGAGAGAGAGAGAGAGAGAGAGAGAGAGAATGTAACAAAAAATATATATGTATTTATTTTTTATTATATTGTTTCTTAAAAATCCACTTGCGACCACTTAGAGATATTCGGTGATTTTTGTTTCATAATACTCGTACATTACAATAATTTTAGTGAAGTCCTTTTGTCAATAAAATTCGATACATTTTTTTAATAGTTGAATTGGTAAAAATTTATCGGCATGAACAATCTAAATCCGGAAATACATTAGCTAATAATAATAGTTATCCAAATTCATCTTGTTTTTTTTTTTTGTTTTTTTTAATACCTTCAGGGAACTCGTGTATTTACAATAAAATATTTAAAAGAGGAGATCAAGATCAAGATCAATTATAATTGAGTAACAAAAGATTTAAAAACGTCTAATCTTCACGTCATTTAATTTAAAGTGGGAAACTTTTGAACTAACATATTAGTTTGAGCTAAGAGAAAATACAAGAAAAAAACAGACCGAGCAAATCGCCCAATTGAGAGGGTGTTCGAAGCCGTTCACATCCATTATACATATTATACATATTTTGAAACTATGAAAATCTCTCCAAGTATAGCCCAAAAAAATAGAAAAATCGAAAACTAAAATCTATGCCTATTGACCTCAGTTTCTCACATAAGCTCTTGTTTCTGGAGATCCCATTCTGTTATTAAATGTCGTTTTCTTTCAGTAGGTAACAAGTTCCCAAGAGATTTCTTCGTGTTCCGTGACAACATTAGAATTGTCAATGTCACTAGATAAAGCATTGTAAATCGACAGTTTCAACATTTTAAGCGGAAAAACCCACTTAACTAATATTTTATTCTCCTGATGCAGATTTGTTCAATTCAGAAATAGGGAGGAAAAAAAGTATTTTACACTCAATTTTAACACTTAAAACAAGCAATAAAAATGTTTAATTAGAGTGGAAAAAAATCGCGTATAAAGGTTACGAATTGAATTTGTAACCTTTATTACCGAATCATATGATCTCTGTATTTAATTTTAATATAGTTTTTAATGTAAGTTTATTATGACCTCCAAATAAAGTGCCCCTTTCGGGCTCACCAATTTTAACCAAAATCGAGTATATTATTTATAATGATGTAAAAGTCTTATTTATCGAATTTGAGATGTTTTAAATTTTATTTTAATATAATTTTTGATGAAAGTTTATTATGACCTTCATGTAAAATACTGCTTCCGGTTTGCCAATCCAGACCAAAATCTAGTACGTTATTTAGATCAATATATAAATTATAAATACTAAATTTGAGAAGTTTTGCATTATATTTTACTTTAATTTTTTATGATTTTGACCTTCAAGTAAAGTACCACTTCCGATTATCATGCAGTGACTAAAAAGGGAGGTTCACAACTAGATTTTACAACAATTATAAATATAATACTTCAACTTTCTACGGTTAACCGTTTTTGAGATATGGAAAATACGCTTGTACATACGAACATACGTACGCTTGAACGTACGTAAAGACATCACAACAAAACTAGTCAAAATGGATTCAGCAATGGTCAAAATGGATACTTCCGTTGAAATCTGAAAACCGAAAATTTTCGCGATTACTATCTTACAAACTTTTCTTCGTACAAGGAAGTAAAAAAGATACAAAATCTTTGCAAAGAACTGGTAGCTTTACAGTGCCAGGGGAGTGGTGTCTAGCTATTGTGAGTATGCGCATGCAGGAAGCTGCACGCAAGCCTGCCGGGAGAAATAGCACTGTCGATCTCACAGTGCTGACCCTTGTGTGTCCGCTGGGATGTACTTAATTGTTTTTTGTTTTTTTTTACGCCACTTGGGTTAGGTTTTTTCGATGCATATTCGCCAGTTACTTTTAGTGATATCAGTGAATTATATGATATAAAATAAAAGTACATATGATTTTATAATATTAATATTTATTCATTAATCCTTCAGACGGAACGTCCATTTGTCAGACAGATATACTGTAAATAAAATTGTAAATTGTAAATTGTAAATGAAATACTGTAAATGTGATTGTAAATGTCAATTATAATTATCATCTAAATGTCTATTTCTCTATTTAATTAGAAATGGAAAGCCAAAATTGAGAAAGAATGAAAGATATTCTTGATTATATTGAAAGGTCATGCGTGATAAATCGATAGCCTTCCTAAAACAGTAATTCGAAGACTTCCCAGATCAAAGCGTGGTTTCAATTCCCGATGTCCACTTGTCGAATAAGTTCTCCTCATAAACACGAGTACTAGCTATTGGGAAATGTGATTTTTATTATTATTTTATATCTTCAACAACCCTTCTGTTTTAGTTTTCTATGTATTTGTCATTTATAATATATTATGCCTTTATATAAATGAGTACCTATTTGATAAAATATATTTTACTTCCTATATCGAAAACTTAAATCTCAATCACAAGGAATCCAAGCATGACAACACAGCTTTTTTATGTCAATATGGTTGTATCCCATTTCATAGGCACGTCTCTTATTAAAGATTTTTCTCAGCCAATATAATGTAAATTTCCCTTCCGGATTGAAATCTTTTTTATTTTATTCTTTTAATAAAACGGTCTAGGAATCCATTTAAATTCTTCATAATAAAAACCCTCCCTCCCTTTTTTGCTAAAGTAGTAGTGCTATTTTCATGAACCACCCTCAAAGCCCTAAGCGCTTTGATCTTCCCTTCATTCGGCCTTTAATCAAATGTTTCGACTTCCATTTGTCCGAATAGTCTACCAATATCGCCCCTCTGGAAATCTCTCCGATTTGAGAATTCTTTTTACTTAAACTCAGTTAGCTTCTGCGAATAGAAAATAGGTCGAGAAAGGATTGACAGTAGATTTTCTTTAGTTTTAAGATCGGAGCTTTTGATAGTTGTATAGCCTTAAATTGATGGAGGGAATTTCAACAAATTTCAATATTAGTGGATGCTAAATGTAGTTGTTTGAACAGCGGCGTTTCTGCTGTGTAGATCAATTTAAATGCTTTTCACTAAAATTTAGTTGAATAAGATTTTCTATGAGAGAAATTTAGCTTCAATATATCCATTTCAGATCCAAATGAATATATCATTATAAATTCTTATTTAAAAGTTTCGAGATGTAATTAATTCAAGACCATTGGTGAATACTTCTACTTGATATGTGGAGCAGCGTAGCAATTTCTGAACCATGAAAAGTAAAAGGTTTTATTTTATTTACTTATTTTATTTATTATTATTATTTTTTAATAAGACTGGAAATACATATATCAAGTCAATCTTTAATAAAAAATGCAAATTTAGCCGTGGTTTATTTGGCCAATAATATGAATAAATAGCTAAGCGTGTAAAGAACCATTTTGATCCTTTTTGTTGTCAAATATGTACATAAGACTCTGCCTCTAATAAAGAATGCACACTATCTGAAATTGGCCAATCCTTTCAAAAAAGCTAATTTAGAAAATTTTTGAAAATACTACTTTGAACACATTTGTAATACCATTCTTTAAACTTTTTCTTAACGTTATAAAACGTACCTCATTAATGTCCTATACCTTTATGGATTTTATCTACTATATTTTATTAAATGTGAATCCTTCATGAAATTTATCAATGTAATAAAGTTGATTTTATTTTTGTAACACTTTCCTTACACTTAGTTATCTATTTTCCTTACGTATATATATATATATATATATATATATATATATATATATATATATATATATATATATATATATAAACAATAGGAAAATAGATAACTAAGTATAAGAAAAGAGTTACAAAGATAAAATCAACTTTATTACATTGATAAATTTCATGAATGGTTCAAATTTAATAACATAAATAATAGGTAAAATCCAGATAGGTATAGGACAGTATCTTATTATGAGATACTTTTTCTAACGTTGAGAAAAAGTTTAAAGAATGGTATCCGACGACGTAAGAATGGAATGCGACTTTATTTGATTTGTAGGTCTGTTGTTTTTTATTGTTTTTTGTGTGAGAATTTAATGATTTCACACTTTTGTTTCTAAAACGAGCAGTAGTTATTGTTTAAAATCCTCTCAGATCACCCTTTAATTTTTTGTAATGGCATGACAATCCTTTGTTCAAGTAGGTATCCATCCCAAAATTTCTTACTTACGAGGGTTCCCATACTCAAATATGAGCAATTTCCGTCTGTCTGCAAAGTGGATATCGAAATACTGCGGAAAGTTAAACGTTTAGAAAAGGGTTTCCGGGTCTCAGAAATTTAGTGGCATTTACTACCTTTACTCCAGGAAAACTCTAATTTAGTAAAAACAACCAAGCAGGCCGGTGGAAAGAAACGTGAATGAAAATTAGGAAAACGCGTGTAATTGAACTGAACAAGAAATATATATGGAGTGCAATATATTTACACCTTTATTGTATTTACATTATTAGTAGTAAAACTGTTATAAAAAGCATGGTTATTACTATTGATTTTTTTTTTTTTTTTGCCTGCGTTAACTAGTTAAACATGTCACTAAGGTTTACTTTTATTTCTCATCACAGACTTAAAAGAAACTATCATTTAGCAGCATGTCCATTTATTATCTTTGGTCTTGATTCGTTCTCCTGCCATATGTTTTATCTTCTCATCGCACATTATTTCCCACAGTGTCTCATTTTTTCATTGAAGATTCTGTCATGGATGACATTCATTGACTTCATAAATGCAGTTTATTGCTGCTGAAGTAGAGTATAGAATATAAAGAGGTATGGATTCTCGAATAATTAGTGCGATCTCAGGCTGGATAACTAACAGCTAACAGAGGCTAGTAGTGCTTAACTAATTATAAAACATTAAGCCTGCAAGTTGTCAGGCTCCAGTACCTTAAAGTTTTGATATGAGAGTCTCACTACGAAGTTTACCCGCACTAGTGGATCTAGGAAGCTTTGGCTTTGTGAGCTTCACATTAGCTACTAAGTTAATTTTGGGCACAGTCGGTAATAATGGGACCTCACTAAATTAATTCCATCGCTGTCTGCATTCTGTTTAGCATAAGTGAATCAGATTAGGGCAAGATTACAATGTACTGCCCCAATTTGCTAACGGGCTATGAACTATGAATATTACGACTTAAAAGGAAATGCAATGCAATATTATGGTGCTATTAAGACTGGCTGATGATAGATGATAGCTCTGTAGAACGATACGGCTATTTTGAGTGTTCATCCACAGATATTTCTTTTGAAACTGCTAAAGATTCCTTAGGGATGTATTAGCCTATACTTAGGTTACTACCTACTGGTCACCAGCTCTATAGAACGATGCGGCCGATTTTTACGTAAATTGGCATAAACTTATGAATTTGCCAACGATTTCTTACTGCTGTAATAGCCAATACTATTAGAAGGTAGGTTCATCAGATATTTAGAAGTGCGAACTCGAAAAAAGTCTTTTTACTATACATATTCATATTTATATATATTAAAACTTGATAGTGTGTCCTTCCTAAGTGCCTCCATTCTTGCCTACCACTAGGTCACGCTAGTCCAGGCCGCTCTTCCACAAGTTACACGTATTTCTTCATCCCAATGTTGTCTTTGGTTAATGCAATGATTTTATATATCGACAGTGTAGATTGTTTCATAGTATTTATTTATTTATTTTGTTTTATCGTCTTCTGAATCACAAAAAAATTGGAATGATGAAATGCGTGTAACTTGTGGAAGAGCAGCCTGGACCAGAGTGGCCTAGTGGTAGGCCACTTTTTCCAAGTGCGTAATTCTAAACATCTGATGATCTTACCTTCTAATAGTGTTGGCTATTACAGCAGTAAGAAAGCGTTGGCAGGTTCATAAGTTTATGCCAATTTAAGTAAAAATCGGCCGCATCGTTGTATAGAGCTGGTGACCAGTAGGTAGTAGTAACCTTCTATAAGTATAGGCTAATACACCCCTAAGGAATCTTTAGCAGTTTCAAAAGAAACGTCTATGGATGAACCCTCAAAATAGCCGTATCGTTCTACAGAGCTATCATGTGTTATCAGCCAGTCTTGATAGCACCATAAAATTGCATTGTCATCGGGTTTATTTATTTTTGCCAAATTTCAGCTTGATCAGATTATCGGAGGTGTGCTGAAATTAGATTACAAGATTTTATTTACAGCAGTGAACGCAAATAAAAGCGTTTATTAAAGTAGATAGTAATAACTATGCTTTTTACAATCGTTTTACAACTAATAATATAAATACAATAAAGGTGTAAATATATTGCACCCCATATTTATTTATTGCTCGGCTCAATTACACGCGTTTTCCTAATTTTCATTCATGTTTCTTTCCACAGGCCTGCTTGGTTGTTTTTACTAAATTAGAGTTTTCCTGGGATAAAGGTAATAAATGTCATTAAATTTCTGAGATCCGGAAACCCTTGTTCTAAACGTTTAACCTTCCGCGGGATTTCCACTTTGCAGACAGACAGAAATTGCTCATATTTGAGTATGGGATCCTCGTAAGTAAGAAATTTTGGGATACCTACTTGAACAAAGGATTATCATGCCATTAAAAAAAATTAAAGGGTGATCTGAGACGATTTTAAAGAATAGCTACTGCTCGTGTTAGAAACAATAGTGTGAAATCATCAAATTCTCACACAAAAAAACAATAAAAAACAACAGACCTACAAATCAAACAACGTCGCATGAAGGAAAATTTTTGTAAAATAACTTTTGAAGGTAAAAGTGATCAACTACATTTTTGCAGATTTGAAAGTTTGTTCCTATCTACCTGTGCCTGAACCGAATTTACGACTCAATACTGATAAAAATGTGAAACCATCAATAATTATTAGCAATTTCACTTTTTATTTCAATATTGAAGCATAAATTAGGTTCAGGCACAGGTAGATAGCAACAAACTTTCACCACTGCAAAAATGCAGTTGATCACTTTTACCTCCAAACCGACGACAATTGGTAAATCTAATCATATAAGTTGATTGGAAAGGATAATTTAAATTAAATTAGCAATCATGTCTTGTAAACCGGTAATGTGGAGGAGATGACGTATTAGACGTGTCAGTATATTTTTTAAAATAGGAATGAAATCCATGATTATTCCCCTCAAAGCAAACCTTTCAATATTAATTGGAATTGATATATGTTCTTGATGAAACAGATCAAAGCAGTCCTTATAAATATAGATTTAATTACGTTTGTTGATATTAAAGGTTTGAGACCACTTCAATTTTCTTCTAGACGGTAACGAATCT
The DNA here is from genome assembly GCA_948150685.1 of Rhaphigaster nebulosa. Taxonomy (NCBI): domain Eukaryota; kingdom Metazoa; phylum Arthropoda; class Insecta; order Hemiptera; family Pentatomidae; genus Rhaphigaster; species Rhaphigaster nebulosa. Next base: position 163,434,861 of record OX411306.1, read on the forward strand.
GATAAAAGACTAGATTAAAAAAGGAGCTAAAGGTTTTAAATTCTTAAGTCTCCACCCACATCCACTTGGAGAATGGATCTGTTGACGTCAGTAGGGAGAGAATTCACAGAACGATAAGGCTTTTAAATCGCGCTCCTCGGAATTACCTCCGCAATTATTATTTTTTCTCTTAACTCTTTGAAATACTTGAATAATATAATACTTTGTGGCCTTCGTTTGGTAAACAAATATTAATTGGTCAACAGCCATATCCTTCGGCACAATCACTGCCCAGCTCCATTCATCCATATTTTCAATCTCGAAGATTCAAACACCAATGACCCAAAGACGTTTTTTAAAATATTACTTTCGGTGTCATGGCAATTTTTAGATTCTTCTCACGTGACAGATGCTTTTGTGACTTATGTGCCGTTACTCTGACTCCACTGGCTTTTAATATTAGTGATATGATTGGAATGGGTGCAGGGATATACTGGAGTCTTAGTTTGTCCTCGTCTTGGTGCGGTTTATCCCCAGGTTGCGCATAAATATTGTAAATATATATGATTCTGACCAAGATTTTTTATTTTATAATGTGTTTTGTTTTCCTGCACGTTTGTCAGTTCTGGATTTAAGTCAGTTTAAACATAATTTTTACCATAAACTTAATACCTAATTTTACCTATTTTCCGCAATCGAAAGATAATAATTTTTTAGATAAAAAGTTGTATTGAAAATTCCTCTAAAAATTGATAATAGATCGTGATCAAATATTACATCTGAAACTCTAAATGAGAAAAACAAACACCATCCCAAGTTGTAATAGATATTATTTGAAATGATATATCATTGTGGCTAGTGAATAAAGAACAATGTCTTAATTTAATTTACGACATTACTGTTAAGTAATATAAATATTTTACTTTATTAATCAACATTTCAAAGAATATAGTAGTGAGAGTATAAACTTTTTTCTGCTACCATAATTACAAATTGTTCTTGTTCCATCGGTGCGACGACACATCACTAAGTCCTGGGTCCTGGGTCCTCAAGCACCTTTCGCCAGTTCAATCGGTTAAGTGCAGCCATCCTCCGATTCCGAACTCCGAACAGGGTTCTCGAGTACTCTCTTGTACCATCCTTCCATCGAAGCTTCGGGCTTCCTCTTGGTCTGGTGCCATGCAGATCATCATCCATAAGTTTTCTTGGGATCTCGAGGGGGCCTATACTGGCGACATGGCCAGCCCATCGCAGTCTGCTGAGCCTTACAACTCTTGCCACATCTGGCTCACTAAGCAGGTATTACACCTTACTGTTTACCCGCCCTATCCATACTCATCCAATTTTTACTGGGCAGTAAATACGTCTTATTATTTTCCTCTCAAATGTTAGGAGATCCATTTCATCAGACTTTGATAAGGCCCCTGTTTCTAACTCGTAGATAAACATTAGCCTGATCAATGTCTTGTAAAGCCTAGTTTTTGTAACTCTGGATAGAAACTACTTTCCAGATGCCAACGATTTCCAAATAGCATCCATTGGCTGAAAAGCCATAATCAGCATTAACCTGTGAACCTGTATACTCGTATAAGCGTAATAGGGATGTAAAGATCTTTCATCGAATGATACAGAGGCTCAAGTTGGGCACTATCGTAAGCAGACCTAAGATCAACGAATAGATGGTGTGTGTTTGGATCTAATATTCTCTTCCTCTCTCTAAAATGGTTCGTTAGGCGAATATCTGATCTGTTGTAGACTTATCTTCGCGGAAGCCACACTGGTAATTTCCCAAGGCTTTTCAACCTGAGGCAGTAATCGTTGATATAATATATTTGAGAATATTTTATAGGCCCATGGTAGGAAAGAAATCCTCCGGTAATTATTACAAACAAGAAGGTCTTCCTTCTCGAGAATAGGACACAAATCAGTCTTTTTTCAGCCTGTTGGAATCATTTCCTCTGCCCAAATCTTAAAAAGAAGATTAGACAATGCTTTGAATAGCCTATCTCCTTCTTTCTTGAATGGTTCGGCGGCCAGTTTGTCGAAGCCTGGTGCCTTATTATTTTTTAACTTTTCAATGGCTCCACATAACTCTTCTTCATTTAGAGGCTCTAGTTCATCTTCAGGAGTTCAACTTAGACCAGTTTCTTCCTTTTCAATCTCCTGTGCCTGATTTTTGTTAAGCAGGTGGTTGAAGTGGTTGTTCCGTATTTGTAGTACAACGAACCATCCCAGTCCTCATAGATTAAGATGCGGGGCTTGAATGGTTTTCGGCCGTTATTCACCTTTTGATAAAATTTACGTCACTCATTGGCACTCCTTAATCTTTGAATTTCCTCAAACTCTTTACTTTCCAAGATTCTCTTTTTGCGACGATGAATATGTTTTTCCTCTCTTCTACGCTACCTATAAATTTCAACCGAGGCTCGAGTATGAGTTTCCGAAGCGTGGATTTGTAGGCTTCGTACTTCTGTACAGTGGCATGCTACAATCATCTTCAAACCAGGGTGATGTTCTCTCTATGGGATTGTGGCCGATTACTTTCTTTGCTGTATCAGTGATGTGCTTCTCAATGGTCGACCAAATTTCATTAAAGTCCGTATGCCATATCGGAGAGCTTTTACATACTAATTTTATGACATGCTTCGCAGAAGTCGAGCTCCTCTAGCTTTTGTAAATTAATCTTTTTACTCCTTTGCCCTCGCCTTTATTTCACTATTGAGATCCTAGCTCTCACTTTGATCATGGTCAGAAAATGTTCTAAGTCCAAAGTGGCTCCTCGGAAGGTTCTGACATCGAGGAGGTTGGACCTATGCCTGGCACTTATTAGAAAGTGATGGATCTGGTTGACTGTGTTTCCATAAAGTAATTTCCATGTGCCAAGATGGATTCTTTTGTGAGGGAACATATTGCTACAAATTACGAGATTTTGTGATACAAAAAATTAACAGTCTGTGTCCATTATCGATACAGATATCGCTCAGGTTATGTTTACCGAATGCTAGGAGATAAATTGCTTCCTTGCCAACATTTGCATTAAATTCTTCCACAATTAATATTATATCATAACGAGGGCATGCTATAACAGTTTTTTCTAATAAGTCATAATACTCTTCCTTGACTTGCTCATCTGGTTTACGGGAGGAGCATGAGAGCAAAGCAGAGAAATCTTCTCTTTACTCTGATAAGACTCATTCGGGAGGCTTACAGGCTTGAAGTCGATGATAAGTTGCCTTAGTTTCTTTCCTACAGCAAACCCACTTCCAAAAGTGTGTACACTATCGTCACAGCTAATTTTCCCAATAGATCCCCTTCGGATCTCTTGATGGGCGGTGATATCGATTCTATATCGTTATATTTCATCGAAGAGCATTTTGGTTGCTCCGGGTCCGTATAAAGTTAAAGTCTTCCATGGTCCAAAGGTGAAGTCCAAATGGCGGGTGCTATCTAGTTTCCTAGTGGACAGATAATTTATGTTGAGGTTTCGTGATAAAGGGATAAGGGTTATCAGCCCGTAGATTCCCGTCCTGACATGCTCCCCCATCCGGGGCGGCTACCTAGGGTAAGTGACGCTTGGGTGTGTACTGTGAGTAGCCTTGGTATGTAGCGTCCCATCACTGGATCCCAATGAGTGTGCTGTTCAAAGTATAGATGTGTTAGTGCCAGAGTACTGTTCTCCTAACCTTGAGGTCAATGGCTATCTGCGGTACCTGTACCGGGCGAAGGGGCCGCCACCCTCCTAAGCAGCATTACAAATAATTTATAATTACAAATACTTGTCTGCGTAATCATTTTTCAACAGGAATGATATGAAAAGGCGAGTAAATAGTAAGAAAAACTTTTAAAAGCACCAGTTATCAATTAGGTATTTTATTGACTATAATCATCAATTGTGAAAATGAAAAGTTCATCTAGTATTAGGAATAGAAATAAGTCTAGCAATAATAATTAATGTCGGCATAGCTGAGCTCAAATCAATACTCATCTGATTTACATATCCAAATAATCCATGACGTCGGTTTTACATGCATGACCGATATGCATGTTATATTATCTGAATATTACATTATTATTCATGATCAAATGGATTATTATAATATACTATAATCGCTAATGAAATTAAAAAGAACGCCTGTTACAAGGACCATTGCTACAGAAAGTGAGATAACAAAAAACTTTTGGAAAAAATAAAAAAGAACTGAATTCAAAATTGTGCACAAGAACCACTAAAGAGATAGAAATAATTTTTCTTACAAAAGTAAATTATTAAGTAACATTAGTAACTATTCCAAATCAATCTGAGCAGTACAATAAGTTAATATATTTTTATTTCGGTGCCGGGTTATTCCATAACTTGAGCATTTTAAGAGAAAAACTTAAAACAACTTAATAGTTAAAAGGAACGAATTGTGCTCCATTCTTGATGGTATCAACTTCAAAAAATATTAACTTATTTTACTGCTCAGGTTGATTTAGAATAGTTATTAATGTTACTTAATATATTACTTTTGTAAGAAAAATTATTTTTAACTATTTACTGGTTCGTATGTTTTGAAGTCGCTCTTTTATTTTTTGTTATTATTCTGTTTAAAGTTTTTATTTTTTTTAATTTTCAGTGGTTATAGTTTTGATGAATTTTTTCTTATTCATTCCTCAGTGGGTAAACTCTTTTTTTTGCTTATCTATTTATTGAAATTTAGAACTGTACCTATTACAATCATACAACAAGTAAATGTGAAGTAAAAATACAAGACATGATAGTGACTTGTGAAGGAACCACCCATTGGTTTTAAACCACCCACTTTTAAGTTACGTAAAAAAATAAACGCGTCGTGAAATGGGTTTTAGTAACTTGGACAATGTCAATGAAATTTCCGTGGAGGAAAATGACAAGTTCGTCTGTAGACTCTGTAGATTCTGTAGACCATTTGCATTCCACAAAAGGCTAGTTAGGATCTTTTTGCTCATTGTGCGGGGTTTGGAGCGGGGTTTTAGTTAGGACTCTTGTAAGTGGTGTGATAAGATGACTTACCGTATCTTGAAGATCACGAAGGAAGAATGAAAGGATTGATGCCTTGGTGGAGGTTGAGCCCTGCTTTGGGATCGTTGTGTAGTTTCTACATTTATTGGAGCTTCTTGTGAAGGATAGGGTTGGGATAGATCAGGGTGTTTGGGAGAGTAGGGTCGTGGAATCTATGGCAGTAACTTCACTCTTAGGGATGCGTTTTTGGGTGAAATTTCATTTCTAGATATTTTAGGCTGAGAACGGGAGGTCTGAGGTTGAAGATATGAGGAATGTGGCTGAGAATGGGATGTATAAGATTAAGGATGAGAGATCTGGAGTTGAGAAAGGAGGTCTGAGGATGAGGATGAGAGATCTGGGGTTGAGAATGGGAGATCAGAGGTTGAGATAAGGAGGTTTGAGGCGCCTCTGGTCGAGGTAGATGCTTTGTGGTTACGTTGGAATATGTTGTTATTCTGCTCTTGGAGCTCATCTATCTTCGTTCTTCATTGATTACTGGAGTTCCGAGGGTCACAGCATCATTCCTCGAAGGGTATTTGGTCTTCAAGAACTGTATTCCTTTGCAAAATTCTTGCAACAAGAACTTTTTGTCGTTGCAAGTTTTTATAAATAATGCAACCTTTGTAATTTGCATGGTGGCTTTCACTGCATAGAGCACATTTTGCTGGTGTAATCCGAGGCTTCTGGCAAGTTTCAGAGGAATGAGGGCCTGCACATTTAACATACCTGGCCTGGATGATGACAGTAGGCTTTGGTATGACCTAGACTTAGACATTCAGTGCACTTAACAATTTATGCTCTCTGCCTCGACTCTTCGAAACTTATACACGAGTATACTAGCCTATTAGCAAGAAATATTTCAGCATTATTTGGTCCCGGCTCAAGGTCGATGAAAAACAGTGGCAGTGGATATCTTTCAGTTGGACGGATATGCTTCTCACATTGTGTCCGAACCATATATCCTTCTTGATAGAGGTAGTGGGGATGTTGGCATGAGAAACTCTCAAGACGACTCTGTACGCTTTTCTTCTTTTAATTGAAAATCGTAATTCTTTTCTGTCAAATGGCTGACTAATTTTTTTATTCGTAGTGTTGATTTTGATGATCTTTAATCAGGAAAACTATTTGAAATTTGTTTGTCCTATTAAATTTACAATTTCATAGTCGAACGCCATAAAGTCGTGAATATTGCTTACAAATATTTCAATATTTCTCTTGTTCAGAGAACTGTAGGTGAGTGATGAATCAGTTGTATTATTTAGGACTGTAAACTTGTTGCTTGTTGGTATGGAAGGAACAATTAAGGTGGATTCTATTTCTGTAGATGCAGATTTACTGCGGTTGTTAGGTGGGGAAGTTTGTTTAGATTTTACTGTCATGGACCCTCACCTCAAAACATAGGAGCCAGATCCAGGCAATGGAGATGTGGTACCTGAGAAAAGTCGAAGGGAAGATCAGAAGAGACAGGATCCGCAACACAACTATTAGGTCAAATATCGAGGTGCAGCGGGTGGAGACTACTCTAGAGTAGAATAAATTATGATGATTTGCACACCTCCTCAGGATGAATCCAGGAAGAATCGCGAGGATGACCTATGAGACACGAGTGGAGGGAAGAAGACCAAGAGGAAGACCACGGATCATCTGGGAGGAAAGTGTGCGGGAGGAATTCAGGAAGCGAGGGCTAGACTGGAACAGGAGAGGTCCAAGCTCTGCAGAGGGTATCCTCACACAGCACAGCGGTAAAAGAGGATCGGAGTATGATGATGAATATTAATCGAAACATTATTATGAAAAGAAAAAAAAATATATTCTAAAATTGTTTGTTATGTATGTGGGGTAATTTACATTTTTTTTCTCAAACCCTCTATTTCACTATATTAATTTATCATTTTTTAATAGTTTTTCGGGTTCTAGTTCTTAAAAGTATATACTTTAATTTAATTTCTTTTGTTATAATGTTTATGTTCACTGTTGATTATACAAGGAATTATACTATTCATTATGAAATATTTTCTTAGAATTTTGATGAATTAATTGATATGGATTGCTCAGGTGGTTTTATCTTTCTAGTGTATTATAAATCTACATAACACCAAAACTTATTTCCGTAAAATGAACTCTTTCATTTATAATATATTATGTTTATTGAGCATCGATTATTTTCATTTCTACATTTAAATGCTTGCAGAAAACTGTTGTTATTTTTTGCTAGATCTATATTTTGCAAAGGTACCTACTTAATTGAGATAAAATATTTTTTAAAAAAATGCTTCTTACTTTTCAAAATAATTACCAAATAGGAGAAATGTGGGATACTTATTCACAAAAAAGTTTTCAAAATTTCATTTAAATGACACGTTTTAGGGACCCATGAGGTATAAAATAAGTCTCTATAAGTTTTGTAAATAAAAATTTAAAATCTTAAGCTATATTTTTAGCTAATTGGGGATTGACGAATAATTTGCCACTAGCAATTACTAGTTCAGTGCGAGGACAAACCAGTACAAACTTTTCTGTTTGATAGAAGCTACTTAAACCTTGAACTGAATATATAACATTCGAAACTAGTTTTCAATAAAAACAAAATTATAGAAGTGCCAAATAATTTATCAATCCATAATTAGATTGATCCTTCTATACTATCATGCGGATGTCAACTGGTTAAATTTTGAGCTTTGCTTGTTTAAGTATGTAGATGTTTTGTTTTGTAGTAAGTCCTCGCACAATGTTAGGCATTTAAAAATTACATAATTTCCACTTTTTGTGTCTCATCTTAATCATGTCGCAAGATCAGATTCAGAATTTTAAAAAATACGTTTTTCATTGGTTATAGAAATAATCTACTAAATTCAAATATTTTATTAAATTACTCTCTCTAAACATTATACTGTTTATTTAAATCATTCCATTGTGCGTTAACTAATGTTTATGAATGTATTATTACTTGTTTCATATCAAAACATCACTACCATATCATAAACTAAGTCATTGTTAAGGATTTTTTAAAATTATATTGAATAAACATCTGCTGTTGTGAACATCGAGAAAGATTGAGTCGAAAGCATCTGAATGAATGTCATTGGTCTATTTAAACGCTATAATTACTGAAAAGAAAGATATTTCAATCTGTTTTATGCAAGTTATCCCATTATTTCCAAGAGAACTTAGAATATCTAATCGTCGGAACTAATTATCCAAGGTTTCCTGCAAACTAATTAAGAACCCTACCGCAAAATCAATCAGGAAATCCAGCGCAAACCTCCCTTTTTGGTTGGAATATTCAACAGGCATCCGATATTGCCACGGCTTACAATCTACTCTAAAAATTGTTTATTCCTTGAGAAATTTGTTTCACGATATCAACCTTAAAGAGTCTTGTGGAAAGGACAATAATCCTTTGGGGAGGATTATTAAAGGAACGAAGGGAGGAAACTCGGATGCCTGATCATGTAGGTCACACTAAATTGGCCCACTTGTACTTGGTAAAAGAATTCGAAGAAACTACGTGATCTGCTTTCATTCACCAGACACTGTACGCTCCCTCCCTCTTCCCTCCAAGCCCAAGCCTTAACATACGTACGAGTTCAAAGAAGATTTGGAAAGCACTCTCCATCCTCCTGATGGACTATCAAACTGGAGGCAACTTCTTTCAACTTCTTTTTTTTAATTTGGGGTCAACTTGTTAACTGAAATTTTGCTTTTTTCTATTTGAAAAATATGTAAACCTAAAAGTAGTATTTTTCGCGCTTTTTACTTCCTTGTATGCAGTAAAGTAATATCGAAAAATTTCGGTTTTCAGGTTTCATCGGAAATATCCAATTTGATCATTCCTGAATCCATTTTGACTAGTTTCGTAGTGAAGTCTGTACGTACGTTCGTTCGTTCGTGCGTAACTCAAAAACTGTTAGCCGTAGAAAGTTAAAATTTTGTATTAAGGATTATTATAAAATCTAATTCCGATACTATTTCCGAATTCCCTTTTTGGCCACTGCTGAAATTATAATGTAATGAAATTATTTTGGCCACATGATGAAAATATAATGTAAACTATCTCAAATTTGTTAAATTAGACTTTAATATCAATATAAATAATATAATTAATTTTTGTTGATACTGAAGAGCGGAAAGGTGGACTTTACTTGAAGGACATAATAAACTTAAAGAGAAATGTATATTGGCATTTAACACAGAGATCATCTGGTTCGGTAATAAAGGTTATAAACGCAATTTTTTTTCTACTCTAACTAAACAATTTTATTACTTGTTTTAAGTGTAATAATTGAGTGTAAAATACTTCTTTTTCTCCTTGTGAGCTGAAGAAGTCTGCAGCAGGAGAATAAGATTTAAGTTAAGATAGTTCTTTCGCTTAAAATGTAGATACCGTCGAAATCCAATGCTCTATCTAGTGACAGAATGTTATCACGGAACACGAAGAAATCTCTTGGGAACTTGTTACCTACTGAAGCCTAATATGGGCACATTAGATATTTCCAATTAAAATAGTTATTTTAAAGTTTTAAATACATTATACGAGGCTACCTAAAATTCCAGCTAAGGATATAATCAAAAAGAAAATATTTTGGCATAAAAAAACTCCGAACTTTGTAACAGAATAAGTATTCCATTAGAATATGCAAGCAATGAAATAATTTCACTTATGTTGGCTAAATTAAAAAATAATTTTAAGGCGGATATGATGGAGAAAGCCAAAGTATCTAATTTCCATGATCTTTATAAGGATTTAAACAGTGACATAGGTGACTGGCACATGCTAGATGGGAATAAAATGAACTTTATTAAGGTCATTTTTAGGCTCCGAGGACAATTAAGGTGCAGAAGATTAAAGAATTCTATCAGGAAGGTGGCAAAAGAAGTATTGGAAGAAAAAAAGGCAAAGAAGGGAAATCCTTGGTTTGATAGGGCCCAATATGAAAGGAATGAAGCTCGGATGAAAATGCTCCAAACGAAAACACGCAATACATATGAAGCATACTCAGAAAAAAGAAGAAAGGCTAAAAGAATTATACGTGAAAAGAAAAGAGCACATGAAACAAGGAAACTCGAGGAGATGCAAGAAATGTTTCAAGTAGGGTTGGAATATCGAATCGCGATATATCGATATATCGGATTTTAAAAACCGATATATTATATTGTTATCCTAACACCCGATATATCAATGATATCGATATTTTACACCGATATATCGGTGATATTGATATTATAAACTTTATTATTTTATTTTAATTAGAAATTTCCTTTATTCTTTATCATATTTTTAATGTTATCCGTGAGCTGTACTTAACATTATAGCTTAATTATTTAATCAATCTAGGACGCTGTCTATGAGCTGTTGTAACTTCCTTACTGTTTTAACTCATAGGCGTCACTAACCTTTGTTCATTGCTGTTGTTAGTGTGGTGATTAAAGTGAAAATAGAAACTAAAATGTCACCACCAAAAACAGAAGTATGGAAACATTTTAAACGGAGAGACAGTAAAAGTGCGAAGTGCAAATATTGTCACAAAAGATTTCGGACATCGGGAAACACAACAAACATGCAGTCACACCTCAAATCTTTCCATTCGCACGTTTTTTCGTCTCCATCAGTGTCAGGTTTTTCTGCAACATCATCTACTTCTAAATGAAGCAAATGAAATAATTCCTCCGTCAAAAGCTTCTGACATAAGAGTTTCCAAAATATCATTTGAAGAGGGAGGCGAACGACGAAGAAAAATTAATGATGCTATTTTATATTTTATCTATAAGGATACTCTGCCATTCTGTACAGTTGAAAAGGAAGGTTTTCTCAGCTTGGTTAAAATTCTAGCCCCTTTATATAAGGTACCTTCTAGAAATACATTAAAAAAATTATTGAATGAAAAATACTCAGAACTGCGCTCTCTTATTCAAAAACAGTTGAATGAAGTAAATTCAGTGACATTGACTTGTGACATATGATACGGAGTACTACCAGATGAAAAGTTTAATTGGTGTTACTGTTCATTTTATTTTAGAGACAAATGATGAAATGTCCTCAGTGTTCCTGGAACTTCGAGAACTCACAGACAGGCATATATCCCAATACATATCTCATGTTTTGGAAGATGTGTGCCGACGTTTTAACATCTCAAATGAAAAACTAACAACAATTGTTACTGACAATGGGGCAAACATTGTGAAGGCAGTGGATACGTTCTCACAGGCCAAACATGTACACTGTTTTGCTCACTTGTTAAATCTAGTGTGCGAAAAGACTAGTTAGAAGAATTATTTAGAAAGCTTCGTAGTATTACAACTTGGTTTGCTATTGTTGGCTGTGACCTGTTAAGAAAAGCCACTGAAGGTGGCACTAAATGCAAGCTAATTTCAGATATTTTTACCAGATGGAACAGCAAATATTACATGGTCCAACGTTTCCTAGAACTTCGGCCTCATATCAGCGTTATATTGAGTGAACATACAAGTGCTCCAGATATGGTGACTGCACGGGATGTTGAACCATATTCAAGAATAGGAATCGAGATATATTAGGTAGATGCTAACAACTAGTTTTAAATTTTATTGTGTTTCAACATTTCACAGTGTGTCATATGCATAGTAAATCATAGGTCTGCTCGCAATTGTACTTTCGTATTTTATTATGAAATAGAATCCAGGTCTTTACTCCTTACCCTTCAAATAAACTCAAGAGTTTATGATTACCAAAACAAAAAATAATATGGATCAATCACTCACCAAATTGAAATAAAATAGACAATACTATAAATGTAAATAAATTGTTGCAGATAAAAGATTGGTTAAAATATAGCACATGTTAATTTATAAATATAATGGCGTAAATATGAGAATAAGTAATATTTAGTTGCCAAACAATAATTAGTAGATAAGATTGAAACACATATACTGTTAATTAATTATATGTAAAGACAAACAGATAATAATACAAATGGTGATTGTACTAAAATATATATCAGATGAGTTACATGTTTTTATATAAATGTTTTGAGAATGCTCAATGTATACATGGAAACTTTATGAAATACAATTTTTTTTTAGAAAAATAAAACAAGGTTTTTCTTTAAATTTGTAGAATAATATAATATATGAAATATGGCAAAAAGCTTTTTTATCAAAGTATTATTCTTTTCCATCTTTTTTTATAATGATTCATGGATAATAAAAATATTGTTCTATAAATATTAATTATATTATTTCATAACCTTCATAACATTTTAACGTTATACTCATTTAATGCACGGTTTCTTTGCTTTTTCATCCATTTCCTTTCGATATATCGATATATCGATATATCGATATTTTTCTACCGATTATCGGTGGATATCGATATTTGGTTTTGCGATATACCGAAATATCGAATATCGATATTTTTCTTTCGATATCCCAATCCTAGTTTCAAGCTCAAGTTAACTGGAGACCTCGTCTGCCCGAGACGTCCACACTATAAAACTATACCTTATATTGTCTAACAATTGTCTCAAAGTTGTGAATGTGGCACTTTTGATAGTATGTTTTGTTGTTATTTTAACGCATTCATATTCGCCAATAAAAACTAGAATAGTAAAAAATACAAAATTTAAAGAGTTAAAATACGAAGCTTAAATTCTAGTTACATATAGCACTCATGACTCATCGGGAAGGGAGAGAGGGGGGAACTCTGGAGGACCATCTCTACTAACATTACTAGATCCTGGCAGGTATTGGTAGTATATTTTTAATTAATTATCGTAAGAATTTTCTTTACATTCGGTTATTGGCAGAATCTTTTTGCAAGTATTAACGCGATTTATATTTTGTATATATTTTCTTTGTTTGGTTACATATGACATAAAATTTCCGTCTTCATGATTTTTTTTTCGTTTTTCTGGTGCTGGTACTTATTTCATTGTGGTTATTTAATTGTTATTAGTAGATATCGCCCTTCTTAGGTTAAAATTTAAGAAGTCATGAAAGAACTGAATTTAATTCAAACGGACTGTGTTTGGTGCGTGACTATCTTATGATTAGGGACATCCCTCCAAGGTGTATACAGGATAATTTTTTATTTAACTGCGAATTTTTAATGCACAGAGTGTCATTTCTTGTTGTAACTCGGCTCAAAACACAAGAGATCAAGCATTTTTAATTTTGAGTGAATGTTCACAGCATATTAGAACATGGCAGAAAACAATTGGTTTTTCTGCTATCCTCCACCTGCTGTCAAACATCATTTTGACATGTTCAATGTCAGGGTAGGATATAATTTATACATTTTCCAATTTCGGTACTCCTCTGTTTCCCCTCTGCTTCATCTCGTATGATGTTTCACGCTGCACGCTCGAGTCCTCTAAATTATAGATAGTCTCATTGCAGATGACAAGTTTTCTCACGTGATCAAAAGGTCCTACAGCTCCTTTAGGGGTTGACAAAAGAGATTGCTGATCCAAATTCAGTGCTGGAATTTTCTTCAAAACCATTGTACCAAAACAGCTCAAAAGCAAGACATTAAAAAAAATTCTTCTCAGAAATGATCGGTGTTTTCGATAGTTTACTGATTACGATTGATCAACTGAATAAATATTAACACTCAAACTAACAAATGTGACACAATAAAGTTACGAATATTACATATTGGCTAGTTTGCAACTTTCTCAAAAGTATGAGATTCGAAACTAAAGAGCGAACGAACATATTAGATAAATTGACAGAGTAATATATTAAACAAACTATTGTTATTTTTATTAGATCTAGATTTTGTTTAAGTACTTAATTGTGATGAATTATTTTTTTTTAAAATGCTTCTTATTTTTCCAAATATTTTCCATTATTCTAAAGGGACTAGAGTTTTGACTAATGATTTTGATTAATGGGAGAGCAAGGCAACAAATCAGAAAAAATTACATTTTTCACATTCAACAGTTGAACTTAGTAGGGACGATATTACAGGTTACTATTTTAAAGATTATTTTGTATTTTAGGAATTAATCCAAATTTAACGCGGGTGAAACTGCTGGGCACAGCTTGTATAATATAGTTCGTGTAACATATAATACAACTCGTATAAAAAAAACAAAAGCTTTTGTAATATAGGGGAGACTTAAAAAGTGAAAATAATATGATCTTCAAAACTTAAACAAGCAAAGCTGGAAAAAAAACTTGAGATTTTATAAACGTGTCATTTAAGTGAAATTTTGTCAACAATTAACACATATCTCCTATTGGTAGGTATTTGGAAAAGTAAGAAGCATTTTTCAAAAAAGAGTTCATCGCAATTAAATACTTAAATAAAATCTGGATCTAGGAATAAAAACCAACAGTTTTTGACAAGCATTAAAAAGCAGGAAGTGTTTAGAAATCCAAACAATCGATGGCCAATAAATACAATATATTATAAATGAAAGAGTCATTTTACGGAAATTAGGTTTCGCTGTTATGTAAATTAATAATACTCAAGAAAAATAAAACCACATAAGTGAACCATATTAATTATTACATCAAAATTATATGAAAATATTTCACAATGAATCAATTCCACATAAGTCCCTTAATTCCTAGTAAAAGCAACAGTGATCATAAACATTCTAAGAAAAGAAATTAAATAAAACTGAATTTTGTTTTAAGGTCTAGAATTAGGAACAGATTTAAGAAATGGTAAATTAATATGGCGAAAGAGAGGGTATGAAAACCCGCTTTGATTTCCTAGAGCTCACATGTAGTGTACAATCATAATTTTTTTACAAATTTATTCATCTGATTGAAAAATTGTCTTAGACTGAGAAATAACAATTATTACTAATTTGTAGAGGATTAGTCTTGTTGGAGCTGAGTGCTGAAAGTGAATTCGGTAAAATGAAATTGTTTTCGGATAGCTCTACAGAATCAAGGAGGGAATTGATTGAATGAATATTCTATGAACGGGATGTTATTTACACAAGGTTCTGCAGGAAACAAACAGGCAGTTCCTCACCATTTACTGGTAGTAACCGAATCAGTCCTTGTTTACATCAGGGGCTGTTAAGCCAAGGATATATTTTTATATTTTATAACAATATAACTTGGATATTTTTAAAAACTTGAAAATCAACCAATAATAATTAATAATATGTATAATATAACTTGGATGGAAAATAATGGGAACTAGGATCGCTCAGTGGTCGAAATCCGAACAAAAATACAATATGTAATCAGTTTTGTGATTTATTTATACAACTAGCTGGATCCGTACGAAAATTTCGCACAACCAATGGTTAGCATCAGATTTTAATGCATTACGGGTTCACCACAACTATAATTATTTAAATTGTGTAATATTGCACACACAATAATTTAATGCATACATTTTATAATCTATGAAATAAAATCTATATTCTAACAATAAATATTATAAATAAAACAAGCTTTGCTTATTTATAATATTTATTAAAATATTTGTTTTCCTAGCAATGCATTATCAAAAATTTATAAAAGCATTTTAACATTAGCTTTAAACATCATATGAAGTCATAATAACTTCGTTAAAATTCTCAGGAAGGAGTAGTTCTGTCCAGTGGATTGATATTTACTTGCCAGTAAAAAATATTTAAAATATCAAGTGAACATTCAAAATGATAAACTTTGATAATGGAGATTTAAACAAAAAGAAAGAAAGGAATCAGATAATGTATTCCATTGAAGCAATCAATTAATTTTGATGAAATGTTTAATGAAACATTCAGATATAATACAATATTAGAAAGTATAAATGACCATATCCACCAATAAAAAAAAAACAAAAAAAAAAACAAGCATTTTTGGCTGAAATGGTAGGCAATCAACATCCATATAAATTTTAACTTTTTAATTTTAATCTTTAAACGTTCATCATTAAGATCATGCAGTATATTATTAATTGCAGGCATGAATAATACACAAAAGAAAATAATATAATTAATTATACACAAAATATTTTATCTGGAGTACCACTCTTACAGTCTCCAATATCATTGTGTATCAGAAAGCAGTTTTTATGTATTTGATTAGATAACTCTAAACCACAATCTATAGATTCGATTCTATCTTGTAAGAATATATATAATCATAAAAAATATACAAGACCACAGAATCCGACAAGGAGACTGAAACGACTCTGGAGCAGAGACCTACTACATTAAAAGAGATCAACCACGCTAACAGAGCCTTTTCTGAGAGGTTTCTCCATCCACGCCAATCGCTAAGAGGAAGTCTCCCAAAGATGAACTCACATGAAATTTGTTGAAATTTCCAGATAAATATTTTATTTTTTATTATTTATTTTAATATATCAGGAAAATACTTTATTCGTAGAAAGTTATAATAAGTCAGGATAAAAGCATACATGACCTGAACTTAAGCAATTTTTCAAGATTGGATCGAAACAAACATATTCAGTGAAATTCTCAAAGAATGGAGTTTTCTGTAGTGACAATTAAATATTATACCACTAGACTTAGAAAAAACAAACTATTTAATCAATATTTAGCTGTCTTTCCAGAACAAAAAGATCGTATAAAAACAAAATGAACTTTATAAACCTGGAATACTATTATTCTATAAGAATACGAGGGAATTTAATAGCATCAACTGCCATTTTAGACTATTTCATGCCCTCATCAGATTTGGGCTCCTTATAAGCGACTATTCCAGTTAATCTATCATATCGTTACGAAGTTAATTACAAATTGCGGGACGAAGTTTTTAGGTATGTGGATGAGGGAGCTTTTGTAATTGAAAGTTTTTTTATTTACTTATTTATTATTATTATTATTTTTTTTTACAAAAGCCTCGAAATTATGACTAAAGATAATCAATACACGATATATCAATTTTGCATCCAATCAACTTTGCCACTGATATGATTTCTACTTCTGGTTGAATCCTTTGATTTTGTTGAAATATTAATTGAAACCGAGATATTATTCGATTTTGATTCTCTTTTATGCGTAATCTGATCATCAATATAAATTTTGCAAGCAAGGAGGATTGTTTAAGATTAATTGGTTAGAAAATGATAATACCTTTGTTAAATTATTAGTTTCCTAACCATATAGATAACGTATATATTGTAATCGGGTCAAATTTTCGATGTGCAGTTTTCAACGGATATAAGTGTTCCAGAACCCCCTGAGTCCAAAAAAAAAAACATTTTTGGCCATCGGTCTGTGTGCCTGTGCCACGATCATCACTTGGACCGATTTTGTTGATTATTGTTTTCTTTTGAAGGACTTTGGCCCCCGATGCCTATCTACTAAACCGGCCATCCTAGGCTCAATAGCCGAAGAACAAGGTTTTCCTTAGACTAGCGCCATAACGGCTCTATCGATTTTGATGAAACTTTCCTAAAATATTTTTCCCATATAGCGAATCTTCGTGAAAAAGCAGAAAAAAGTTATGAAGAAAATAATACTTAATTTGCTCATACAACTCGGAAAGTATATATTTTTTGATAGATGATATACGTAGTCATAGACGTACGCAGGGGTAAGGAAGAGGGAGTCCGAGGCTCAAAAGTTCTTGAAACAATCCTGAATAATTAAAATACACGAGAAAAAATAATTAAAATACAAGAGAAAAAATAATTTAAAGTTAAAGAAAAAGTACTTCAGGAAAAAAAGATTGGTCATCGAGAACAACAAGAGGTTCCTTATCATGCATCTTTATGATTAATGTTAGAAGCGGAGCACTCAAGTGAAAGTTGTCGAAAAGATAGGAACTCTTTTTGTCATCTTCTCCCTCAACACTCACCTGGGATTGTCCTTTATATTCATGCGTTCAGCGTTTATGACACTACTTCGGCTCTATGTTGTCTAACATATTGCGAAAATCTGCAGCTCTAAACAACTTAAAACTGGTTAAACTTTTTCTACAACCGAACTCAAGCAAGGAGGGCATAGCAAATGCTTGGGAGAAGTGCTTGGCAGATTTGTATGGGGATGACTTCTTAACTGCCTGCATGAATAGCCTGCAAAATTAATCTTGCTCGCTTGCCCCCAATAGAGGACGCAGCAGAACCTACCAGTAAGTTATAAAGTGGTTGGGAATTAAATAAAATCCTTATGGATGGAAGCTCGATGATCAGGGGCTTATCCTTATCACTATCATCCTGAATCTTGTTATTCAGATCCTACTGCGGATGATTTCCTGCAAGTGTAAAAACGTTGCAGCGTCATTTGCAGGTGCCTGAAAGCTGGATTAAAATGCTCAGTCTTCGGTCGATTCTGCGCGGTAAAATTATGCCAGGTCGACCAATCCCTTCAACTAGACGATTCTGTTGATTAGGAAGATATCTCCACCCCTACATTGAACGAACGGCAAGACAAGCCTGCACATACTGTTAGATTAGAGAATCCCACCGATAAACACGTTCCTTCTTCAGAAGATTATTTCTTGAAGCCTGGGCCGTCAAGATTAATGATTTTTTCTTATATACGTGTATATACTACTTCTATTTTTTTAAGTTCTATATTTTTAATAAACTAAAATTAGTTATTACTATAAATGTTCTCGTGAACTACTTTCATTGATTAATCCCACATTCCATTTTTCAAGCATTGAGCCACAGGTGCCTGTTATTCACAAATTAATTTTCTTCATATTTATACTGTATGATTTTTCTCATGGGATGAAAATTTTCGATGATATTTGACAGATTTAGAAATCAAAATAAAGATTTTCACTGTTTGGAAATAATATTCAATCATTGAAGACCTATGTGTCAGGAACTACTTAACCTACTGAGTTGGTTCAGGTATAAAATTGTGGAAAATTTATTTTGGTTTAATAAAAGTAATCATAACGTTTTATTTTTGGAGATATTGATCAGAAACTGAAAATAGTGCCAAAACCTCGGTGATTCTTTGGCTGCTAGGCAGCTCGCACAGGTCATTCGAAATAGAAAATTTGGTTTATTACTTTATGTCCAGACAAAAAAAAAAAAATTACGTCCAGGGTCTCAGGAAGGAGTTTACGCTTTTTAGAAAACAACAAAAAAAAACTCCGTTACCTGTTAGTGTTGTATAAGTGTGGTTTTTATATATACTTATTGTTTTTTCAGTATTTGTAGAAATCAAGTCAATAAAAAGGAACAGCCTTTTAGACACGGAAGAGCATCTCAGTTTAAAATTAATAAACAAGGAAACAAACTATTGATGATCAGCCGTCTTAACATAAACAATTTCATCCTTCTCATTGAATCAAATAAATCTTATTTATAATACGAGTATAATTCATGGGCGCACGTTGGAGAGGAGTAGGAGGGGAACTTGCCCTCTCCCCTAAAAATCAATAGAAATATTATTAAATTGTGAGAGAGAAAATGAAAAGAAAATTGGAGAAACAAAGGTGTGGAGAGACTATTTTTAGATCAATACCTCGAACTTAGTTTTTAAAATTGATCAATCTAATGGTTTTCAGTTGATACGATTAGACCTACTTTAATTAGACCTAAAATTACTTTACCAATTAGACCTTCCAATAAATTTCGTGGTTCTGCAGAAGTTAGGTAATATCATTATTTATTAATATTCTAATTGTTCTAATTCTTCAATTAATAATTATGTTAATTTGATGATGATTAAAAATTAAATTTAATCAATTTAATATTATTTAAAATTAATAATCAATTTTATCAGTGTACTAATTGTTTATTCAGTGATCAGAGGTGTGGTAAACCCGTATTTATTAATTGTTAGTCAGTTATTATAATATCCGTATACTTCTATTTATGAATAATGCAGATGCAAAGTATTACCGTACTCTTTTTATCTGATATTTCAAATAGATACGGTGGTTGTTCTCGTCGGCCACCTAATACTGAGGACTTGATTCCTCGTCCGATAATACGAGATCTCGAGATGCTGGTTGGGCAACTCCAGATGACATTAATTATAGTTTTATAGCATTTATTCATAGATATCCGTCATCTAAACACTACTGCTATTTTTATTTAAACAATAAAGGCATACTTGCCAGTAATTTTTTTTTAAATATCAATCATTTGAAAGTGTAGTATTTGCTAAATTGTGTTGAGTTTTATATTTTTTTACAGTCAGAAATTGGCCTTTATTGATGATGAAAGCACTGAAAATTATGAAGAAAAGGATAATGTGAAGATACTGAAAATGATAAGATAAGATTTTTTTTTACATTTTAATGTTCTCAAAGCCCTTCAAAACTTTTAATTTATGCGGATACAAAGTAGGGGAGAAATAACTTACATTTTCAAGAACTGTAATAAACAAACTGATGTCTCTAGAAAAACATTAAGTACATTACACAAGTACATTAAAAATAGTTTTTTTTAATTTCATTTATTTAAATTACATCTTCCAAATGTAATGGCCGTTATTGACGTTAATGAAAATTTTAAATCACCCTTCTATTTATTTCTGGTAGTATTGTTTTATGGTAGATATTAGTAGTATTAGGATCTTGCTATGCTTTTTGAAGACTTCGAGCTATAATGGAAAACTTAGCTTCAATTGCATCATTAAGAAATCAGCAATTTGAACGAATAGGAATGTTATGCATTAAATGAAATTTTTATCCTCAGGGAACCAAACAGCCGTCAGAAGAACTCCTACATTATTAGCAAACATGTACTGTGGTCACGATAATGAAAAACGTCGTGAAACTAGTGCGAGCTGAATTCTGCTCCAGATAGCACCAAAACACTCGAATTAGCTTTATATTTTTAATAAAATTCTTGGAATGGAATATATTATAACGAACTAAACTCTGCTTAAAACCGTGACAATTCGCTTCCGATAATGAAAAATACAGCCAGCTGAAATCTGCAGATATTCTCAAAACACCCAAATTATCATCCGGTTTTTAAAAATTTCTTGAATCGGGTGACAATCAGAGCTAAATTTTCTGCTCTAGAAATCAACAGTAGGTACTCGTCAATCCTCGTCCATTTTTCATCAATTTTCTTGGAAAGATCGAAATTATAACCAATCTAATTCTTCTCTAAGCCAACATTTTCGTCTGATTTAAAAAAAAATTTCTTGAAATCGGGAACATTATAATGAGTGGAATTCTAATCTAAAGAGCCGCAACATACTCAAATTCACGATTTGCATTTAATATGGTGACGTAATAGTATTAATTATATTTTGCAATACCAAAGAGAAAAAAACTTACTATATCCTTGGGCGAACTACCGATGGAGTCTCCAAGCATGATGTGAAAATTATGATTGGAGATCTATATGTCCAAATAAGTAGAGAATCAGTTTTCTATCCTATTATTGATAACAACAATATGCATGTAGTCAAGAATGTTAATGGAGAGAGAGGCTGATCAGTATTGAAACAGCTACGGCCTTTTGGTAGGAGAATACACCTTGTGACTTGACGCTCCAGTCACTTTACAGTCCACTGTAAATTGGATATACCATGTGCTGATAAGTAGGTGATATACATCAAATATTCAGAATTTTTGTGTACACCGTGGAGCTAACTCGGACCACTATCTGTTGGTAGCCCTTATTCATGCTAGAATATCATTGACTTAAAGCAAGCGAGTAAAGAAAACTATTAAGTACGAAACACAGAAACTAAAAGATAC
The DNA here is from genome assembly GCA_948150685.1 of Rhaphigaster nebulosa. Taxonomy (NCBI): domain Eukaryota; kingdom Metazoa; phylum Arthropoda; class Insecta; order Hemiptera; family Pentatomidae; genus Rhaphigaster; species Rhaphigaster nebulosa. The sequence goes on from OX411306.1 coordinate 163,456,447, forward strand.
TGCCATAAATTACCAATTCACCAAGTCTATCGAAGAGAAACCGTGAAGCACAGATCCAAATGCAACGATTACTGCAGATGGGATTTATGTAGAGAAATAATGCAAGACATTGCGAAGGAGATCGTCGGACAGAAAACCACTGACAGAACGATACGCTAGTTTGACTTGCTAGGAATGCAAACTGGCAAGGAAGAGAAGAATGCTGCTCATAGCATGATGATTCAGAGTAGGCAAACAAGAGCATCAGGGAATTGAAATGAGGGAATTCATGTTGACAGGGAATTTAGAATTTTTTGGAGGAGAGGGGGAGATTTAATAAGAAGAAGGGAAGTAATCACCGAAATGTCTATAATCGCCGAATTGGGAATCAGTTTTAAGGATAAGCATGAAGATTGAATATTTGCTATCGGACCCAGAATGAAATCAGAAAGTTCTACCTCCGTATAATCGGATCATTCATGCTCCGATCAAATGGATCACATAGATATCTATGTATCACATAGATGGCTCTCTAACCACCGGAAGAGAAAAGGGTATAGGACGATGGAGGAACCACTTTAAAAATCTCTTAAATGGAGAATTCATAGAAGACCAGAGACCAATATCATTGATGAAGAGTAGGAATCTCTGAAAGAAGAGGACGTACTGGACGCTACAGATCGGACGAGGAATAATAAGTTCCCTGGATGGAATCCTAGCTGAATTTTGGAAACATGGAGAATATGCAATCTCTAAAGATATCCATAACTTGATATTAGACATCAGGAATTCGGAAGAATGGCACCAAACTATTTATGTCCCATTCATAACAGCAGCTAGAACTACAGAGTCCTTCCATCTTCATATAGAAAATTTCAAATATTCTATTCCATAGACTCCTCCATTTTGTTGAAAGGAGGATAAGCCAATAACTTTACTTTACGATAACTTAGCTTTATGAAAAGCAAAGCTACGAAGGACCAAATGGTCTCGGCGAGAACCATGATGGAGAGTGTGGCTGAATGCAATATTCATACGAACCATCTCTTTGTGGATTTCCGTGCTGCCTATGACAGCGTGATTAGGAAAGAACTATGTGATGGAATGATTGCCCTCGATGTCCGCCTTATCAAAACGACAATGAAAGCTGCTCGGTGAGACTGTCTGGAGCTACATCTGCCTTTTCTTATAGCCACCTGGGACTGTGACAAAGCGATTTTTTGGCGTGCTTGCCTTTGTTTAATATTGTCTGTGCCATGTGCCATCAGAGTGTCGGGAATCCAAGCAGGAGGGACAATTTGCGATAATCAGGATTATCGTTGGACGCAGTTTTTTGGAAAATGAAGAGTGCCTTTCTAAATCTTCAGAGAGCAGCTGCTATAGTTGGATTGCTCGTAAATGAGACTAAAACAAAATATATGCTCTGCAATCCTAAAAGAGGAGAGTATCTAGGATGAAAAGTGGATGGAGATTTGGGTGCTTCAGTTTCGACTGTGCAGAGGAATTTATTTATCTAGGAGTTGAATACGACCAATAAAATGCAACCGGAGATTCAGCTAGTAGATGATATCTAAGAAGCAAATATCTCGAAAGGATAATCAAATCAGGCCTGTTATCTCAAATTCGTCGGAGTGCTAGAGTAATTTAATTAGTAATGTAGCAGTTAAAAACGTTGCAAATAATAAACACAATGGTTTATTATTTCCAAATAGTAATATTTCAGAAATATCTGGTCTATCTATTCACAGAACTTTCCGTATTGCTTTGGTTTACAGTTCAGATAATTAAATTATCTTTCAAATGAGCATTTGGAGTGTTTCGGAAAAGTAACATGTGCAGAATACTTTATAAAACTTAACTACCAAGTTCAGTAAAGAAATTAAGCAACAGGCACCAAAGAAACGGAAATTTGAACCTTGTCCCAAGATGATCGCTGTGAGAGTGCCGAACTGGGAGTGTTAAGAAGAAACTGTGTCAATGCAAGTAGTTGACATTCGCATGATGGTATAGAAGGATCAATCTAATTAGGGATTGATAAATTATTTGCCACTTCTATAAATTTGAATTATTGAAAACTACTTTCGAATTATCTTCAGTTCTAAAACGCACACAAAAAAACACAAACAAAAATTCAAAAAATAAGCAACTCAAAATATAGTTTGGTATTATTATACATATCAAATTAGATGTAATATAAATCAGTATTATAAAACATTTATGAATTATGAATTTAATTAAGACAAGAAATCAAATACATGTTGGTACTCACCAAGGTTTAAATGGATTATATCAGACAGAAAAGTTTGTACTGGTTTCTTCTCGCACTGAATTAACAATGAACGAAAGGTTGGTAGGATGTTTATAGGTTACGGTTTAAGGGCCAGGGTTTTCCAGATTTTTGCTTAAATGACCAAATAAATATCTCCAATAGTCCAATCTTAAATTTATTCCCATCTATAACAGAAAAACCAATTACTCACAGGCATTACTGAAAAAACCCTGAACCTTAAACCGTTACCTAAAACATCCTGCCTACCTTTCGTTCAATGCGAGAAGAAACCAGTACAAACTTTTCTGTTTGTTATAATCTATTTAAACCTTGGTGAGTACCAACATGTATTTGATTTCTTGTCTTAAATAAATTCATAATTCATAAATGTTTTATAATACTGTATAATGTATAGTTTTATAAATGTATAATAATACCAAACTATATTTTGAGTGCTTATTTTTGAAAAAAATTTTGTGTTTTTTAGAACTAAGAATGAATGTATACCATTCGAAACTAGTTTTCAATAAAACCAATTTATAGAAGTGGCAAATAATTTATCAATCCCTAATTTCAATCAATGCAAGTCGGCTGAGATGGTTAGGGCACGTAATCAGGGAATAAAATTGTACAGTGGAAATATTGCATGTGAAGTTCAGTGGGAAAAGAAAAAGTGACCTTTTTTAGGTTTTCCAAGGGGGGACGGATGTTTGAAGAAGAAATAGAATAAAAGTACACTAAAACTAAAATTATATAGGTGATGGTCCAGACAAACTATGACAGATTAGGACAAAGGTTTGTTGTAGAAGAAAAATTTGGTACATTCTAGTTTTTTGGATTTCTGAACTTCAACCTGTGGTTTTCTGAAAGATATTTTGCCCAAAACCTTGGTTTTCCGTCTATATTTTGGAAACTATTGTTTTATTCAAACAAGACCATTCTCTACCAAATTAAAGTAGGTAGACAAAATGTTTTACACTTTATGCCCATAAAATGTTTTTCTGTCAATCTATAACCCGCTGAAAATTTCAATAAAAACTATCCATAGTTACGCTACTTATGACCATATATATTTTAAACGTCATGGAATACACATAAAAATATATAGTATGCACATTAATATTTGGTGTATCCGAAAAACAGAGGCCCAACAAACTTTTCTTTATTTAAGTCGTTAAAAAAAAAAATGGCGCCCAGAAAGTGATAATGTTCATTAAACTCTCCAATGCACGCTGTTAACAACCAAACTTTTTTAAAGCATGTCATGTTCTTACATGATATAAGTGACTGTTAGACAATTTCGTCCTCTTCGATCAATATAAATAGATGATTTTACTTCAAAACTTGAACTTGATTTTTAAAATTGTTCAAGCGAATGGTTTTTAATTTATCGATATTAGCAGAGTTTTAGGATCTTGCGAAAGCCTTAGTTTCAATCAACATCAGGGAACCAAACATCTCTCACATGAACTTCTACATCATTGGAGAAATCACGATAATGAAAAATGTAGATATCCTGAAATTAAAACGGGCTGAATTCTGTTCCAGAAATATACAAAATATATATTCTCGTCCGACTTTTTTTGAAATCGGTGTTATTATAATTAGTGGAATCCTGCTCTAAAAATCCGCAACACACTCAAATTTGCTTCCAATACTCAAACATTGTCATACCTATAAATATAAGTCAGGATGTGAACGGTAAAATTCCTTACTTCCATTATTTCAGATTGTGATGTAGGTATGCGTAAGTAGTTTTGCAGTCCACCGGTTGCTGGATGAAGAGAGTTTTGTAACTATTGATTTTTAAACGAAAGAAAATCCATATTTAGACTCTTTACTCAGTGAGTAATAATAACCATTGCTATCTCAATTTTAATAATAAATTGAGCTAAAAAGTTTTGCAATTCGCACCCTCAAGTTTATTTTCATCATTTGTCTTCATATTTGTCATCATTTTTCCTTTAATTTTGACTTTAAAAACTTGCATCGAATCTCGCTTCGAGCATAATATACATAGGCAATATGCACTTTTCATGTATTTAATTAACTTTAATAGCACGTATGGTCAAAAGTAGTGTAACTTGGATAGTTTGTATGGAAATCGGACGTAAAGAGCCATAAATCGCTTTTTGCCACTTTTTAACGCGTTCTAGCGGCTTAACGGTTGATCGCAAAGACATTTTTATGGACAAAAATGTAGAAATTTTGTCTACTTAAATTTCTTATCAGGTGATCTTCTCGCAAACACTAATAGTTTCCGAGATATTGGACAAAAAAAAAAGTTGACTTAGAGGGAGATGGACACCTCTAAAAAATCGGTCAACTAGGCTCGGAGAATAGCCGTGGATGGCGTACGGCCGACGGATGGATATTTTTTTATTCGATATATGAAAACATATCTTGAAACGTACAACCTTAAACTTTGTGAAGAGGGTTACAAATTTTTTATTTTCTTGGTCGATTACGAAGGTCTATTATTTATTGAAAATAATAAACCAAAAAATGATTTATAATTCGTCAGTTTTTTAAAAATTAGTTATAAAATATAAAAAAATTCGTTGTTTATACATTTTGTACACCTAGGTATTTAATTTTTTTTTAAATGTTTATAAATACATATTAAATTTTAAAAATATAATGTGTATACCTTAAACTCAAAATCGAACTTCATTCATCCAAATTGTTGAGGCCACATCGAAATAGGAATATTTTTAAAGTATTATTTTTGTTTTTATAAAAAAGAAATAAACAAAGAAATACCACCGAAAAAATAGATTCAGATCCACCGGATAATGAAGAAATAGACGATATTATAGCAGCACTAAAGAACAACAAAGCATCAGGGAAAGATGGGATAATAGCGGAGATGTGGAAATTAACAGGAGATGATTTCAGAAAAAGAATCACGGAACTAATGATGGACATTTGGATAGAAGAAAGTATCCTAAAAGAATGGAAAATCACTCTAATACATCTCCGGCATAAAAAAGGATCAAAAACGAATACCAACAACTACAGAGGAATTTCCCTGTTATCTGTCAGTTATAAGATTTTCTGTAAAGCGCTGCTTAACAGGCTGAACCCACAAATAGATTCACAAAAAGGAGAATATCAAGGAGGCTTCAGGAAAGGTAGTTCGTGTCAAGAGCAAAATCTGAGCCTAAAACTGTTAATAAATTACTACAAATCAAAAGCAAAGAAAAACTTCTACATCTCTTTTGTTGACTTCTAAAAAGCATATGGCTCGGTAGACAGACAAGATGTCTAATAGAACTGACACTAACAGACACGGAATCAACGATCAAGTTTCATGAATCCATCAATAAGTCCTTCTAAATAAGAACAGGACTCAGACATGGGGATATGGGCTCTCCTCGGTACTGTTTAACGTAGTCCTAGACAAAATCATGAAGGGAATGTGGAAGAGCAACAATAGGGACTAAAAATAAGCACATTAAACTAAGATGCCTGGCATATGCAGACGATCTGGCCCTATTGGCGGAAACTGAAAGCGAAACAATAGAGCAGTAGAACACCTTAAAGGAAATAGCTGAAAAGACAGGTTTGCAGATATCTTTTGAGAAAACAGAAATAATGACTACAGGTAGAAACTTTCAAAAGAAAATAGTAGAGACAAAGTACGGGGGAATTAAAGTAACAAATAAATTCAAGTACCTGGGGGAAATTATATGTAGTAATGTATCGGAGAAAGAAAGCATAAAAGAGAAAATAAATAAATTCGAAAGACTAAGCTTAACGACAAGCAATTTATATAATAATAGGAGCCTGTCAACAAACGCGAAGATAAGACACTACAATACTGTCGTCAAACCGGTGATACTGTACGGAATGGAAACCGCTTTCCTCCCCAGCCTAAGGAAAATGTTAGGGATAGAAAGAATAACACTAAGAAGAATTTACGGCCCAAAGAAGACACAGGAAGGCTATAGGTTGAGACCAAATATACAATATAGAGAAATATACAAAGTGGTAAATGATTTGGAAATAACAAGATTAAGGTTCAACGGACATATGGTGAGGATGCACCCAAAGAGATTAAATAGAGAAATCTTCTATAAAATGAGAGGATACAAGAGTGCTGGGGAATACATCAAACAGATGAGGGAAGAAACTGAGAGATTGAAAATAACAGATCAAGACTGTTTCGATAGGGATGACTATGGGAGAAGACATAAAAAAAATTAAGGTCATTGTGGGAGAGAGATGCGAGAAAAGGAGTGGTGTGGACCGAAGAAAGAAGGAAATAACAATCGGAAAGAATGAGAAAAAGGTGGGAAGAAAGAAAGAAAGAGAGAAGGGAAGGGGTATGAAGGGAAATGAAAATGATGAAATTCGCGTGGTTTCTACGGCTGTTCCTTGAAAAAAAAAGAAAAGAAAAAGAAATAATCAATTTAATTTCTTTAAATTGCATTTTTACCAATTATGTATATTTAACATTAAGGAAGTTTTAAAATAATGACCCTTTTGTTATTAGTTTAAACCATTAAGTTTAAAGCGGTACTGTAAACACGTAAATGCCGTGTATTCGGTGCAGCCAATAAACATCTAGATAATACTATTGCTTACAGTTTGTTTACTCCGGCTCTCCCCAGTACGACACTCTGCTTGTATCATCCGAGTAAAAGGCATTACGTGCGTGAGTGAGACCGTATGGACGAATAATTTTCGTTCTCTTTATTTTTTTAAAGTAAATTCTCCTGCTGGAACCTGCACTTCGCCATGTCTCAAGGGCCGTCCAATTTCATTTCGCTGAATGAAGAGGCGCAGTAACTTCGTTTTAACAAAGAACTGTTCTTTCCTTCATCACGGGACTCACTCTCCACGATGAAGAGCCGGCCGGCCATCAGTGAGTTCATAACTCCCTCTTTCTCTCAATATTACTTTTTTTTTTAAGCGATTTTTAAGAGGATATTTTTTTGTTACTGTCTGTAAGTTTATTTTACCTTTAAAATGATGCATCGTCTATTTCATTAATTTTGTTTATTTTCTTTCTCTCACTTATGTGTAAGAGAAAGAAAAACATTATATTTACATATTTCACTAAACTTGCATCTTATTTTTTTTTGTGTGTGTTTATTCCCTTCTCCCTTTCTCGCCATTAATTGTGAAATATTCATAAATTAAATTTTTGTTATACTCAATTCAAGTTCATTTTTTATATTTTATTTTTTATTAATGGTGAGAAAATCCAACCTACACTTATACTAAAGGCACATATTTACTCTGGCGAGAGGAAAGGTTCTATTGAACCTCTCAGATCAGATAACATTTAATGGTCCAGTCCGGGTCGGATATAGCATAGCTCTAAAATACTATTTATTTACTATACATAAACTAAATTACCTATTAATTTTCTTATTGGTCCTTCCGATTGCCAATATGTGTATTGGACTAGAGAATAAACAAATTAAGCATTTTGTATTAATATTAATTATTTTTCATGTTTCTATAATTCATGTTAAATCCAATTTGAGAATATATATATTTTAAATTGAAAATTAGGACAGCCTTCATTATTAGCTGCATGGCCATTAATTTTTAAAGAATGGTTTATAAATATATTCCAGAGGGTTTTTAAAAATTATATTTTTCTAGAAATTTAGGTATCTGGATTCTGTTTTAGATATTTTGTCTGATCATACCACCCATGGTTTTCGCTCTATGATATAGTGGTATGTTTACCTTTGGAGTGAATTTTCAATTTACAGTTAAAATGTATTACCTAATAAGTAATTTAATGAACAAAATTATTAATTACTGATATAACAATGTATAATAATGCCTTCCTTCAATTCCTCAGTAATGTGTTTAGTGTATTATTAGGAGAGTTTTTTTTTTTGTTTTTTTTTTAAATATTAATATCAACCTACAATATAAAGGAAGACATTAAGTATTCACTTTATTATAATAGTTTTATTGTTGGACAATCTTCATCTTCGTCATCATTTTTAAAATTATTGACGAATATTTTAGCTGTTTTTGTTCTTGGCACAGCGTGTTTTTAGTTTATTTGAGTAAGCCAAAGATTAGACGAAGTATGTCCACGTTAGCAAATTACTCACTCAATATAAAATAATGTCCATTTTTCTATTTTTATTTTAACAATATATGATAATGACGTAACACTTTATTAGAAATTGATCAGTTACATCTTAATCCTTTCCTAATACAATTTTGCTTAAAATCTGACTTTGAAATTCTTCATTTAGGATATGCTATTTGTTTTAAACTTGTATTTCAACTGAATGTTGCTCTTGTATTGTATTTAAGGTGAAACTTAACTACATCGACCAATATGATTTTTCAAAATGCTGAATTTAAATTTGCATGGTCTCTTTAGCATTTAGTTTATTCATTTTAATCATTTATATTATGTTTAACAAACAATGAGGATATTAAGATATAGTATATTTGAAGATTTTCAGTTACTTTTGTAGTTGCAGAAGAATTAATAATATTATTTGAGAAGCCGGATTCCAAGAAATTGGTTAAACTGTTACTTACAAAAATTTATTTAATTTTGTGCAGTAGGTACTTACCGTTCTTGTAATATGAGAATGGCTCATATATGAATTTCATCCTTTTATTTTGCATGAAAAATTATTGATAGTTCATTTAACTTTTGAAGGTCGATGTTGTATCAAAGCACCTGGCCAGAGTTCAGAAGTTCACTCGGTGCTGCACAAAAATGTTCTTAAATTCTTTTTATTTACAATATTTAAAAAAAATAAAAAAGTATTTTTTTCCCTAATAAATGGTATGACACCTTAGTTAGAGACCATCAGATCTATTTAGTTAAATTATTTTTAATGTTACTAATTTATAATTTTATCCTATTTACTTAATGATTATTGTTATTAATTATTTTTTATTTAGTTTTTAGTTTATAAAACTATCATTGTCATTTCTTCAACAAACAATATTTTTTATTTAATTTTGTAAATATTTGCTTTGATTATAAATTTCTTTATTAATGGTTTATTTTTTAATTTTTGTTTCTCATATTCTACTATCTCTTTACAGTGCTTTACAGTAGGTACTTACCGTTCTTGTAATATGAGAATGGCTCATATATGAATTTCATCCTTTTATTTTGCATGAAAAATTATTGATAGTTCATTTAACTTTTGAAGGTCGATGTTGTATCAAAGCACCTGGCCAGAGTTCAGAAGTTCACTCGGTGCTGCACAAAAATGTTCTTAAATTCTTTTTATTTACAATATTTAAAAAAAATAAAAAAGTATTTTTTTCCCTAATAAATGGTATGACACCTTAGTTAGAGACCATCAGATCTATTTAGTTAAATTATTTTTAATGTTACTAATTTATAATTTTATCCTATTTACTTAATGATTATTGTTATTAATTATTTTTTATTTAGTTTTTAGTTTATAAAACTATCATTGTCATTTCTTCAACAAACAATATTTTTTATTTAATTTTGTAAATATTTGCTTTGATTATAAATTTCTTTATTAATGGTTTATTTTTTAATTTTTGTTTCTCATATTCTACTATCTCAATAAACTACCAAATAGATGTGATATATTTTTATTGTATAGTACTTTATAATAGCCATACTAAATAACTTAGTATAATAACTTATTAATTATAACTTATTATACGATGGAAATAAACGTTTAAAAAAATAAAACTTACCTTATATACAGAAATTTTTTTTTTTTTATAGAAATATATAATAGTTGTTTATAAATGTGTCGTTTCTTCTTTAGCATCTGATCATTTTGTATGGTTTGAATGATAGTGGGTAAATTCAGTGTGTTCAGCTTTGAGATATTTAGTGATTTGTGTAGATAAAACTAGATAAAACACCATTAAAAAACATTTTATTCCTTCATTTACTTGACTCGTGTTTTAGCAATTACTGGATAAAAGTTAATTTATTTTTTAAATTTAAACTATTCACAAGTTTTTTTTTTCATGTAACGGTGTATAGACATGTTACTAAAATATCACTCACTGTCTTTCTAAGTGATCTTTGCAAATGTATCTTATAATTCATAACTTTATAGTAAGAAAATGGGTTTCCATCATTACCAGTAATAACTAAACAATTGTTAAGGTTTCTGAAAATTGGCTTATCTTATTTTTTGTGTAAGCCATTTTCATCCATTTGCACTGGCTGAATCATTAAAATATATTTTGCGAACTAAATAAATATAGAAGGCTATTCATATTTTCAAGAGGTAACTTTTAGCACACAAAATAAATCTTCAGTAACACAGTAGGCAATAGATCTTCAGTAATAGTATTTTTTGTTTTGCTAACCCATGTGCAGGATAGAAAGTGTGGGTGGATTTATTTGGAAAAATATCAAATCTTTAATAGGAAATATATCCTGTAATTTGAGTCGCATAAAAAGCACATTTAAATCTTATATACATTGCTAAATAATAGGAGAAGTAAAGATTAGTAATTTTTTCCATTATTGTATATAAACGAATAATGGAATTTGTTGAACCTCAGTTGGGCGATTACCAGGGAGGCTCAGAAGAAACAAGTTAACTATCGACCAGATTTTCTCCTTAAGACAAATAATGGAAAAACAAAGGAATTCAATAAGATTATACGGATCCTTTTAATTGATTTTAAAGCTGCTTATGATTCCATCATCAGAAATGAGCTCTACATGGCAATTGCAGAGATGGGTTTCCCACCGAAGTTAATCAGACTTGCAGCATGTACATTAAGAGAGAGTGTGAGTCGGGTGAAAATAAATAGTAAGCTGGTCCAACCTTTTGCAGTGAAGTCAGGAGTTAAGAGAGGACAGGGCGACCCCTTCTCGCCACTGCTATTTAATATTGCCCTCCATGTTTTGGTGAAAAGACCCGAGATTAATCAGTCAGGTACAATTTTTAATTAAATGACTCAAGTGCTTAGTTATGCTGATGATGTGGCTCTGGTTGGGTTGTCCCTCAAGGCTGTAAAGGAGGCCTGCGTAGGGTTAGAAAGATAAGCAGAAAGAATGGGCCTATATATAAATGGAAGGGAAAACGAAAATTGTGGTGCTCAGGATGAAAACACCTATAAACCCACCAAAGCATTATGTAGTGGGAAAGTATATGTTCCAGTACATGTCCAGTTTTAAATATCTTGGCTCCATAGTAAATGATCAGATGAAGGAAGAGGAGGAAATTCAAAATCGTATTATGAGCGCTAACAAAGCATATTTTGCCCTAAGAAATTTTCTCCGTAGTAAACTACTTAGTCGGGGTACCAAAATGAATTTATACAAAGCAATCATAAGACCCGTGTTGACCTATGCCTGTGCAACCTGGGCCCTACCCAAGATCCTGGCTGAAAAGATTGACAGATTTGAGAGAAAAGTGTTGAGACGCATTACAGGGCCTATCAGGGAAAATGGTTCATCCCGCTTGAGAAGGAACAAAGAGATCTACGACTAATACGACGATCTCCAAGCTTCTCATTTCGTGCGAATTTAGCGTTTCATATGGCTGTGACATGTGATCAGGATGGATGATGGTAGAGCAGTCAGACAGTTATATAATGGAACCCCTCATGGAGTCAGACCGCGCGGAAGACCGGAGGGAAGATGGAAAGACTCGGTGGCTAAGGACTTGAGGATGGTCGGAGTGTCCAGCAGACTTTCTATTGACCGGAAAGACTGAGAAAAGGCAGTTGAGAGGGCCAAGGGCAGATCAAGCGCCTGTCGAGCCGATAAATAAAAAAAAAGATTACTAGGTTTGGTATGATTCTGAAATGAAACCTTGGTTTCAGTACTAACTATAATCTTGCATCATGGTATTTGTTTTAAGTATAAGTATTCTTGAGTGAAAGAAGAAAGTTTTGAATCAGCAGGCATTTTCTGGTGGCTTCTTCTCATTTAAGTAATGCGTGAAGGTATGTTAAAAATAAATAATTGGCCTATCTAGTGTGTCTTTTAATTAAAATGAAATATGCCGTGTATTTAAAATAAAATGTATTGAAAAATTGGACTAGTGCTAAAATAATATCTAATATATACTAGATGAGTAACTAATACGGCATAATTTTATAAATATATTAATTACTTACCTGCTGGTGCTATGGCCTGGAACATTCTTGTATATACTGTTTTTTGATAGATTTGTTTACCTACGAGCTGCATGTCTGAAGTTTAATTATCAATTATCAGCATACTGATGGAACTGAAATAATAACCATAGTTTGGCCAAAAATTTGGATCAAAGGTAGAAAAAGTTCAAAATAATTCAAATGCTCACAATAAGCAATGTGAATGCAATATTTTTATTAGGCCATATGTGGTTGAGGCCAGTGTACAACTAACATAATACTGTCAGTATAGCCAACATACGATTCAAAACCATAAATAAATCCAAGGAAACAGATAGTTTAAAACGGTCAATACATTAATATATTTCTCTATTTAACATAATGACTTCAAAATACATTTATATCAACAGTCTTCATTAAAACTCTTCGTCTTCTGTGCTGTTTATAATAACAGTGGAGAACAAGAATACATCAATAAAATTGTGATTTAATTACTAAAAGTATTTGTACCATCTGTTCCTTACTTCCAACATACAACAATACTTCAAACTGATAATGACTCTAGACAACTTTCTGAACAGTACTGGTACAATAGCACAACATTATTCAGCTTTTTAAATATATTTTTATTCAATGGTATTGTCGGAATTTATCCTAAATTTACACAATTATACACATAGAAACACTTTTTTTTCATGCATCACTTAATACTTCATACATATAAATATATGGATATCATTGAATTGTAAAACATAAAATAAGGGGATTAGGAAAAGTGGATGAAATCAATAACAATCTTATTTTGCAAGCACAGGTTCAGTAACTCACCTGATTCAAGTATATTTCACTTTATTAAAAACCTTTATTTCAAACAGTTGACACGATGTTTTTGTTTTTTCTATATTATAGATACCTTGAGTTTTCTGAAAATACTTTTTAGTCTCTAAAAATATTTTCATTTATTCAGCTAATATCGAAGGAGGTGGTTACATTAGTTATTGGAAATGGTTTACACATATGAACAAAGGAAGATAAAGATGGAGATGAGACGGCTGATGCGCTGTTACTTCCCCCACTTCTGGAAGAGGCCCTTGCGCTGGCAGCGACAGTTGGCACCCCAGAGGTTACACCGGCAGGCAGAGTTCTGGCAGCAGTCGGAAGGCCGATGGTCGCAGTTCCCTCCCCGCCTCACGCAACCTCTCCTGTAAAGGTAGATCCGAGAACCCCGCCTGTATCAAACCAGTACACTATACCTTAGCAGTCTACTTACTATACTATTAGAGCATACTCACTGGGTAGGGGGCATTTCAAAGGCACTTTTCCATCTCATCAGTATCAAAATGTTATTGTGCTATCATAATTAACGTTAATATTGTTTAACAAGAAATGACTCCATGGAATCCTACCGATCAATTTAAACTAATTTGGATCATTTTTTTTTTTTTTTTTTTCTAAGACAGACAAACGATAGCCACAGAAAAATAGTGGGAACTCAAAAAAAAAAAAAAAAAAAAAAAAAAAAAAAAAAATCTCACAAGTATTATACTTGTATATATTCTACTTGCATATACTATAATAGGATCCAATATGTCATGATCCAAGTATACTAGAAGTTAAGAAATTCGTCGAAAGAAGTGGCTAAATATGTAGATTTAAAAAAACATTTAAAAGACATTGAAGATTTAAAACGTAAAAATTAATATGATTTGGCTATTTCTTCCAATTCTAGTCCTCTGTCCAACCAGAAGCAGTTTACGCCTCAAGTTACATATGTGTAATGTTTTAATATATGAGAATTTAAATGAAATGAAAACAGAAAACAACTTCACAAGAAAGCTTTAGTAAAAGAAACTCATAAACTTTATTGCACGAAATGAAAATTATCCGTAATAATAACAACCAGCTGAGGTTAACCCAAAACTCCTCGATCTCACAACCCATATTTAATTTTTTTAAATCAACATCGGCATTCCTAATTACATACCGATGCCTTAATAACCTTACAACAATCTGGTAAGTAAGTAAAATAGTAATCTGTAAAATCTTACAGGGTAAAATAATCAACAAAGTTTCTCATTTTCTGACTAGAATAAGTAAGAATTCAATATCATCTTCTACTAAAAGAAACTAGACAACAGACAGAAAGGAATGATTATATTCATGTCATATCTTGTGCAAGGATATTCAATCATTTTTCAGAATACCTTAGGCAGTAATTAAATAAGCCTTATACAATAATTCTTTATGTCATAAATAAATCGTAGAAAAATGTGGGTTATTCTCGAATAAACTGGCATTTTTCATTTTTGAGGTATTTATTTTTTTTTCAACCCCTCAATAAGCAATCAGTTCGTCTTAAAGCAGACTAAATTTTGAGATACTTATTTAATGCTTAAAACAAAAAGTTGGTAAGTTAGTTATTAGAAAGAAAAAGGCCATACGGTCACCATGCTTTTCATTTTATATTAGAACAACGTTTCGGCCATCTTGGGCCATTCTCAAGTCTGAAAAAAACATATTTGTTTAGTCGATATTTATTAACATTATAATTGTTTTTTTCTGATATAATTATTAAAAATATTTATTTCAATATTCAAAGTAAAACTTACTTTCTTTAATTGTTTATATTTAAAAACAAAACGTCATCAATGTATCAATTCCCTTCATTTTTTGATATTATCTTCCTATAGTAAAATATTACAACACTATTAATCTATTTAAATTTATTGCTGCAAATGTTATTAACAAATTTGTTAAGTTATATAAATTACCTTCTTGAGTCAATGCATCCATTTAGGTTGCTGATTGAAGCATGACTGTCCGAATTTAGGAGTGGGGAAAGATAAACTGTAAAAGTTGGTAAAATAATTTCTTGCGAAAAATTCACTCCAGTAACATTCTGCCAGAGACGAATTTCGAAAATTTTCTCTAAATATTTTAAATAAAAAAACTATATTTCAATTAATTTGGATCCATCACACAACGGCAACTAGTCCTATACTAGGTATTTCTTTAATGCGTAACTCTCGTGCATTGAAGGGTTTTATATTTTTTAAAGCACCAAAAAAATCGTAAAACTCGCAAACCAAGTCAGAATTTTCGCTCTTTGATACATATATAGGGCCCAAGGCCATTTTTCATGAACGCCAATATATACATATTTATTTATTTTTCATATTTCGAAAATGACCGTTTATTTGAGAATAGGAATATCTTATAAGTATATATTTTCATTATCAAAAGACTGAGAATCATAAATCTTTGGAAGAAGAAAGTGGTTTTTTAATTTTGATCGTTAATAAAGAAGAACAAGCATTGGTATAGCTGTAGACCTCCTCAGAGAATACGGTTAATTAGCTGTTCGATGAGTAATGGTAATTTCCAGAGCAGAAGTAGTACATTTATACTATAATGGATAGCAATTAAAATTCAAAGACATTACACTATATTTGAACTACGATCGGAAGTAGGAATACACTGATTAAGATATCTCAAACAGGAATCTCCAGGCTAACCAACCAAATATACCAATTTAATAATTCAGCTCTTGGAAACAGAGTTACCACCAAGTTAAATTTTATATTTAAGCCAGCATATCTTCTTTTTCTTTGATATGGATCCGTGTGTTTGGTCTAAAGATTAACTTATATGGTTATCGAGGCCTACTTAAAAATAATAGCTGATAGCAAGGATCATAAAAAATAATTGGCGAGGAAGGATAACTAACAAGTTCAAGAATTTCTATAAGAATGCAGACAGAGTGCAATTCATCAGACTAGCCTGACTACGATGGGCAGGCCATGTCATAAGGATGAATTCTGAACAAATATAAAAAAGAAAAGTTGGCGGATATAGGGAACCAGAAGAACTGATCGTTCGAAGCTTAGATGGGAGTGCCCAGTGCCTAGTGAAGCCAGGATTCTACCTGGTGCCCGATATTGGAAGGCGGCAGGACTTGATCGGGATAACTGGCAGTCGATGTTGGAGCAGGCCAAGTCCCAACTTGGGACGTAGCGGCACTGAATAATAATCACTCATATCTAAAACAAGTTATTTTATCCCCTTGAAATATATATATATCTATTTCTTTATTTATTGTCAAATAATTATTTTCAACAACAAAAATTACATATACGAACAAAGCTAATAAGTTTTAAACCACAAATGCACACCATGTTTCATGAATATTTATAATTGGTTAATGATTGACAGGTGTGCTATTTTATGCTCCAGTTTAATCAGTTTTGTCAAATTAAGTTAAAAAAATTTCGGTGAAGAACACTGACAGACTCTGACAATAATAACTATACTCTAACCATAAGATAGGTAACGATTCGATTCCGGTTGTTAGGAATGGAATTTATTTCGAGGAGGATACGCTGAATAATTATTTACATTCCCATTCAAGAGAGAATAGATTAAAAACCTTCAGGAATACTCGGATATTTGTATAGGATATGTAACCAGTAATACAGTCTGGCCTACCTCCATTCGTTGGAGTTCAACAAAAGTCAAGAAATAAAAGGATATAAAATTAAGAAACATCAGCGATAAATTGAAAAAAATACCATTTGTTGAAAAGGGAGCCAACATTTGTTCTAATGGAAATAGGTTAGGAACTAACTTCATTGCAAAGGTAGTAAAAACTAAACTGAGAACTAAAGTCAATATAAAGTAGAAAAATTCAATTACAACCAGAGCTGTTCTACCTTGTTCTACCTTCAAGGGGAAGACAATGGCATGTATTTAGATTTTAGTTCTATACCAGAAACCGTATGTTTTTTTTTTTCCCCCGCTTCGTAAAATAATGAAAGTTCCTACAATGCACAGGTTAGAGAATAGTTGGCAGTCTGCCTGACTTCTACTTTACTTTGAATAGAGGTAAAACAATTCTATCAGTCTGTGTATATTCAGATATATACATAGGTAGAGTTAATGATAATATTGTCATTAACTCTACCTTCGTTGGGTTCGAAATAATTATTCGTTTTCACTAGGTAATAATGAGTAAGGTATTTAACTTTTCAAGCATCTCCTCATGTACCTGCAGGTTGGTTCGGTTTGACTAAGAGCCGAAACCGTTGTGGTTTTGAGTAAATGTTTTCCTGAAGTAGCTTTGTTAGATAAAATTTCAAGAGTTTGATATAATTGACGATTTTTTGGACTACAATGAGTTCATTCCCGAAGGAGGCCTATTGGTGTTATTAAATTTTTTACGATATTTGTTGACCTCAATTTGCCGTTCAATATTTTATTATTGTCATCCACACACGACAATTTAATATACTCATCCGATTAAAAAGAATTTTCTGACCCTTCCTTCATTGTCGTCTTCACTCTACCTTAATTTAACGCCAGATCTGCATCTGTCTTGTAATAAATTTATTGCCCAAATCACATATAAAATCAATCGCTATTCTTAAATAGTTCCTAATTTTCCGATACTTTTTCGGAATGTAGAAATGAATGCTAAGATGGTTTCATCCTACTTTTCGACGGCAATACTTACTTAGCGTCTGTCAATTTAAATTTCTTTAATTATTACCTATCTGTTAAATGTTTTACAATTACTGAGGTCATTTCCAATAGACATATTATACGTCCAAAATGGTTACTTGAAAAAATCGTGCCTGATGATTGTCACTTGACACTTTCAAACACTAACAATGATTTTTTTTATTATTTAACTTGGTATAAGTTATAGCTCGAAATAACCCGAAATACAATCATTTTGAAAAAATGATCTTTACTTATCGGTTTCTTATATCAGCCCTTTTTTTTCAGTAATTTTTTTTACTTCTTTTTATATCGATTCATCTTCACCATTTATAGTCAGAGATTTTTAGTACTTCGGTGCAATTTTGTACAATCCTCGGTGGATTATCAGTCAATTTTATTTCTTCCTCTTTTACTTTTTTAAATGTATTGACCTGCTTAGGAATATTGCCTCTCGTAGTTTTATCCTTAATGAATAACCTTTTTTTTCAGCAGATTTTTTTTTTTGGTTTCCTGCAGGGCAACATACCTATAGCATGCTAATAATACAACTTTTCTACTCAGCTTAAAACATTTTTAAGTTGACTCATAAGTTGACAAGATGACTAAGTTGACTCCTAAAAACAAATTGAAGTACTCATAATCAGTTTTCTTCTTATCTTTATTTTCAGTAATTCAGTAACTCTCAGCTGAGTTCTTGAGTTAAGCCAATTTTGCTTTTGGTTCCAAATCATTAGTAATCATTGAAATGGATGCGTGAACTTTTATTAACCTCTCGTTTTGAAAATATGTTCTACTGAGTTGATTGGGATTGGATAAAAATATATTGTATTTACCCAGATAATTTTTTTATTTACTGTGGTAGTTTATCGTATTTCTGAAAATCAAATAACCGTCCCGAGCTATTAAAGCAAGGTTATTTCAAAATCAAAAGCCTTTGCCTTTCATCTTCCGCCATTACAGCTAATTAATATTTTTTTTTCTTCTTTAGTATCTTGATTGCTACACAATTTGATTATTTTTTTCAGCTAAGTTTTTAATATCTTATTTTTCCGAACGAAACATTATCCTCTAATTTGTAGATTCAGCAACCCCGTAATCCTCTTGCCAGAGTTGATTTTGAAAGTTTCGAAACCCTTTGGGCCCTTCATTTTGAATTTTTACTTGATCTGACATCAGAGTTAGTTGCAGTGGTATCAGAAATTACTGAGTAGTGGTTTTCAAGCGAGTAGGCAGTTAATTCCCTCTTATTTTTGAATATCCAATATCTGACCTCATTTTTTTTTTTTTTAGCTAGCCATAAAAAGAATAGTTATTGGGAAAAAATGAAACATTCCTGACCGTCATTTTGGTCACTTTGTAGCACTTTGGTTAATCAGGATTATTGATAAAACTCTTAGGTGGACTACCAAAGGGCCAGCAAGTGTGAAGTAGGCTCCCCGTATCTTTAGTCGCTATTTTTTGTAGTTTAATCAACAGAACTATCTAAAAATTATAGACCACCCTAGAGTTCTGATTAACCATAGTGCTACAGTTGATAGCAAACAAGTTAGAAGTCTTAGGGAGACTAGCAGAACTAAAAAAAAAAATCGAAAATGAAAATATTTTTGTCAAAAATATAAGGTTGGCCCTCCAAGTAAATTTATTTTAATTTTTCTTAGAGTTCTGATAGCCCCTCCACCTCCCCCCCCCCCTCAAAGAGTTCTACGGTGGTCTATAATTTTTAGAAATAGCTCTGTTGATTAAACTACAAAAACTAGCGACTGAAGATATGGGGGTCCAACTTCACACTTGCTGGCTCTTTGGTAGTCCCCCTAAGAGTTCTTCTATCAATAATCCTGATTAACCTAAGTGCTACAGTTGATAGCAAACAAGTTATTGGGCTTCAAAGTTGCGAGAAGTATCTTTAGTTATTTTTTGTGGTTTAAACAACAGAACTATTTCCAAAAATTATTGAGGACTCTAGAAATCTTTGGGGCTCTCAGAACTAAAAAAATAATAATAAAAATTTGACTTTAAGGAGCCAACTTCAGAAAGGAGGGTTATGTGCATGGTACAGCTACGCCTCCGTAGGAGCAAACTATTTGAATGACAATGGGAAACTGAATCCATACTTTATTTTTCAATGAGGGCTCAAAATGTATATGGTGCATCGGTTATCTGTTTATAATTAGGCCCAACCTTAAAATATATTTTAGGTTTCGAATGAATGCTTAGGCTGTTTAATTTTATCAAAAATCAGGTTCCTTTACGACAGGAAGGGCCAAAATTGGATGGGCTAAACATGATCGAAATACATTTGAGAAAAATGCAAGATATTTATCTGACGGTCAGGGATGTCAGCCATTCTTTTTATGGCAAGTTAAAAAAAAAATTGAGGTCAGATATTAGATATTTAAAAATAAGTGGGAATTAACAGCCTACTCGCTTGAAAACCACTACTCAGTAATTTCTGATACTACTAAAACTAACTCTGATACAACTACAACTAACTCTTCGCAGAGGTCATTACCCAGTGCATTACAGTACACCAAAGCTACCCAAATGCTGCATGACCGATAAGTCAAGTTGGTGAAAAAAATAAAAAATAAAAAGCTCCTATGGTTAAAGATGATAAAAATATTAATATTTTATAATAAACTTCAATCAGATAGAATTTCAAGAAAAATTATTAATGTATTTGGAAAAAAAAAGAAATATATATATATATATATATATATATATATATATATATATATATATATATATATATATATATATATATATAAAAGTTAAGATAAGGGATAGGACAATATCTCATGTAATCCTATATTAGGAATAGAAACAAAATCTAATACTGTATGGAGTAGATTATAAGAAAGAATAAAGTAGTCTTTATCCATCACTCGTGTGTTATTTAGTCACCCGATTTCCTTTTTTGTTTGCTAGTTTCAGTCCGCGAGAACACAAGTTATATATAAAGTAGTTATCCAAAAGCTATTTACAAGATTTTTCTATATGCTAATGACTTAATCTGTTCCCTTAAATTAAAAAATAAATATACTTATTCACAAAAATCATTTAATTATGAAAATATTGATAAAAGCGGAATCATTCCCTTATTTTAAATTAGCAACCGAATGGATTTATCATTCAGACACACACACACAAACACAAATTTTATTTGGCTATATACAGGGTGTAATCAGGATCGGCCAAGAGGTGATTCCACATCTCATTTGCAACAAGAAAGTTCATTTTGGCTATGGCCCATTTCTGAACAGGGTAAGAAGTAAATTTTAATTTTGTGTTTACTTAAGGTTGTCTCGTTTTTTGTTGAATAGGAAGCAATGACTGAAAAACTATTTAATTTAGGTAATACCCAATTGCAGAATCGTAAACTAGACGAATTATTCTTTCAAAATAAGTAGAATTTGACTTAGCTAAAACCATTTTACATGCATACATACCTAATCGCTTCCTCTCTACAGCTTAAACAGTGTAAGGAGCCTTCTAGTAGAGCTTGATCCAATATTCTCGCTCGCGGACCAACAGCTTTCTCCTCCAAATTTTCTTTCTCTTCCAAATCATCCCGTTTTTATCTTTAATGTATTTCAATAGTGGCTCATTATCTTTGAGCATGCTTCTAAGCGTTCTGTAAAATAGCTTCTGTTTAGACCGAACATCCTCTTCCAATTTCCTACAAAAGTCCTCTTTCTTTTGGCAGTAAAAATAGTATTTTTAATATTTCTTCTTTGCTATTTATATCTAGCATAGTCCTCTTCTGATTCTGTTTTCAAGTACTGCTTCCAACTTCTTTTCTAGACCTTTACCTCTTCATTCCACCAAGCTGTTCTTTTTCCCCTTTGTTCCACAGGAGTTTTTCCACATAAGAATTCAGCCGACGACCAAGACACGCCAGAATGCATTCCAGCAGATCTCAATATCTTCAGCATCCTACCGATATGTTCCTGTTCTAGCCTTTTCTTCTATTGCTTCTTGATAGGCTTGGGCAGTGTTCTTCAGCTTGTAGACTTTGGTTTTGTACGTTCGAATGGGTTTTGTTTTTTTCTCTTTCTTCCTGATTTCTCTTACTGCCAAGTCCATCCACAGTAGAAGGTGATCACTACCTATTTCGAAACCTCTCCTTACTCTAACATCTATCGTATCCCTGAGAGTCTCCTTAGGTATGAGAAAGTAGTCTATTATAGACTTCTCCCTACGTCCATTTTCAGCGGCTAAATTTCGCTAAGTTCTGTTTTTTGTAAATCCATGGGTTATTCACATTTTTTTTTCTCAGCCTATTGCTGGCCAACAGATTCTCCACTTTTAGCGAAACTTCCTTGTTTAATGAGCTTTAAATCCATGTTAATTAAGTTGAGGTCTCTTTCATAATAAGTTGGGATCTGTCTCCAGGTCTCCAGAAATTCTCTCTCTTTGTTTTCAGTAAAAATAATTAAAATATATTATTACAAAGCTTTTATTTTTATGAGGTCTGGGATGTATTTTAATACGTTAATACTAAAATACAATTATATTTTTTAAAAATATGTAAAACAAAATGTTTAATTTGGATATAAAAAAGTTAAGTTCTTCTTTAATAAAATTTAATAATTTTAGTTAATATGGTATTCCTGACAATAATAATATAATGTGTTTTAATGAGATGTTAATTCCGAACATCTGATCTGCCAACCTCACTGGGCCATTCCGGCTTATCCACCTATCCCGAAAATTTCAATTAAGCGATGCGTGATAATTTTATTATTTATTTTTTTAAAGCAGTATTCCATATTGCTATTCTATATTAGAGCAGTATTCTATATTGTCAAAGAACAATTAAAATATTCTACTAAATGAGGATTAACGAGGCAGAGATCCTTGCAGCAGCCAGTGCAATATTGGAAAGGACGGGGGAGTAGCGTTCCAAGGAGGGTGCTGAGCACATTGAAAATTTTCGTTAAATTACATATTATATCATCATTGCCAGGAATTCTAACATAGGGAGTGCATGATGTGTCCGTCGCCGATTTTGATTTAAATTTTTTGGGTGATTCTACATTGAAAAAAATTCGACCTATATCCTACCGTCTGGGCCTTAGGAGCTCTGAAAAAAAAAAAAATAAAACATGTTGAAAATGCTTTATTTTATATCTCGTGTTTGAAAAATGATATCGACATAGTTTTTCCAGCTAAACATTTGTTTTAGAGTATATTAATGGAAAAATATAAACATGAAAAAAGAATTGATTTTTGGTAAAATAAATTTTAAAAAGTTTTTACACTATTAAGTGCAGATAGACTTACGTTTTTCATTTTATTTACGTTTTTATTTTTTCACATCGATGTTCTTGGATCGTTGAAATGAGGGGAGTTTCTTCTTTCCACACATATAAAAAACTATTGCATTATTTTAGAAGGCCTGTGTAAAAATAGATGATTACCAAATAAAAGCAATATTTAAGTTTTTTGCTGATAACGTTGATTCTAAAACACGTAGGAACATTTGGTTTGAATTGTTCAAAGGGTTCCTGATTTATGAGCGGTTATTTAAATATTTAAAAACATTATTCGTGATCCATAAATAGTAAATTGTAGAATGATCCAATTTTATTAAACGAAGTAATTGATTTTGAGAGCAATTTGAAGGGTTTATTGACGTATATGTAATGAAAACGGCATTGTTCTACGGAGTGAAGTATATGAACAGAATTTTTTTATCCAAAACTGGCGTCAGATTTAGTTTCAGCACTTTGAAAAACCCACTACGTGTGAATCTAAATATAAAGATTTAAAATTAAAAAAATAAATAAAAATGTTGTTTAAATTGTCTTTTTCAATTTTTCTTTTAACATTTAAATAATCGCTCATAAATCAGGAACCCTTTGACCAATTCAGATTTGGATCATCGGTAAAGGTTCTTAAACTAGGTATTTGCTTTAACAGATGTTCCTACATGTTTTAGAACCATCGTTATCATTTCGTAATAATCTTCACAGACCTTCTAAGATAATGCGATAGTTTTATATATATATATATATATATATATATATATATATGTATATATATATATATATATATATATATATATATATATATATATATATACACATATACATATAAATGGAAAGGAGAAACTCTCCTCTTTTGAACGAGTCAAGAAAATCGATATCGCATAAACTGAAGACGAGGTATAAAGCTTCAATCCCAAACGAGGGTATAAACAACAGAAGCACACTCAGAATTGAAAAAAAAAAAAGATTTTTTGTCCATAATTTTTTCAACTTAAAGTTGCTTGATGTGCTAAATCCAAATATTCCATTATTTCTGGTGTGATAAAGTCTATAAGGTTAGTTAACTTAGTAATTTAAACACATTTAAATTTGTTTGACAAAAATTCAATTATTGTTTAATATTTTTCCTTTAATGTGATCTAAAAAATAATTTTTTTAGCTGAAAAAACATATAGATATCATTTTTCAAACACAAGATATAAAATATAGCGTTTTCTGTATATTTCTTTTTTTTTCAGCTCCTAGTGCCCATTGGACAAAACGGTAGGATATCAGTCGACTTTTTTTTAATGAGAATCACCCAAAAAATTTAAATCAAATTCGACGACTGACTCATCGTGCACTCCCTTTGTAAGTAATATTAGATTTTATTAAAGAAGAATTTTAATTTTTGATATCCAAATTAATTTTATTTTATTTTTATAAATAAAATTATATTCCAGTAATTAATCTATAACAATACATCTTATCACTTAAAAAGAAAAGAATTGTAATAATTTATTGTAATTATTTTGCTGAAAAATGGTAGTTTGAGGTAAAACAATCACATAATTATTTTGCAATACTGTAGGTTTGTTGATTAGCATGGACTTAAAGCTTACCAAACAAGGAAGTTTGCCTTAAAGTGAGGAAACTATATTTCCGTAGCGGACTGATAAAAAAATCGTGAATAATCCAGGTTTTTGCGAAAAACAGAACTTAAATAGTTTTTGGTTATTGCTTCCTATTCAACAAAAGACTTTACAATTTTAAACACACAATTTAAATTTACTCCTTCCGTGTTCGGAATTGACCAAATGAACTTTTTTGTTGCAAATGAATTGTGAGATCACCTCTTGGCTTTTGATCCGCCGATTTTGTTACACCCTATATAATTTATTGCATAGGAATTTTGAATGTTTGTTTTGCTTTTGAAATAGACATCTGTTTAAATACTAACAATAATAGGTTGGTAGCCTAAGGACATTACACCAAATAAATAAATAATAATTTAAATTTCATTTGTCCAAAATACTATTACAGTAGAGATTGGCGAAAGATTTTATTTTTTCTTAAGAAATAGAAAAAAATAAATAAAGAGATCAACAATTATGGCTATATTTTATAATTATTGTATTTATATTAATGTTGGCCAAACATTTTACTCTGGAAGGGGATTCCAGCTTAGGTAGAGAGATTTTTTTTTCAATTATAGCCAGGTTTTCCTTTAGCTTCCACGACACTTTCTTTCCCCCCTCCCCTCTCCGTACTACTTTACATCCCCTTTTATTACTTCTTCCTGCTATTTCTTTTCCTGTGAAATACGTTTATCATTTATAGTTATTTACCCAAGATTTCTATAAATTCTAGAAATTTTCATAATTGTTGGTTTTATTGGATACTTTTACAAAGCATCTTAAGTAAGTGAGCAAACAGAGTGAATAACGCAAATACATGATTTACAATACATAAACAGAGAGTTAGTTGATTTTTTAGTCTTTCAATAATAATTGAGGTAAAAAAGTTCGATGCATTCTATCAGAACCTCATCAGCCTGCTTGCAAAGCGAAGTTCCCTAATCTAATTAGCATACCAAATAAAACACTTGAAAAATAATTAACTTTCTAGGAAGAAAGTAAAAAATATCTCCATATTAATCAATATTATGGAAGATTCAAGATTCAGATTTCACGTACTGTTGATACGTGGTGACTTACGACAACATTCTGTTTGGTATTAATTGCTTGATGGATAGTTAATCAATTATGGTGTTAATTATGGTGTTAGTTCCTATCCCTAAATTTTAAACTCATTGGGCCATTAATAGTTCCTATTTCTAAATTTTAAACTCATTGGGCCATTAATAGAGTTTCTCAAAGTTCAAATTTTACGAACTCAGCAAGCTACAATTACGCAAAAAGAAGAATATGTTTCTGTGACATTTTTAGAATAATACTGTGCCAACTTTTTACGTCTTCAACAATCTCAGACTTCATTCCAAATGTAGATAAAATATTTTGACTGGAAAAACTTTGTTACTAATTAAACCGTTTTATGGAAATCCAAAAAATCGAGTTTTAAAAATACGTCGTTATGCCATTTTCGTTGTCTTACATTTTTAAAGAATCCTAAACTACTAATCCGTATACCATTTAAGTCACGTCAAAAGTTGTTAGTTCAGGGTTGAGAGGAACCCACATAGGTTTCGAGAAAATATCTTCGGGGGTGGAGATGCAGGCGTTTGCATCCATTTTTTGTCAGTAAATCAAAAGCTATGTTCAGCAAAATGTGCAAATTTTGGATGTATGTATCTAGATGAACTGGGCAAGATTTAATTATTGGAGGTATCTTGGCTTAGATATCACCGAACAATAGTTATTATTTGATTTATTTGTGAGTAGTGTTATAATTTGTTGTCTAAATTTTACAACACAAATTGTTTCTATTTGAATACTATTTCTGGTCCGATCCGCTTTCTAGAGCGGAATCGCCTGATAGATATTCAGAGCTTCAGAAGCAGCGTTTAGATATGTGTATTCTGCATTTCTATCGGTTTAAAATGGAAGCCGATCAATGGGAATGTATTTTCTATTCAACATAAACTAGATTCCGCAGACCTAAGGAACTAAATTGAAACTATGTAGGAGAATTTGGGGTAAGTGCATTTTTGAGTTAGTGCGTAATTGTCTCGTAAAATCCAAATCCTCAACTGGTAAGAGCTGCTTGCCTTTACGGAGCTTGTTTTTCCTGATAAAGTATAATGAGTTGTAAAAATATTTGTTCCACCCTGTTGATAAAGTCGTTTCTTTCAACTTTTGCAATACAGCTTTGTCGGTATTTATCTACCAGTAGGCTTTTTTTTTATTGGATATAAGAGGAACCTACAGAAGCTGTTCTTCAAAATGCTTAGTGATTTATATTATTTCTTGACAGTTTTATGTTTTTTAAGAGCTCGTCCGCATTTAATCAGCAAAACATGATGGTAGGGGCAAATGCAGGCATCTGTTGTGTTACAAGTGTACGTGGTGAACACTTACTCTTACTATCATGTTTTGTCGAAGCAACTACGGACTAGCGAATTAATACAAAAGTTATTGTATAAGATTAATATCAAAATCTATTATGTATTACAAAAATTATTTCTTTCAATACATTTATTCAATTTTGTTCCCTATCTCACTTTCATAGCTTAGTGAAGATTATAAAATGTGAATCCTTTATGTGAATAATCTTTAACTTTTTTCGATGATTACAATACTATAATAATTCTTCGGAAACCGAACTATTTTTCACTTGACCTAAAACCACTCCTGCTTCAATAATGAGTCTTTCGGATATCTTGTATGCATTCACCCCTTAAGGCAGGTGCAATTTCGCACTATGTGCATTATTCAATTACATTATCAATCTCATCAAAATAGACGTAGTTGAAACATAAGCCTGAATATAATATTTAAAAATAATCGCCTAATGGATATTTTTTAAAAATGAGAAAAATCTAGCTTCAAAAATAAAAAAAATTACAATCCTGTAAAGCAGAACTTTGTAAAATTTATTGCACACTTGTCCCTCGTGGAATAGCATTTTATACATGTATATAATAATGGAATAACATTTCCAAAGATTTCGTGTTTACCAACTAATAATGGTGGCATACAATTATTTAGACAATGAGCCCATATAGGTGTGATTGTGGTTACTTAAACTATGGCTTGATTCTGCCAGCACAATTAACATCAAAAGCACTGTGATGATTATTATATTTGCTAGATTTATCTTAAACGGGTTTCAATCAACATCTCTCTCTGAATACCCTCCCTCAGGCTGAAATAGTCTTACCTCTCATCCAACTAATCCAGTCTACTCCTTCAGATCTGCCTCTACTCCAGTGAATTTGTTTCCTTTGAGCTGTGTCCTCATCGACTCATGACGGCTCTAGCACTTTCTCTTCCAGTCTTCTTCCATCGAATCTGCTTTTATATTTTTATTAGAGTTTGGCTCGGGCCGGTGACTGAGGCACATAGGCTTCACGATAATGTTTTCTGTAATTGGGTTATTCTAATCGGTTTAAGTTAAGAATTGACATGTGAGTTGTGAAAGAGGCTAAGGAACCGATTTCCGACGTTATGTGAAAATCGGCAGAGTTTCTTCGTTAGTAATTGAAGGTAAAGGAAGCAGCATTTTTCCTTTATCAGTAAGGTCCCACCTTTACTGTTCCAGCTGTCCTCAGAAGGATACTGCCAACTAATCGAGAACATTAATTCCACTAACTGGCATCTTGCATCAAACTAGCCCAACGTCTTCTTTTGTATCAATTATTTTAATTATGTATGTTCTCTCATAACTTCGCCATGCTTGAACCACTTTCTATGACCCTTTTTTCAATCAAAAGGTATACCTTAAGGTATATAGGATGATTCCATATACATTTGACCAGGATCCGATAAAAACTTTTAGAGATAGGCTATTTTTTACTACGATCAATCAATATTTTACTAAATATGATCGTGAGCTTGTATCTGTATAATATGAAACAGCAACAAAAAGTCGAGAATACTTAAACATTTTCAGTATTTTGAGCTCAAATTAATTCAAAATATTCAAGGATCAATTAGCAATTTGAGGCATCGAACTTAAAAATTTATTGAGCCGTTTGCTCAAAAAATTATTACATAACAACAATAGGAAAGATTAAAATACATTTAATACAATATTTTTTCAGTATCAATTTATTTTTCATCCAATAGGTTATTAATAAACATAAGTAGGTACTTCAAATAAAAGGGCGAATCCTATTTAATAATAAATAAATAAACTAATCTTTGCTGTTTCACACGAGCTGCGTGTTTAATAGTGTCTACCCGTGTTTTTCTTATTATAAATTTACCCACTGACGATTGTGAAAGAAAAAAACATCAAAACGGTACACATTCTTGTCTAAAAAGAAATAAATTAAAACATTTTAGAAAAAAAAACTGACATCAAAACTATATACAAGAGCCACTAAAAAGGAAGATATATTTTTTCTTGCAAAAGCAAATAGCAGAGTAACATAATTAATTGTTCCAAATCAACCTAAACAGTACAATAATTTACTATTTTATGATGTCGGAGTCAAGCCGCGTCACAACTCTTTCATTTCAACAATTAAGGTGATGTACGTTTTTCCCTTCAAAGTTCTCAAGTTGCTTTGAAAAATTCAAAAGTGTTTGTTCGCATGTATGTAATTTATGTATGTTTTACTTCAAATAATGATTTATTTTATAGTAAAAGAATGATTTATCTTTGCTTTCAAATTCAATACCTTCATACAAAAAAAATATCATTCATCGAGAAAACATTCTCCACTGAATAAGAAAAATGGGCGTAACCAAGGCATTACAAGAAAAAGGCATAGAGAGAGGCTAATTATTACATACTCCACAACCAGGAATACTGTGAGGTTCTCCAAAAACAGCTCAGCGGAATTTGAAACTAAGTCAGGAATACGACAGGATTGTTATTCATTTTGGTCCTGGATACGGCAGTAACGGTGGCAAGGAAAAGAATGAGGAAATTTCACCTTGGATTCAGGAATATGATCCCAGTTACATTCTCTCTGTTAGCATTTGCAGAGGATATGGTGGTCCTTGCAAATAACAATGTCGACCTGCAATACAATACGAGAGTCCTAAAGGAGGAATTAAGTAAAATAAATATGATTATTAACCCTAGGAAAAATTGTTACTTCAGCAACAAAAACAGGAAAATATTGCAAGCTATGGAAATGTGATACCTAAGGAAGGTAGAAGGATGCACCGGAAAAGACAGGATTAGAAATGCAGTTATAAGAGGTGAAAAATATGAAATCTGTGGATAATATTATAGAGGAGCATGGACGGAGATGGTCATCTTAAGCGAATGCCAGATAACAGGATGGCCAGATTAGCATACGAAGCCAGGGTTGATGGTGGGAGAGGCCGATGTACTATTGGGAAGACGGAGTCAGAGAGGCATTTCGGAGACGAGACATGGACTGGAATAAGAGGAGTGAGCTGACAGTGGACAGGACCACTTGGAAGCGGCTCTATAAAAGGAGACCTCACACCACAGCGGCAGAGGAGGCTGGAATATGTACGTAAGATTTTTTTTAATTTAAAGAGAGGGGAAAAAATTAAAAACTATTGGCATACACTTTATTTATTATTCAAACAAGGAATTGTAGGAAAGGTTTAGTTTTGATAAAATAATAAATCTTGCAATTAGATAGTATGTATTACATTTCGGCTGTTTCCTTTGTAAACTGTAGTTTATTTCAAACATAATATTTTCCAAAAGTACACGGGAATTAAATTTACTTGGTTTAAACATTGTATTTGTTTCCCATGCTTTTTTTTTAAATATCATGTTTGTAATAAGCCAAACAGTAGATAAAGAAAACTGCCGAAATGTAATACATATACAAATCTAGTCGGCTACGATGTGAAACCAGGTAACTGTCAAATACTAAATTGCATCTGAGACAAAAAAAAACAAATAAATTATTTTCGAGCCTGCATTTCACACTGAAAAATCCGTTTAAAAATGAAAAAACAAGGTTTTGGTTTTTGCTTCCAAAAAAGTACTTAATACTGATCAAGAACATGCCCATTTTGTTTTCTTTTCTAATTACATTATGGTGTAAATTTGATAATCCAAACTTGATTTAGGTTTTTGAGAAAACTAACTTAGATGATGTAGAATGCGTAAAGATTGAATTGAAAAATCTTATTGAATTACATTGATTAATTATTTAATTATTTTAATACCGGAAATAGTCATAATTTATTTAATTACTTTCGATTGTTGGATAACCTGCCCACTCAGAGCATGCAAAAGTATAGGCTTATTAGATGGGGAAGTAATTCCAACGCTGTGATTGGTTTCTATAAAGCAGATTGGCATTGCGTCGAGATAAACTGTACTCGAAGTATATTTTCCAAAGTATATTTGAAATACCTCGTTTTTCATATATATTTTTTTAATTAGATTTTAAATACTTTATACTGAGGTTAAATATCGATTACGAGGAAGAAGGAATTGTATGGTAAACACAGATTAGGAAGAAGTCACATACGAAACAAATGATAACCAAATATCCAAGCACACTGAATTTATATTATAATTAAACAATTTCATTGATGGGATTTAAATTAAATAAAATATTTTGTTGAGGAGTAATGTTAAATTGACAATAAATTTAATATTGAATATTTCTTATCAATATTAAATTGAAAGAGACGATACAGTGATGAGAAAAGTGCATTTTAGGTTAGACTACAAAGGAAAACTAAACACAACAACTAACACAGAGGGCCTACACACTTACACTGATAAGGAATTGATAACCTACCTCTTTCCCAGATCATAACCGAACATCGACTTCTGACATTTCTTTCCCCTAGCTTCGTAACTTCCGGTCTCGGATAAAACCCTAAATTTATAATGCCAATTTACTAATTCTTATATTTATTTTAATTCCTAAATTATTAAAACAAAAAATTATTAAACACATAAAATTTGAACATAATACGGTTGTTTGAATATATATTGAAAATATTGTTGATTCATCATATTATACTTTAAGATCCAAGATATTGATGAAAGATATTAGTTTTTAAATGTTAACTTCGAGGATCATATAATATAAATATAGTCACATATTTTTTTTCTTATCAATTGAACCTTTGATTTATCATGAATAAAAATAGTTTATTTAATTTATTAATAATAAAGTATCTAATTGAGTATTTTGGAGCACCTTGTATAAACTTTTAATTCGGACATCCCCATAAGACTTTTTAAATTTCTAATTTATTTTTAATAAAATCTTTTGTGTTTTTTTTTTCAAAACAAAAACTCTATGGAATTGGAAAAAAAATAAGAGCCAATAATTCACAACCTTCACTTTCTTAATATTTATGATTCTAAAGATAGAAAACTTTAATAATAATAAACAAAATAGGATTCTATAAACATTTACTAAACAATTATCACATTAACATTCCCAGTTAAAATTACTTTGTAATCAATTAATAGGAATTTCAGAGCAACAATGGGAAAGCAAAGGTATGACAACTCAACCAAATACAAATGATGTCTCTCATGCATCCTTGTGATTCCTAGAAACCACGAAAGCCGCGCTATGTGGTCTTCTTACTCATGGATCACCCAACCTCATGTTTCTATGAACCATGGTTCGCTACCAACATTACATAGAAAAAAAGAAGCGGAAGTAGGAGAGTGTCCTCACTCCTCTAGCTTCATCCCAACTCCTCTGTTTCTGATTTACTTTGCTAACCAATAAAATATTGTTTATTTAATTATGTTGTTTAATTTATGTTGTCCGTCATTGGAGAATTAGAAAAAATAGCCAGCTCGAACAACTATTTGGCTAGCCTAATATTGTGGCCATTATCAAAGAAGGAAGACTGCGGTGGCTAAGCCATGTGCAAAGGATGCCGGATGAGAGGCTACCAAAGAAGGTGAATTGCAGGCCAGGCGGAAAGAGATTGAGAGGAAGACCGAGGCTGAGGTGATTGGACGACGTGGAGGACGATCTGAGGCGGCTGGGAGTGAGAGGATGGCGAAGGAAGGCGGAAGAAAGGCAGGAATGGCTATCAATTCTGGGTGAGACTAAGGCTAAACTAGGGCTGTAGTGCCATTTAGTTAATTACTTAGTTAAGAATGAAAATTACATTCAAGCATTGTTAATGATTATCGTTAAAGATTTTATAAATTACTGAAACCCATTATCTTGAAAGATTTTTACTCAATGAAAAAAGTACGTTTTAATTTTAAAAAATTCAAATACCAAAACGATTAGAATTTCATTTTATTTATTTCCGTATAAAATATAAACCAGATAGTGTAGAAACTATCTATTTTATATTATATGTTTGATAGACCTATCAAGACTATGTTACAGATTTCAGCATAGCGATTTCCGCATAACCTCTGGGTATCTAATGAATCCAAAATTAAATATAATATGAAAAGTTTATAATTTCTCAATTCTGGAGATAAAACTAGGACATTTCTCAATTGAATTGCCCAAAGACAACACTATCTTACATAGACCCGACTCATCCCCTTAGGAGGAGCATTTCTCTAAAGAGTTTAGTGGGCAGGCACCAACGGGTGGACATGACAAGGGTACCCACGACCTGGCTAGAATACGAATGCCTGCTTCACAATCCAACCCGTCTCCTACCTCAGTACAGTATCCTATCTCGGACTGTGTGGGCATTCCATTCACCACATGTCCTCGCCCTATTTGAATATTTCCCATCTCACATTTCTATAAATTGATAAATTGTCGATTATAATACTTTGTCAAATAATTAAATTCCATAAACGGACTGCATTTTATGTAACTATTTAACTAATTATTTAAATAAATTATCCTAATTGATATAGGTAATTTATTTGTACCCACTAAAAGTGCATAATGATTATTAGAGGAGATATGGAAAGACCTGAAATAACACTTCGAACATCCCCAATGATACTGGCAAAACTCCAAAAGTCTCCATTTTGAGTTATTTACATTCATGCTAAAATTTTCTTTTTTGTTTAATGCTTATTGGTATCCATTTTTTAAAAATAAAAATTGTATTTTGTTAGTATCACTAGAAGATTTGCTAGAATCATTTCTACGATCGTAACTTACTCCTTTTATTATTTTAATGGTTGCTGTCAGTCAATATTAAGTGTCTATACAACTCAAAAAGGATTGTGTGCTTCAAATCCCGGAGGTTGTAAAAAAACAAGATTAATTACAACTTTTCGAGAGAAAAAAAATCTTGAAGTAGCAGATTATTTTTATATATTCCGTGGTTCTTAAACTGCGATTGGTAAATATACATACGTAGCTTGTTCGTGGAAATGGTTTGTCTTCGATTATTTGTTTATAAGTAAAATAATTAAATAGTGATTTAAAAGAAAGTTTCATTCTGACATTTAAAAAAGATGGGCTATGTAGTTGTAATAATAGGAATTTTTTTATAATTCATTCAGGTCCATCGCTAGATAGTGTCTCGGCCGCAATTGAATTCATAGATACCAATTATCACTCTGTGGTTATTTTCTAATCACTGTGATATTAGCTCACGTATTGCTCTGAAAGTATGTAAGGCGAACAATTTATATTTATCCGAGTGAGGTGACTTGACTTGACTTGAGGAGGCAAATTGACTTCTAATTGTGAGGAGATGTGCACGAAGCCTAGAGAGAGATCGCCGCGAGGCGCAAGCAATCTGTTACCTCCTCGCTACTGGTCTCTGGCATCGAAGAGGACTATTTTATTATATCTCCGTTAGCTCAGCGGTATTCCGGTTATATTTCCATTACCTACAATTAAAACCGGTTATTTCGAATGAAACAACATCGCTTCAAAACACTTATTGATGGTGTCACGAATAGCAGTTACTGGAATTGTTACAAATAAATGGTATTTGACATTTAGGTAAATTTCAAATCTTCTAGAAATAACCTATAAAACCTTGGGCACAAGTAAACAAATAGCTAAAATCCCGAAAATTACTGGTTATTAGAAAAACCTTTGTAATACTACGGTCGGAATGATAGTGGTATAAGTCATGTTTTCTTATTTAAAAAAAAAAAATGAATGCCTTATAAATTTTCTTATTAAAAATTATTTGAGCAAGATAAAATGGAATATATTTCATTTCTAGTCAAAAATACTTAAAAATAAAGTTTGAAAAAATAAATTGTGCTAGTTGAAATATTTATTTAATGACTGGTTTCAATGGGATCAAATTCATAAGGTAACTTTCATTCTTAACAATGATAAAAAAAAAATTCGGTGAGGAGCATAGCAGTGTAAATCAAGTTACGTAATTTTGAAATTGTTTTCCAAATTTTCCAAATCAAGTAATGTTTTCTGAATTTTGTTTATTCATTACCAAAGTGAGATGAATGTATTATTGTCTTATTTCCATCCACAAAAGCTTTAAAGTTTAATAAAATTAGTTGTGCAAGTTTAGTTATTAGCAATTTTTTCACGTTTCGAGTTCAGTAATTTTAAGTTGTTGTCTTTTTTTTAAGCAGCAATGCTATAATTGAAATTTCAGCATTTATTTCAAGTTTCGAAATCACTTTTTGCTATAGATCCTAACATTCAATTATCAGCAATTCTTTCACGTTCAAAGTTCAGTAAATCAAAGAAAATTAAAGAGCTATTCAATTTTCATAATTTTTTATTGTTTCAATTGCAGTAATTTTAAGGAATATTTTTTAAGACCACAGAGCTAGGAATTTTTTTAAAGGAAGAGCTTAGTTCAGGAATTTTTTTTCATTTCACCTCCTTTAACATTTTAATTTTTTTTTTTTTGAGGCTACAAAGCTATTATTTAATTTTCAACAATTTTTTTTTTTACATTTTAAAGTAAAGCTTATGTGATTAAAAAATAACTTTAAAGTCTTTAATTAACTCAAAGAAATTAACAAACTGACAGACTTGAGAAATAACTGAGAAAGAAAATAAGTAATAATAAACTAAAACGAAACATGAAAAGCTCAAAACAGCTAACGCAGTCGATGAACATGAAATAAACAATGGAAATTCAGTTGCAGTTGTAGTGCATTATGTGGCGTGTGACGGTGGAACTTTACCAAGGAGCTAAGAACTATGATTAGGCAGGTGGGGTAGAAGGTATATCGAGTACAGAATAACATTATTCTGTACTCTTTATAACCTTATTCTGTACTATTTGAGAAGGTTTGTTTTTTAATTTTTTTACGAAATTTATTTTTAAACGGGTTTTCTCTGGTTTTTGGATTTAAAAAACTAAACAAAATTATTATAGCCGATATGTTTAAAAAAACGGTTATTCGATACAAAAAACTGATATCGGTTATAACTGACCGGTCATTGACATCCTTACGCTGTTTGTACCCTTGTCTTCTTCATCTGACACTTAATGGAATTCTAGGATTTTGTTTTCCCTTTCTTTCTTTCGTATTGTAATAGGATGTTTTATTTTTATATTTTTGTACATAATTATAAATATTTTATTAGTTAAATATTAATTTTATATGTTTCAATCGTGCATGGAAACGGACAAGGAAATTGAACAAATAAAAAAAATAATAAGAAAGGAAAGAAACAAATTTACAACCTAACACCCGCAGTAAACCTAGGATTCGACCACCCACTTTGTAAAATATTTGTTTGTAACATTGAGGACTTTTTGTCATGAAATTTCAAATTTCAAATCGGGCAAACAACCAACTAAAACAAGACAAGCCCTACATAGTAGTTTTGAGGGGACTTCATACTACCACTCCCACTACCGCTATCAAGAAAGACAGATGTAGATGAATTAGGTCGCAATGGAAGAAACATTTCCAACTTGGTTTGCCCTCCTGAAAAATACGCTCTACCTCTGTTTTTTGCTTACGGTAAATCAGCACATATCGATTCAGAAATATTGCTACCAAAAGGCTTGTGTACTCGTGTATGCGATTTAAAGAGCCGAGACAGAAAGTCAATCACCAAATATCAAAATCTTGATCGCACAAAAGCTTTAACATCATTCCAGGTGCGTCAAATGTGCATTCCTGCATGCGCCCGTTACTAGCCAGGAGCCTCGAGATAAACCTGATAAATATGCCCTATGTAGTGAAGGCAATCCAGCAAGTTATAAAGGCTGTACAGTTCACTAAACATGCAATGACAAAAAGCTCTTATCGCAGCCTTAAAACGCTAAGAAACTTAGTTTTTGAAGATAAATACTGGCCCTTCAACGAAGAATGAGCTTGTGACTTTGGGAACTCTAATAATCAACGAAGATCAACAACCGATGAGCTCCAAAAGCAAGATTAAAATGTGTTCAAACGTCACCAGAAACCATCTACATCGACCAAAGGAGCCTCAAGCCTCAGACCTCTCATTTCAGTGACTGAAAGCCATTTCACGATGCATTTTTACTTTTTACACACGTGACTGCATCACATATAGATCAGATCAACCTGAGAGCACATCCCACGCAGGCCCCTCTTCTATCCTAATTTATGAACTCCCATATTCCTTCCACTGACAACATTCAGTAAACTTCTATAACCTAATCGTCCCACCCTTTAAACAAAACTTTAAATAACAAGAGCTTTAAGCATAAAAAAAAAAAAATTCGATGAAAAAATATAAAAAATATTACTTAAATAACATACACCATTTCAAAACATTTGTTATTTAAAAAGCAAGACCGAAGTGGCACAGGCAGATATCCATCGGAAAAAGCTCATTGAAATAAACAATCAAAATTTACAGAACTATACAGAAAATCTTACAATCCTATTTCTCACCTATATAATTATAATGATAAGTACTCCGATCAATCTATTTTTCATGAAACCATTAAATTCTTCCAATATCCAATCTTTACAAACTAAAATCCTTCCAAGAATCCTTAAATCCCCTTGAATACCACAAATAAAATAATCCATGAAGACACTGAAAAAAATCAATCTTCTAATTAAGGGATAAGGGTACATATAACTGAAATGAAGTTATTGAGGCACAAAAATCAAAAACATTTGCTACTGCAATTCCTTCGATTGAACTTCTTCTTAAATCTCAAGCCTAGGGAAGGCAATTCAAATGTTTGTTCCACGTTCATAGAATCCAAAGGACAGTATTTTGATCAACTGATATATTCGAAGTAAATAAATCATTGTTTAAACTTACATTATTTCCGAATGATGGTATGACAGTATCGGATATAACACGGATTTAGCAACGCATGAATAAGTAAATAAGTATTTTGGAGGAAATATTCGTAGGATTTCCGAAGCTTAATGGAAAGCCATTATGGAACCCGAGCTAGCTGATTAGGCTGAAGTCGAGTCGGGTGACGCGGCGGTGTTTGCGAAGGATCCTATTGAACCACCCATCAGATGAAAGGTGTATTAGGATCCAACTTGAGCAAACTTAATCCCAATCAGCTCAAAGCATCATTTACCGCTCTGTAAAGTGAGTGCTCGAGGATTCAGGCAGGGAGCGAAATAGAATACGTGAATCAAGCTGATGTAAACTTTATAAGGTGCTTTTACGATGTTGATTGCGGTTATTTTGTGTGGACGATAATTTAAACAATAAGAATTTTCCTGCATGAGATAAGTTATTTTACAACAATTGTACAAGTTATTATAACATTGCAAGCACCAATAATTCATATCAAAAACATATTAAGTCAATTGTTATTTAAGTTGGAACTTCTCATTTATTAATGTTCCTCCAAAAGGCACCGGTATTTAGGAAATATTGAGAGGAGGGGCAAATGATAGTCTAACATGATAACAGTACTTCATGGGAGGGAGGAGGGGCATAGAGCGCCATACATAAAGGAGTAGCCCAATCATCATTAGCATTTTACGACTTGTAACACATACAAATGGAACTGGACCGTGAAACCGAGATGTAAATGTGTAAAACAATTAAAGCTACTTATTTTTAAGTAAATGGCTATAAAATGAAATGGGAGGGAAGGAGAAGAGAATGGCTTGCCCCCACGGTGGCAGCGCCTATGGTTCCTCCTATTATTAGGATTGTAATGACCTTCAATCAAGGCAGAAACGCTTCATTTAATGCAGCGATTCCTTCATTGCAGTACCATTGTGTTTATTTCAGAGACCTTATTATTATTCGATGGCACTACGGTTCTTGTAGAATCCTGGCCAATCTACCACCATTCGTCGTGTGTAGGTCTTCCTCTACATCCTCCAGCCACTGCAATCTGGGTCGCCCTCTTCCTCGTCCTCCATCAGGGTGTCCCTCCAGAAGCTTCTTCGGGACACGCTGCTCTTCCATCCTCTGAACATGCCCTAGCCACCTAATTCTACTATTCTTAATGCAGGTGACAATATCTGGGGTCCTGTATAGATCACGTAGCTCCTGATTATTTCTCTGTCTCCACCGATTTCACTCCTTCGAGGGACAAAAAATCCTTCTGACTTCCTGGTGAGGACCCATGTCTCACTCCCATATGTCACCACCGGTCTAATAATGCTGACGTATACGGCTTTCTTTAACTGCCAGTGTAATACATTCAACCTAAGTATTTTTCCGAGCGCCCAGACACATCTACTTTCGGCCATCATGCGTGACTTTATTCCTGCCTGTATGTCATTCTTATCGTTGATGATGGTCCCAAGATATTTAAACTCCTGTACCTGCTCGAAGAATTACTCTTCAATCCTAACACAATTTCATGTCCCCCAATCTCCCAGAAGAGATATCCGTGTGCGACCAGTAATGACAACGTCATCTGCTAAAGCAAGATGGTGTGCCAATTGTTGATTGGTCCCCTCCAGGATTTGTCCTAATGTTTCTCATTACCATTTCTAATACTATGCTGAATGGGATGGGGGGACAAGGGATCTCCCTACCTTAATCCTTTGTTAATATGGAAACCATTGGACTCCATGATTTGGATCGTTACATTCCCTTACGTTCCTTCCAAGGTAGCACGCACCAATCGAATCAATATTTCCGGGATACCCACCTTACCTTAGGATACCCACCTGATACAACTTGTGTCGATCCACACTGTCATGTGTCCACACTGCCTGTAGTCTATAAAGAGATCTATGACTTCTCCAGCATGGCCCGTATGCTTGAAATATGGTCTAAAGTGGATCTATCCTATCTGAATCCACATAGGTATTCCCCAACCTCTCTCTCAGAGTACTGGAGTCTCCTGCTCATCAACAAAGTGGATAAGACTTTTTATGAGAAGACTTTTTATGTTTAACAACGCAATTCCTCTATAGTTTTCACATTCTATCTTGCCCCCCTCCTTTTTATAAACAGGGCATATTAATGAGGTGGACCAGTATTTCGGGATCTCTTCCGACATCCAGATGTCAAAAATCAAATAGTACATTTCCTTGACTAATGCGTCCCCTCCATGTTTCCACAGCTCTACAGGAATCTCATCCTCTCCTGGGATCTTGTAATTTTTTCAGGATGCAATGACATCTTCAACCTCCTCCTTCTCTGGTGGTTCCATTATATATTTTATTACTTGGTCAGGTCCGCTGCACTTCGATGGGCCTGAAACGAGTTCTTCTAGCACTTCTGGTTCAGGAGCTCCTCAAAATACTGTGACCACCTATTCACAACATTCTGTGGGTCTCCTAGCAGTTCGCCATAGTCGTTCTTTATAAAGGTGTTTCTTGGTTTAAAGTCTCCTTTGTGCTTTTTGAGAAGACCGAAGAACTTTCTTCCATTTCTCTCCCCAAACTCCTCTTTCATTTGTAGAAAATTGGCTTTCCCGCCTCCAGCTTCCTTGTCCTGTACATGGTCTTGGTCCTTTCATTAGGGCTTTATGCCTTTCTACATTTGCTCTTGTCTGGTCTTATTTCTTTCTTCTACTATCCTCCTGCATTCCTTATCAAAACATGTACTCTGGGGACTCCAATGTTTTATTAATAGGATCAGAGCCCTTACATAGTCTTCAAATCTGCATTTCTGCCTGGATGTATTTTAAGGAATCATTACTAATTTTTGTATGTTAATTGGCAATTTATACTTGCAAGAACTACTTGTATAACCTATACTTTACAATAAGTAATAGTAATACTAAACAGGCAATTGAAAATGTGTTGCAATGAAAGAAAATATAGGTTGTTTCGGCGTTTTAAACTGTTTTCGGTAGATTTTAGTGAAGTATCAGATAGCTCATATTATTTCTCCTTGTTATTCCGTTTTGGAATTATTTTAGTCTTTTCTAATGCTTATATAGCAGACAGAGTAGAGTTGGAACATTAAATTCATGTAGGCTGCAAATACTTATCATTTCGTAGTTCGCTGTGTCGTTACTAATTTCATTTTATTAGTAAAAAACGCTACAAATAATTACAAAATTATTTCTGAA
Source organism: Rhaphigaster nebulosa (assembly GCA_948150685.1). Classification (NCBI taxonomy): domain Eukaryota; kingdom Metazoa; phylum Arthropoda; class Insecta; order Hemiptera; family Pentatomidae; genus Rhaphigaster; species Rhaphigaster nebulosa. The sequence continues at coordinate 163,497,420 of OX411306.1, forward strand.
TAGTTTGTTTTCTAGCAAAAATATGTGGGGTGTTTTCTCACACGACTTTCATTATCGCTTTGGATGAAAGTCCAATTTAAAATTGTTTGCGATATGTTTTTAAATAGTGGTACAATTAAATGTTTACTTTCCCTTAGCTATATTTTAAATATATAGTAAGGACAAGTATTGCGATTATGAAAAAATTATAATTCGAGTTTTCAAAGGAAATACAAGTTTTAAGGGCTCCTGAACCCAAATATACAAGTTATGCAAAAAGCTCTGTGTGTGTGTGTGTGTGTGTGTGTGTGTGTGTGTGTGTGGGTGTGTGTGGGTGTGTGTGAGTGAACAGTCTAGCTCAAAAACGAAAAGTCGTACGAAACTGACATTATTTATTTAAGGTAGTTATTCTTGGGATGTTAGAGCTACTTTTTCGTCAAAATCTACTAACTGAAAGTGCCACTTTATATAATCGATTTTACACTTGTTTACAATTTTCTCAAAAACGGCTCTAACGATTTTGATGAAACTTGCCTAAAGTCTCCTCCTTAAAGCGCTTTAACTTTTCACAAATGTAGTACATCACCCATGAAGAACAGGAAAAAGTTATGATGAAAAGAATATTTTATTCGCCCATAAATCATAAACTATGCATTTTATGGTAAAATGTTTTTACAATCAAGGTAATTAAATTATTTAAAACCAAAAATAAATCATCGAAATCTGACAAATATTAGAAAAGATGCAGCGTATCTCAAAAAGAATACAAGATGGAAAACCGAGTGCTTCCGAAACGAAAAGGATGCGACCGAACCGCCAACCTGTTGCCCACAATACGCTCTGTAATAATGTAGTATGATAATATAAAGTAGAAATTAACTAAATAATTTCTACTTTCATATTATTTAATGGAAACAAAATGTTTCCATGGAAACTAAATGGAATTCTCATGAAAACTAAACCGAAACTTTTAAAATATATTTTCAGTTTGCCAAACCAACAATATATAGTGTACAGGCTCGTCTAACTAAAATTGTTGAAAAACTATTTTTCGGGGAGAGTAGGGTTAATAAGAAGTAATTAGCGATTACCTAAGGGTCTTTAATCGCCAGATTGAGCGTAAGTTTTAAGGAAAAGATATTGATTTGTTTTTCTTATAGGTACGAGTATTACTCAAAATACAAACCTTATGTTGGTGAGTATGAAAATCATATTTTCTAATATGATATTTCTATCCTTGCATAACCACTTAATAAAGATCATGTGAGCCTATCAGTTTTAAACCAGGTTCAATCCATTTTTTTTTAATTTTATTGTTCACAAGTTCTCAATACGCTACATAAGTTAGCAAAATCATATAAGCAAGACCATAAGCGTCTTCTGTAAAATTTTTGAAAATGGATTGAGCCGGTTTAGAAACTAATCGCCCCATGTAATCAGGCCCGACGACAGAGGTGTGGGACTGTCGGGGCAGACCATATTTTATTTTTTACCTTCTAAATTTACTCTAGAAGATACTAGTTGTAAAGTAATTAATTTTTATGATTATTGATCCCATTTTGAGAAAAGACGTATTATTATTACCTCCGGGGCGTTCGTGCAAGCCAGAGTATTTGTAACAGAGCTCTGGCTTGAGAGCTGGCAGAGCTATGTCAAAGACGTTTACACATAGGAGAAAATCTGGCACCATTTTCTCTGGCAGAGCACTCTGTCATCAAATGTTTTTACACGTTTCTGGCAGCCCTAGCGTCAGAGCTGTGGCAAAATTATAAAAAAAACTCTAGCGTAAAGACTTTAGGAGCACAACTAAAAATTTTTTATGCTCATATGGTTTTATTTTTGATAAAATGCAATTAACTTTGTTGATGACCAACAAATTAGGAGTTTTCTATCAAAACTTATGGAAAATGGTTACAAACAAATTATAAGGGCGGCATCTCAGAGAGATACGACAAATTTTTTGTTGAAAATGTTTATACCTAACATCTATTTGACAGGGAAAAGTTTAAGATCTGAAATAAACTGAATAATTTTTAAGTGTAGAATATTAATTTGTCAAAAAAATCTTTGTTTTTGAGAAGTAGAAACTTTTGATAGAAATCTCATAAAATATACCATACTGCGTCAAATATACATATATAATTATGTAATATCTAAACATAATCTTTTTGCAGCATGCATTATAAAGGACGAGGGTGGATTTTAGTGGTGAAATTAATATTTGAAGGGGCCCAGTAAAAATGTTCCCTTATGCCCTTGTTTTCTATCCACGGCACTTTAAAGTTCGAACATATGATCCGAAAGGTTGTGTCCAAAAATGGAAGTCAAAACAAACTGAGTAAGGTAGTGTTTTTGAAAAGGAGTGTACTATATAGAGACAGATATAAAACAAATAAACAGTGGTGAAAGGTATTATTTTTATAGTTAATGATAGTAATATTGATGATATTACTAATGATTAATAATTGCTAATGATTCTTGGCTCAACATTGACATTGGATTTGCATTATCCTAAATTATTACAAACCGCAGAAGAAATTAAAGCTTAGTGGGTTGTTTTGTCCATTACTTAGTAATCACCCAAGGTAGACGAAGTATGGTATTCCATCAAAACTTAAAAACGAAAATAAAAATCAGAATGTCTTTTTCGCCTTGTTTAGATCCCATGGAAAAAAAAATAATAAAAAAAAAATCTGTCGCTGTCTTATTCTATCTAACGCGTCAGAGGTTAAATAATCCAAATTTAGATAAAATTATTAATAAACGATTTTTTCTGAAACTTCAGGAGCATGTTTTAGTGCTACGTCCTTCTCAAACATTAGTATCATACTTACAAAACATTTCAACCGAATAAAACCACACAAGAATAAACCACACAAGGCTTAATATCTACAATATAATGAACTACATCCCATCAGCATATTTCAACAAATTGAGCTGCAGTTGTGTGTTGATAGATTGCATTGATTATGTAATCATCTTCTGTATAAGTTCTCCTTAAAACTTCAGTTTCGAAGGATTTCTTTTAATCCACCTTTGAATCCCTAATAAATGCGAAAATTAAATTTCAGTGCTTTGTATTGAATGTGGATCATCGTGTGCATACTCATAATGTAAAAATAGGAATCGATCTTTTCAAATAATAAGAAACATACATTTTTTATATGATCCTAACATTTGTTGTAAATCATTTTAATAGGTCAATCAAGAAAAAATTTAATTATCACAGGATATGACTGAGTTAATGTATGAACATAGCTTTACCATAAACAAAAAAAAATGAATTCGAAAGCCATAATCCATCCAACATCAGTCCAATTTCATGTTTTAGTATGTTTTTTTTACTCTGAAAAATGATTTTACCGGCGTCAGTCTCCTACCGTCAATCTATCATTGCGCCATTTATAACTTCGGCAAAGCAATTGGCTTTGGGTTGTAAATACCAATTCAATTTCAATGATAATCTCACGAGCAATAAATTGATCGAGGGGATATGCATCTTTGTTCAGTATTTAGGTGTCAAGTGACTTTCATTATTCCACAGTTTTATATCTGTTTGTTTATTAAATTTTAGCCAAATCATATGAAGAGTGGTGGCAATGGTATTTTAAATTAAATTTAAAAAAATAACTAATAATAATTAAAATGTATGGGAGTAAACATTACTTCTAATTTTGTAAATTAAAAAATAAATTTGTAAACAAAGTAATACATTCAAAATTAAATATTCCTCCCAAGACATAAAAAATATTCTTACAAAAATATACCCCATTTACAGCATAAAACAAATTCAATAATTATGGATTGTGAAATGTTTGGTTTCAAAGTTAGTAATAACATAAAATAGCTTATTTAAAATATGAGATAGAGCGTAAGGAAATATACCGTTTATTTTTAGTCAATTTTTTTGTTAATTTGAATATTCGATAAAGCGATACTTCCCGACGAGTCCCGAAGGAATTTTTTTACCAAGTGAGTGTTCATGGGTTTTAGTCAATAATTCTGAAAAAATTAGCCGCTAGTAATCGCTATTCTTGAAGATATTGCTTTCAGACTCAATTGAGCCCCGAAGAAGAAAATACATTTAAGGAGAGATCTCTTTTAAATCACAAATAACCAGAATTTTCCCAGTTTAGGGAATAAATTAGAATTTCTTCTGCTTGCAGCGAAAAGCGCTCAAAATATTTAAAAATTTTAATCTATGTTTACTATTTGTATTAAGAAAGAAGTTGGTCGGGGAGTGCGGTCTAAGACTAACACACTAATAAGTATGACGTCTTTATTTTGTGGCAACGTTTCTGTCTAAATGTTAGGTCATCATCAGAGCTAAAACAAAAAACAAAATAACAACATTGAAAACGACAGAGGCAGTACCAGTAACAGTAAAAATGATAAAAACAGAAATTACAAGCAAGATAAAAATATATGAAGTATAAAAAGAAAAAGATGACACTATATATTGTAAAAAATGAAAAAGTAAAGTAGAGTGAAGGAAAGATTACGAATTACTGAAACAATACAATATATTATGCATGGTATGATAAAATATATGAACACTATTAATTACTATTTGAACATTGACATTGCACATTCATGAAATTGAACTTTGATTATGGAATAAAAAAAAGGATTCTAATTTTAAGAAGCAAAGTTGGTGACGATTGCGCACATTCACGCATTGCACATTTGTACACGTTTTATATATATAACGTGTGCGCATTGATCACTTCGATGTATAATAGATCAATAGAAATCGAAATTTCGAACAATAAAACCGAAGAATTAGTTTTGGTCGGCTATATGTATATATATAAAAATAATTAATATTTCTTTGCCATAAGCACATGATGAACTGTAATTATTGGAATTAATTTCATATCTTTCACCTTTTTAATAAAAGCTTCTATTATTGGTTCGTCGTTCAATTTTGTTTTATTGTTCGCATTATATAAAAATGTACATTCAGCATAAAAAGAAGAAATGAAAATAGTATATTTCAACCATAAATTTATAAGTGGTACAAGAAGCAGGACCGTTAATTGTTTATAAATTCTTGTAAAATAAATTATTTTCAAAATTATTCGGGCTTTTAATCGGGATTTTTAAATATATTGATATATGTGATTATTCATAGCGTAAGTGAATGTAATTTTCAAAAAAATTATACTTTTCAATAATAAGCGTAGAGCTTTTCAACTTACAAGGAGAGTGCACGAAAAATAATTGATTTTTTGCCAAATAAATTTTAAAAAGTGTTTAAATTATTAAGTGAATCTGCAAAAATGATTGCAGATTTGGATTCAGCACATCAAAAACATTAATGTTGAAAAAATCATCGAAGACAAAAAAAAATTATTTAAGCCCCGAGTGTGCTCAAAATTTTTAAACTCCCAAAATTATTACGTTTGTGTTTAAAGCTCTATATGTCCTCTTCAGTTTGCCCGGTATCGACATTCTTAGACTTGTTAAGAAGAGAGGAATTTCTTCTTTCCATGCATATAGAAAACTGTTGCATTATTTTGAAAGACTGTATATAATAATGTACAAAATCAAACAAAATGACGTTTTTTGCAATAACGATGGTTCTAAAAGACGTAGGAATAGTTATACAAAATTGGCAAAGTTGACAGTTATACCAAATCGCGTAGATTAAGAACCTAAATTTGGTTTGAATCGTTCAAATTTATGGGCGATTATTTGGTAATGAAAAAAAAAATTGAAGAGTGGAGCAAGATTAGTGGTAGGCCGTAGACCGAAAGGATATGGCGAAATTTTTAGTCAAACAGGTGTTTTTCAAAGTACTAAAACCAATTTTGACGCCAGTTTTGAATAAAAAAATCTGTCAATATACTTCACTCCGTAGAGGAATACTGAAATCGCTATAAAATTCAACTATTTCATTTATAAAATTGAATAACTCTAAAATTTACTTTTTATGGTTCACAAATAATGTTTTCGTAGTACGTACTATGACATCCAGAGTAAGGCCGTGTACGAATAAGAAGAATAGACCCGTTTAAAATAATGTAAAAATTGAACAACTCTAAAGTTCACTCCGTAGAGGAATATCTTTCGATGAAATATGGAAAGGAAATTTTAAAGAATCATCTGTGTAGTATTAGAAATACAGAAAAGAAGAGATATTCGAGTTCCATAGTATGTTCGAAAGAAGATAAATTATTTTTGTTATCATATTTTATTTCATAATATGATTACTTCATGATTATATAAACAAATTCGTTGTAGCTGGCAAGGAATCATGAAAAAATAATTAGGCTCAGTGTTATCCGGCCCCTTTCGTTCTATTAATTTGATAGTAATTTTTATCTTATAAAAAGAAAAAAAAAATGCTTTTTACCAATAGTGATTATATATAATTAAATTAAATATAATTCAATAGAACCTTGAGATCGCTCTAAAATTTAGTTGATTTGTGGAAAAAAAAGGATATTACCATATAAAAACAAAATTTAAGTTTTTTGCGGAAAATATTGATTATAAAACATCTACGTGTTTTATGTAACATCATTGTTAAATCAATTTGCGTAGTTTGAGAACATTTACCTATACCCAAAATTTGGTTTGAATTGTTCAAAGGTTTCCTGATTTATTTTCGATTATTTAAATCTTTAAAAAAATTTAAGGGGAGGAGACCCTTGGCGACATTTTTAGGCTAAATAATTTTATTTTTTGTTTCGTTCGAAAATTTGAATAGAGGTTTTTTTTCAAAGTGCTAAAATCAAATGTGGCGAATAAGTTCAATTTCACCCTATTTCAGCCCTATCAAAATATCAGGATTATAATAGGGCCAATTTTTTTACTACAATAATGTTTACTGCCGTGGTGTAAAAGCGTAATATTTACATTTCTTGATCACAAATAATGTTTTTATTTTATGATGTGTGCATGGTTAAGAAACCAGCCTTGCTTGGGATGCCATAATATATTAAATATTTAAGGCCGTTTTCAAAGTGTTATAAGTAATATAAAAACAGTATTCGTGATCCAGAAATAGTAAATTTTAGTGATCCAATTTTTTAAAACGAAACAATTGAATTTTAGAGCGTTTTTCTATAATTTTACAGATAAAACATCGAATAAAAGTTTTAGAAAATAAAATTCTGAGTCTACCACAACCAGAATTATGGACTCAGGGTATCGTCACAAGTAACTGACCCCACGGCCGAGTGCCGTTTTTGAGATTACTGTATAGTTAGTTAATAAGAAATTTAACTGTAACAAAATGTTTCGTTTTAATTAAACATAAATGTGATATTAAAAAATTCTTTTATTAGTCGTAATCTGGAAGCTTTATAAGCTCGTAAAAGAGAGAATAAAGGGTGAGTTTTGGGGAATATTTTTGCAGTATTTTACGGCCTTAGACTACATTTGTTTATGGAAGTAGCTCCCTAATTTTCACCACCTTATCTTAATGTTTTCTAGCCTTCACTAAGATGTCCGTACACGTCAGTTCATCGCCTGTTTTTAGCCAAATTAGTTCTTGTCGTTGGAAGTTTGGAATGTGAATCTGGTGCAATTTGCATTCAAAATAAATTAGAAATTAAGGTACCATGATTTAAAATATTTGATTTGATTTATTCCTATGAAGCTCTGTTCCAAATGAGCTTAAATAAGTGTAAATGTGAAATTTAAATTTTGAATGTCTTGAACGAATTGAGCATAATAGTCTTAGTTTTTGAAAAACTAAATCTTTTGTTCTTTATGGGTGATCCCCATCTCATTCTTCTGTCAAATGACATGCCAAGGTATATGTCAGTCTGCGGAATTTGAACACTGTCGAGGTATATTGTCGGGCAGATTTCCTGTCGGAGAGTGAAAGTAATGCGTTTGGATTTGTCTTTGTCAAGTCGAATTTTCCAAAGTTTGCACCACTAATAAAGTCTTGTTAGATGATGCTGTAAGGTCTGTGAGGCACGAAGAGGATTTTGATGCTTTGTTCAGATTCTTGTATCGGCTTCAAATGTCGCTGTCAGAGTTTTGGAGCTGTTAGGGAATCGGGTTCAGAGAGATACGAGACAACCAAAAAAAACCACTTGTGTATACTTAGAATTTTCCAATCGAAAACTTTTAGCACTGTAACCAAATCTCCACGGAACGTTAGCAACATTACTTTGTATACAGATCTTCATATGCCAACAGTTAACGACCACATTTGGACTCACCAAAGTCGATTTAACGATTACTTACACGGATATCCGACATTTCCGATAACGCTCGTTGAAGGCTGAAAAGGAGCTGGATATCTGATCTCCTTGCCTAACTGTAAAGTGCAAAATCAAAACAGGAAGAGGTACCGCTGGTTATTACCCTTCAATCAATCTTATCATCATGTAATGCTTACTTATCATGTCACAATTTATTCCTAAAAAACATTTATTCCTAATGCGTCAACAAACAGTCTCTTTAATAACTAATTTAATGTGTAGTGACTTTAGACTTTAGTATAAGATCAGTTTTGTTTAATATGTTTCATTCATGTATGACTCATAATCATAAACATTGATAAAAATATGTTTTAGGGTATAATAAGCTTTTAATTACAAGTCTTTTATATTTTTCATTTAATGTCATTTTGAGATTGTGTTTGTCATTTTAAATGTTTTGAAAATTAATTATCTCTAATTAAAAATCAAACTAATTCTAATTACTACCACTAATTAAGCAATTATCTGTTTCAGATAAAACGGAGCTTATTTAAAATTTCAGGCACCATCCATCGTTTTAAGGAATTACAACTATTAGAATTTTTCTAATGTATTGAAAAGCCCGAAAACAATCGAGACTTTTTTTTAACTTGGTAAATGGGTACTTGTTTATTTGATTATTGAAAAAAAAACTTTCCTGGAAGCTTTAGATAACATTTTTAATATTAAATTTAATGAACCTTACATAACAAAAATGCTGACACATTTTTCTTAGGAAATTTTGAATGATTGATTTGTTATTTTACTAGATAAAACACATTTAAGACACAATTGGGAGAAGTATGGAATATCAAAATCATTTGGATAATATCGTAGTTTTTCTTGGTTCATATTCTCTACAGTTATTCCTTCAATAAATTATTAAAAAATTCCTGATTCACCCTGATTCACCCAGAGGTCCTGATTCACCCCGAGTAGTAGCGCCGATTAAGAATTTTAAATAACTCTATTTTTGTATGATTGTGAGGGGTTTTGCATCCCAGAGTTTTATTTAATGGTGAAAGTAGGACCAAGTTTAGGTAAAATAAATTGTCATATATATTAATGTTACATCAATATATGTTTGTACTTTCAAGCAAACAAATGTTACTAAATTATATAACCGGTCTTAATCGAAACATTGCAGTTAATTGTGCGATTTATAACTGGAAAAATATTTATTTTAACACTTTAATATAACTTATTCTCTATTTAAGCTAATTAACAACATAGTTATTATGGTCGTTCCATAATAATCAAGCTTGAATTAAACGAGTCATTGCATCTGTGGTTTGGATCTCTTTTTAATAAATTAAAATAAATTTTAATAGATTTTTCTTTTTCCGATAAAAATCTGTTTAAAGTATTTATGTTATTTATTTTTGTGGTTTTTATAAACTAATAAATTATCCGTAATTTAAAAAGAGTGTATAATGGGTATTTTAAATAGTACTAGAAGGCATGGATATTATAAGGTAGCGTAGTATATATGGTAGTATATAGATTAAAGTTACAACTCAAAAAAACTTAAAATTTAATTTTTCAACAACTTCAAATTTTGATTTGTTCCTTTATTCTACGATAGTTGCGATATGTAAATTAAATTTTAATTGTTAAATGTTGAGCACGTTTAAAATAATTTATCTGAATTCTAATTATGTGTTTGCTGTTATATGAAACAGAGATTCGTCCTGATCCTAAAAGTTCGCAATAATGATGAAAAAAAATTCTAAAAAACAATGTAGATATTAGAAGAAATTACTTCAGAGATTAATTAATCCAAAATTAAAAGGAACAAATTATCCGTTCTGATAATACCTGGCCCCTCTTTCATAATAAAGTACAAAAGTACAATCACGAGTGGAAAGATTCGTTTTTAGAGTTTACGGGTTACTCATCGACAATAGATAATAATAATTTTATCCAATTTTTGTTTAATTTACTGTTTTTTAATATAACTATTTTAAATGTGATCGTGTTTCAACATTTCATAGTATACCTAAGTTAAAGGCAAAGTAAGTCGTAGGTCCATTTGTAAGGTACCTTTGCACTTTACTATGAAATAGGGTGTAAAGTATTATAAAGTAAAGTACTACTAAGCCTTACTTACTTCTGTGAAATGTTAAAACAGGATTATATTTAAAAAATAGTTATATTAAAAACAGTAAATTAAAAAAAAATTAATTAAATTATTATTATCTAATAACGATAATTTATTTTTTCCACTTTCACTTGCACTTTTGTACTTTAGTTTGAAATAGGGTCCTGGTTTTATCACTTCAATTTTTTTTTTTTTTTTACAAATATTTTTTATTATATTATTTTTTGCAACTAATGCATATAAAACATGATAATGTTATAATAAATATATAATATTTTTTATATAAACAGCATTTATATAATCTAATAATACTAATTAATCTAAATCTACTCTTTGGCTTCAATACAATCCTTCTAACAAAAAAAATGTTTAAATTCCCGCTTTATAAAAAATTGGATTACGAACGGTATTCAGTGCCGCATCGTCAGTTTTAACCATTTAGGTCTTTAGAAAACAGTCTAGGGACTTGAAAAAAGATAATGCGTCCCTGATTGATGAGTTGGGTAATGCTGAGCATCAGGTTCTTAACCTAGGAGATTTTGAATGCCCAATCACGAATTAAATAATGATGATGATGAAGGAGAATTGGCAAATGTTTACATTTCAAAATTAAAATTCTTCTTTAATTATAATTTATAATTAAGTGGCTGATTAATAAATTGTTATTGTATTCATTAATATTTTATAAAATCACAACCAAAATTGATACATAAAGACAGAAATAGATAGTTATTCATTCTGAAATCGACTAAAATTTGGATTTAATTAAATGCTCCCCAAAACTAGACAGAGCTGGTAGCAAACATTGAAAATTATACTTCATTCTTGAAACTATTTAGTAAATTAAATCATAAACTAGATAATGTCAAAATATATTTATATTAAAACATTTATTTTACCAATATTTTTCTAGATTTTTATTCTTATTATACATAACAAAAAATCCAAATTTGATGCCAGATAAGCTTCTTAAAAATCAATCTGTCTTTCTAAAATATTCAATATAATTATCCTTACAATTATTTGTACTTAACCTTCATCTATTTTATTTTAATTTTAAGGGAACAGCTTAGGTGACTAAAAATAAGTAATACAAACACAAATACACACTTTTACCAAATACTCACTTTTGTGCTGCTTCAAATATATTTTCTAGGTCATTTTCTGAATAGTCATCGAATGCGCCATTTCCATCTGTGAACAAAACGCTTCATTTATTATATGAATATCAACGTAGCAAAATGTGCTAAACTAGTAAACTTTAATTTATCAAATACATTAATTGAGAATTGAGCTCTTGTTCTTTTGGAAAATTCAGTAGGTATGTTATAACTATTTATATGCTTTAAAATTCGCGTTAGAAAGTATAATAATCCGTAAAAGAGCAAATGTCCACGGCCTGGTCTATATAAATGTTTTCATGATATAGAAATGATATCTTACACTTTATAAAGCAATTACTTCATTTCCAAGGATAATTTTATAACTTCTTTTCACGCCTCTTCCCTTTCATGAACGGTTAAACCGTTATTCTTTGCCTTTTAAGCTGACAATAAAGCTATTTAAATGAAACATTATAAAAAGATGGACAACAATATGAATTTTAAAATTCTTAGAACGTTATAATTCACGAATTATCCTAATTTCGAAAGTTCCCAGATAAATATTTAAATGAGAAAATTTATATAGAAATATTATGTTTCGTATCATACTTGGCTTATTACTTTTGATATTCATAGCGGTTTATGATATTTAACAGGCGTTATAAAAGGAAATTAAAAAGTGGGCCAAAGGCTAATATAATTTAGGCTTTATATATATATATATATATATATATATATATATATATATATATAAAGCATTTCATTTCGCGAGTTAATGTTGAAAGAATGTTGTTTCATTCACAAAGAGAAAAGAAAAGCCCTTTGTCATCCTCCCCTTGTTTACTTGCTGCTTACATAATTCGACCTAAAATTACAAAACTTGGTACATACTTCTTTACTTTTATTAGGTTTTTTCCTCACACCTGTACGGATTTATTTAAGAATAAACAACGCAGTTCACCCACGTTTTTAGGTTTATGTTTGTCTCATTTTCAGGTTCTATAAAATTCAACTAATCAAGTATACTTCAAATAATCAAGCTTAATAAAAATAAAATATTTATTTGTTTTTGGAGCTATCCCCATGCGCACAGAGTTAGTACAGTAAATGCCATTCAGTACATACTGATAAACAAAAAAAGGTTTTAAATAAAAAATCATAAATATAAATTAACAATAATAATGAAGCTGAGCATATTATTTATACATTTCACAATTACAAACTATAACGAATATTTAAAAAAGGTTGTATTTTAATAATCGACGATTATTTAAGTTAACAACCATTCAGTTAAAATTAATCATCATTAGTGAGAGACGGGTATTCAGATCTAATTTTGAGGTTTTAGGTAACATATACGAATAACAATTTAAGATCCATTTCTGTGGGCACTGCCAGATTTTATATAAATAACTTAGGCTAATTTTATTAAATTGTGGCATGATTCGGGTTCTTCTATGTTCATAGGCGAGGCAGCTTGATAAAAAATTATAGCAAGCCTCCAATGGCATTCCATCACAAGCTGGGGAAGGCTTCTGAGAGTCCAAAATATATTTTTATGAATTGTCATTAAAGATGATTGTGTATTATCCGTAAAGTCTGAATTGAGCTATAATTATCAGATAAGCTTTATTAACAGTTTGGCATCAGGCAGCTCTGAGGAAAATCTGTTCAGTCAATTCATTCAATTAAACATATTTTTTGTATAAATATTTTTTAAATAATGTTCATATTTTTACTTCTCAACTGTTTTTTATTAATTTAATTCTTTAAGAAAGAAAAATATGTTCTTTATCTAGCGTACATCTTACCACACTAAAAAAAGATTGCCATTATTATTATTTTTACTTCCTTGTACGCAGTATTGTAATCGCGAAAATTTTTCAACAGAAATATCCATTTTGACCATCTCTGAATCCATTTTGACTAGTTTCGTCGTGACGTTTGTACGTACGTTCGTACGTATCTCGCATAACTCAAAAACGGTTAGCCGTAGAAAGTTAAAATTTTGTATCTAGAATTACTGTATACTGTGAAAATCCTTTTTTGGTCATTTTATGATTACCAGAAGTGGTACTTCACTTGAAGGTCATTAACGATTTTCATCAAAAATTATATTTAAATATAATGAAAAACTTCTCAAATTTGATATATAGGACCTATATATTAACATATCTATATCGATATAACATAATAAATTTTGGTCAAAATTGGCAAACCGGAAGTGTTACTTTACGTGAAGGTCATATTAGACTTTCATCAAAAAATATATTAATATAAAACATCTCAAATTTGGTAAATTAGACTTTTATATCGATATGAATGTATTTACTAGATTTTTGTTAAAATTGGCGAGCCGAAAAGGGTACTTTACTTGAAGGTCATAATAAACTTACATTAAAAATTATATTAAAATTAAATTCAGAATTCATATGTTTCGGTAATAAAGGTTACAAACGCAATTTGGTTTCCAATCCAATTAAACATTTTTATTACTTGTATTAAGTGTTAAAATTGAGTGTAAAATACTGATTTTCCTCCACATTTGTGAGATGAACAAGTCTGCAGCAGGAAAATAAGATATGAGTTGAGTGGGTTTTTCCGCTTAAAATGTCGAAACTGTCGATTTCTAATGCTTTATCTAGAGATATTGATAGTTTTAATATTGTCACGGAAGTCGAAGAAATATTTTGGAAACTAGTTACGCACTGAAAGAAAACGGACATATAATAACAGAATGAGATCTCCAGAAACAAGAGTATGTGTGTGTGTGTGTGTGTGTCAATAGATGGATGTCGCAACACCGAGCGTCGTTTTTGAGAAACTGCAATCTTCGGAAACTTGTAACCAAATTGAGGATCACTTTTTGAGCCACCGATTTATAGTTTAATAGGCGTGCAAGGAAGTCATGTGTTGTCCACATCAGATATTTTTTTGTAAGTAACATTATACAATACTGAATTGAACTAGATCGATTTAATTAGCTCTTAATAGAAAAAGTTTTGTTTTTTTAATATATTCTTAATAGTCATTTTAAGTAACTCTAGCTGCCCCTCAGGTATTGGTAAAAATAGCCTATAGGTCCACTCAGTGTATGACTACTAGCTACTTGCCTCCACTCCACCAAATACAAGTACCACTAACCTCCTAAACACAAAAACATTCCGAGATACCGAGATATACTTTGTAAAAGAATCTGAATGAAGAGATCATCAGTTTTTGCCTCAAGGCAAAGGTGACATTCTCCTCAACGCTATGTGGAAATATAGCTTTCAGTGGAATTCAAATTCCCTACCAATTTATTCATGGAATATGCCAGCTACATTGACATGACGAGTGTGTTACTGGCAAACTTTCTGCAGTGGTGTAAGGAGATTACAGACTCTTTTCAAATTGGAAAATTTAATACGATATAAAATCTTCGAATTCAACTTGTTGGATAAACTAAGACATGAATTTTACTGCAGGTGTTTCTAGTAAATAATAAAATATTTCGTTTTGCCTGGTTGAAGATTGTATTGAAATCATTTGACTTAATCATTTTATTACAGCATAATAAACTTATACGGAATATAAGTATAAGATTAAAATATAGCAATGTTAATGAACTTGATACCTATATCACCCATATATACTCGTATACATCAGAATGGTCAAGAACAATCTATATTAGATTAAAATTTAGAAATTACGTTTATTAGCATCTAAATGATAAGATCTATTTAACATACTTGAGAGAATGAGAATATTCAGTTCACAAAACATTTCTTGTTTTTGGAAATATTTTAGATTTTGTATTTTCAAATGTTTTTTTACCTACAGAATAAAATGTAAAGCATTTCACATGAGATAGCAACAAACCCGATTATGTTAATCAAAACTGAACAATCGTCTTGAATGATGAAGTCGAAAAGTCGAAGCTCCATTAAAAATAAGTTTTTCTTATCAATGTGTTTTCTTATTTGGCCGTGTCCCTAACCATCTTCTTCTTGATTTAAAAAAAAAATTACTGGATGATTTTCTTTGTTTTTGGGCAGTACAATTGTTTTCCACGATGTTGGCTATTAAGAACAGAATCAAATCACAGAATTAGTTAATAGTTTTAGAGAGGCTTTGTCAATAACGGAAATACTAAACACGTAAGAACATTCATTATGTTTTGTTAAAATGGTGGGGAATTTCACAGGAAATAGGTATGAACAAGTAGCGATGCACATGGGACAAAGATATATGGGATGAGATAACAGCAACATAAACAACTTACTCATGGGTTATGGCCTGAGGTGGTGAAAGATGAAAGAACTTTCTTACGGCTTATTTTCTTGAAAAAGAAGAATCGAGAAAATACTGGACAAGGAAGGATGAACTCACTTTAACCCAGCAACAAGTTGTGGCGGAGGAACCCTCTGGGATCGTAAGATAAATCCAACAGCACAGCCCATGCTCCGTCCTACCTTTCGGTCCTCAAGGGAACCCACTCTAGACTTCCAACTTTCCTCCAAGTCCGAAATAAGATGAGACTCCAGAAGTGGAAAAGTGCACATTGGGACAAAGTTTCTTTCTGTTTCAAAAGGAGCTAAAAGAACTTCACATTTGCATAATTTATGAAATAGGAGTGGTGTATAAAAGTTTGATCAAAGTTAAATTTGATCTTCAGATGTTTTAGATAACATCATCTAATTAGCATTTATTGACAGGTTTGATGTGGTAAAATTTAATTATAACATCGAGCTAGTCTAACCGTAATGCCTAACTTTAGACATCAGTTTGGATGAGGCCTTCGAGACCGCATTCAAAGCACCTTTACCCATCTTCGTGTAAGCAAGATACAGTATAAACAAATCACGTTCACGGTTGATTCTATCTTGTTGCAATATGTCAAAGGGCTTCCCTTAATTGTGTGATAAATGTCTAATTGCGAACAATATAAACTGTAGAATCACAAACGTCATATTTTATAGCTCTACAAATAGTTTTGTTTTTTAGGTTAAGTTTACAAAAAATTAGTTTCTATTACAATTCGTAATTTAATTTAAAATTTGTTTACATTTTTATACTTATTCAGTATCTAGCTTATAACACATATTGAAACCCAAAAACATCCCTTAATTGCAAATATGTTAGTTCAGAGCTTCACGCCTGTAAAAAACGTGCTTCAATTTCTAAAAGCTATAAAAATTTATGATAAAATACAGAAGAAACGTAGAAAAATATAAAATCAGGAAGATTTCCTTTCTATAACTACCCTAACCCTACTTTTTAACAAAAAATATATGTACAGGATTATTATCATCTCAAAACTTACTTGGCTAATATAAACTAGAAATTAGTGATATATGTTACTAAACATACCGTCACTTTTGTTAATAAGTATCGTTAGCATCACGTTCCAATCTCTCTGAGAAGGGTCGCATACACAAGTTCCAGATAACCTGGTACACCCAAACCTCTTCGGGCATACACTTAAGGTTATCGTTAATCGTTAATTAAAAAAACATTAATTAAAATCTAAAATGTTCTCAAAAATAGAATAGCTATATCACGTTTCATTTATAACCATCTTAGATTAAAAATTAAAAAAAGACCACCCCCAACCTGGGCAGAAATCGAATTTTAAGTGAATAAATGTTTTCGTTGTAAAGTTGATTTATTTCAATTTTAAAACGTATGGTTGTATTTTATTAATTTATTTTCTCTATATTCAAAGTGTTTGTTAATTCATTTAACTTGTTAAAAATTTAACTTGGTTGAATTGGATTTGGTAAGAGTAATTTCCCCATATCAATCGATCTGAGGCGATGAAAACCAACATCAGTCTATGAAAACCACGAAACTCCAGCAGCCAGCGCAGAAAATTTGGTGTAACAAAAGAGTAAAGAATAACAGGTTATTAATATCATGTAATAATTAACATGTTATTCTGTAGTCATCACTGATCTGTAATCTATTAATAACTGTCGGGGGTTTGTTCAAAAAATATAAAAAATAAGTACTATTATAACTACAGGAACTAAATTTGTATCACTTTGTACATTTTTTTTTAAAACACTTATTTTTCCCCCCTGTAAAATTTACCAAAATGGTGTTAAGAGATTTTAATTGCTTCGTTCATTTTAATTAAATCGATGTTAAACCATCAATAATCTTTCAGATCTTTTTATCTTTAAAGATGAGAATTCCTCATTGTCATCGAAGATGTTATAGAGTTAATAATAACAACTAATTCTTATTTAATTATTAAAAACCGGAGTTGATTTATCATTTCACCTTTATTAAGCTAAACAATAAATAAAAAGAAAAAATCATTACTGAGAAGTAGTAGAAGCAAGAGCCTCCTAATTGCTTTAGTACTACTGCGCTTTTACTGCCTTAATTGATCGACCCGATTTTCTTCTTATTGGCTGATATAGTTCTTCTCTGCTTTATTTTGTGCCTTCGGCTATAAATTGCTATAAAAATAAATCTATCGCATTGTTGCAACAAATTAAATTTTTAAAAATAGGTGAAAACCTATGACGCAATGAAATTAAATTGAAATTAGTTTTCGAATTTTTAAATCTATTTGCCAGGAAAATAATAAATGAGATCATCAATACAAAACTACCCACTGAATTTCTTTTTATAAATACATCAAAACAATTTTATAGCAATTTGGTTATGTTTACTATACACATCAATAATTTTCAAACACATTTAACGTGCATATGTTGAATACATAACGTCAGAAATTTCGCTTTAAATATGCAATAGCTTAAAATGTTAAATTCGTTAATTATTACTGTGGACAATAAATAAATTACTATAGTACCCAATGTAAAAACCAGGAACACAACATATAAGCGTTTTTGAATGTCTGCTTGATTTTCTTTCTTATTTCTATTTTTTTAAATATTATATTTAAGTTTTGAAAACATCTAAAATAGGCATAATTATTCTATTAGAGAAAGAAAGAAAGAAAATATATTGTAAGTATTATCTATAATAAATTGCAGCAATTGATTTACAACTTTTGAAAAATTTCACAAAATAATCTTTAAAAAAATACCAATTCATCAAATTATTTGAAAAGAATCAATTCATATTAAATAAAAAATCTGGAATTATAAATGATTGTTACAACATAAAAAGTCTTAAAGTAACTATTTGGTTTTATGGGAATCTTTTTTAAATCATTTTTCAGGAGAAAGTTTAGAAGGTGGAGCGATCTAGGGGCTATAGTAAGAAGTAATGAACAAACTCAGCAGGTGGCGCCCGATTAAGAATTGACTGGAGACAATTTCGCTCCATCTAAACATATTACATTAACCATTCATACATAGCACAAATCACTTTTATTCTATATACTTTTTAAAGAAAGTATTCGATTAAGTTTTTTTTTTTTTTTTTTATTTAATCCTTAACTACTTAATATTTCTGCACATTTTATTTTCTAATATTTTATTTAATTTTACAACTTAATTTTTATAGTTAAATCTTTCTAATATTTAATGACGATAATTATAACTTCTCATCTACCATCATGACCTCTTCTTTCATCAAGACAAAGTTCGGTGCGTCGACATTAAATACTTAATTTTTAAAGAAAGTTCTGCGCTTTATTAAAACTTTAAATTGTAAAGAAAGAGGCCTGGTGAGGGAGGTGGTTACAGAAGTTGAAGGTTTCCAAGTTTCTAGACCTCTTCATCAATTTCTCCTGTTCTTAGTGTTAAGACATTGTTTAAAGGTTTAACTTTGTAAATGAAAAATTTAAATCCTGTCGTTCTTATTTTATTTTATTTTTTAAATTTGAAAAATATGAAGTAGTCATACAGAAATAGTTGATTTAATTTAATTTTAGAATGTGTTTGTTTCTATGCTTCCCGTCAAAAAAATCGCAACACCTAGAATTTTTTTAATTTCACAAGAACAGCAGGTTCTATATTTACAAAAACAAACCTATTATAAATTCAAAATAATTTCATCAAATAAAATATTAAAATTAAACAAATGTTTAATAAAAATCAGATGTTTCATTAAGAAAAATAAAACAATCAATTTTTTCTTTTTGAATACAATTTAAATTTTATGGTTTTATGATGGCATTCATTTAGAAGTAATACCTCCTTTAGCTTTAATAACTGTTTCCATTTTTTTTTTTGGGGGGCACATTCGTAAAAAGAAATCTTGAGAAATGGTCCTGCTCCTCCTATTCAGCCGTTTTTAGCATTTCAAACGTAGTAGGAGGAGGGGCTTGCGACTGAAAATTCCTCTTAAGTCGACCCACACATGCTCGATTCTAATTAGTCGCGGATACCTGCTGTATTCAGTTAATCAGAAACCCATGCCGCCTTATGGGGCCGAACAATATCATGCTAAAGCGATGGTCAGCACCAACCACAGACATTAAACGAACTGCATGATCTTTATAGAAGTAACCTAATGTTTCAGTTTTGGCTACTTTTTTTTAAAAGTAAATAAATCTGAATTTTATTGCAATTCATTAATTATATCAGAAAAATGATAGATAAGATTTTTTGTATCTTAGTATCTTGTAATGTACTGTTTCATTTATATGTTTGGTAGTATGAACAGCCTCAACTATTTTTCTATTTTTTGTTAATTTTACTTTATCCAATATTTTCACATTTTCAAAATCAAAATTGTTGTTGCATATTTTGATCAGCTGGCATCCGCATGATGGTATAGAAGAATCAATCTAATTAGGGATTGATAAATTAAATTATTCTATAATTTTGTTTTCTTGAAAACTAGTTTTGAATGTTATATATTCATCTTCAGTTCTAAAAACATACAAAAAATTCAAAAATAACCAACGCAAAATATATTTTGGTATTATTATACATATTAGATTAGAAGTAATATGAATCAGTATTATAAAACATTTATGAATTATAAATTTAATTAAGACAAGAAATCAAATACATGTTGGTACTCACCAAGGTTTAAAGGGATTATATCAAACAGAAAAGTTTGTACGGGTTTCTTCTCGTACTGAACTAAAAATGAAAGAAAGCTGTTTATAGATGTTTATATGTAAACGGTTTAAGGATCGGAGTTTTTCCAGTAATGCCGGTGAGTAATTGGTTTTTATGTTATAGATGGGAATAAATTTAAGATTGGACTATTGGTGATATTTATTTGGTCATTTAAGCAAAAATGTTTTCATGGATGTTTTCAATGCGATGTGTTAATTTAACTCCCGAGTCTCCTGAGAGCGGTGATATTAATATTTTTATTATTCTGGCAATTGCTTTTATGTTGATTAATTCTAGTTACCAATTTCTTAGAAGTTTCGCTAACATATGCCTTATCACAATTTTCACATTCAATCCTATAAACTACATTTTTTTTCTCCATCCTGTCGATTCTGTCTTTTTTATTAGATAAAAAAATTCTCCGAAACGTCGATAAGGATATAATGTAAAGATATGATAATCGTTTTTAAGTAAAACATAATATAAAAAGGAAGAAATGGTACTAACCAAAATTGGCCATATATGAGACCCAACAGGACCCAACACACAGAGACATAACACACATACACATTTATAATATGACACACATTTCCATTTATTGATATTTTTCTTAGTAATCATTTTTTGTTTTTTTTTTAGCATTTTACATTTAACAATTATTTTATAGTTATTTCATACGTAATCTTTTTAAAAAAAGTCTTAACGTTTCAAAAGGTTTTAGTTATTGGCCTTAAAAATTATTTTTATACTTTTATAAACCTTTAGATATAGAGTTAAAAAATATATATATTTTGGTTATATGTTAGGGGGATACCCAGCGCAATTTTACAAAAAGTATCTCACTAAAGAGCACTTTTCCAATATCTTTCCAACAATCCCTTTCTGAAATAATTTTAAACTTCGTTTTAAATTTATTTTCCCAAGTCCAAGTTCATCTTCATCCTGGACCTTCCAGTCCGTGAATTACTAATTGAAAAGGCTGGTGAAGCATCAGTACCGAAGAACAGATCTGGTTTTAATTAAACAACGTAGGATCAGCCGTAGGTTTGTGGTTTGTTCGAAATTGAAGGAACAGTTTCTATATTTCTTTTTTTGAGGTGGGAGGATTGGTTTGATTATCTTTTATTCCAGTACCTACGTCCTAATTTATTACTGCTGGAAAGAAGAGAAAGAAAAATGACGAGGAATAATCAGCGTGAAAATTAGCTTGCTTGAAAGATAATTTAGCAACTGAGGGATATCAATGCAGGGTTAATTTTAATTACATTAACTATAAACGATGAAATCTACTTTCTAAATTGAACGTTCCGATAGCCTCAAAACTGTTGGTTATTTAATTAGAAGAAAGTAATTCTTAAGAGGCATTTAATATATTAAAATATGATGTTTGTGAGCAGTTATGAAAGAAATATATAGCAATCAATTTATTTATAAACTTTCGAGTTTCTTTTCTCGAAGTTTTACTTCTAGTGAAAACACCTATCGTTCAATCAGCACCAACCTTACAATTAGTTCGTAAAGAAGGTATAAACTCCCTCTCTCTCTACCCCTCCCCTCCAAATGTACGAAAATATAAGCAAGCTAATTGCTATTGCCAACAGCGTAAAACGCGGACTAAATGCCACAATCATTAAAATTATGCACAATTATCTTTGTAGTTGTGAATAAGTATATGGTGATTACTAAATATGGTGTTCAAGAATCAGTATCAAATACTTCATAAAAGAGCTAATTGTTTTTAAAGCGAATTAAATACAAAGCTTTATAGGGCATATAAAATCTGTGAAACGAAATTGTCCCAGACCATTATGAAGTTGATATTTCTTATGAATTCTTGGAGACCAGACTTAAATTGTTGGAAATGACAATTAGCTTGCTTTTTTGGGTCTAATTCAATTTGTTGGTGTTTTTATACCTAACCCGTTATTTATATCTGTCTAATCTTTATATAATAAAAGATAAATGCAATTGTTTTATTATAGTAAATAGAATTAGAAATTATTTATATCAGATTGAGTAAATCTGCAGAAACATAACGCCTTTATTGTAGCAGACGCAACCCGAATGGGTTGAATAGTGAACACTCTGATCTGTGCAAAAAGCTAGACGTAAGAGATTAAAAGCTTGGTGCGCGATGGTGGGGACACAGTATCGCAACTTGAGCACACATTTCATGTGAACCAACTCTTCTCTTAACGATTTTTTGCAACAGCTAATTTATCGTAGAATTGTCAATTTGATTTCCAATTCATGTATAAGTTATTTATTTTCACTGTACCAATAACTTGTTTAAAAGAAATAAATTACTCTGGATTTCCCAAATAAAAATTACACTATATATAATTAATCCTTTTAACGCCTTCAATTTGGGCACTGCCTGCTTTACACTGACTTAGCCGGTGTAGTATAACCATAAAAACTGAAGGCGTCTCTACCAGGTTAGTTTAAAGACAATTCGTGAGAATCCCCGTTGGCACTATCCAGGAACCTCCACGGATTCAATATATAGTTATTCTACCAATATTTTATGTATACATGGAGGAACATAAACAGTTCTGGGATTCTCTAGTATTGAAGTATCAATCAACTTAAACTAGGGGGCTGATGCTGCCAAATCTGATCAGTATGAAGCTCAAATGGCTTCAATCACAGGCCCTCCCAAGAGAAGACTGGGCACATTAATTAAAAAGGTTTTTGGAAAATGGATAATATGAGTAATGATAAATCAATATCTGTTAATGTTTTATAATTTCTAATTATTAACAAGGTGATGGGACACAAATAATTTCACACTTATTAAAAAGTTTGTGTAGTCAACATGTGTATGCATCAATCCGCGGGTATGAAGGTGCCATAAAAATAGCACATACTCAGGTTGGACACTTTTAATTCTTAGCAATTTATTTATGGTTACTGATCCGTTCCTAGCGGTCGTTGAATGATGTTATAAAGCCTAAAGCCTTCCTTGGTAAACTAAAACAAAAATACTATTTAAAATCGGACTGGTAGTTCCTGAAATAAATAAACAAATTCTTCAGCTTTATATATTCGTATTGATTTAATAATTTTCATTTAGTACACCAATGAACCTTTGGAGTGGAGATGAAATGATTTAACAAATTAATACCTATAAATAAATAATCCAGGTAATTATCCAATCGGATTTATATGAACTTGAAAACATAACAAAAATATCAGAAAATGAACGTTGTTTTTTAATTCTTAAGCCTACTTTTTGGCCAGAGCTAGAGCAGCTAGAAAGAGAAAGCTACTTACTATATGACAGGAGCTAAGGCCAAAAATAATTATTATTGTAATGACTGGATGCCTTTACAATTAGTTCCATTGATACAGTAGCTAACTGTATCCTTTAATATACCCTTTAAGGCTTAATCAAAACTTAAACGCGGTTTTCATCATTTAGAGAATTTCTTCTGGGATGTTTATATTGTTTACTGCTTTGCCTTGGAATATTTACTGTCAAAATTTTCGTTGGTAACCGGTTGTTTCGTTGAAAATTCTGGTAGCTTCCACCCACCTCCTCCTAAGAGCTCTAATAATTGAAGTATATAAAAGCAAAAGAGCCTAAATGCCTACGGTTGTGTAAGAAATAAATTCATATTTATTATAGTTCTAGCTTTGCAATAAAAAAACGATTTATTTTTGTAAACAACTTTTTTTTCTTACTTTCCTTTAATTCATGGCCACGGCAAAAGAAGATAGAACTGAATGGTGTGTTTCCTCGGTGAAACAATGTTCACTTTTTATTTATTTTCCATTTATTTCCATCATAACAATAAGTATGATGAAATGTGTAATATATAATTAATATGTTAAAGATAAAATTAAAATAAAATTTAAACAAATCTTATTTGTACAAATCTTATCTTATTTGTACAAAAGTTATTTGTAAAAGTTTTGTATAGACTTAACAATATGAGGGTGAATGATGATTAGAGCAATAGACCAGTCTTCTGCTATTCGCATTATCTTATAAAAGTTAAAGATAAAAAACTTGAAATTTGGGACGGTATTTAACTCCCAAATCTTTAAAGACAAGGTCGTGCGGGTATTGCCAGTTTGTTTATAAATAAACAAATGGAAAATTCCTATTTAAAAAATTCTAAATATTTTAGCCCATATAAAAATTAAGTGAGATGCTACTACTCGTATTGTTCTATGTACAAGTGTGTAGATTTACCGAATTGTGACAGAGAATTTTCGTTATGGTACACGAATATTCACTAACGAAGGAAAATATGCATTGCTTGTAAAAAAATGACGAACATTTGTTCAAGAATGTATGGAGCCGGATTTGATTTTCTTTAGTCCAAGAACTTTATAAACTTCTACTCCTAACTTCTGCAATTAAATGCTAATTTATTGTATTGGGCGATTGCTACTCCTGAAGTAGTTTTATAATATATTTGAGAAGTTTCTTAGTTGCTCGTCAGGATTCCTTGTAAGTAGTGATGTAGCTCTGAAACAACTTTAATAAGTAAACGGACCCTCCATATCCAGTCGTTCTTATACTTATTAATAGCAACGTTGCTCATGATCACCCTCACTCCCTCTTTATCTCTGTCTCTCTCTCATTCTCTCTCAATATATATATATATATATATATATATATATATATATATATATATATATATATATATATATAATTGACACAAGCTGCAACCTTTTGAAACTAATTATTTATTCTCCTCATTCAGTAATCTTATTTTTCAACAATATACCGGTATGCAACCATTGCTTTCTTAATTCAAAAGGGCCTCATGTAAATTTCTTATAAAATAAATTACACTCATATCCGTTTTACATATTCTTGAATGAATGAAATAAACCTATTCATTCAACAGTACGATCAAAATGGCCTTTTTCATTTAATAATATATTTTTCGCTTTCATTATATAAATATATACTTTTCTCATGTAATGAAAGTGCTATCCTCATATGAGCTCTTGGGCGAAATGGAAAGGATCTGACTCTCCCTGAAGGAAGGGATTTATTATATTTTCCTGAAAGACTTTATGATATTGTTGCTATTTTATTATAGCAGTTATGCAGTGGGATAAAATATAAACTGTTTTTAATTAAAGTCAATCTCGATTGTATTTACACGACTTTATTTGTGAACCGTGGAAAGTTTGAAATTGATAAATACCATAAAATGTATTTTTATTTGCTATGAAGTACAATAACTATTTTCAAAGGAATAATTCTAATGTAATTGTAAGATTAAGAATTAAGAAAACATAATACATACTAATATAATTTTATTATATGTATAATATATCGAATTCAATTATAATCTTCAATATTCGGGAAAGCTGACCACAATTTAAAAATATGACATGAAATTCGGATTCAGGATACTTTTAAAAATCTGATTTCAAGCGAAACAGTCAAATAGAAATTGCCATAGGCATATTAAATCTGTCATTCCATAATCTAGCTTCAGTTACCACCAGCGTCAATACATACATTATGCATACTGAATTTTATCAATTAAAGCACAACTAATAATCTAAATTAAACGAAAATTCATAGTTTCACTTTCTTGCCAACGTTCTGAACACAGTTTATTTGTGATTTGAACTCGGACCAGATTTACTGATATCGTTATCACAGTAAACGCATTAAAAGAAGAACTATTAATATTTTTAAAGTGTCGATGTGACCACAAGTCTACAAGCATAACCAATTTCGTGGATTGTCTGTCCAATATCAACTAAATAAATAAATACTTATTGTTTATAAGTAGAGAGTAGTGTTACTCGCGAAATAATTGCTTAAAATGTTAAGAGCCAAGCAGAATACCAGATAAAACATATTTATTGAGACACAGTCTGGTTCAAGAGTATAAAGCCCTAAAGAGTTAGAACAGTAAATTCTCATTCCACAGTTCCAGTCGCTCTAAATCCTCATTACTGGAATGGAGATTCAGTAGGAGTACGAGATATTCTTAATATTTGCTCTTCAAGGTTTGAAAATGTGTACTTGATATTTTGAAAATTCGAAAGAATCTGGAATTTGATGCTGGATTTACATCTGAAACTAATCCTATAAATATTTAAGATGCTGATATGACTGTAAAAACCCTATCCTGATTCTGGAGATTCAGGTATTCTTTATCCCTGATATATAGCAACTTCAAATTATATTAACATCGTCAGATCCTAAAACAGTAAAGTTTCGTCATTGTACGGATTATCCCTTGGTGTATTAAAATTATCACTGTTGGGATTGAAAAGCCTTGGATCCAGCCCAACAAGTCTTAAACTGTTGAGAGGATTAAAAGGGTAGGATTTGGAATTCCCTCGGCCCAAAGGTCTGTTTGTAAAGAGTGTTCTCTCAGCATCAAAGAGAGCCTACCAGCAGATTAACCGTCTATCCTCCAGTCTGGGCTAAGCCTCGTCATTAACAAGTTCATTATATAAATAATTCTTTGGACTAAATTTAATATAAACGTAGGTAAACTTTTTTTATTGGCGTGAAGCGGATTTATATGGATTATACGGGCATTATACGGACCAGCAATAAAAGGGAGGAAGAAACAAATAATAAATTTCATTTAACGTAATTTAAGTTATGGTTTTAATTTTTTGTTATATTTTTCTCAGTTGTTCGTAAATATACACGGAATCAAAAACATATCACTGTAGGAAAGCTGAAAGCTTGTATTTAAGAAAAATGAAAGGAGATCAAGAAAAAAAGGGAGCTTTTTTTGGTTCTTAAGAACTAGAATTAAAAGGCAACAAAGAGGTATTGTTGTAGGAAAGTAGGATAAAAACACTCTTGCTCAGAATAACAGCGAGAGATAGGAGAGCGTCTGAGAACTCCAAAAATGAATCTTATCAAGCTCTCCAAATAGTCCTCCTACACTAAGCAACCATAGTCAAAGTAAGGAAGAAGGGAGGAGTCAAAAAATTGACTTCTCGCCGAGATATTACCAAAATACAGAAATTTCTCATTTATTTTTTTTTTCCAAGTGTCAATTTCCTTCCCTTAACTTTCAGATCAAAATCTTCAAAAAATCTTTAAATCTATATGAAATAAGGTGCTACTTATAGGGAAGGCTGGGGCTAGTTAGCATAGATTTAGGTTTTCCTATTTTTTGGGTCAATTTTTGTGATAGGTTAACTTTTTGACTACAAAATCAAGTTTGGGCCCATTAATTAAATCCGTCTTTAGTTAATCCCAAAAACACTTCCTAAAAGATTGTAACTATGCCAACTAACTCCGGGTTCGGGGTTAGTTGACATACCCCTTGGGGTAATCTGGCATAACGAGATATGGATAGGGATAGTTAAACAGAACAGAGTAGTTTTCGTGTAAAAACACTTTTTAGTTAATCAAACTACATATAACAGATATAATGGATGTGAATAGTCTCGGTCACCCTATCAATTGGTCGATTCGCTTGTATGTTTTTATCTTGTACTTTCGCAAAGCTATAAACAATGAGTATTTATTATTCTCTCAGAACTTTATTTATAACCCGTATTTAACCATTTGTTAAAGAAATAATTTTCATTTTTAATGAACAGCAATGGAGGAGCATAGGTGTGGGGCGATTACTTAACAATGCCAAGTAGCCCCCCCAGGGATTTCCAAAACAAGATGGATACCACAAAATCCCAAACATCAGAAATAAAAATAATAATACATGCATAAAGTTAACTACTCTTGCGGAAACCATCTTCAGCAGCTCCTTAATTCTATTTACAGGTTCACCATAACAAAAAAAAATAGTAGTCAGACAGAAAAACGATGAAACAGCGGATATTTCCTCGTAACGCTTCAAAGCAGACTGAAGTTACGGTGCATGGTGCACCTTAGCATACAATCCTTACTAGCAAGATTACAGCGATCTGAGAAAATCCCAATTAAAAAACAAAACTGTAATTAAAAATATTCAGTGAAAACTTTTTAATGGTACTTATTATGTTGATCACAATTTATTGACATTTTGGAAAACGAAAACTCATAGGTAAGAGAAAAATATATTTTATGATGTAATCAAAATGCAAAGTTTTCAATTTGTTTTTTGATCTTATCATGAATTTACATTGTAGTTTGCCCTATAACGGTGGTGCCAGAGATATCTCGCTTTACAGGAGAAGACCGCTATTCGCTGTGACAACAAGACATTAATCATCGTCAGTCAGAATCGGAATCAATCATCCTGAGTACAATGTCAGAGATTGATATTTGGGGCTTTCAAAAGGAGCCAGGAGCCAGCCACCAAATATCCGCTGTAACCGTCCCTTAAGATCTCCTTACTTCAATGCATCTCTGGAAAAATCGGATTGTCACAAAAACCGTTTAACATAGCTAAGTTCAACGTTTCATATTCTATTTTTATTTTAATATAATTAAAAATAAAAACATTTCCGTGGCTTAACGCTAGAGCACTGCTAATTTTTGAGTAACATAAGTTTGGGCTGACTATCGGTTGAAAAAACAAATCAAATGTATATGTAATTATTTACATTTTATTATAATTATTTACATTACATATTTTTCTAATTATTTACATTTACAGAACTATTGAACGAGGAAAATCTGGTTTTATCAGTTTCAGAACGCTTTTCTTGTGGATCAAAGAAATATATTTTTTATTTCATCATTACCATTCGTAGTTACAGTAAGGATGTTTTGTTCGGTCCGGCTAAGCTTCCTCAACCAAAGATAGTTTACCAAGAAGACGAAGATGGCTGTAATCAGGTCGGTGTTCCTTCCTATACTCCGGTATTCTTCCTAATCCTCGACCCTCAGTTCAAAGAACAGGAGCCAGATTCAGTCCCTGGAGATGCGATGTCTGCAGAAAGTAGAAGGTAAGACCAGGACAGACAGGATTCCTAATACCATCATCCTAATTCCTCGAGGTCAAATCGGGAAAACCATTCTAGAAGAATACAAGTTAAGATGACTCTCGCGTGCAGGAAAGAAAACCTGGAGGAAGACCCCAAATCTTCTGGAAAGAGGGCGCACGGGATGCGTTCCAAAAGTGAGAATTGGATTGGAGCAGGAGGCGAGAGCTGGTACAGAGGAAATCCACCAGATCCATGCTTTGTGAAAGGCAATCTCACACTGCGTTGCAGTAGAAGAGGACCTGGAATATGATGATGTTGACTACCCGCAGACTAGAGCATTGCTTTCATGTTCAAATTTATCCGAGATGTTTACTTATTAAGGTAGAGAGTCATAAATTCGTCCCCTTCAAGTTTATTCAACTCGTCTGAAGACGAGGAGAAAAAAAGGGTTAAACATATATTTTTAAATGGCCTCATGAAAGGTGAACATCCTTACAAAAATTAGAGAAATTTGTTAGTGATTTTTGTTTGGAAGAATGAGTTATCATATTTTTAATAAAATAATCAATAATCAAAATGTTCTTCCATGTATCATAATTTACATAAATTTCGTTTTGGAGAGTCATTTGCTTGTATTTAAATGTCCCTGACTTCAAATAAATAATAGTTTGGGAATTTAATTGAGAGACGAAATTAGTGCCACTCTTTTAAAATCCTAACACTTAGGTAAGTATTGTTTTTGTTTACTCTGAGGAATGGTTATTTAGTTCTGCCGAATAACGATGCCCAGCATTTGTTAATTTTTTGGGAATTTCAATCTTTAATTTAATATTTGAAATTTTCTAATTTAGCTTAGGTGAACGATATTTGGCCACATTCCCTTAATATATCATTATTTATTTACCAAAGAAAAAAATAGGAAGTATTTAAATATAAAAAATTTTTGTTACAATTAAATTATTGTTTGGAGACTTTTATTTGAACATATAAGATAATAAATGAAATTAAAGTCTGGTTCTCTCCCCTAAAACCGTTTCTTCTTTCAGAAGTAACAACCATTATTGGGGAATCGCTCCCTAATGAAACTCTAAAACTCTAATCTACCCGAAGGCCTCTTAAACTTTCTGCGGTCGACATATTTTTCCAACGCCAGCGCACAAACCATTGTTAAACTGATTCCCAGCCAAAAAAACATCTACTCAAACATCTCTCAACACTATTGTAATCAATACAATGCGTGAACACAAACTTTCTTTTTAAGAAAATCGACCTTCTATTATTTCATAATATCTGATGTAAATAAATCGTTGTAATTATAACAAATTATAACCTTTTATGCTATAAATTTATGGTAATCTATATAAGAATTAAGCTAATAAATTAAAGACAAACATGCAATATCATGCACAGGTATCAAGCATGAAGGAAAATTTTTGAAATTTATTGAACATGTTCTTTGATTTTCAATTTGAAATTTTCACTTTCCCATTAAAAATTATCTCCTCAAGATCGATTTGTTTTTAACATGTTTTAGCTTTGTCAAACAAGCCATCCATCCATGCATTAATACATAGCACTGCGGCACTGTAATGAAGTTGTTATTACCAAGAGTAATTATTCATTCCTTGTGACACAATGACCTGGACAATGGCTCCCAATTATTGGTGTTGGGTGTAGTTAGAGGATTGTCCCACTAATCTATGGAGATCCACAATAGCCTACCCGATACCCATCCTCAAATATCCTTGATTGCTACTTAAGACAGTTATGATTTACTGGCATTTGTTTAATGAATAAACTACTCAAAAGCAACAAATTAGAGAAAGAGTGCTAATTTTTTTGTAAATTATAAGTATTTTAAAAGTGTCTTCCTATTAATATCATTCAACACAAATATGTAAAGTATATTAAATGTATAAATCGTATTGATAATTAACGCTCTCCCCTGAAAATATACATTTACAGGAATTATTCCTTTATAACCAACAACGCATCATTTTTTCATTGGCTGCTGAATATTTTAGCGATGTGCTGAGAAAAGAAGAATATTACCTGGAGATTTTTTCAATTCCGAAAAACTACTCTTTGTGAAAAACTAGAATTTGTGACAAATAATAAAGATATAGAATTTCTTCAAGGAAAAAAACTGAAAAGGGTCTTCTTAAAATTGTTAGGCTACAGAATCAAAATAAAGGATTCTTGAGGCATAATACCTTAATACGAGCCTACGAACAGTTCATTCAAGGGCTGAAAGATCCACGGCAATATGGTTACACCAGAGGCAAATGAACCGTATATGGCCTGCTGCGAGTACTCCGAGACGTGGAAAAGAGGATGGAGAGATATGTCATGTTAATAGTATTCGACATCCCCTCTGCCTTTGATAGCGGATGGTGATCTCCCATACTCCAGTAACTGCAAAGGTTTGATACTCCTAGCAACTTGTACACCTTAGTTAAAAGCTATCCTCCAACATAAAGAGTTAAAATAAGAGGGATTTATTATGAAATAGAAGCTTCCATAGGGAAAAGATCTGTCCAACTCAATGGAAGTTGGATTTTGACGAGTTGCTGGAAGAAGAGGGGTTCCTTTCCATAGTATACGTAGACGATATGGCCGCATTGGTGGCCCAACAGCAGGGCCGGTATCAAAGTGGAAACGGAACATTGTGCCAACCATGCTGTGAGAGAGAGACTGACGATGACTTCAGCTAAAACTCTTGAAAGAAATAACTGATTGAGCACACCCTCTTAACTTGGAAATCCAGGGTCTGAGAATACGTTCAAGTGAGGTAGTAGCATAAGGCTGGCATAAGCTGAGTACCGGTCTGAATGTGACTCCTCACATGTACTATCGTAAGAACCAAAATGGCCCAAGCAATGAATGGACTTGTGAAATTCTCAAATCGATTAAAGGCAATATTGCACGGGAGGACACCATTCAATTATAGAACCGAGGGTAGGTGAACCCTGAAAGAGAGCACATTGAGAAAATCCTCCCTCAACCCCGTCCAGTCACGCCTTGCACCTTAATGGGTTCTCCCAGACTAATACTCACTTGGTATGGGGGATTTTGCGCTAAGCTACACAGCTTTGGAAAAGATATCGATCCCCTATACCCCAATTGAAGCGTTCTGGAGACTGCCGAACATACAATCACGACTTGTACTGCTTATGAGGTTCAGGAAAACAGGACTTAACGTCCTTACTAAACATAAATTACCACTGCTGATAGTAAAACTACCTGCATTTTGCAGATTACGTCTACGGATGGAAAACAGGGAACCCTAGAAGAAGAATGGAGGCTGGAGGCGTACCTGGGAGACCGCGGAACAATAACGGAGAAGATAGAGGTTGCGCCAATACGGGACCAGAGCCTTCAATGAACTAATTGAGGGGTAAAATTGAGGAATCGACTGGGCATACAGTAGTGAGCGGAAAAAATATTTTTTCAGTCACGCTATACCGTCAAAAACTTTTAGGGTGTTTGTTTAAGCAGATATGAAAATATATTTTGTAAGATTGGAAGGTATAAAAGGTATTTCCGTTTTCGTGGATTTTATTTTTTATTAAATTGAATTGTATTGTATCAATTTATAAGAGCCAGTTCGTAAACGTCTGCTACAGTATTTCACAAATTAATAGAAAATTAGTAAAACCATACATTTTCTTAATATTTAGAAGCATTGCGCTGAGATTAGAAAAAATATTTTTTTTTCTGCATGCATTTTACTTCTCTACAACATGCCTAAAGGAGCTACGGAAAAAAAAAATAGCAATGGCGATTGGCAAGAGAGGGGAGGAGAAAAAAGTTTCTAATGTTGATGACACTTATTGCATTGAACAAATAAGGAATCAGTTGACATCGGTATGATGGTATAGAAGGATTAATCTAATTATTATAATACTGATTTATATAATTTAATATGTATAATAATACCAACTATATTTTGAATTGCTTATTTTTGAATTTTTTGTGTGTTTTTAGAACTGAGGATGAATGTATAACATTCGAAACTAGTTTTCAATAAAACAAATTTATAGAAGTGGCAAATAATTTATCAATCCCTAACGAATAAGGAACCCTCACACAAGCTATATGTTTACATATTATTTATCTTCCTCCACTACATGCAGTCCTCTTTTTTTTTTTCGAACAAGCTTTAAGTGGGAATTCATTCAAATAAAAACAAGGAGCATTTGTGATTGACTGTCTAATATATAATCGAAATTAGATTTGTTTGTTATTTTTTCCAATTAAATTTTTGGAGTTTCAAAATAATGAAATAGGCACTTTCTCCGTTTTACTTAAATGCGACAGATGTTAAAATTTGTCAATAAAAAAAATTTATCTAAAAGATAGATACCTTGCAGAGTTGACTGTTAAAAAATGATTTAATGGTTCTAAAACTTTATTAATAACGTTTATGAAACTATAATGTAATTAAAAATTGGTTTCATTTTTAATTATTTGAAAAAATTATCATTAAAATGTTTGAAAACTTCGAATAAAATTATGCAGTATTTGTCATTTGATCATCTAATATGTCATATTTCGAGGTTATTCTTGGGTGTAATTCATCAAAGTGTTGCGACTCCAGACTTCTTACGAAAAAAATAATTAATTCGTGAATATTTTTTCAACATATAACAAATTGGAAAAAAAAGTTCAACAAGTAAACAAACGCTACAAATAATTGTTGAACGACTGGAGATAGTGCACACGACTGACATGTTCAAACGCACACGGGATACCTGGTAATTAATTCGAACACGCAGCGTGCCCACCAAGGCCTTATGCTACCCTCAATCTTTATATATTGTATTATACACCAGTTACTTCTAAAATAAACAGTATTTTTCAGATTTCTCTCTCTTGAATATTATTTCTATTGTATTTATTTGTAGTTGTAGTACGATAAATGGCATGCCAGAAAATATTTGCAGCTTGATAAATTAAAATATATTAAACAGGTACTTGGTAAGAAAATATCCCTTCTACCCATAGGTATCTATCTGTAACATCGACGATACAAAATTGGCCGAAATCATGGAGATATCTTTAGGAAGACGACGCAAACTGTTAAAATATTCATTGGATCAGTGTGTAATCCCTTTAACGGCGTCATAACGCCCAAGTAACCGTTAATTGGAACCCCGAATCACTTGATCGGGTTAATTAAGCCTCCAGACAAGATTTGATCATAATAATCACAAATATGATTTCTTGGGATAAATATCTACCCTGACCTTTCCCCTGAGCACAAAGTTCGTGTGAGTCTCTAAATTATCATATATTTTTTGTAAAAGTAAATAGAATAATTGTATCTTTTATGGGTAAATTTAATTCGAGTTGCAGTTGGACGAATATTTTTTTCGAATATTAACCACAATAACGACTTTTGAGTGTTACAAAAAATGTTTACCGCGGAAGAATATGGAATGGAATTTCTGTAAATGGTGAGGACATACATAAGGGGAAGATCTCGGAGTTAGGAACGTATCATTCCTTCGACTGAAGGAACGGTTTTAGGAATGTTTGGACCTCCTGCTAGAATTTCATTGCTAGAGGTCAGTATTAAGGGATTTAATGTACATAACTGCAATACAATGTACAATATGATACATATGAAGTGTACAGATATAAAAAGGAACTTGACATGAATTTAGCAAATGGGGTTCTCAAAAGTAAAAAAGGCAAAGTATAAAATAGACATGACCCAGCAAATAAGGAAAAAATCCTTAGGTTATTTCCTGAAGTAAAGAGGGACCCTATAATCCTTCTTCTGATGCTGAAGTCTAAGAAAGATCAGTTTACCGACGACAAAATATTTAATGTTCAACATGCAGATATAATATTTAATATTTGAATACTGGATATTTAACAATTATTTATTGATAATGATTGTCTCTTATTTCGCAGGTAATTGTGGCAGGTGATACTACTACTGGATCTGGTCGATAGGTCATACATTTGTCTGCACATAGAACCATTAAGTTATAATAAGTGTTTGTTTTGCCTCATTGTTATGTGGTATTGTTATTGATAAATTGTTATCACTTGTCACCAAGTTACCACTTGTCATTGTAAATTATTGTAAAGTGTACGACGTGTGCAGTTTTGTAAATTATTTGATTCTCTTTATTAAGTTCAATATTGCACGATTTAAATTATTTATAAACTAAATTATTATGAAACACCAATAGCTAAAGTGTTTAAACATCACAAACTGTCCTAGCAAGCATTGTCACTTGATTAATTTTCATCACGTTGCTTCAGATCTCATTAAATTCAGTGTCGAGATGTAAATTTCGTTGATTGGCCAAGTTGGTTGTGTTGAACAGTCAAGTTAGGCAAGTTGGGCTGAATTGTTATAGGCGTTGTGTGCTTCAGCTTATGTATAGCTGGATACTTGATTATGTATTAGCAATCTTAACATCACAGAGTAGGGCTACAACAGGGTACAGAAAACATTTATTCAAAACAATAATCACTGAGTCTGTCGAATTAATACCTTTAAAAAAAAAATTTTGTATCCTTAGAACTTCGTTTTCACCATTTTCAGTTATTAATTATTTATTTACTTATTCACAGTAATTGATCACCTACTTGACAAAGCTTCCATAAAGTATGAATGTTCTTCCGTCAATCCGTTATCAACCTGGATTACAATAATCCTTTGGTTTGAAAATCAATATTGTTCCAAACTCTCAACGACCCAAGCATTGAGCTATTAAATAATATGCCACTTACAATTCATTATCAAGCCATTATAAAACTCATATTTCCCTTTTGAAGATATCAATTCATAAACGAATAAATGATAAAACACTATTGGTATGGTGTTTGGCCCAAAAACCACGTGCCTCTTTTCAAATCCAATGTCACCATAATATTAAATGGCTTATGTAGGACTTATGAAAAACAGAATATAGAGGGAGGGCGGAGGCACGTGTCAAGATAATAAGCAAAACGGTATTTTCTAATTCATACAACTAAGTCATTATGCATGAGCACAACCCTTAATTCCAACTCCCATAATTCTCCTGTAAAAATGTTTTTCTTCCTTCTATTTATGTCAATGTTTACTTTGACTAATCCTATTAATTCCTTGTGATTTGAATTGGCTTTATGGGGTCATTTACTCTTTAAAAACGTATGTGCAATGTCAGAAGAAAAGTCTTTTGAGACATTATTGGAAAAAACGCTGCAAATAATTACACAATGGTTTATTATTTTCAATTAGTAATATTTCAAAAATATCTATTCAGTCCAAGTAAAAAAAATGAAGCATTAGGCACCAAAGGAAAAGAAATTTGAAGCTTGTCACAAGATGATCGCCGTGAGAGTACCGAACTGGAAGTGTCAATTTAAAAAACTGTGTCAATGCAAGTATGCTGTGATGTAAAATGATACAGAGGAAATATTTGATGTGCACTTCAAAAAAAAAAAAAAGGATAGCTAAAGGAAGTACAGGAATAATCCAAGGAAGGATACAGCAGAGAGATAAGAGGAAGTCAAAAGCCAGGAGTCAGGAAGCCTAGAGTCACGAGGACTAGCCGCCTGGAGAATAAGCCTACGAAGTTCATTCGCTATATCTCAGCTGATAATGGTCCGATTTAAGTGATTTTTAGTTCAGTCTGTAGGGAATTTCAGTAGCTTTCGTTTACATTATTTTCTTATATTTAGCGGACGGATTTTTTCTTATTCGATATTTGGATTCTACTTATCTTGAAAGGTAAAACCTCAACTTTTGAGGAGGAGGTTACAAAAATGTTTTCCTAGGTCGATTCCAAAGGTCTATTATTGAAAATAATAAACCAAAAGCATTTACAGATAGAGATTTTTTTATTTTTCGTTTATTTTTTTCTCTTTTTTTTTATTTTAATGCCTTGAAATGCTGATTCCAAAACACCTTGCATTTCCTCTCTATCTTTATAAATGGCCGAGTTATGGGCTTATGAGATCTCTAATTGGCCGTCATTTTGAAACAAAGAGACGGATGGTCCGAGGATCATCCCGGGGTGACCTGTGACATTGGTACCGAATCTCAAGAAAATCGGTCCAGTAGTCTCGGAGAAAAGCCGCGAATGGCGTACGGCGTACGGAGGACGGACGGATTTTTGTTTATTCGATATTTGGATTCTACGTATCTTGAAAGGTAAAACCTCAAATTTTGAGGGGGAGTTACAAACAATTATTCCTTGGTCGATTCCAAAGGTCTATTATTGAAAATAATAAACCAAAAGGTTTAAGCGCAAAAGCTGCCACCGAAGAAGGAGAGTCAATTATCCAACGAAATACCGCCGCACAAACCAGATCAGGTCGCCCATCGGTCGTTGATGATGACGTTCTTCCTTGAATGTGTGAACCAGAATCCACATGTAACTCGTGATTTACCGGCCGTAGGAGGGACTCAAACCTATACTGTGAACAGCTAGACACAGTTTATGCAGTTCTAAGTGCCCAGTACCCCGCTTTGGTCAGCAGGAACCAAGCCATTTTGCAACACATGTCCCTGCACATCGTTCTCGTTTGACCAAGGAAAAATTATTGGACCTACAAGGAGTAAACGTTTTGCCTCATCTTGCGTATAGACCACATATTGCACCATCAGGTTATGATTTATTTAGATCAATGGCTCAGTTTTTAAAAAGTTTGATAAATCTTTGATATTCACGAGGCCGTAAAAATTGGATGTCAAGAGTTCTTTGCCTCAAAACCAAAGGAGTGGTACTGGCATCAAACCCAATTACTGGCAGAAAGAATGGGTGAAAGTAGTTGAAAACAATGGACTTTTCTTTGAAGAGTAGTATTCAATAATGTTTAAAATATGTAATCTGAAATAAAGCTATACTAATGCACGAGGACTTTTGTAACAATCTAGTATTTATTTTCGATAATTTATAGATGTTTCAAATTTCCATTTAAAAAGGATCTGAGTTTATAATAATAGAATCATTTTCACTTTTTGATTGATTCAATCGTGGCTAAATCAAGACTAAGCTTTTAGGAAAGGAAGTAAAAAGAAGCCCCCCAGAAGACAGTTTCAGCGAAATCTCACCACACATAAAGAATATCTGATGTGGGCAACACACGACTTCCTTGTACGCCTATAAAATTATAAATCCGTGGCTCAAAAAGTGATACTGAATTTGGTTACTAGTTTCCGAAGATTGCAGTAAAAACGACACTCCGCATCCCGTCATCCATCTATTCACAAACACACATTCTTGTCACTGGAGGTCTCATTCCATTATTATATGTCGTTTTCCTTCAGTAGGCAACTAGTTTCCAAGATATTTCTTCATGTTCCATGACAACAATAAAACTGTCAATATCACTGAATAAAGCATTAGAAATGGACAGTTTCGACATTTTAAGCGGAAAAACCCACTTAACTAATATCTTATTCTCATGATGAAGACTTCTTGATTTCACAAATAGGGAGAAATTTTAGACTCAATTTTAACACTTGAAAAAGTAATTAAACGCTACAAATTATTACACAATGGTTTATTATTTCCACTTAGTAATATTTCAAAAATTTCTAGTCTGTCCAAGTAAAAAAAATTAAGCAGTAGGCACCAAAGGGAAAGAACTTTGAAGCTTTTCACAAGATGATCGACGTGAGAGTGCTGAACTGGAAGTGTTAATTTAAAAAACTCTGTCAATGCAAGTAGGATGTGATGTGAAATGATACAGAGGAAATATTTGATGTGCACTTCAGAAGGAAACAAAAAAAGGAAAGACTAAGGAAGCTAAAGGAAGTAAAGAAATAATCCAAGGAAGACTAAAACAGAGAGATACGAGGAAATCAGAAGTCAGGAAGCAGGATGACTAGCCGCCAGAAGAATCAGTCTCAGAAGTTCCTTACGCAATATCGCAGCTAATAATGGTCCGATTTAAATGATTTTAATTTCGTTTTGTAGGGAATTTCATTAGCTTTCGTTTAAATACAATGAAAGCACCAATCAAAAATCAACAATCAATTTTTGCATAGTATGTTATTTCATACTCCAAAATCTAGTATGTTATATAAATCAATATATAAGTTGTAAATACCAAATTTAAGAACTTTTGCAAAGTATTTTAATATAATTTTTTATAGAAATCATTTATGACCTTCAAGTAAAGTATCACTTCCGGTGATTAAGCAGTGACCAAAAAGGGAGGTTCACAACTAGATTTTACAACAATCCTAAAGACAAAATTTCAACTTTCTAAGGCTAACCGTTTTTGAGTTATGCGAAATACGAACGTACGTACGAACGAACGTACGTACAGACGCCACGACGAAACTAGTCAAAATGGATTCAGAGATGGTCAAAATGGATATTTCCGTTGAAATCTGAAAACCGAAAATTTTCGCGATTACAATACTTCCTTTACTTCGTACAAGGAAGTAACAAGGAAAAACATTTGTAGCCAAAGATACAGTTCAGCATGTTTACAAGAATTCACGAGGACTGATTGCATTCGTGGTGAACTTATGGTTTATTAGCAAACCACATTACGGAATAAAAAGTAAAGAACTTTTTGTCACTGAGTAGAAAAAATCTTTTTGGATTTCTCATAAATCATACGAAGTGTGCGGTTTAAAATTGAATATATTTTTAGTTTCATTTAAATAGTTTCTTTTAAAATTGAATAACACCTCATTGTCGTGCTGTATCAACTCAAATAAATACTTAAGACGCCGCTGAAGGTTAGAACACCCTCTTTTGGTTCATGGAAAATACTTTATAATTACTGCTGTTAGATGTTCTGTAATCATTTAACTTTGAATGCTTGAATTTGGTTGTATTCCTTGCACATCTAAATAATATTTTCTTATCACTCCAGAATTATTTTCAAATATATGATGTAATATTATATTATTAGGGAAATTTTATCTAATAGTAGCTTACAAGAATATGAAGATTGGTTTTTTAACTCAGGAGACGACAAAGATTGAATTTTATTTGCATTAATATTAACATTTACAAAGACCTAAGAAAGACGTATCTTATGACCTCACCGCCGATGGCAGCTATTATAAAATTATAAATGCTTTAACAAGCTATTAAAAATTACCATCATTACTTAAGAGATGACTTATTACATATTAGAATAAGATTTGAACAACGGCAATAAAAGTTAAAACAATACATACTTTCAGCCCATTCATAAATTATTCCAACCACAGTCCACAACATATAAACTAACAGATTTCTTACTCAACAAAAACTAATTATTTAAAGAGATTTAATATGACAAATGTGATCGCGACCAACACGACATATAAATTACTCTTATGATTTACGACTGCCGGCTTTACAAACTGGACAGACACAAAATAATAAAAGGCATTTCATTACGGGATTTGGTCAACATCAGAAAATGAATTGTTTTACATGGCAAACATGGCAGATTTTAATTATTTTTTTTGTAATTAATATCAATTTTGAATTGTTAAATTGATTAAAATTTCTTCAGTACAGCAAACAGTAAATATAAACCGTTCTTCTTATCTTTTCGTTTTATTTTGTTTGTTCTTTTTTTAATTTCTTTATCTGTTTGTGTAATTCGTATTTTTTTTTTGTAATATTTTTTCTTAACTATGGTTTCATATAATTTTGTATAGGGACACGCGGATACTACAATTATTACCTGTAAGAATGTGAAATAAACTCCTCCTGTGCTACGATATGGGGTAACATCCATAAAAAACATATAAAAATAAGTTATATTGTTTTCAATATTTTGTATTTATATCGATAGCTTCTGGTTCCGAACGAATCCTATTCTCCGACTAGTAAGAGATTTTTTTTTTCATACTATTCATTTTAGGGAAAAATTGAAATTGTTTACGATTTACTCGACAGTAATAGTTATGGCAGTGCCATTGAATCATCTAAAACTTCATGATAGAGTATCTGGAGTCTGATCTATCGATCATGAGAATGGTCGGAATAACGAAGACTGAGCCAGATATAGACACGACCTGACCTGGCCGGACTCCGTAAATGGCATCATCCGATGCAGCAATCCTGACCTCATAAATAATAATTTATAGGCAAAAATAAGAAATGAGTCTTAATCAGTATTTTTTTTTCTTTTTAAGAGGAAATAGCTTAGATAGAGAAAAGTAAACGAGATTACTAGTAGATTCTTGCATATGTTTCTACCATACTGAAAACAGTAGCGTAACTAAGGTCGAGCACAACCCAAGGCGACGTCCAGCAGACGTCAATACCTAATTCATTTTTTTAGATTCGAGATATGGAATCCCGTTGAATGCTTACTGTTCGCCAATATTGAGAAGTATTTATCGTTTAATACTTTCCGGCAGTCATTGACAAGATAGGCTTATGTTTCAAATTCCTGGGCAATTCACGGTCAATGTAGTGAATTATCATCTCACTGCCACTTTCTGCTGGGCGCCCTTACAATTATTTTTTTTTTTTAAATAAGCATCTTTCAGTTTGTTTTATATGTAAATTGATACTATAAATACCTACAGGATTATCGTTAAAGATGAAACTCCATATCATTTTATCGTAAATTTAATTATTTACGTAATTGAAACGATGCATATTAAAATGCAATAACGATACATACAAACGAAAATTATTATTTATATTATATTATTTAATTATATAATCTGGAAGCAGGGTCGTTGTCTATACAATTTATTGGAGAGGGCATAATTTAAAATTTGCTAGCAATTTTGACCGGATTATGCAATTATATTAAATATATTAATTTGTCCACCTACATTATGAAAAATTGTAATTTTTTCCAACTCATTTAGATTTGCACTTTTAACTTACCAGCTGCGAATGTTGACACTTTTATATTCAAACAAAACATCGTATCAACATAATCTCTTTGTCTTAACTTAAAAGGAATTAGTTTTGAATATTATTAACTCTTTGAGTAAAATATTTTACCAAAATTTTCGCAGTTTGAAGTAGGTTCTCAAGTGTGAAATTTCCCAACTTTTTGTGTTTTCAAATTATTCAAAATAGTGGCATTCTCTCCCCACTCTCCCTCCCTCCCCTATGACGATTTCCCTGGCTTGAAGAAGCTTAATATTAGCAAAAGTTTTGTAATAAAAAATAGCAGAAGATGTAAAGTCGACAGAAGACGTCCAAACCTGTTATTGCAAAGGCGAGGCGAAATTATGTGCCCTATTTGAAGAAAACATTTTGTCATACATTCATAAAATATTCACCCTCAGCATTAAATTTGTACTGGTCTGCCAACTCAAAGTGGGGACGTTCCAAAATGGTGGCCATCGAAGGAGGGTAACAAATGAGTAAAAATAGTAATATTTAAAGATGATTTGTTTACTGCCTCAATATTGTAGCTCACATGAAATTCTTTTGATGATGTTTCAGGAAGTGCAAAGTTTTAATATTCTTGAGAATATGTAGCTGCAAAAAAATAATTGTTTTGAAAAAAATATGATGAATTAATGTATTGAACTAGATGTGCGAAGATAGTACGGTGATTAAAGAATCACTAGAACGCAATAAATTCTGTTCTATGATTGGGATGAGTCGAGAATCAGATGGAATAACAACATTTTCATTGCAATCTCGTTTGTAAAGAGATCTGCAAGGGTGTAAATTAAGAGAAATCCTTTTTACTGGCA
Source organism: Rhaphigaster nebulosa (assembly GCA_948150685.1). Classification (NCBI taxonomy): domain Eukaryota; kingdom Metazoa; phylum Arthropoda; class Insecta; order Hemiptera; family Pentatomidae; genus Rhaphigaster; species Rhaphigaster nebulosa. The sequence continues at coordinate 163,540,250 of OX411306.1, forward strand.
TCAAAATAATTGTGTCCTTTTTTCGTAACCAGTTAAATCATGTACTAAATCATATCATCGTAGATACTTTTTAGTCATATTTTCCCCGGAGAGGAGGGGGGTACGGGTGCATTTTAATTCCATTTCATAACCCCTTCAATACGATTTAGGAGATTTCGAGGGTGTCTTATATATAATATATTATATTATATTATATCATATATATATATTATATTATATTATATATATATATATATATATTGCTACATTTGGGCACTTCCAGCACCCCCATTTGGATCAAATGAGCTGAAATTCGGTATATGGTTGATTTATAGACAGAACAATACCAGGGATGTAGGGGTAAATTTGAGTCATAATCAAATTTTATTTATCCAAATTTATTTTGCCGTTTTTAAGGGTTTGCGCTTCTCTGCAGCCCCTCCAAATCTAGTAAGGTGGATTGAAAATTTGTGTGTGAATTGAATTGATGCAAGAGAATTGTTTTGGGGGGGTCTCAACTTTTTCTTCCATTCCTGCCATTTTGATATTTTCAATTTTTTATTTTACTGTAAATGCGACCTTAGTGACGAAGCTCTGCAGCTCACGGTTTTTTTTTGTTTGTTTTTTTATTATTTTTTTATTTTTTTATTGAAATCGGATGTGACATCCATTTAGACAGAATTCGCATTTTTTAAATTTCATTCAATCGGTTTTTTAAGGACATTTATACTTTGAAATTTTTCGGGACAAGACTACTCACCTTACGCCGGAGAGGTTTTGGACCAGAGGTCCAGAACATCTACATAATAAATCAAATATTCTGTCTTTGCATCAACTTTGTCTCTACTTCAGAGATAGTTGATTCTCAAAGTCCTGCCCTGTGAGAGTTTCTTACATGAATAAATTATGTCTCCAACTTAGGCTTCATCTATCTGCCAAAGAACTTCACTGTCTTCTCCGTAAAATTAAACTCCCCCCCCCTTTAAGATTTATAATTATCATACGATCTTTCAAGGAAAATATTAAAAAAAAAAAAAAATCTATAAAACTATGCTGTGTATTTCAATCAGTTCATGGCCAGATGACTAGAACTAGGAATCGTTCAAATCTTGGACAGACATCCTAACTTTTAAAATATTGATATCAACATTTTGTATTCCATTGATACTAGAAAATATGAGAACCAAAATAAACAATAAACTTTTGTGTAAATTAAAGTAAAAATTCTAAATAGTAGGGATAAAAGAAGATGGACTGTAATAGCCAAGTCCATAATCAAAATTATAATTTAAAATTAACCGCAAAAAAAAAAAAATAATGACGAAAGTGATTAATGACTATTTCACTTCTTGAAAATGTCGTATACTCATAGAATTTATAAATTTAATCGAAAAAAATGGTCACTTGATTAGGTGAAGTGGGAATTAAACGAAAAATCCTTCATTATATCATAACATATAAGAACGCTAATTATTTCAGTTATACTGTAGCTACTACATTAATGTAAATTAATATTTACATTAATATTGATATTTTTATCTTATTTTCATCGACTGATTCTCATGCTTAAATAAGTTAGTAAAATAGATGACCCTCCAATAGTGCTGCTATCCAAAGGAGAAAAAATATTGCAGCTATAACAAGACAGAGTACATTATTCGAAATAACGTTATAAAATTGCATGTCAGGCCATCTTGTTCCATGTTGGCCATTTTCAGATTCATTAAAAACGTTCGCTAATATCAATTCAACATTTGAAAATTTCAAAAAAAGTTAAAAATTTGAAAAATGTTATATATGTGATATATATTATATGATAACTTAAACTGGATTCCTTATTAACAAAACCTAAAACTTCTCAAACTTATCCAAATCTTATTCATATAATGGGCATTGCGTTGTTTTATAGTCATTTTCTTTGGCTGATCCCATATTTATTAATTTAATAAAGATACATATATTTATATATATTAAAAAAAAAAATAAATCAACAGCTACTTATGTTAGGTTTAGTGGATCAAGGAACCGTCTGTTCACATCTCATCCAAAATCAACATTTTTTTCAAAGAAACCATTTGCATACCTGGCTTAAGAGATACCTCAGACGTTGAAATTGTTTCGGTTACTTAGTTTGGGCAGGGTAAGGTGCCGTAAAATAAAACAATAAAGCCTGATAGAGTAATCAGGCTCAGGTTACCGAGAGATAGAAGAAAAAGAGCCAAAATTCTTTAAAAAAACTGGAACCTAGTTTCGATACGACGAGGAAAACAATGTTCAATGGCATAAAAACTTATAATTTGTAAGAATAGTTTTTTTGTAAAGCATTGACAGTTTACACGTTCTTTTTTAGACTATAGAATAATACTATAAATATAGTATATATTAATGATTTTCTATGAAATTGACCATCAGAAGCTAATTTCTAATGTGTAATGAAAAATGGGTAAAGTAGAATATTTATATTAATATCCCACTTTTATTAGTTTATATTGCATTGGAAATTCTTAAGATAGATCAGGAACTAAGCTCAGAGGAAATAACTGAGTTTCAACATCATGCTTCTAGTTATACAAGAAAAGGGACTTTAAACCTTTAGACAAACCTCCTTCATAAACTTTGTTTATCAGCAGTCCCGTTGGGAAGGGGTAGAGGACTATAAAGGAATAATATTTTTTATTTTTTTTATTTTATATAAATATAAAAAATAAAAAAAAAAAAAAAAATATATATATATATATATATATATATATATATATATATATATATATATATATATATATATATATATATATATATGTTAAATCCTTTTGAAATGCCTTAGAAATGATTTAAGCTGATAGTTAACAACATAAGTCGAATCATGTAAAATTAATTTTAATATCTAATATATAATAATTAATAATAATAATTAACCTAATTTCTTTTTGAGCGGTCAAACAAAAACCATCAAACATAAGACATTCTATGAAAACAAATTGCAAATAATGCCGTTTGATTTCGATCTAGATTTACTCTTAACAAAGTGGACTTTGAATGCCTACTTCTCTGGATCGAAACTTTCTCTTAGCGTTCTTCAAGACTCTGGCCTTGGGCTGCTTAGTATATAGCTAAGTGGCTACCCTTTGGCTAAAGGGTTTCATCAAAGAAGGTTCAGTTGTTTAAGAGAAAAAATGGTCCTTTGGAATGGTAGAGGACGAAAGTGACAATAACTTTATAGAATTTTTAACGTAACGTTATAACGTAATAGCTCTAAAATAGTCGTTTTCTGATTCTGAATCGTTTTCTATCAACGTTATTTTTAAAAATCACAAATATGGAAATGAAATGTGAGTTTTAAACAAATAAATCATAAAATGGAAGTCCTAGTTTGCTACTTACTAATAAAATTCCTGAAGTTTTTGCTCAAAATTATAATTAAAAGAAAAAATAACTAAATGATGGCTGAAAATATTTCATTACAAGTTCTTTTATTTGGATGTTTCGGCCTTTAAACCATCCCATAAGCATTTCAGAAAAGGCCCTTATTTAGTTTATTTACAAAGTAGCAAACTGTATAAATATATTTTAAAAAATTATATATATATATATATATATATATATATATATATATATATATATATATATATATATATATATATGACCATATACCTACTTCAGAAAATAAGTTAAATTGCATACAATGAAATATATTAAGTCCAATCTGGACTAAGTCCAATTATTCATGGTATATGGTAATCTCTAAAAAACAATGGATATAATAAAAACAACAATTGATAAAATTAAGATTAGGATCAAATTTCCTAGTAATTGAATATGTAAAAAAAATTAGTATTGTTATTTACATAAATCACATTTCGGCTTAAATCAATATACAAAAAACTAACTTTTTTGGGGACTAAGATGTGTTTCTTTCCTTCAGAGAGTAAGGGAAGTTATAAAAACAAAAAAAAAAAAAAAAAAAAAAAAAAAAGAGTAACTAACAGTTTGAGAATAATGTGGGGACATCTGGGCAATAAAGCAATATGTCATAAAGTGAAAGCCCACGGCCGTTTATCAAAATGTAAAAAACCATTTATATCAGCGATTTGTAAACAAGTCCATTTCCCAGGAGCTATGCGCTCACTGATTTATAACGTGGAAATGGCAAGGTGACAGAGAGGGGCATGTATATTTTGTGCCATCCGTTAGCGTAGTAGCAAATGCCCCGCCTATCCATTTACTATTCAGCTCCTGTTTTTATCTTATTCTCGCCTCTATCCAATAACGATCTACACCAGTCGCCATCGAACATTCACCAAGGTTTAATATTTCACTATCGTCTCTTTCTTCAAGGTCTTTTGATATACTGCGAATTGCCTCAAAGTCTGGTTGTTTATCCATGATCTTTATTCTGAAATTTTCTAACAAGTAAATGAAATTCAAAAACATTCATAGTACATAGTTTCAAGTCCACCATGTTGGTTGGAAATTAAGGGATTATGGAAGGAATTATGGAATTAAATGTTGTTTTTCCTATTTACTTTGGCTCAAGTAATGGTTCCTTATCTATCCTTTCTCTATCGCGTACTGGTTATCCCTTCATTATGTTTTGATTCAACCTAGATCAGTAAAATCTATGGTGTACGTTTAAAAATTATTTTTCGATTCAGATTTGTGGGTCACGTAAGTCGTATTTAAAAAAAAAATCAAGATCGGCCAAAGTTTTCGTCCTCTATTTCTAAAATAATATTTTTCTGCTTCTGAATCTTTTTCTATCAAACCCTATATGAACTGGAACTGGTCAGTTCAGATTGTTAATAATTTCACTATGCTCCTAGGTTTCTAGAATTTGTGTACGCCATGTTGAATAATTTATCTTCATCCTATAAATTAAAATACATATAATTTGGCACTAATCGTGTTAGCATAGTTCAACCATAAGGTATTTAAATATTTTAACAGCCATTTTGGTCTCCAGCTTAATTGTGGATGTCTGAGTAAATGTCACCTTATCACCATTGATGTTCTTGTTCTTCGACTTATAACGAAGCGTTTGCCACTTCTCCCATATTACTTCATCAAGACAACCACAGAATGACACTTTTACCTGTGTGACACATTGCAAAGTAAACTAATGTAAGACATAAAAAAACAAAAAACGCCAAAGTCGGAGATGAGATAGTCCTGCTCTGCTCAGAAGCGGCGATATGTCACTAACTTATTACTTACTTACGCCTATCCTATCCCAGAGATAGAGATAATTAAATACATATTTACGTAAACATTGAGCATGATATGAAAATAGTGAAGGAGTTTAAATATTTGGGGATTGATAAATTATTTGCCACTTCTATAAATTTGTTTTATTGAAAACTAGTTTCGAATGTTACACAAAAAATTCAAAAATAAACAATTCAAATATACATTGATCCTTCTATATCATCATGCGGATGTCAACTAAATATCTGGAGTGTCATCAATAGTAAAGTCACTTTGACTAGTGATACAGACCGTCCGCCCGGTAGAAAAACCACTACCTACCTTGTTCCTCTAGAGTTCTAACATCCTTCCCAGAAGATTAATATATAACCCATCGGTTCGAAAACATGCTTCATTGATTCTATACAATGCAGATTGTTGTGAAATGATTACATAGATGGTGGTCGCGATACTGTCTGCGGTCACATGTACGGAGGTTATCAGTTGCGACAGGGCTGGAATTACTATCTACTCAGACAGCCAATCAGCTCTCCAAGCCCTGGAATCCTCTAGGGTAACTTCCGTATTGGTAAAAGAGTGCAAACAGGCATTGGATCTACTTGCCTCTTCGAAGAGACTGGAATTAGTTTGGGTTCCTGGACATAAAGGAATCAAAGGCAATGAAATAGCCGACAAGCTTGCAAGAGAAGGTGCTGAGAACCCTATCATTGGGCCAAAACCTTCAGTAGGCATCTCTAAAAGATATCAGCGGAAGAAGGTCCAGGATTGGACATGGAATATAGCAGGTAAGGAGTGGAGGGGGTGTGCGGGCCTTAGACAGGCTAAGGAACTAATTAAAAAACCCTCTGCTTCTAGAACCAAGTGGCTGCTGGGCCTCAACAGAAAGGAACTCCGACTGCTTATAGGGGTACTTACAGGGCACTGTAGACTTAAAAGACACTTAAAGATGTTTGGAATAGCAGGGGATGAGACCTGCCACTGCTGTGGGCAGGCACCTGAAACTGCTCTACACTACATAGCCGAATGTAATAGATATGCGTCGCTGAGATACAGACTGTTAGGATCTGATAGAATCAGAATACAAGAGGCTCCCTCCATCGAATGGACATCCCTTCTGAATTTCATCAGAAAAACCAGAAGGTTCGATATGGAGGGTTAATAGGCTATTTCTATTGGTAATCCCCGGGGATGGCAAAAAGGACCATCAGGCCCACTTGCCGGACTTAGTCCCCCCACCCTTGCCAGTACCAGTACCAGTAGATTGATCCTTCTATATCATCATGCGGATGTCAACTAAATATCTGGGGTGTCATCAATAGTGAAGTCACTTTGACTAGTGATACAGACCGTCCGCCCGGTAGAAAAACCATTACCATGTTCCTCTAGAGTTCTAACATCCTTCCCAGAAGATTAATATATAACCCATCGGCTCGAAAACATGATTCTATACAATGCAGAATACTTAAATGTTGTGAAATGATTACATAGATGGTGGAGATAAACAGCAACATCCTCCATAGAAAAAAAAATTAATCGGGTTTAAATATGTTAAAAGATGATGAACTATTTAGTGAAAGGAAAAAGGACCAATGATGAAGTGGAAGAAAGTCTGGCAGTAGAGGTCAACAGAGAAGAACAAGCCTTGGGTAGAGAGAAATGGGGGAAGATTACTGAAGAAATTTAGGTCACAATAGTGTACAATTCCAAAATATAATAACAGTCATAAATTGATCAATATATATTTAGTCATAATTACATATTATTGTTAATATGAATAAATACACACTATACGTAACAAGAAAGTCTATTCAGAACATGCGTGGATAAAAAAAATTAACTTACATTCTCCAAGGTTATTCGAATCTGAAAAAATAAAAAAATATTTATTAGTTTGGCAACGATTACTATTAAATGTAATGTATTATATTATGTTTTAATAATAATACTTGTATAAAATGTAATGAAAAGACAGATACAAACATTAATTAAAAGGATGATAAAATGTTGTTTAACTTTACCAACCTTTATAACATGCTACAATGTCATACAATTTATGAATTTTTAAATTTCAGCCTGAGTATGAAATTTCGGTGATTACGAAAGGAGTTTTATTAATTGACCAGAAGTTATTGTTCAGAGCAAAACAACCAACATACTTATGCCTCCAATCTTTCCCATCTTATAGTTTCTACGCCTTTTAGTTTGTTGCGACATATGGTTTCTGAAAAGCAATATGAAACAGAAGTTAAGTTTTATAATGTCTGAGACCATGGCTTCTTTATTTCAAAATATCTTTTCTTCATGAAGCGGTAAAGAGCTTCATCTCTAGTCGCTCCTTCGCGGCACGTTCGGCACACCATCAGGGATTTATACAATAAATGATTTCTTCGCTTTCTTCTACTTAGAGGAAAGTAATGCTTTTGGCTTTCAGGAAAATGACCTGTTTATTAAATTTGGGCTGATTTTTAAAATTGAAAATACGAAAATGAATCAGAATTTATACATATGTTGTACCACTCTAAAAATAATGAGGTTAGAGAAGTATTGGAGAGATTAGAGAGCAGTGAGGGCAATGGAAGTGGATACTCGGAAAGCATATTTTGCAATAATTTTGGCTTGTGCTACAAGACGTACAGTGATACGTAAGCGGTGAATAAAAGATTAGCTTAAAAAGCGTGAAGAATACTCTCATTCTGTCCTTTACAGGGAAATCATCAAGACGATACAGAGGATTATAAAAAATATTTTCTCATGAGTGACAGTTCACATAATAAATAATTGTCAATGAAAAAAAAAGCAAAATTCTAATACGAGCAAATCTATATTAGCTCACGAAAGGTTAGCAGTTACTCTAAGGTACCTTGCTACTAAAAGATATTTGAGGACATGAAATTTTCTGGGATAATGTCATCAGTCAAGCTGTTGTGCTTGTCCAGCTCACTAGATACTGACGTAATGGTGTGCAAGACAATACACGATCAGTAATACTGTCAATGTCAGAGGTAGATACTGTATATTGACTGGCATATGTACATCTACTATATGTATATGTATGTCTACTATATGTGTATACATCAAATACTGATATCAAAATATCCGAATATTCTTCCATATCCTAACCATTCCATCAGTATTGCCCTTACACGATCAGTAATTCAATCAATATTTTATCATAATGACAATACTATTGGCCGAATCAAAAATTTCCACTCGCTTTTTGCGTTTTAGACGCCAATGAACAAATTTGGTTACGTGCCTGTATGTAGTCAAATCCATGTGATGTGCACAATACACATCATTTTGGAAGTTGGAACCATTAACCAAAATTAGATGAAATTTTCAGTGATTGTGCGGGTTGGTACCTATATGCTCTATTACAATGTTATCAAATTCCATCTATCACATTCGCACAAACATGGGCAAACGTTATTTCCTTGGCACACATATGTTTCAAAAACGGCTAGACTGATTTGGCCTAAAGTTGGGGTATGTTGTGAAATAGTGTAAAAATGGACCAGTATCAATTTTTATTCAATCCTATTTATTACTTTCGCTTACGCATTCGCGAATTTATTTTCTTTGACACGCCCGTATTTCGAGAAAAAAAAATTATTCTCAAAGAACCAACCATTAAAGTTGAAAAATAGGTAATTATGTACCCAATAGAAATGCTGAGGAAGCTAAATTGAGCTACTTGCCAGACATATTTATTTATCGTTTTATTCTTGAGTCTTATTTAACTATTTTAAACTATGGTAGAGTTAGCATATCCATGAATCTAGAGCTAAAGAACGGTGAGGGTTTAAAATTATCAAAATTCCTTATTATATTACAGAATGAATATAATATTTTTTAATGATGGATGAACAGTTTAATTATCAAATATTAAGATCTGTCTCAATTTTAGGACAAGAAGTAATACTGGAAGGTAACCAAATTTAACAAACGATCATCTGCAACTAGATTTCAATAATATTTTGTTGTCTTACTTTATCTAGAAAACTTCCATAATTATACACTCCATATACAGTGGTCAAAATATTCGTTCAATTAGCTGTTCGGGTAAAAAATATGTATTATATTATCGTAAATAAAAACAAAATAATAATATATTTATCGTAAATAAATTAACTGATGGATATATTAACAAATAGTATTTCGCATTAATTCTTACAGGTGAAGAAAATTAGAAATCCATACAACCTAATAATCAACAAAAATTTAAAATTTATCATACAAAAATAGTATTTGTACGCAAAGCGACTGCCTGCATGTGGAACTCCTGCACGCAGCGGACATTTAAATAGCTTTGTCTTGGAATACCTCCAGGCAATGTAAGGACTTGATATATATATTTTGTATACATATTGTTCATTTATGTATATAAAACAGATTTTAAATAAACGGAAGATAAGAAAAAAAAATAGTATTTGTACAGTAACAGTTGTCGTGATAATAACTTTCTAGTTTGTTCTCAGCTCATGGTTTTCACTTAATTTGGGCCAAATGATCAGAATTGAAATATAATTATACCAAAATAGGTGGTAAATCTGAATTATTAAGTTCTATCTGCCTAGATGAAAAGTTCAATTCTTTCAGCAAGGATTGAGTTATGCATTGGCTCATTGGACTATGCAGAATATAATTAAAAACTTCAAAACCGTATCAGCAGACAATTCTAAACACACAAGCAGAAAACGTTATGCCACAGTGCTTGAATTGCGTGAAATCTAGCGAAAAGCAGCCAAAAATCCTCAAATAAGTATTCGTGAATTTGCAGAATACATCGCATAACAATGTGGTAATAATATTACTTTCCGAACCATGAGAAATTAGCTCCATAACATTGCCTACACAGAAAAAAAAATTGTATTTTGTCCGGGAGTATATGTTGAGCTCAGTGATAAAACGTTTTCGGCTTGTGCAGGGGCTTGCGCAAATTTATTTTTCAAGAGAGGAGGAGAATTAAATAATTAGAAGGGGATTAAATAAGAATCACCTAAATGTCTATAATCGCCAATTTGGGTGTAAGTTTTAAAGATAAGCATGAAAATTGGATCAAACATTTTGTTAAAATTTACCCAAAATATTACTTAAAATACAAACATTATTTGTTCTTATATTTCGGGAGGACATATCCTCCAATTTCCCGCTGCGAATGCCACCGTGTGTATTGAATCTTAAAGTATTTAATAATATACTGGATGGCCGAGTGAGAAAATCCCAGGATTCTTCTGATATATCGATAGCTCAAAGCTGGCTGAAAAAATTGAACTATTCATCTTTGCAGATTGAATTTAATCATATAAATTTACGACCTATTTTGGTGGAATTATATTTCAATTCTAATGGTTTGGCTCCTTTTAGGTTGGTATTCGAATAAGGGATCATGTATTGAGTGAAAACCATGAGCTGAGAACAAACTAACATGTTATTTTCACAACTGTTACTGTACGGAGACTATATTTGCACGACAAATTTCCAATTTTTGTTGTTAATAAGGATGTGTGGGATTCTAATTTCCTTCACCTGTAAAAATTAAGGCGTAATGCGGTTTTTTATCATGTCTATCAGTTAATTTATGGTAAATAAATTATTAAACCTGTAAAACCATGAATATTATGTGTATGAATACTCATTTTTACCAATGTATATACATAATGTACTGGTCGGAATCAAATATAAAAACAATCTATCACAATAGCCTAAGTTTCAAAATGTATAATTAAATTAATTAGTTTTGTTGAGTTTATAAGAATGTATTATTATTTATTTGCAATATTTTTTGTTTATCAGATTTGCAATAACACTCCTCAGTGATCACATTGGAATTAAAAGTGAATATAGTTCAGCATAAAACCGACTAATTTATAGATTGCCAACTAGATCCAATGCTGTTCAATTTGATGTTAAACCCGATGAAGCCCTGCATTCTACAACATTCCCTTCTCTCATCGAGTTGAAACCGCCGGCTTTAATATCTAAACAACTTGTCGATAGCTATTTATCATGATTAAAATAATCTCTAACATTACATTTTTCATGGCCATGATTTTTTTTGTATACGTTATTTGAGTTTACATTTTATCTCTATAACATTTAAAAGTGCATGGATAATGCTCTGGACAATAGTTCTTATTCTCATATTTGATTAATAAAAGAGAGAAAAATAAGAATAATAACTCCATTATCATCATTTCTGATATTAGAGGGGGAAAAAAGAGGTATAAGTTTCATTAATAATTTAAGATAATTCAATAAAACATTATTTTTGTTAATAAATCAGATTCTACGGATACAACACTATCATTATTATAATATTTTATATCTATACTATTATATAAATTTGAATATTTTGTGTGTTTGAACGCGCTAATATTAGAAACTACCAGTCCGATTTGAAAACTTCTTTTTGCGTTAGTCTGAGGAAGGCTTATCACGTTACGATCCATAGGAATGGATTGAAGCAGTAACCATAAAGAAATTGATAAGGGAAAATTATTTGCGTACGTTTCGTTGTCATGACAACTTTATCTATCTATATTATTAAATAAAGCTCAAGAGTTTGTGTGTCTGAACGCGCTAGTATTAGAAACTGCAATCCGATTTGAAAAAATCTTTTTGCGTTACATAGACCGCTTTTAGAAGTAGGCATTAGGCTTTATAACGTACGGACGGAGCAGTATCCATAAATAAATTTCTAAGAGAGAAAGTGTGAAACTTGCGTATGTTACGTTGTCATCACAACTATAACGTAAATCCGTTGGACCGAGTTGACAACACGAATTTTTAATTTTGGTGTGGATGTAGTTGATGCAGTTCAAAAAGTTGGTATAATATGTCTAACTATTTTTACTTACACATTTTTATCTTTTATACTAAATATTAAATTTTCATACTTTAATGATTGCTATACTGTTGTTTTTTGCTTTGTCCCAATGAAGGTCTAAAACGTAGGCCGAAACGTTGGCGTACAATAAAAAAATAAGTTCCACTTATTAGCGGGTTTTTTGAAAATTAAACTTGAAAAATAAACACCTCATACAATTAAACTTCTTAATAATTCTGTAATTATACTGTGAAAACGTTATTTTGTAAATAAACTGAGAGGATAAGGGAAAAAAGAAGTGTGGAAACGTGAAACTTATTTAAGTGTAACTTTACTGCCGTTTTAAAAAAATTATTTAACCCGGTTCCTTGAAAATATCTGCAACAAATGAGCCTGATCAAAATATCATCAGTTATTATTTAAACGGCTATTTTGTGTTTTAGCGGTCGCTCCAAATTTAACGCTATCGAAACCGCGGGGGCTCAGCTAGTTATATGATAAATATATTATCTTAAGTGAGGTTTCAGGAATAGTTTATAACTTCGTTTCATACTCCATACATATTTATTTGATTTATTTATTTATACAACCATTCAGGCTCTTCAACCACTTGTGTCATCCCATATTCCATAGTATAATAAATTAATTATTCACCTCAATTAAAACCTGAATGTTATTCAAGTACTTTGCTCTCCTTTAGAATCGATAAGCGCCTACCAAATTATTACAGCCGTCGACCGGAGAGAGATATTTTTGTCAACTGACAAATGAATGTGAAACATTCATGATATTGAACTGACAATCTTTCTATTGCTATCCAAATGACAACATAGTTATTGAACCATATATTATAGGATAATTTCAAGAGGAAAAGAAATTATTGCAAATTAATATCTATGGAAAGTTTTTGTCATATTTCTATTTAGGAATTAACTGATTAATTAATATTCCGTTACTTTAATACTGGTTTTATATAAAGCAAAAATTAACGTGGAAATTTAATAATAACAGTAAGAAGGGCATTCAAGCAATCATTTATTTTACCCTGCTGTATTGTGATCCGAAAATCCCTTTTTCTTCTCCACTGTTAAGGCAAAGGTATTTGAGAAACTCCTTCCTCAGTTTACGAATTCCGGATAGTCCCCGACTATGTTTGTAGACTAGAAGTGAATTTGACATTTTAGAATGCATACCTCTGAATAAATATATACATTAATCTTTAGCTAGACCCTACCTCCATAGAGACACAAAAGTGTTTTGGAATCATAGAAAATTGAAAAATTATTTGGATTAATTCTTCCTCCCCTCCCCCCTTTGGTATCACGTTTCTAAAACATTTTAGATTTTCCCTATGTCTTCATCAATAGCCGATATATGGGTGTACGAAACCTCTAATCGGCCGTCATTATAAAAAAAACTAGTGGATGGTGATATCGAGTTCCGAGGGTCATCCTGGCGGATGACCCTATTCGGGTTGTGTATTCCACCTATTTTGAGACGTAAAAACTCAAATTTTGAGTAGTGGTTAATTTTTTATTCTTTGTCGATTACAAGGTTCGTTATTGAAAATAATAATCCAAAATAAATAAAAGAACTTCTCCATCTGTTATAATTATCGTCGTTTCTTTAATTTCGTTTGCCATTTCTCCAAATAAAATAAATGATGTTCGGCATTTACGTACAGTAACCGATACCGCCGACATTCAGAAAAGATGGAAAAGGCACTATGGCATGATATTTGCTGAGCAAATAGCAAGCTATGAACAATCGATTCCCAATGCAGGTGAACAAGATAATGACCAAGATTTAGAAATAATATGGGAAGAGGAAGTTGAAGCGGCCATAGAGAGAATCAAGCTTGAAAAGCAGCTGGAAGGGACAACATCTCCCTTTAAGTATGCTGAAAGGGAGATAATAAAGGTGCTGCAGAACCTTTTCCACAAAATTTATGAGGAAAAGAAAATTCCTAAAGAATGGGAATACAACATTATTATACTCATCCATAAGAAGGAAAGCACAAGCGATTGTGGTAATTACAGACCAATATGTCTCTCCCAGGTGGTATATAAAATATATATCTCGATTCTAGAAAAGAAGCTAAGGCCATTAGTTGAGGAAAATTTGGAAGATGAACAAGCATCATTCCGTCCAGAACGCCAAACCCACGACCATATCTTCGCTTTAAGAATAATAATTGAGAAAATCTGAGATCGAAATAAAAGCTTATACCTTGCCTTTCTGGATATTAAAGCTGCGTTTGGCTCAGTACCAACAGAAGAAATATGAAAAGTCTTGAGAGCAAAGTGCCGAATGGTTTGTTACCCGCAATACAATCAACATACCAGGCACCAAAAGGCATTGTGAGAATTAATGATCTGGAGTCAAGGACCCTCCCGATGGAAAAAGGAATAAAGCAGGGAGACAACCTCAGTCCTCTACTATTCATCATCTTTATGGATGAAATAATAAAAATATGTAAGAGAAGAACATCAAGAGCATTGATTGATGACTGGAACATGAGAACTATAGTGGCACAATTAATGTTATGGGCCGACGACATAGTCCTCATTGCTGACTCTACACATAACCTCCAACAAGCCCCAGTAGAATGGGAAGCAGAATTCAAAAGGAAGGGCATGAATAATAATGCAAGCAAAATCCTACAAGTAGTACGAGAGCCCGAACAAATTCATGCAACGTGCAATGACGAGGAGCTTGAAGTCCTGGATGAGTTCTCCTATCTTGGAACTGTGATTAGTGGAAATGGAAAAGTGCAGCCAGAAATATCCCATAGGATAGGAATAGCTAATAATATATATTATTCCAATAGCAACACAATCGTGGGAAAGAGAGAGGTCAATAAAGATGTCAAGCTCCACATTTTCAAGGCTGTATATATCCCTGTTCTGCTATATGGAGCAGAGAGTTGGGTCCTCCCAGACAACAAATGGAGCCGAATAACTGCAGCAGAGATGAAATACTTGCGGAGAATGGTTTCAACACGCAGAGATAGGATCAGGAATGAAACCACAAGGGAAGAATTAAATATTCTTGCAATAAAGGAGACCCTGGAGAAAAGACAGTTGGGATGATGATAAATGAGCTCTGATCGAGATCCACGCAAATTTATGGAGGAGAGACCAGTAGGCACAAGACTTAGAGGAAGACCAAGGCTCAGCTATAATAGCTATATTTCCAGGTTGGGTCAAGCGAAAGGAAAAACATTACAGGAGATGATGGCTCTTGCGAGAGACAGAGATAGGTGAATATCCTGAGTTGGATTAACTCAACGCTGAAAGGCACTAAGAGGAAGTTAAAGAAGAGAAAAACAATGTTCGGCATTAAATGAACATACTAGTTTTTCAAAATGGCGCTCTCATTAGGAACATTTACTAATTTGGTTTTAATCCCACAATAATTACAAACAGCGTTAAACCTGAAAACAGAGTAATTAATGGTTGCATAACATTACAGAGGAGAATAATAATAAGGAAAATCATGGGAAACAACAATAAAATAAAGCAAAATGTTTTGAAATGAAATATTTCGCAATTGATAATAATAATTAAGACTGAAAAACTGATCTTCCGTAAAGCTACTATTAAAGGTGCTTTTCCTTAATTTATTAATATTTCATACTTTTATATTTTTTAACGAACATCAATCAACAGCAAGCTGCATTGAAAATTCAAATAACAGTGAATCGACGGGTTTCTTTTTTTTATGTAATTTGTTTATATTTATAATTTATATTATATATTTTTTTTTAAATTCGCTAATAAGTTCTGTTATATTTTTTGTTTATTGTTGAATATTTATTTTTTATAAATAAATGTTTATATTATTAAATATCTACATCTATAAATACAAGTTACCATCTATATAGTCATCATTGTATCTCAGAAACGACAATGCCTTTGAAGCTGAAATTTTTAATGGTGATTCCCCTTATCATCATGGTTTATCAAGTTTACAAGTAATCTGAAATGGTCTGAATTTGGAGACCTTAAAAGTCCGACAAAAGCTTCATGGCTGATACGATATAATAACTCGAGTGTTTCATTTAAAATTTTTTTAAAAAATGTGTATCAATGGCCTAAGGTTCCATTTTTGGTCTAAGTAGGCGCTACATGCTTTCTGAAGAGAAATGGAAGCTGACTTTGCCTCACTCACACACAGTGGATAACGCAATTATTATATAACCACAATATCCTTACTAAAAACCTATATAACTTAAAACGAAATGAAATATTCGCATGCGAAGCTGAGGGCTAGTTATTATATTTCTACATCGTATATATTTCTAATTATATATAAATATATCATAGATATATATATATATATATATATATATATATATATATATATATATAATGTAAATATATTCAAATGTATAAAGTGGAAGTTTTTTTCGCCTCGCTACAGGAATTATTATTATGTTGCTTTGGTTTTGGTATATTCTATAATTTATAATATATTTTTTTTAATTATTAATATAACAATTGACAGGTTGAATTCACAAAGGAAGGCTGGTATATGTGCAAAATTTGAAAGTTCTAGGCCGTTCTGTTTAGAATTTATAGAATTATGACCGGTTTTTGTTCTGTTCGTCCCTCTGTTTTTATGCTTATTATTTGCTTGCCTGGCTTATTATTATTATCATTTTAAAATATTGATGAAATTTCGATTCAACCATCAGATGAGGTAACGACGTGAAATATTCTCGCTCGAAAGGCCTCATCCAAACACTATGAATCCACTTTTTTTCCACCATGAGTGGTTTATTCTCTATTATCAAGTTCTTCTTTTAACAGTAGTGTTATGAATCCCAAATCTTTATTACGAAACTTGTTGAACATTTTTTTTAATTAACCTTCAGCATTAAAATAAAGAACTAGTTTTATCTAAAATGGAGTCCGAAGTTTACGCCATCGGTAAACACGCGGACGATCTATGGCCAACTGTGGTTTCATTGGGAACGAGTCGCGATACAGTCTATATTATACATGATATGGTACGGTACGCTTATGTTTTTCCCAAAGCATAATCTTTTTTAAATCTAAAAAATCAACCTAAAATATTATTTTATCCGCACTTGATAACACCATTAAGAGATTTGAAACTTCAAAAACAATATTTTCTAATATTAATCTGCTGTTATAAATTGGATATCTTCATGAGACTTGTCAGATTCCCATCTTTTGATTTTGAGGTTTTTTTCGCATTCCCCTAATTATTATGCAGCTAACTCCAATTTTTTTGTGTATTATTGGTGAGTACACGCATCATAAGTAAACAATGAATGGCCAAATTATGTAAATACAAACCAAATTATAACATACAAACAATATTTACGTTTTAAGTAAATTGTGTATGAAATGTTAGGAAGTAGTCAAGAACATATATCTCCAGGTTAAGGTGAAAACGAAAGCTCAAGTATGTTACCATTAATATTTCGAGTATTTACTGATATCTCATTATGTGGTAACCCTGAACTCTGACCTTGGACGATGCAATCTCTCATTATGTAGCAGTTTTACCCTTTAATCCAAAGGATTTATGTCAAACTGAACCTACAACTGAAATCATAGTGGTAATATACTTGAGTACTCGTTTTCACCATACTGTGGAGACCTAGATGACCTCTTAACCATCGGAAAAGTTCAAAAATTTTAATGCCATTCATTTTTTTTAATGCACACTTTTGCTTTGTAAGTGCTACTTTCAATTTGAGCTAGGGTTTTTTTTTTTCATCAATGTATGCCAATGTGGAGAATAACATACTTGAGAATTTTGGATTTTAAAATTTATAAATTTCTTGAAATGTAAATATTTAGGCCATTCACTATTTACTAATGATAGGTGTACTTACCAATAATATATACGAAAACTGGAGTCAACTCAATAATAATTAGAGTCATGTAAAAACAAACTCAAAGTCAAAAGACGCGAATTTAACAAGTCTCGTGAGAATGGTCCAATTACATTTTTTTATCGCTAATGTTGAATCTTAGTTTTTTTTTATTAGTTGAACAATGATCTCACGTAAAATGAATACATGTATATTGAGGTCGATCATGTTTATATGATGGATAATAGTTATGTTAATAAGAAACTTACTAATTTATAATCATAATAACAATAGTATCATCAAATACTTCCGCATTTATTTTGGTATTTTGGTAACAGATAATTCCATGTAAATAAGGCGCTATTTTAAATATCCTTTTCAGAATTAGAGATTCCGAGAACCGCGAATAATTTTCATTTAAAAGTTCAGCAGAATGTTACAGAATAATCTTGCCGTAGTGAATAGGTTTCTAAACTTGTTTGCATGCCATAAAATTCAATAGGACTTTATTTTTGTGAGCCGTAAAGGTAGTATAGAATGGTCCATTAGTAAGTAGGCTTGGAATATTCATGCAAGGTTCCTGGAATTACCATTTCTATTTAACAATTAAACCCAATACACACTTCAGGAATACACTGAAATAAACATTTATTGAATGTCCATAAAGTTTTAATGGTGAATGGAAGAATACTAAGTGTTTGTCATTTCCAGATTGTCTTGTATTTTAGTTAGCAGGGATTCCCACTTTTATCTTTCTTGATTATATTTATCTTACTATATATTTATTTTCATGAAGTAGGAACATAAAGTAGAACTAACTTTATCAGAGGATCAGTAGTAAGTGCATGTTATTAAGAACTATGGATTTTTCTTTTTCTGTTCAACACTATATTTGGTCCTTCATCAGAAATATATCCCGGGATTTGGAATCCCATGGCTCACAACCATATTATTTTGAGAGTAAGGGGATAGTCATTGCGGTTTTAGAACTTATATCGATGGATATCTTCTCAGATGTAAATACAATGTTTATAGTTTCGAGTAAAAAAGATTTTTTTTTAGCATCCATTATTTCCTTATTTATAAATTCTCTTTTGTTTTTATCTTATATTAGGATACTTTTAAGTTACTATAACACAAGTTGGCAAACAGATATGTAGTGTAAACTAGACATTATCCAACAGTTTTCAATTTTAGTGCTGAAATGACCACATTGTACTTACAATATCTGTGAAGCTGAACATTGATATCATTAATAACATAAGCTGTTACAAATATATGGAATATTTAACTTTTAATACAAGATGGTTTAGAGACATATTGCTAGGTCTAGTGCAACCTCTATGGTACCATAAAGTGACATCTCCAATAAACTTATACTTTTTATTTCTCTCGTCCTTTGTTTGCCTTTGCAAAAGAATGTACCATTTTAGGTATTTATAGTTTTTTAACTATAATCACATCAGGAGTCCTGATTCGCCCTATATCAGCTCAGATCTATTCTTATACTAAGTGCACAGTTTTGTTTCCTCACTAATGTATGTGGGGAAACTTTATGTTCATGGAGGGATTGAAAAAAAAATATGTCATCGGAACCAAAAATTTCCAATCGCCTTTTACGTTTTAGACATCAAGGGACAAATTTGGTCTCGTGTCCGTCTTTCTGTCTATAGAAAAATCTCCGATTTGGATAAAATTTTCAGGGATTGTACGAGTTGATATCTAGATGGTCCCTTATGAATTGTTCCAGTTTTTACCGTCCACTAATTCCCTTACACAAGTGGAAACGTATTTTCCCTGACATACCTATATTTTCAAAATAGCTAATTCGATTTGGCCCGAAGTTGGAGAAAGTATGTTTTTAAGGACGCTGATTCCGAAGGGTTTTGAATATCGGATTTTTCATCGCGTGTGCGCTTTTCGATTTACTGTTAATGTTGAAGTTTTCTTTGATAAAGGGGTCGTTTGCTAGGTACTCGCTGGTTCTGATCTCGTTTTTTAAATCGGATTTTCAATTGCACATGCCTTGTGTATCCGATAGAAATAGTGATGAAGTTATCCTGATCTACTCGGCAGGCATTTTCTCTTTATAGCTGTTTATTTTATACCAGTCTTGAAGAAAACTATTTCCTTTCCTTTCTAATTTATTCCAAGATCTTATATTAACCTAGCCCTCTTGCTCTCCCCAAAACTTTTTTTAGATACATATCGTATAGAGTTAGGATATTCGTAAGTCAAAGGTCAGTGGATAATAAGAAGTTAGAAGTAGTCAGATGTAGCGACAATATAGTAGTCACGGTAATACATCTTTTATAAATAAAAGTTAGTCATATACACTATATATATATATATATATATATATATATATACATATATATATATATATATATAGAAAGCACTATTCTGTTGGTGGGATTCGGTAGTGTTCGTACCACTATGCTGACCTGAATAAATACGTCGGCGTCAAATTTTAATAAATATATAACTTTTAATCTACAATATTATAAAAGTCGAAATTAACCTTATTAATATAATAATATCTTTCCAACAATAACATTTTGAGATAAATTGGGAAGCATCGAATAATGATATAGTAATGTAAAAATTAAACAAAAAGAAAACAAAAGTGCATTAGCAATATTACTGTTTAAAACTCAACGGTTAGAAGCAAATAAGCAGAAGGAATAAAATAAAAACATAAGAAAATAAACTAAATCAACAAAAAGTTACAGAAAAATTACATATATAATACATTATATATAATATTGTAATGGACAAAGAAAAAAAAATGTAATAACAGTTTAAACCTTGTTGATTAATTAACTGAACGTCTCACTTTTTAATAAAAACAAACATTTAATTTGAAGACTATTATTAACGTGATTGTATCTGTTTCAAAAAGCTTAAAGTTTCAAAAATTAAACGCAATTGTTTCAGCCCAAAGTCCTTCGAACAATGATCAATACTCTATACTGTTTAACACATATCTCATTTATGTAAGACCTTCTTCCGTCCGAAATTCGCAAGTGATCAGAACCTACTCATTAAGATTCCTATAATCTTCCTCAGGGTTTTGGAACCTAGCTAATAGAAAGTTTGTTTTTAGCAAGAATAACTATTCCGTGTCGATTATGGAACAAAAAATCAATCAATTCGAAATTCTCTGTGCGCTCTGGAAAAAAATAAAATAGAGAGTAACTAACTAAATATTACAGCAATTAATATGGAGACTTTGTTTTTTGTAAAAAGGTAAAGTAAATGTTAAAATTTTTATATTCGCACACCAAAGAACAGGTTTTAAAAACTTAAGGAACCTTTTATAACCCCAGTATGCAGTGTGAACGTGCAGGAGCAAAGAAAAATGAAAAGACCCACGTATGGCCTAGATATAACAAGAGTATCAAAGCTCGAATGTGGAAAAATAAAATTTTTATTTCCCATCCGTTTTATTATTCATAAATTGCTCTGCCTCTTGAAAAAAAAAAGATTGTTTTATATGCAGCCATATTTTCTCCCATCGTTATATTCATGTGTGAATTTGGATCTCACTAGATAGATACTGGTATTTGTTGTGGGAACTAGTCCGGATAAACTTTGCCACAAACTTGCCAACCCCTGGCTGCTACTTGGAGGTTACCGACAAGTACCAAATATTATCTGGCCCATGTGGGAAATTATCCATAATAATAAGAAATTATACTGGCATGTTCTTTAACCTCCTGGGTCAATTTCACCTTCTTAATGGAATGGATCTAACTATAATTGAACTATCATCCAAAGAGCTACCGATTTAATTAATAAACGCTGTCATATCGGAGAGGAGTTATCAAAAGTATTGATCAATCATAAACTATTCAAGAAAAGCAGTCAATACAACCTTGAGTAAACATAGTGATCAAACTTCTACAGCAGAATATATTTCGTCCTTTCTATATCCTCAAGGACATAAGCTATAATCTTGTCAAAGTATTCGTTTGATTTGGATTCTCTCTTTGAGACCTCTGATTCATCTAAGAAACTATCGATTTGAGAGCCTCCCTTTCTAACCTTGTTAAAACACATAGCTAGAGGGAAAATATAACTGGTCCATTCTAAAAAATTATTCTATGTTTAAAGAATTATTTTTAGATTTCTCAAAAATACAAAAAACACGAATTAAAATGTCTGCAAGTATTATTCCAAAATGTCAGCATATTGATATTTAAAATACAAATAAATATGTTAATATTACAAAATAAAAATATGTAAATAGTGAAATTCAAGACCACTAGGAAACGGAGTCCTATAAAACTTAGTACCACTTACTTAAAGGAGACTGGGAGACATATAAAAAAGTTTTAGACCAATCAGAACAATGGACAGAGACAAAATGACACGAAGAGATGTAACAAGCCTATTCATTGTTCCATCAGGTAGTCGATTGTTCTTCAATCGTCACGTTGTTTAATTATTCGATATAGCTACGGATGCAAGTCCAGCAGTTCAATCACTAAAGCCGTAGGTTGTTTTTGTAACAATTTGTTTTCAAGATTCTGTCAGAAACAGTCGCAACAAGGGCTGGTTCTAAATAATTTCCTATTCAGAGAACGTTCTCGTCAAGTAAATAATTTAATCCCCAAGAACTAATAAAGCACCTCTACAGCGTAGAAGAGGAATCAAATGACCATAAAATCACGTAAACTTGTTTTTTCCTCTTCTAACTTCGTGTACACCTCAAGCAGTTACCCTTTCTCAATTTTTCTCTGGGATCTACTTTATGTATGAATAGTTAAAGAGCTTTAAGTAGGCAGTTTGATTAAAATTGTTAGCGCCGTTTTTGCGCTACAGTCTATAAGCACACACGTGTTTCGGATAATGCGCAGCCACAATTGCGCACAGGGTATTTAGTACAAAGGAGCAGAACCCTACAAAAAAAAATAGAGAAAAGAACAAAATCGATCTAACCGTTCAAGAGATAATCGTGGCACAGACAGAGCTTTATGGAATCAGAGGTTCCATAACGCATAGATCCATTGAAAACTGCATCCGATATCGAAATTCTTGGATTCGTTGAAAAGAGGGGAGTTTCATATTTTCATGCATATTGACAGCTATCGCATAATCTAAGAAGGTAGGTTTAAAAAAATGTCACAAAATAAAAACAAAATTGAGAGTATAGCGTTGCTTGATGACTTAGTTGATGCAAACCGCGTAGTTTTAGAACTTTTACCAACGCCCCAAATTTGGTGTGAATGGTTCAAAGACTTTCTGAATTATGGGCAATTTATGAATTGTAAATAAAATTTGAGTATAGATAGACCCTGGGCAAGGTTTTTGAATGAAATCGAAGAGTTAGAAAAAAAAATGTGAAAACGTAAAATCTATTTGAATGTTAGAATATTGTCGTTTAGACAAATTTATTGTAGTTGTAAATCGTTTCCTTGAAAATGTCCACGAGAAATAAGATTGAACAACATTTTATAGACTATTAATTTTAAAGTTTATTTCGTATTTTAGAAGGTTGAAAACCTTTATTAGATAAAAAATGCGGATTACTATAATCTGTGTTTAGTTATATTTGTGCTACTATTGTTATCCGCAATCTGTTTCCGATGTTTTTTACTGAAATGAAGTGGAATTAAAACCTTCAGTAAGGCTCCCACCAATAAAAATGGATCAAGGTAAAGAAGATGCTACAGCTGAAAAGCTTAAGAAATCGAGTCCGCCTGCCAGACGAAGGTCGGGCCAACAAAACGGAATATCAGACGAATTACCGAGCTGCTAAAATAACACATGATTTTTTAAAATTATTTAAACATGGAAATATGATGAAGGGAGAAACTTAAGTAAAAAAAATCAAATATGGGAAGAAAAACCTTAGAAACCAATTGATGTAATAGCACTGAGTAATACAATCAGTCTGAAGATGGTCAAGGCTAGGCCGATAAGGGCAGAATGGATTTACACGACAATACTTATCCAATGATTTATCTATTTTGCCCCTACTATTTATATAGAAGGAGTAATCGGTACGACAAAAAAAGTGCTTGCCTAAATATATATATATTATTATTATTATTTAAAATTATCTGGCTGGCAAAATAATTATAAGTTTTCCTTTGTTTGTTTTATTTATTTTTTGTACATATTAGGATTTCTTTTTCAAATTTTTTCTAAGGCGTTAGGTTATATCAAGGGATAGTCCCAGGCCTCAGTGATACCTATCTATACCCATGCTAATCACAATGAAATTGATAATAAAAGAGCCAGGTGGTTTATAGGATAGCGCTGCAATTATAAATATATCAATAGGCTTAGAATCATAATTTTCAAAATGCTTCTCGCTCTAAAATGAAAAGTACAAAAATATAGATATATAAACAAATTAAAACATTGTGAAGGATCTTGGAAGAATATGTATAAATAAGCTTTATAAAAAAATTAATAATTATTGAAGCAACATGGAAGAATTTGTTAAAGGAGTTCAGTAATTTGGTCAAATTTTGCTCAAAGTCCAGATTTGGGTAGGAATTGGTCAGCCCTCCATTATAGAAGCTGGGTATGACCCAGAAGGACCTCCCGACCGGAGTGTCAATCTGGGGTTCATACAACAGAAAGTAATTTACTATTTGCAGCCGATAATCGAATCTGAGTCATTGTGTCTTATATTTCAAAATTCCTTTTCCAATGAAGAGCTGAAATGATGCAGAAGACCTTGCAGTACAAAGTTAGAGAGTAAGTAGTAAAAATTTAGTAAAAATGGAGAAGAATGAATGGAATGAATGGAGAAGAATTCAATTTCCGTAACTGGAATAAGTTTTTTTATAAACATCAGCAAAAGATATGAGAATTGAGGAATATTTCGGTTACCTTCTTGGTCAAAAGGAGAAATACTGAAAGCAAAAATTAAATTTAGAATTAATTGTTTGGCCAAATCAAAATATAACAATTATGTTTTGCTTTAAAAAAACTGAACTATAATTATTATGAATTGATTTTTAATCTGTTTTCATATAAATAAGAGTCATCTCTTGACAGAAATAAAAAAATAATGTTTAAATTATAAAAATAAACATCTAGTCTTCATTTGATTTTTTCCAACAAAAAATCTAGATTGGACTAAGAGGTGGAGAGGGAGCTGGGTTTAGCGCTGGAGGGGGTACTGTCTGCTATGATTGACTCGTGTGCACATAAAATATGTTAACTTACAGAATCGGCGATCGGGTGCAAGGATTTTTTACTACAGCTTAATTAAACTTAATTTAATTTCCAATTCATATTTTAGTTATTTATTTTCACTGTAGCAATAAACTTGTCAAAAATAAATAAATTACTGTTAAATTCCTAAATGAAAATAACGCTGAATACAATTAGTCTTTTGTAACCCCGTCTAGTTGTTTAAAAGAAATTTAAAAAATCTATTAAATTAAATCTAAAAATTCACTTGCCCATAGCAATTTCTGATTGCTAATGTTCAGTTTTTATTTGATGTTCTCTATTGGAAAAATATACTTTCTTACTGATGAAAAAAAAAAACAATTTAGAAATTTAAGTGCTATAACAGGTGATTTTATTGTTTCCTTGACAACTTCAATTGAAATAGATCGAAAATTACTGTAACTAGCAATTTAAGTTAAACTTAATATATTCAAAAATGCATATTGATTACATGACTCGAGAGATAATATAATAATAAAAATTTATCATTCGGTTGTAATAATTTCTGTCCTACCAAACTACTTTTAATAATACATAAACGATCGTAGATTATTCTTTTTATGCTAATGAAAACTTCAGCCACGATTGAACTGATAACATAAAAATATGTTTAGTCCTAGTCTATAATCCACATTTAACTTTAGCACACTAAGGTCCCTATTAAACTAGGCGACCAGACGGGCAACCAGACTGGCAAGCAGTAGGGCGACCAGGCGGCAACCAGAGTCGGGCAACCAATCGGGCAACCAGTCAGACGACCAGACGGGAAACCAGACGACGACCAGAGAACGTTTCACTAGACCCGCAATGGCCGAGTCCTTTCGGTGAAAGGAGTAAAATGAAAGAAATTTTTTTTTTTAATTCCTATCCTTATAACCTGAGCTTATTTTCAGCTACTCTTTTTAACTAGCCTATTAAAAAGAAAAAAAACTAATAAACCTAATACAAAACCCTTTACGAAAACACACAAAGTGGTATTAGTGCTATGATTTTTTATTTCCTTATCGAGTTTTTTCTATTTCGTTGTCTATTTAAGCCTCCTTCCATATTTCTTCTATAAAATTTTGTTAATGCACTGGTACTGTCGTAGGTACTGTCGAATTTAACTATGATTGGAATCACAAAATAAATACATAATTGGATGTAATTTTCAAACAGAAACGTCTAACAATTAATCCTGTAATTTTGATAAAGCAATCAAAACAATCCAGAAGTTAGCCGCTAATTTGAGAACAACATTTAAATAGGAGACGGTGAAGTGGCGCGGCGTGATATAGCACTGTTTGCCAGTCCTGCATTAAGGATCTAGTCATAAATTATCCTGACAAGTTGTTTACTCTCCTGGATCAATTCCACCTCCTTAATGGAATGGATCTAACTAAAATTAAATTATCATCCACAGAGCTACCGATTTAATTATTAAAAGCTGTTATATCTGAGACGAGTTATGAGAAGTATTGATCCGTCATAAACTATTCAAGAAAAGCAGTCAATACAACCTTGAGTAAACATAGTGATCAAACTTCGAAAGCAGAATATATTTCGTTCTCTCTATATCCTCAAGGACATAAGCTATAATCTTGTCAAAGGCATATTCTTTCGTACTCCTTGGATTCTCTATTTAAGACCATTTATTCATTCAGTAAACTATCGATTTGAGAGCCGCCCTTCCTATCCTTTTTTAAAACACATAACAAGAGGGACAAAATAATTGGTCCATTCTAAAAAATTATTTATGTTTGAAGAAATATTTTTCGAGTTCTCAAAAATACCACGAAGTACGAATTAAAATGTCTGCAAGCATCATTCCAAAATGTTAGCAATAATTTAAAATGTTTTTCATTCTTTTTATGCCTGTATTATTAAAAATGCACCCTTGATAATCCTTTATATAAAACAAAGGGCGTAAATAGGATTAAACGGGTAAGCGCTGTTATATTTTCTTCAGCTATGAAAGGAGTTGTGTAATTATAAGATTACTTCCAAAGTATCCCGAAAATATTTTTATCTTCAAGTGCGCTTCGTTTTTTTCCAGTATTCTTACTATTGTGAAAGCGATTAAGACCATTCAATGTAAATAATTGCACAGGCCAAGCAATCGAAAAATTTCAAACAAAAATATTTTAATATTTTTCAGCTGTATTTTACTATTAAGTAGTTTTTTCCAACTTTTTTCTACGAAATCCAATAACTTCTGTAACGCTTAGAGGAGCATAAGATTTTCTATCAGACAATCTTCTTTTTTATCTTTAAAGTGGTCTGATTTCGTCCTGTTAATAAATCCTTGAAACTTCAGCCACCATCAACTACCGGACAAGGGAAAACTTAGACTATATATAAAAAATAAATATATATATATATATATATATATATATATATATATATATATATAAATATATATATATATATATATATATATATATATATATATACACATGCACCTATATATGTAAGTAGTGAAGCAAATGTGAATATGGATAATTATTAGGAAAGCTGTATTAAAGTGAAACTTAAATGTTGCTGGTTGTAAATGAAGTGAAAGCAAATTCGTTGATATAGACAATATTCATTGATTTTTGAGCAAATGTTGAGTTCAACACACTTACCCCGATCAGAGCAAGAAGGTTATCTATAGGCCACTAACCTACTTCAGCTAGTATAGAATATCAAGATTAATCCAAGGTCCGCCATAAAATAAACTTAAACTCTCCCATTAGGATATCCAATATTGTTCTGAAAGGCTCACCCAAGTCTGTCCTATAAGCTGTTTAATGGACAATCTATTAGAATTTAAATTTATAAACTATACATCTCTCACATATTCCTTCCTACTTCTGTGCACACTATTACTCTATACATAATTTGCATTTCAGTCAGGTTTCAAATATTTAAGGCTAAAATGTCTTATAAACTAATTTGTAACGGTATAATTATAATTTAACAAATCTAGCGCGGGATAATGTGTTAATAATTTGTTTAATTTTGTAAATCGTTGCAAGCATACAGAGACGAGCAGTTGTTTTGAATATTTAGCTGGTGATAAGGCTGACATGACAACCCTATTGTCTGGTTTTAACGTGGTTAATGTTAGATAACATGAAACTTTTCTTCCCTAGAGAGCATTAATACAACATGGACTTATGGTGTATGCATATTAAAAAATCAACTCCGTACAACAAAGAAGAACCATGCACATTTGAAATGAAAGGAATGGTTCATGGCTGAATTATTTATAAATATTCACTATCTCTTTTATAATTACAGACGTTGGTAACTTAAAATAATTTTAAATTCTTTATCTTTTTAATTAAAGGATAGTACTTCATATATATAAAAGAAAATAATATAAAAAAAATTAAAAATTAAATAAAGGCATTTAATTTTTAATTTTTTTTTTAGAAATTAGAACCATGCACATTTCAAATGAAAGGAATGGTTCATGGCTGAATTATTTATAAATATTCACTTTCTCTTTTATAGTTACAGACGTTGGTAACTTAAAATAATTTTAAATTCATTATCTTTTTAATTAAAGGATAGTACTTCATACATATAAAAGAAAATAATAAAAAAAAATTAAAAATTAAATGCCTTTAATACTTGAAATTCTCTTTTGAATTTCGATTCAATTATTTGCATCATCACTTCATATATTCAGATACAATATATTTCCATTAATATTACCCTTGATTCTCTTTTTGAATACTAATTTAAGAATTTCGTCTAAGAACTTAGTTTAAAAACAACATTTTCATTTGATCCTTGAAGCTTCAATTCCTGCGCCGAATGTTTTTACACTCATCCTTACTTTTCGTATGAATTGCTAATAGACAGCGCACAAGAATTGAAAATGTCTTGGTAACAAGAGTAATCTGATTTTGTATAATTCTTAGAATCATTTAGAATCATAGGTGCAAAATTTTCATGGGGTTTTCTATCAAATCAGCAAATCTAAAATAAGATAAAGGTGATGTTCAAAGCAATCTTTCTACCTGTGTTTCTAGATTGGAGTAAAGCATTGCGCAGCTTTGGGAAAACATTTTTAATAAATAACCGCTGCAAAGATCGAAATAAGTTGGCTTCCCCAAAGACAAACCTTACTGTCGTAGGCATTTGCTGTGCGTAATTAGCAAGAAACCTGTGTTTAAGGGTAGCATGCGTGATTAGCGCCTTATGTTTAGCATCACGTGTTATTTTATAAGAGCAGGAATGCCATTAATCGTTTAATGTTAGAAGAACGAGCGAGCTGATTGCAGTCAAATCACGTGGAAGTAACATCGTCAAGAGAAACTGAAAATGAGTGAAGAATGTTGAGATACGTTTCCTAAAGAGTGTCGGATTCTACAACTAACTAAACCTAACTATCCAACTACCATTCAGTTCAAATGGATTGATTGGAAGTACGAACAGGTAGAGTAGGTACTTCTTTACCCAGCAGCTTACCGGAGGCTTGGTTAACAAGATAACCATGAACAAAGATTTTTCTATATGTCAGCGTTGTCTACTGTAGTAAACAACGAACTAATATTATCCGTTAATTTTGATTCCACGACGAAAAGGAGGTGATCATTGATTTTTCACAGTGGCAGTAACATGGTCCTGAGATATTTGATCTTCTTAACTTGTTGGAAGGAGCGTAATAAGACGCTATTACCACCACCGAGGAATCGAGGGAGTAAGACAAGAGAATTATGAAGGGATTTCCTAAGGGAAAAAGGTAATGGAGCCGGAGAGCTTAAATCTATGAGATGGATCGGCTTTAAGCTCTATTTACTCCAGAATGGGTCCCGCAGGACAATATTGATAGAAAGATAGCTTAATAGGGCTTCATTCATATGCTTGTATTTAGGAGCCTGTTGTTGAATTGTGATCCTATTTGTATATTAGATAGTATCATATGGACTAAAAAAAAAATTCAAATGGGAGTGTGAAAAATGTTCTGCATAATAGTGAGCTAGTATCACATGCTTTCAAGAGTTCATTTATGAGGTTTTTGTCTTTTTCGTTTCACTATACACATAAAACACTTCCAAGTTGCCAATTCCTTTTCATTTAATTTTTCTTGAAAACGGAAATCACCTTGAAGCTTCCTTATTTGAACTCCAATAGATATGCCATATTTTAGTTTGTCACTGTATTATCTCTTATAGATACTATTTTTTATACATATAATATTCAATAATGTCTGTGCATAGATTTTACATGTCTATATTAAATAAATCGTTATTGTCAAGAGAAAATTTCCTATGTGCCATTTTGGTGATGTTTATATTTTGAGCTCTGTATTGTTCATTGGCACTACTGGCATCTATTAGAATCGAATCATATCACTGCCCCGGATGGCAGAATTTAGAGGGCTGCAAATTTCAGACGAAACATTATTTATAGGTTGTTATAAATATTTGCTTCGGCTTTTAGATTGTTTTGATCTCAATACAGTCAATAAAATGAGTGATTCAGTGTTATGAGATGATGATATTTATTTATAAATTTATTACCTAAAATACTGTTATCGAGTTTTTTGTGAAAGGGAAAAACCCCTGGTTCCGGCTCTGTTTCAAAATCTAGTATTAAATGGGATAAATGTGTTGGAGTTGCAAGTGTCACGTCCGTCTCAAAAACGGGATTACTAGGCACGTTATTAGGTTGTCACAAAAACCCTTGTGCATGAACACAACCCTTAATTCCAATTCTCATAATTAATCCTATAAGAATGTTTTTGTTTCTATTGTTTATGTTTGTTTACTTTGAATAATCCTTTAATTCCTTGTGACTTGAGTTGGCTTTCTGGAGTAATTAACATTTCTAAAACGCACGTGCAATGTCAGAAGAAAAAATCATGATTCACAGACATTTGAGAAATTACTAGAGGAAAGGTTTAAGCGCAAAGGCAGCCGCCGAAGAACTTTGTACCATAGACGGAGAGTCAATTGTCCATCGATATACTGCCACACTTTGGCTCAGGCGTTTCAACAATGGCAATATGAGCCTTGCAGATGAACCTAGATCAGGACGCCCATCGGTCGTTGATGATGACGTTCTTCTTGAATATACAACATACAACTACTCGTGATTTATCGGCTGTAATAAGGGCTCCTAATGTCACAGTGGTTCGGCATCTTAAAAATCGAGGCGTACGGAGTTTAATACAAAGGTCCGACCCACATGACTTGACAGAGACTCAAGCCTCTAACAATTAAATGCAAAAAGTTCTTTGCCTCAAAACCAAAGGAGTGGTTCCGGCATCAAATTCACTTACTGGTAGAAAGATGGGTGAAAGTAGTTGAAAACAATGGACTTTGCTTTGAAGAGTGGTATTCAATAATGTTTAAAGTATGTAATCTGAAATAAAGCTATAATAATGCACCAGGACTTATGTAACAACCTAGTAAATGCTGTAGCACCACATACAAAGTGGATTCATGGTTGAATTCACAAAACATATGCCTATAAAGTTTAAAATACTTTTGATGAAGTTATTAAAATAATAAACTTAGCCCACTACAATTCAGGCTGTTTCAAGCCTTGTGCAAGGACATAATTTTCATCTCTTATTGCATACTGAGATTCGAGAGCCCTCCTGAGGAAAGGTTGTTAAGAGATTTTCGTGCTCTGAGATGAAGTTCAGGTATTTCTTTTAGAAAAAAAACTTCACCACTCTGCAAACGTTTTTGGAATCTAGCTGTGTGGAATTTCATTTTTTTGTTTTCAATTAAGAGTAATTTCATGATACGATTGCATATTTTATAAAAATAAAATATTTGGGATTTTTTTAATTTATATAAAAATACTTCATGTTGCATTTTTTATTACAAACTTTGGTGTTAAAATTTTGTTGATATATATTTCTATATTTTTAAAATTTCTATATTAATTTGAATTGGTATGTAGTAAACTAAGTAGAAAAAAAGAGATTTAGAGTAGATATCAAAACAGAAGAAATAATATATCCTATGTGCATTCAAAATAACCTATGTAAACAAAATAAGAAAACATTCTTCTTCATTTAATGCGGTTTTATTTTTTAGTGATTAAATTCATCTGAAATAAAACTAATTGAGAATGAACTAGAGCATATTTACTACCCAAGGAACTAAAACATTGGCGTAATTATTGTAAAACTTATAATAAAATTTTTTTGTCTCAAATCCATAGCTAAATACGGCCGGTAATTGCTTAGTAATGCCAACGACTTGAATCGAAAACGCTATTCTGCGTTCAGTAACATGTTGGGGTGCCTTGAACTTTTCGGTGAAACCTCTTCTTTTATTACTGTCTGTAGAAATACGTTTACAGCTTGGGAGGATAGACTGATGCCAATATTCTCTTCATTGCACGATCTTCAAAGACTTTTGTCGTTCGATTCCGATTTCAAAAGAAAATATTCTGATAGCTAAATCTTCCATCAGCGATTAATAAATGGAGAAAATAAATACATAGGTATCTTATTTGCCTTACATGAGATCTATGAGTATAAAATATGATTAAGGAAGGTGGACAGAGGAGCGTAAAAGGGAAATTGGGGAAAAGATGAAGAAGGTGTGGGCTGAAAGAAAGATGAACACATGCGTGGTCCTTAGCTGCCTTTGTCGCGTCAAATAAATAAATATGATTAATGAAATTTATTCCAAATATTTCTTAATAATAATTAGCGTCAGGAATCAGAGCATATACAAAACTAGCATTAAGTTGGATTTATTTATCGTTTAATGCCTCAAGAGCGCTCACGCTTGGCAGCAAGATTGTTCGAGATCACGCAAATGCAAAGGCATGGAAACCTACCAAAATATAAAGAATAATCTAAAGTAAACCACTTTATCTAAAATCTTTAATGTTATTTCTAAATCATTGTAGTTAATTGAGTATATGATAAAAAATAATTATTTTTAAAAAACAATAATTATTTTTAAATAAAAGAACTGATAAACGCAATATTTTATCAAAATGTTTTTGTTAATGTCAGATTAACACAACCACAGCTTTTTTTATTCATATGTATATCAAGGTCTAAATTAAATAAAAGTTAATTTAAAAAAAAACGGGAAATTCGGATTATTTAAATTCTTTTCAGCTTTACCTTTTCAGACAAATAATTTTGAAAATTACAGATGAACATTATTTAGTTTTCATCTTAAATATTTTCGTTAAATGTTTTTCGTTGGCTACAACCTCTTTTTTCTTAATATTTATAAAAAAACATTTCACAATCCTTCCTTTTTAAAACCACTTAAGCTTGAGACTGGACAGAATAAACCCCCATCTTAATGCATGCGTGCTTCTGGAAGGGAGAGTGCTCGGAATTCCAGCCAGCGTCCAAATGAAATTATCTCCTTTCTACGTCACTTTGAATTCAGAGTATGTAAATTGGTTTTAGAAAAGAAAATTAATTTATTTATATTTTAACTTATTTTTTTCAACATTTTAAAAAACTCCAAATAGAATGTATTAGCATTTTATATTTTAATTAAAAACCAATAAAAAAAAGAGATACTTTATTCTCACTATTTGACAAAGAACAATAGGAGGTAAAAATCTTTAAATATCAGGAAATCCCGACATCGAAATGCAAAAGGAAAAAGCACCTTGATTAGTCGCAACTCTCTCCTCTCCCCCTCTCCCGTCAAACTTCTTTTAAAATCTTCTATCAGTGACTAATAAATAGAGAAAATAAAAACGTATGTATCTTATTGGCCTTACATGAAATGTATGAGTATAAAATATGATTAATGAAATTTATTCCAAAAGTTTTTTAATAATAATTAGCGTCAGGAATCAGGGCATATATTATACAAGCATTAAGTTGGATTTCTTTATCGTTTAATGTCTTAAGAGCGCTCAGGCTTGGCAGCAAGATTGTTCGAGATCACGCAAATGCAAAAAGGACATGGAAACCTACCAAAATATAAAGAATAATCCAATCATTGGATAATTAAAACTTTAAATGAAAATGTACTGCAAGCCTTTTTCTGATTTTATTACAAACTTTTAATGAAAATGTCCTATGGTGGTTTATAAGATGAAAATGTCACAATGTATTTGTAGCAGTTACAATGGTCTTGCTCAAATAAGATAAAATTTCTCATAAATATTATAAATTTTAATTGCGGAAATTAAAGTATAGAAGCATGTCGTCATTGCCGCCGTGAAACTTCCTATGTGACTAAAAATCATTTATGTGATTTTGATTTCATCAGAAAAGGGATTTTATCTCCAATTTACTGGTGACTAATACTCATTTGCCAAAAATCGTTGTTAGAGTTTATTGTATACAGTTACCGCTAGAATTCACTTCTGAGACACTTCCAAGACAGCCTTCACATAAGTGGTTTCACACTTATTTGTCTGCCACGTTAGAATAACTTATTATATTAGTTTCTAAAATTATATTTTATAAAATTGCTTGTTAATCAGCTTTTCGTTTGTCCTGTAAAATCATGTTTTCGATACGGTTTCAAGGCGGCAAGGACGATTTGTCTGATGAATGAAAAATTAATCTATTTTGCTCAGATGGTAAAGTTTAGGTTTGGAAAGGAAAGAAAGGGCCACTTTAAAGTTTTTACACAGAACCTACCTTAAGGTTAAACCTCACAGATTTTGTTCAATTTGTGGCCACCACCTCGCGGCTCAAAATTATTCAAAATTACTACTAAATTTTCTTTGAAACAGAATTGCATCTTCAAATTGCAACTTATTTCTAATTTACATGTAATTGCCAATTACTATGTTTAAAGATTTTAGTATATCTAATAAGTATAGTAACAATATTTAAATAGGAAAAAAAAAGGCTTTAGAATTTGAATTTTTTTTTTAAACGTGTTATACAGCTTTAGGGTTAGATGTGTACATTATTTTGGTTTAAAAAAAATGAAGAAAAAAACACAATTAAAGCCGTCTAATTAGTAAAATAAAATTTTCTCGCCAAAGAATTAGAGAGCGCTTAGCTAAAAAGGTAAGAGAGAAACATTTTGGGAGAGAAACAGACACTGGTCGGAAGAAACATTTTGGATGTAATACTTCGTCACCAGAGACGTTGCAAAGAAAATTTATTAAAAGGGGCAGAATCTAAAAAATCCCTACAATTTCGACCGGATTTTTCAACTACATTAAATATTTTAATTTCCCCAATTCTACTGCGAAATATTGTAATTTTTCCCAATTCTTTGAATTTGAACTTTTCACTTAACTATTGCGAATGTTGACACTTCACAAACATAGTTTTTTTTTCTATTCAAACACAATATTGTTTTAGAATAGATTTTTATACTCCACCACCACACTTTGAGCTTTAAGCTCTGATAAAGACTTGCAAAGTGGGTCAAAATGTTGATTTCTAATTAATCGTTTTAACTATTTTTGATCCATTCTTTTGACCGCCTCTCGGGCCATCTCATTCCTTCATATAACTTTTACGGTCAACTATTAATTATTCAATAGCATTTATTACTTTTGATTATAGTGTTGAAAGGCATTTCATTTCGAGATACTTTTAAACTATTGTATTTCCTTTTTAGAAATACAGAAAGGCATATCTGTCCTAGAATAATAGTAGACATATATGATTGAACACAATCGATATCATAGAAGAATCACAATATTTGTGTAAATATTGACTATGTAAACCCATCCATTTATAAAAAAAATAATATGTTCATTTGTTTTGGGGGCAATTTCCATACATGAGAGATACAGTTAACCAATACATTAAATGGCATATAGTAGATACAAATATACAAATAAAGGTTTTAAATAAAAAATCATTAATATAAATTAAAAATGTTAATGAAGCTGGGCAGGTTCTTTAAACTTTTCACAAATACAAACTATAATGCATATTTAAAAAACGTTGGATTTTAATCGTAATAATATTTGTTCTCTTCAGAGATGAATATTTAATTAAACAACCATTTAGTTAAAACTGCAGATAATTCGCAAATTCAGATCTAAGTTTGAGATTATGGGTAACATTTCGTTATTGCCACCAGAAAACCTCGTATGTGCCAAAAACATATTTTTACAGAACAAACGAAAATTGATTTATTAGCAATTTTATAAAATATAATTATGTAAACTAATTATAAAACTTTCAACATGGTAGGTAAATAACTGTGAAACCATTTAAGTGAAGACTCTCTTGGAAGTGTCACTTTGGTGATTCCTAGAGTTCGGACTGTTGTGTAAGCGATAAACACTAACAATTGGAGATTTTTTTTAACAATTTTTAACACAAGAATGAAGAAGAAGATAAAATCTTGTTTCTAATAAAATCAAAATTACATGACTGATTTTTGGTCACATACGACCATTCACAGCAGCAACGACAGTACCAATTTTCCTTAAAAATAAAAAAATATTCCATGAATGGATTTGAAAAGATCGTTAAAAGTGTAAAAAGTATAATATTTCCGATTATATCAGTGAAATATTTTGAGGAACTAATATATTTATCAATAGTAAAAATAGAATAATTTTTCCAATATCTTAAATATATTTTTTTCCCACCTTCTAACCACTGAGCACAAATTTCTGTAATATATAAGTGATTGAAAAAAATTATTAATAAATTTATTAACTAATAATAGAATAATCAATATATGGGTTATTCACTATTCATGAATAAAATAGAAGTTTTATTCATTATTTATTATTTCTTTTCTGAAGAAATTATTTCCAAAATCCAATGATCTTAATAACATAGACTCAACAGCCAACCATTTTTTTTTTCTTTAAACAACATATATGTATATATATATATATATATATATATATATATATATATATATATATATATATATATATATATATAATTAGATTGAAATGATTTTTATTTTTCCATATATTTGTTCAACATACTTTTTGATTGTATACATTTTTTTAGTAAACTCTTATTTAACTCGATCCCCATGGAAGCTCAGGATCCGGTGATTTTTTTCAGGTACTTCCACACTAGAAATGATAGTACAGGATACTTTCAGTTTGTCACATTTTAGTGTACTTGTTACTTGTCGGTATTAGTGACAAAGTATCAGATTGATTCGTTCCAACACATCTCAACTGAGTGTTATTGCTCAACTGAGACTTTCAGAGAAATACGCAATTACCGTTAATACACACACAAATAACATTGGGGGACAAAGACCTTTTACAGCTTGTAATGGAATGGCATTTGATGGTTGCTATTATTTTTTACCAAGTTATGCAACATGCCAAGATAACAGAACCAGATATATTAGCCCAAATTATTTTTTAATATTATTTTTATAAACTCACAGAAATGGCTTTTAAATTCTTATTTGTATATGTTACCCTAAAGTTCTAACTTGTATCTGGATTCCTGTCTTCTGCATATGATTTGTAGTTTTACCTGAATGGTTGTTAACTTAAATATTCATCTCTTAAGAGAACAAGTATTATTATGCAAAGATTATTACATTAAGTAAACAAGTATTATTACAACAATAAACCATTTTTTAAAAATAGGCATTAAGGTTTCTAATTGTGAAAATATAAGTAACATACCCAGCTTCATTATCATTATTAATATATATTAATGATTTTTATTTAAAATGTTTGTTGTATATTAGTAGCTACATCTGTATATGTCTGACACTGTAGCTCTATTTGTATACACCAATATAAATAAATATTTAAGATCTTATGTACGTTTAAACGAGTAATGTGCTTCTGCGATTTAATTTAGAAAATATGCTAATTGAGAATAGAATCGACTGTTATTAGGACCTGTAAAATAAAATATTTTGTTAATGTTTTGAAGAAAATCATTAGATGGAAAAATATATTTATTATTTACCATTTTTATTTTATTATAATTATAATTAAATTTATTTAACTAATAAAATATTTCTAACGATGTTTATAATCGATTTGATCTTATCATTAATTCGAATAAGATTTTATTAAGATAACATATTCTTAAATTATCATAAGAACAGCATTAGCTTTTGAAACCCTTGCTATAATTGGAATATAAAAACTTTGATGTAATGGATAAATTAAATCTTCAAAATCTTGAAACCTGAAAAATCGAATATGTTTGTTATATTCTTTATCCTTATCATCATGGGTCATGTTTGCGCTCGCGTGACTTCCAATGTGTATGCAGCCCTGAGATCGCTAAGTTGATTACAGCTTGCAAATTCTTCATTCATTCACATTCTAAACATCATACAAAAGCATCAATTGTTACTAGTACACTTTTAATGAACGAGTGGCAAAGTTTCCCTTACTTTTTATAAGATTTAAATATATTTTGATCATTATTTAGTGTGTATCCTTCTTATGAGAGCATGAATCTTGTTCAAAATCATGAGTATGCCAATGTCACTTAGTGAACTTGACTTCATGCAGCTTGTGCCTTCCTACGATCTCGGACTACTTTGAAACGTGATGCAGCAGAGACCCTTCTGACGTAGAACAGATCACGACGTAGGAAAATGTCGGCACGACTCGGACCTCTTCGCATAAAATCGAGGGATTTATGGTAATTTATGGAGAAAGGCTTCTCTTTGTCATGGTGAATTCTACTCGGTTCAGAGGGCCTCTCTTCTGTATACAGAAAGCCTTACATGTGTCATACAATATGAACGAACTGTTATACTTCACAAAAATGTTTAGATTTTTTGTAAGAATCCTTTCCGCCTGTACGAAATATGGATTTTGGTTAAAGTAAAATATTAAATATAGCAGTAACTTGTGAAGAAACTACGCATTGACAGTAATCCAGTGACAGTTATATTTCAGAGATTCCAGCGGCAATCTTAATGCCTCTGAGAATTATCGGGTATCGATAGCGAACTAAGGTTAGAAACAAGTAAGTTTGAGTTGTTATAAGTATTTATTTCGGGCCCAACCAACGACATATGGGACATGGATATTATACTGATGGCATATAATATATATGTTTATAAAAATATCTGTAATATCGAAATCAATTAATATTTTATTCTATTAGCATACTTAGGGTCTTGTAGAATCAATAAGAATTGTTATTTGGTCAAATCCAAATGCTTCAGCTTGACTCGATGAAAATGAGATGCGATCTTCATATCTATGATGATGATGATGATGATCTATATTCTTGCAGGTGTGATTATTAAACTCATGAATATCAGTATGAACAACTCGGCAGAGACCCCAGAGGTTGCAGGAACAATAAGGAAAACACTCGGCGAGCGGAGGATGATAGTGAATGAAACGCGGCTCTGAGAGGAAGCTCGAGGAGATTATCAAGCCTTATCAATCCATCTCTTCCCTTGCCCTTTCTACTGGAGCTCAGCGCCCTCTGGAATTAGACTATAGCCTTCTATCCATCCACCTTTATATTTTTAAAAGCTCAATTCCCGTCCCGTTCTACCCCGTTTTATTATTTATTTTCTTGCAACAAAAATAAATTAACAATTGAAGCCCAATTCTTTGTCAAATTGCTTTTCGACATACAAATTTTCTCTTCGTTAAAAAAAAAAAAATCACTTGAGTGAATCTCTTTGCAACTGCTTCCATTGTCTTCGGGGCAACACATATTGTTGATCACAGACTGAGTATTAATACTATTGTTATTTTTACCACAAATATTTCGACAGATTATGGTAGAGATAATTTTGTGGTCGACTACTAGGCATGAAAAGCATGCGGTGCGGAGAAAATTTTTTTTTAAATATAGATATGAAAACATTACAACCTGTCTCTTGCAGCATGCATCAAAGTCTTCAGAATGGTCTCCATATATCAGAACTATACATATCATGTCTTTCATAGTTAATTCGATCAAGCGTATGAGCTTATTAGGAATTTTGAATACTTTGAGTACTTTATAAAGCTCTTGACGATTAACACTGTCACAGGCTGCTTTGAAACAGGTGGCCGCTTTAGACACCGACGAATGGTGGTGAGTTTTCATATTATATTTACGCCCTCTGAGTTTTATAAAATACTGAATAGAATTTGTTCAATGTATAATAATGCATAACAAGTGAATAATGTGTATATCTCACTTAAAATGAGATTTCTTTCAGTTAAACCTTAGTCATTTACTTATATTTCAATTTTTATATAAAGTAAAATGATAATTTAAATGATAAGGCAAATTATGGTTAGCAAATCAGGCTTCAATTTTTCTCGTGACAAGCACTAATATTTGTAAGCTGTCATGTAAATCGAATAATTATACATCATATAGCAAAAATGAAAGTGTCTTCACAGGACTCATTCAATTAAAGCCTTTCTACTGGATTCCTACAGCTTTTATAGATATTAAAAATACATGCAATCCTTTATAGTTAAAGTGCTCGTCAATGTGTTCTACATTATATATAATGTAAAATGGCACTCAATAACCTGTCTTCAAGATTTCTAGAAACATTTATCACAAGTACCCAACATATTGCGAATACTACATAAGTAAAAAAGCAAAGTTTTTATGCATGAATGTAATGTTGACTTTGATATATCATCAGAATATTTATTAATTTATGGATACATGTACTCTTCACCCCTTATTCTGTTATCGTGATACGATTTTTATTATGTTAAGAAATTAAAGAAACTACAAATAGGTAAATAGCGTAAAGATATAATTTTAATAAAATTAACAAACAAACTGTGTACCATTATTTAGATATATAATTAAGACTCTTAATCTATTCATTAAAAAAAAAAGACTGTTACTATTTGCAAATGTACTTAGACAATTATATTTAAATACAGCCAAAATTATCAAATTAAATTTTCATAATGAAAATTGTCCATAATCTGAGAATCGGCTTAAAAGATTAAAAGATTTGTTCAAATGAACGTATGTTTAACTGTGTGTACCAAAAACTTACTGCCTCGTAGTATAGCGACATTTTAGTTTAAGGGTGGGCGTTTGATTCCGAAATCATGGGCCTTTAATATGAATGACAGAAGAACATAAGCCTGGATGAGTATGAGAGCGATTTACTCTTTAATGGTAGATTGAAATGGGAGAATTGGAAAATGGGAGATTCCATTTGAACTGAAATGGGAGATTCCAAATCCCACATTTAAAATGTAGACTAACTAGCGAAAATGAATTATTAGTTATTTTTTAAGCGTTGTTTAGTTATCATTGGAATAGCCATGAAGATTAAGTTAAATTTATGATGTCTGACTGATGTTAGGAAAACAATTTACCTTACGAAGAGGATGTTAAAGTTGGTTGACAGCAATATCCTTGGCCTTTCTCTTAAAGTAATTGATAGGATTTTTCTCTCAATTGTTCTAGTAGGACTAAAAAAAGAAAATAAAAACCTATATCACTACAACTTAGGAAGGGTCTTGGGTTCATAGCTGAATAGTTCAGCGAACTATTATTACGTCAACGGTTGTGCATGGAGGAGATTTCGCCCAAATCACGCTCAACCGTCAGGTTTTCCCCCAATGAAAGATATCTCACTTTTTCAGAGGCACCACTTTAACTGAATAAATAGTTCTCGAACCCGAAACCGGGAGCATAATAGCACAGTTCCTAACCTCAGACGTGATATATTGAAATAAAAATGTATCAATATAATATCAATGTATACAAACCTAAGTGAATAAATTTAGCTGTTCCATTACGATTAATTTAGTACTGATGAATGATGAAAAAACATATTTTCAAAAGATAATTTACAATTGGATTGTAAATTTATTATAACTATAGGGTACGTTTAACAAAGCTATATCAAGGTGAATAAAATATACATCTCGTTAAGGTGTCATAGGTAAACATTTAGTATCTATTCATTGGGTTATTGAAATAAAAATTTATCAAATAAACGCTATAAGTTATATTATTTCTAATTAAATATTTCAAGTTTTCTTAAATGTAGTTAAAAGAACTGTGTTGACAGATTAATTTTTTTTATTTAATTACAAAAATAACACAGAGCCCCTAAGGAAAAACTCCAAAGGGCCTGGATGAGAGACTTTGTAGTATTTTTATTGTTTATTATTTTATTTTTTACTTTTCCTTTCTCCCACCTCTGGCCATTCCAACACCATCAGCCGCCTTCGTTTCTGTGCCACTTTTTATAAAAATAACAACAATTAAGTTACTAAACCCTGAGGTTCGAAGCCGGTACCACCAATAATCGTCCAATGCTCACCATAGAAACCAATTTTAATGCAATAGTAAATTAATTATTTTTATTGCTACAGAGTGATATAAAGCCCCCTTATTTTTTCTTTTTTTATGAATAAATACTTCCATCTTGATATAGTTAGGCGAGGAACCGCTAGTGTGATGGATATTGAAGTTAACAGCCTACCTTGGATGAAATTCCCTAATGCAGTTAGTTTGTCGTCATGAAGTTGGAAATATGCTTAAGCTGGTTCATGGTGTAGCATGTAAATTTTACTCTTTGCTTCATACTTTGCATATTATATCATAATTTTTCTAAATGAGTTCCAAAATCTCACTTCAGGAAAATTATCACTCCTTGTAAGCTTTATTTAATTTTATTCAACACATTTACAGGCTTGTCTTTGTTAATTTTAAAGTTATCTTTTATCTTCCACTTCTACATCAATTTTTTATCAAATCTTTGTCATTATTATTTGCTTAAGAAAAATTCTTCTTCGTTAATTTAATATTTATTTCTTATTGCCGTATTCTAATGAGTGAGCTATTTAAACTGTTTCTTATCAGAACACGTTAATAAGAAATAGCTATTAAATGGACAAATAAGAATTTTTCTTATACGAATATGGAATAATAATGACACAAATTTGATAAAAAATAGTCTGGAAGTGGTAGGTAAAAGATAACTTGAAAATGGACAAAGATAAGCCCGTAAATGTGTTGAATAAAATTAAATGAAATATATATATATATATATATATATATATATATATATATATATATATATATATATATATATATATATATATATATATATATATATATATATATATATATATATGCATGTATATGTCATTTCCTCGGGTGAGATTTGGATCGGATACTAAAGCTATTAATGATTAGTTATTTCATAAATTAATACTGAATTTGGGAGGTTGTGGTACATTTTTCAATGTATCGTTATGGCTATATGCATGCTTCATGTTAAACGTACATTGTCGCCACTATGTTAAAGCAAGGGATGTGAATAATCACATTTATCGATTTTTTTAGTTCTATTAATTTACGGGAAGCATATTTGCAAAAACATATTAGGCTTTTTTCTCATTTCATAAATAAAAAGTAGAAAAAAAGATCAATTAATGAGAATTGGTAGGTAGCTAATTAATAGTAAAGAAATTAATATTAAATTTTTGATTAAATTATTATTAAAGTTATGAGATAAATATAAAATCCAAAAGGTACAGGTAGACTTGTGTAAGTCTCAAAAGCAAGACAAGCATGGAAACATCTATGGAAACATTTTGTTTCCAACAAATTATATAAAAGTAGAAGTTACAGAGCGTATTTTTGACAACAGATTGGGAGATTTGTAGGAGAAGATTCGGTTTCATCCGTCTCCTTCGGATACGCTCGGTTATCCATTTAGGCTCTTGTAGTCCTTATAAGATAAGCTGTATCTTTGCTAATTCAGGTTCAATTTCAATGATTTCTTTTTTAAGAATTTAATCATCTATCATATGATTTCATACGTAATTTATCATAAAATACTTACTTTTCATGATATGTCCAAATAAAA
Source organism: Rhaphigaster nebulosa (assembly GCA_948150685.1). Classification (NCBI taxonomy): domain Eukaryota; kingdom Metazoa; phylum Arthropoda; class Insecta; order Hemiptera; family Pentatomidae; genus Rhaphigaster; species Rhaphigaster nebulosa. The sequence goes on from OX411306.1 coordinate 163,583,982, forward strand.
TATTCTTTTCATGATAACTTTTTTCCCTAGATTTTCTTAGTGGTTTAATACATGTAGGAATAGTTAAAGGGCTTTATAAAGAATAATTTAGGCAAGTTTCATCGAAATCGTTTGAGCCGTTTTCGAGAAAATTTAAAAAAAGTGTAAACTCGATTATATAAAGTGGCACTTCCGGTTAGCCAATGTTGACGAAAAAGATGCTGTAACACCCCATGAATAAACCTACCTTAAATACTTAGTTTCAGTTTCGTATGACTTTTCGTTTTTGAGCTGGGTTGTTAATATACACACAGACACACGGCACCTTTTCACACAGACCATTTTTCGATGCTTGGTTATTTGGATTCAAAAGTCCTTAAAACGTGTATTTCCGTTGAAAACTCGAATTCGAAAATTTTCACGATCGCAATATTTTCCCTAAACTATATATTTCATACATAAGCGAGGGAAAGTAAAAACTACAAGTTTGTGTCTCAATATTCTCCTGACTTGAGTGAAGAAAGTAGAAATTTCAGAGACTAAAAAAAACATATAGGTAACCGTAAAATAGCGCTAAAAATCATTGGTGCAAATTTTACACAAGGATTTTTTCATTAAATAGAACATATTGGAACATACTAATAATACACACACACACATATATATATATATGTGTGTGTGTGTGTGTGTATATATATATATATAGGCTCCATCAGTTCAACTCCTTGCATATGCGGATGGTATTGATATAGTTGGGCGATCAAAAGAATTCTTCAAAGAGGCTTTTCATCCTCTAACAGAAGCAGCAAGGAAACTTGGTCTAGTGGTTAACCAACATAAGAGCGAGTGCATGGTAGCAGAACAGCACCCAAGACATCCTGGAAATAAGATGAGGACCCCATGCCACTTTGAGTGGGTTTCGGAATTCCACAAAGTGGATCCCAGGTCACATGCACCAACGCCATCAAAGTGGAAACAAGGAGAAGGATATTGTACGCAAACCGCTGTTACTTTAGGCCGAGGCAATATCTAGCAAGCAGAGTAGTGACTAGAGAAACGAAAATTATTTTGTAAAAATATCTAATTCGCCCCGTCGTTACATATGGAGCGGTAATCTGGACAATGACTAAAGATGCATACATAGATATACTCATATTTGAACGTATGGTCCTCGGAATAATATTATATAATATTAGTATACTAATATTATATACTAATATTATATAATATTAATAATAATATACCCGTGCTTATCGGTGGAAGATGGAGAAGGAAGGCCTATAAGGAATTTATGACCTCTTTGGTGAGCCTGATTTGGTCACGGTAATAAAACGATCCCGACTGAGATGGGCTGGACATGAGGCCAGGATGGGCGAGAAGGAGATCACGAAGCCTACTGATGGAGGTCATCCACCATATATATATAGTTAATTCGAATGAGACCACTCCCGTTACGATCAGTCAATAGTTTGGAGTTGTCAATTTATATTAAAAAAAAAACTAAACAAAGGTGACCCGGTTTTCGAAGGAACATGAGTATAATAAAACTAAACCAATAACTAAATAAAACATGTGTACAAGCTTCAATGCTCTATATCTTTGTAAATGGTGGTCCGATTTCTATAATTATAGTTTTTGTTTTCTACGAAATTTTATTACTTTTCAAATTATATTAACAAAAACCATCAGAGTATGGCTGACGAACGATTTTTTTTTTGGACTCTGCGTAACTTGAAAAACCTCAAATTTTGAGCGATTATTTTTTTTTCACCATCCATATTTGGTTTATTATTTTCAATAATAGACCTTTGGAATCGACCAAAGAAATTTTTTTTTTTGGCTTTTACGTATTTTGAAAAGAAAAATCTCAAGTTTTGGGGTGGGATTTTTTTTTTTTTTTTGGTCGATTATAAAGTTTCATAATTGAAAATGATAAACCCAAAGTTGTTAAGCACTCCCAATCGAAATCAGTTTACCCAAATTAAAGCATATACTGGCCCTACCTTGGGTGTAGTATCAGAAATTAGAACCGTTATTCGTGGTAGAATAAATATAAGAATAATTGATGTTGACAATATTGATCTATAATGGGCACTCTAAAAAGTATTGACAATGTCCATGGATGAGATAATACACGAGCCAACTTGTCTTGTAATGGTAGGGGAAAACATTCTCTTCAGATATAGCGGCATTATTTACACTATTGTAACCAATTTATATTTCTCAGTTTCTGGCTATAAATATCACAACTGTCACAGCCTAATCTATATCAAATGTCCTCCAGATACTACGCCGCACTTAGGGACTACTTATTTTGTTTATTTCATTAAGTTAAATTTGGGCTCTTGTTGCTACGCCCTGAAAAATAATTCATAGTATAAATCGAATTGTAAATAAATTAGAGTGATTACGAGAGAATAAGAAAAATTAAAATGAAATAAAGTCATAATGAAAACAATTTTTTTTCTTCACATTTCGCAAAAATTTATTTATACTTACAATTTTTTTAGAGGATTTATAGATAATTTAAATTGAAGATAAGAATGGGTTCTCGAAACGCTGGCATGCAGTGAAAGAGAGTACCATGCAGCGAAATTAAACTGAGAAGCTAAAAACATTTAAAAATTAATACTGAAAAATAAAAAAAGTTACATCAAATCTTGTTATTTTTAAAATACAAAATATGTTTAACAAAAGCACATGCCATCGGAGAAAAAGATTTTTATAAAATCAGTGAAAAATATGATGACGTATTTATGATGAGTCAAGAAATTATATAATTTATGGGCAAGAAGAGCCCGATGGCATCTACGGTGGCAGTATTATCTATGAAATACTAAACCCTTGAAGTTTTAAGAGCCTTTTTCTTAGGATTGATAGCGATTTCAGAATAAATTTAATTGTCCAGAGTGAGTATCCAGTATGGATATACCAGCTACCGCAAAATCAAACAGTAGTTACCATCGCAAAATTTGATTTTCAATTGCCTTGTAAAAGAAAACAACTCTGAACGGGTGCCCTGGTAGTTTTGAAAGTGATTTTCAATCAGTTCATCGAAGGAAAATTGATGTAGGAAAATTTTATCTAATATAAATTCAATATATTTTTAATATTCTAAACGTCCAAAAAATGTATATTTAAAAAATTAAACGCGCTAGTATTTCACTTTGTAATAGAAGTTGACACATTTTTCTACGAAAGTTAGTGTGGGATAAGTGAGCACTAGATTTTAACAAGTTCGACTTTAAATTACTGTAAAATCTTTATTTTTGAAGCTAGATTTTTCCTATCTTTTTAAAAATGTTCCTAAGGCGATTATGTTTAAATATTACATTCAAGCCCGAGTTTCAAACACGTCTATTTTTATGAGATTGATACTTCAACTTAGTATATTTAAGAGATAAGTGCGTACGAGGTATCTGGAAGACTCATTATTCAAAGATTAACAGTTTTGGAGCAAGCATAAAATATTTCGTTTCTGAAGAGATAATTATACTGATGTAATCGACGAAAAAATTTAAAACGTCTGAGATTCACACTTTAGGATGTTCAGTGAATTATGAAAGTTGGATGCAGAACATAATTGAAAAATGTATCGGAAAAAGAAACTTTTATTGAAATACTAATAGTAATACTAATCGAAATACTAATAGTTTTCGGAAATGCCCCGACCAAACATAGGAGTAAATTTACACCACACGCAAGTGTCCCACCACAGAGGGCACTTATCCCTACATGCTTTGCTAGGGCATTTCGGACTAGCGCTTAAAAACTAGAAAACTCTCAAAAGAAAAGTAAATCACGAAGTATTTTGAAGAACATCTTCTGGAGGTTCCACTTACAGCAAAAATTAAAAAAAACAAAAACAAACAGACCCAGTGGCGGCTAAACATCAACATATCAATACAGCAGAAGTTGAAAGATCCAACTTAATCAACAATTTGTAATTGATATCTCGTGGCTGATTTTTGATAGATTAGTGTTTAGGCTTCATAGACTATTAAGAGCTCTTTATAGTTCAGAGTTCGAATTTAACAAGACAATTACGCACTTAGCCCGAAATGGTCCTTACCCCTCTTTAACTTATACTAAGAATGGCAATTATATTTAGCTTTTGCCAGTTAATAACATTTTAATACTCTATTCCTTTTGGAAAGGTTCTCTCATCGACAACAATCAAAGGGATAAGCTGTTGCAAGCTGAGCCCCGGGGCGTCTGTCGTTATTGCTCTTCCGAGCAACAAATATTTGGTGCCTTCCATCATCTCCACCCCATCATATTGAGCAATATAATATTAAGCACATAATTCAACGAAAAAAAGTTTATGATTGTATAGTTTTCATAAATCTTTTCCTTTCCGATTTTTTTTTATTTTTATTTATTTTTATATACTGTATTTTTATCCCAACTCCTTAAATATTGTCGTTATTATTACTCTAAATTTACTCTACTTTCATTGAATTATACCAAATATTCTTAAGTTATTACTTATTCATTATTCTTCCATTTTTCTATGCTTATATTTTATAGTAAAACGCAAAAATAGCAGAAACCAAAGAGCTGGTTTGTATTTACAGATAACATTTCTTAACATCGCTACTTTGACAACTTTACATTGCTTTGTGGGCAAAATTGCTAGGCATTATATATATATATATATATATATATATATATATATATATATATATATATACAATATAACAGCGAGTTCACATTTAACAAGCTTACTAACCCATCGATTTTTATTGGAATAAAAAATAAAATAAGAAGCTTATTGGTTTCAATTGCATGGAAAGTGAGAAATGATCATCCATTTCAATTTGTTTCCATTATTACCAAAAGTACAAAATTCTTTCCTACCATAAATTTAATACGATCTTTAAAAAAACAATAATATATAAAAAACAAACAATATTATGTAAAAAAAATCATCTTGAACTCTCAAATATTTTTAAACAGTAACAAATAGAAATTTTTTATGTTTTAGCGTCTACATTTTTTGTAAATTAAAGATTAAAATAAAATATATGTTATTAATATACCAATATTCTAAAGAATCATGAATGTTAAATGAATATATTTTTATTCTATGAGATTATATATTTCCAATACGGTTTACAATGCCATTGTAGTGCCCATTTTTTTGTTTATTTTGAAATATCGACATTAATTTAAAATTGGTCAAGGACTATAATTTGGACATTATAATGCAGTATTGCATTTGTTGTCTGTGCGTTGAAATTTATTTTTTCTAATTTCCTTATCAATGCCTTTTAAAAACCACTTTTAATAACTATTTTTAGTTTTAAATAATCTATTACTTCACATCCCATATTTAAGTTTTTATCATGCCTATCTGAAGATCTGTTGTGGCTAAAAGGTAATACCTACCAACAAACGGATTGAAGAACCTCGAAAGTTTGATATGTTGATGTGTGTCAATAAAAATTAAAATTGGGAAGGCTTTCCTTTCCACTATTTTTTTTTCTGGTTAAAATCATAATCTTCCATTCAGAAATATTCTTCATAAATTTGCAGAATTTAATGTACTTTAATTCTTGAAATATGAAAGTTTTCGCTGGGAAGAACCGCTTCGGAGTTAAAAAATTAATAACAGAAAATACCCAAAAAACTTCCATGTTTGATTGGCCGCCATTTTGTATTTCGGAGGCTTCGTGGCGACAGGCGTCTATTTTTTAGATCTTCTTCAAAGACATGAGTTTCTGAAATAGGTAAATCTCCATGTAAAATAAGTCACTTTTCCTGCATGGGCTTCCGGACTGTTCTGTACAATTAATAAAAGAAACTTTTTTTTATTACTTCTTTTAGTAACCTCTGATTTTTATTAATAATATATTTGTTTGATCTTCCAGTATGAAATGTATCATAATTTCATCCTTTTATTATTAATCTTAGTAATATTAAAAAACTCTAAGCTGATATTCCTAACTTTACGTAAGTACTGCTAGGTTAAACAACTTATAGGATTAAAAAAAATCTTGAACAGGTTTGAACAGAACGTGACAGAAGAACCTTATAAGATATTTTTTGATCAACTAATATATCTAAGGTTTACCTATTCAGAAAACACAGAGAAAAGGATAAAATCAAAACGATTTTAACTGTTGCTCTTGTTTCGGTCATATATTCTTCATTATTTTCTTTGGACGTAATAAACTCAGAAGCTCATTTAATAAAGAAATTCTGGTTAATTACGCCCTTAATGAAGGTGACTTAATGAGGTTGCTTTCTCCACTGGGGATTTCCATTACCCTAAGATCCACCTCCACTGGGGCTATAAAATATTTTCTTTGAGTAACTGTCTATAGAATTATTTTGATCTTTGATTAACGAATAGTATATTTATACAAGACATTAAACTTCAAAATTTGAATATATATCTTCAAAATTTTTGGAGCTGCATATACATTTTAACATCAAATGGAAAAGTTCTTATTGTGTAAAACAAAATTTATAAAATAATACATCCGATTTATTCATGAAAGTTAGAGAAATACAATATATTAAGACTAATATAGGAAAAAAATATATGGCTACTTAGAATTTATTGAAAATAAGAACTTAATCGATAAAATCATATTATTTTTGTATCCCACAAGAAAAAAAAAAACACTTATATTTAATACTTTTCCCTATCTTGGTTTGAAAAGATTCTAACTGCTCTTATAAGTTTTAAGAAAAACGATAAAATTTATTAATTTTCTCCTCATTACTTTACATGGTTTTAATTTAACTTTTGAAGTTCTTTGAATAAAAAAATACCACATCTCTGTTTTTAAATAGAATATTTAAGAATTATATAACAATATATTTTATATTCGAACTTTGTCACATTAGTAAAACGGCTATTTCTCAACAGATTGCAAATAGAGTTAGTTGTATTAGTTCTCGTGTGTATAAGACCAAGGAGAATCAGAAGCACCAATAATCTCATATTAGCCAAAAAATGTCAGTGACAATCTTGTTAAACCATTGTGATTTGTCAAAGCTCCGTAATACCATTTAATAAAATGCAGTAAACTAAAATAATTTATTTTTATTTTATCCACACCTCGGCTTAGGACTGTTTCCAAAAGACCAAGGATGTCATCCCCAGAACTTCATTCCTCAATTTAGTAAGCGACACGGTTATCGGAGCCTTAGTTTTTTTGTAGTTATATGTATTATTGGACCCGTCGTTTTTGAAAATTATATCGATATTGAAATCGCGCGCTCACGTATCGATTTACTTTAACATTTCGGACTTTTTTCTTTATCAAGGTGCATTGTTATGTTCTCAGGGCCGTAATTTTTTTTAATACTGCCGATTTAAAGACCGCACGGTCACATATCCATTTATTTTACAGTTTCGGATTTCTTTGATATTAAGGTGCATTATTATGTTATCAGAGCCGTCATTTTTGGAAATACTATCGATTTTAAGATCGCACTCTCACATATCGATTTATCTTATGATTTCAGAAAACGTCTACCGCACGTACACGAGCATACGTCATTTCTTTTAAACACTTTAACCTATTAGTGCAATTTTTTATCACATTTGTTTAATTTTATTAACAATATTTTTTAATGTGTAAAAATACATCCTTTATTCTTCAAACTTCATTTTTTTTTTTAATATTTCAGTTTAATTGTATTAATAAATAATATTTTTGAAAGTTTAGAAAAAACTTTTATTTTTAAAGCATTAAAATAAAAGTTTTTTATAACTATTTTTTTTTTCAATAAGAAATAGTTTTAGTAAAAAAAGTAAACAATTCATTAAAAAAATTAACACATTTAGGTGATTTTTTTAACTCTATTTTAATTTTATTAATAGTATTTTGGTATTTAAAAAAAAAAATATTTTGCATAATTTAAAATAAAAGTTTTTTCAAAACTTACAAAGTTTCAAAAATATCATTAATATAATTAACTTAAAGTTTTGAAATGCACTAAATTGCTTCATTATTGATTGATTGAAATAAATATTTATCATCAATTTTCTTTTTTTATCAAAACTTTTCCCCAAACAGTTTGAAAAAACGTTTATTCTTCAAACTTTAAAATACATTTTTTTCATAATTGATTTATTCAAACTGTTTGGGAGAAATTTTAAATAAAATAATTAAATTTTTGATAAGTTGAACTAAATTATTGAACTTCAACTTTATATTTAAATTTATTTCTATATTATATGCATCGGATAAGCTTGGTTGGTCATTAAAATGACATTAGTGGTGTAATTGATTAGAGTGTGTTCGAAAAGTATTACCTCCTCCCTTAGTAAACAATATAATTGATTCATCCCTTCTTGTGAAAGTAACTTGCTACAAAGAAAATCCTTCAGTTCATATTGAGTTTAAATATAACTGTTAACTCATCTAATTTTTTTGCCTGTATATTTATTTCAAATGTGCAAATTAAGAAAAAACAATAATTACAAAGCATAATGAAAAAAAATATCGTACAACGAAACGCGTGAACATGGTCTTTCTTTTCAGGCCATATGCCACCACCATTCTATATCCTTAATCCTCATATGTTAAGATAGTTCATATTGCAAGAAAGTATTTTAAGTATTTTAAATAGGCTAGCAAAACATTAAAACACGTTATACTCTATACTAAAAGTTGGCATATTGGAATATGACATTTATCAAAAAAATAGATAGGTACCTTCTACTTAACTTTAATTGTATGAGGAAAAGTGCCTGATCTCTGTTGACCACATAGTCAAAATAAAACATTCCTGAGTTAATACTTCCTTTAAAATCAGTTCGATGTCATCAATATAATAATTTTAATTTATATTATATACATATTTATTTATTTCTATTTCTATTTTAGCGAGAATAAGTAAAGGGGCATCAAAAGATTTCTCTGGAAATAAATACTGTTATCTTGGTAAATATTACATTCGTAGCGACAGGAGTGACAGATTTTATTTCCGTAGGTCATATATAAAAATGATTTTTCTTCTAGGAGGAAATCGAATGTTCCCCTTGGCCATCCTTTCAAATTGATCTCGTTGATTGCTACGGCCCCTTATCATATATTTACAACATTATATTAGGAGAACAAGTTTAGATGGTCACGAGGGCAAATTGTTAATATTTCACAATAAATCAGTACTAAATTCAGCTTAATTTCTGCCTAGGAATTGACCATTTTTCATTACATAAATAATCTTTCTAAACTTGTTCAATAAGAAATCTTTAAGTTAATATTTAACTTTTTAAACTCAATATTAAACAATTCTTAAATTAATTAGATATAATATAAAGAAAAACTATCGATTTTTTTGAAATATCGGTATGTGTGTGCTTTTTTTTTTTTACGATGTATCGGTAACATCAAAGTATCGGTGTTTTAATTTTTCTTGTAATCACAAGATCGGACAGAATCATTGGCAATGTTAATTCAGCCAAGAAGGGGAGGGGGAGAAGAGAGAAATCATTTATAACCAGTTCACAACAAACAAATAAATAAATAAAAAAGTAATATATATAATATATATATATATATATATATATATATATATATATATATATATATATATATATATATATAAAACAGAAAAACAAAATATAAAGTTAGTATGACAAATATAACTATTAAAGGAACTAGATCAGAATAACCAGAGGACTATTAACATAATTTTCATCCTTGTGTTAGAATTGGTATTTATGCGCATCAATTTCATTAAACGAGAAGACGCATTTTCGCTTTGATAGTTTTGTAAATTGATAAAATCATTCATTCGTTAACTCACCTGCGATTCATAGAATTACTGTTCTGTGTATGTCTAAACTCGACTTCATGTAACTTCAATATTTGCTTCAGTAAAAGCCATCAATCAACTGAAAAAAACAGTGTTTCTTGAGAGAAAATATCAGCTTTCAGCTAATAATAGCTTCAATATACTATTTGTTTAATTCGGATTATTTAACATTCTTATTAAGGCTAATTTACAGTCTATTAAAAATGACAACTTAACACATTGCTACAATTATAAGTAGGAACTTTACGGCCTTTATCATAACACTTCATAAAACACAACTCAGAATACACCCGATAAATAAAAATTCCTAAACGAATTTTTTTTCTTTTTCATGCCGAAAAAAGAAAACCGATTAAATTATTTACAGATATAAACATTCAGATCGAAAAAAAAAAGTTTTCTGTTAAATTTAAATAATTTAAAAATATAGAAAGTTATTTTCTATTATATATTGTTTTAATAACGCGATGAATACATATCTGTGGTTCCTATGAATATTAGATAAGTTCGAAAATCAGATTTTTGGGAAAATTCAATTTAAACTTTTAAATCGCCAGATTTAACATAAAGAAAGAGACAAAAATCGGTTTGAAACACATAAGTAGAAATTCACAAAATTTCACTTTTAACTAACTTTTAATTCACACAAGTTATTCAATATCTGTAATATAGAATTCACAGTATTTTAAAAGAGATATTATAGAATAAAAAACTATGTATTTATGCTTATAATGATTAAATAAAATATTAAATCTACGAAGTTATCATACTCTGATTAGGCTTAAAACACTCAATATTTTATCTATAGATTATTTTTAAAAAGCTTTTCTCTTTGCCAATTACTAAGCCATCAAGCTAAATAGAATTACTTTTGAGGAAATTATTTTAAAGAACCTTCCTTAGTGATCCACTTGTATAAACCCCTCATCAAGTATAAGCTATTTTGTGAACGCAGAGAAGCAAAACAAAAATTTAATTTAATAATAATTCAATCAGGAAAATTTTACTTAATTAAATTAAGTAATATTAAATTGTATTATGTGCTACATTGAGTAAATTTGTGGTTAATAATATTGCTGATTTATCATATAATATTCAAAGGTTGACCAGGTATGGATACGTCGAACAAACCAGGAGCTCAAAGATTTATTTAAGGAACCAGACGTGGTGCAGTGTTTGAGGCTCAGTAGATTGAGATGGGCCGGACATGTTGCTCGGATGGCTGAGAATGATCTGCCAAAGAAAATAATGACGGAGGTGATACATGGAACAAGGCGGAGAGGAAGACCTCGTCTTCGATGGAGTTTTGGAGTGGCTGGAGATGCTAGGCCCATGTTGGGTGTGAGGAGCTGGATGGCAGCAGCGCAGGATCGGAACAATTGGTGGAGGCTGGTGCAGGAGGCCAAGCCCGACATCGAGTTGTAGCGCCGAATAAATGAATGAATCATGTAATATTCAATGGCGAATATCTCAGGGAGTTTGTTCTGTTTGCATATGTGAATGCAAATAGTGAAACGTAATAATCAAACCTCCTCATCTCGCTGTTTCTAAAATATTGAAATGTCCTAGTATTCTATAGTATTATCCGTTATGCAGTAAATTGCATCTCCTTTGAAATATCTACACCGCGGAGATCACCGCTATCGTAATGGCTCTCCCACACACCATAAAATCCTCTGTTAAAAATATTGTAATTATATCAGATTTATTGAGAGCATTAAAAGGGTGTCAAGAACTATATTTTCGGCCAGTCTTACTACGTCCTTAATATCGACACCAAGATCCTCCATGAAGCTCCTTGTTGTACTTGGTATAGTTCCGCAGGCTCCGAACCAAAGGCCTCTCACGTTGAAGTCTCTTTCTCCGAAACTCTCGCGTAACTTTTTCTTAAGGAAACAGATACACATCATAAATTTCTTTCTTTTTCCTATCCACTTTACTTGCCTGGTCAAGGTCATTACTTTCTTTTCTTACAGTAGGATCCAGAATGATTGCTGACTTAGTTGTCTTTGGGAAAGCTACAATGTCAGCAAATCGCGTGGATCTATGCGTATTTACTCGTCGAAGCAGGCAAACTCTCTCTCTCTCTCACATAGGAGCCTCATCAATTCATACTTCACTTTGGGGTGACGGGACATTTTCTCAGCACATGTACTGGTGGTTCAGGCTCTCCATTGCATTTGCGACAGAGGGACCCAATTTCTCTAACCTGTCCGCTGACACCTGGGACTCCACGCGGGGGTGCATAATTGATGTTCAGTTTCAGGGCGTAGGACCATTCGGAACCCGAGTATATTTGCTTCTCAAAAAATATCTGTTCGCTTTCGGGATCTCTTTAAAATTGCGAACACCAATGCCCTGCCACCTGCAATTGGCCCATTCTTTAAAGGAACCTTCTCGTAGAGCTCTCATATTCCGATTTCCGTGATCATCGACCAATATCTCATCACATTCGGCAGTCTTAGCCGAATAATCGAATGTAGATTGAAACAGGGCATTCAACACATTTGACAGTCGCTGGAAAATGGACCAGGGTTGTATAGGAGCCTCGATAACTCCTCGGAGCGTACAACATCGCTGTGGAGATGATCGCAGGGAGTCCAATAATGGCCTTTACGCTCCTCCGAATGATGGTGTAGATTCCTTCTAATATATTCGGACGTAGCTTTGTGAGGGGTGCTGTTTGGAGAGGGTAGTAACAGGAACTGATATTGGTTGAGATGTTAAGATTTTGGTCGAGCTTGAGCAATCAAGCAGCTACGAGCTTATTTAAGTTTTCGTTTAGCTTTGTCACCGAATCTTCGTTGAAATGTAGCTCTCCCGATAATGAGCATCCTAAGTACTAAATGGTATCTCCATGTTTCAATATTTGGATGCCATCTCCATTCTCAAGGGAGAGAGTCGTTGTTTCCAGCCCTCCTTTGTTCATGACGATGCCCACACTTTTCCGAGTCAAATTGATCTCCACAAATGCCCACTGGATACTGCCAATCACTCTTTCTGCAGCACCCTTGTCGCGTGCCGACACAGCCTGGTCATCCGCGAACCCTGTGAGGACCACAAATTCTTGGTCACTTCTTAGCTTGTATCCAAATTTTCTCAAGTCTTCGTCGCACAGGTCACGGTATACATGGTCAATGGCCAGGTCACCAAGAGATTATTTATTTTTATTTATTGTTTTTTATATGCTATTTGCAACTGCGTTGCACCGCATCTAGCAAATTTGATGTTGTTCTTTTATGTCCTCGAACTGCCTGATTTGTATCTTGTATATTTTGTATTATGGGTGACAAACTGGCAAACCAATTTATTCGCGAAATTATCGTTACTCTCAACAATTTAAACCTCTTGTTGACGAGGAAATTGAGAAACTATTGAAAAATAACATCATTCAAGAAAGCAACTCCCCCTACAACTCACCTAGTTGGATTGTACCGAAAAAATTAGATACAAGTGGAAAACATAAAATTAGAATGGTAATAGATTATAGAAAACTAAACCAAGAAACAATACCTGACAAATACCCTTTACCAAACATTGAAGACTTGTTAAATAAGTTACACAATCATGGTTCAACAATCATTTCCACAATAGACTTTGCATCCGGATTTCACTAAATCGAAATGCAGGAAGACTCTATTCCAAAAACTGCTACTAGTGCAGCTACTAGTTATGGAGTTTATTGTGAGCCAAATATAGAAACAGTAAGAAATGAATCCGAAGGTATATTTACAAAAATATCAAATATAATTGAAGAAAAATTTCCAACACTAAAAATCAAAAGGTATAAAAAGAAAACTTTAGATATTATTGATGAAAATGACCAAACAGAACTAATGACAATTATCATACAGCCATTCCAAGAATTAATGATTGGTACACTACATTACGAACAACAATACATAGTAACTATTATAAAACATTTCCAAAAAAATTTTTGCTAAAACCGTAAAAGCCTGTAATTCAATCTAAATTTCACAAATCATAATTGAACACTTAGAAATTTTTCTCCCTCCTGATAGAATTAAAATGGATAATGGTAGAGAATATAAAAACAATTTAGTCAAAAATGTATTAATTTCGCAAGGTATAGAAGCGTAATATGTAACTTCAAATCACCCCAATCCTCTCTAGGGCTCCTTAATAAAACACATTCCACACTAATCAAAATTTTACGGAACTTGAAGAAACCGAATAAAACGCAAGCTTAAAAAAGAGATTAAGCCACAAAATAATAGTTTACAACAATATATTAAATAAAAAACTTAGATTAACCTCTAACGAAATTACTTTCGGCATTCAAAAAAACAAATCAAATAAAGCCTCAATAAAAGAAAAATTAGTCTAACAATACCATAACGATCTTTAAGTAATTCAAGAACAGATCGAATTAAGAATAGCCAAAGAAAAGAAAAATAGAACCGAAAAAATAAACAAAACACGAGAAGATCCAATGGTAGAAGATAATTCAGTTGTAAACATAGACATGATATCGTAAGAACAAGAAATAAAAATGAATATCCGTACAAACATATTTTTAAATTGAGGGACAAAAATAAAAAAATTAAAGTACGTTACATGCAATACATATTCAAAGACCCAGAAAAACTTATAAAGAACATCATAAAAACAGTTCCATTATTCTTACAGATGACGTAACCCATAATTGCAAGAATACTGGCTCAACAATGGACAACACGTCTAACTTCAGCGTATAAAATTACTGACATATCTAAAACACCAGGAATCACAACAATTAAAGTACCTGAAGCTATGATTATTGAAAATTATCATAACATTATTAATTTTCTAAATTTTACGAAAGTAAAAGAAGAATTAGAAATAACTAGTAGAGAACTAGCTACATTTAAATTACACTCTACAAAAAAAATAATGAAAAAACAATTAGAATTTGTAAAAAGCAAAATTGACAACATTGATCCAAAAAACAGACTTTCAAAAGGAGGACTAATTAATATTTTAGGTTCTACAATCAGTTGGTTGGCAGATAATTTGTAGAATGAAGATAAAGAAGGTTATGATAAGATAATAAATCAATTCGAAAGAAAGTCGTATCGCGTAGAACACAGCATCGCTCATGATATAAACATTAACTTATAAACACATTTTAAAACGATATTAAAATATTAAATTGTAATATTAATAAAACTTCAGATATACTGAAAAAATAAACAAAGATCACACAACACTTCATCTATACGAACTTTATAACATAATAAAAAACTTACTGTTAGAGTAGCAGACATAGAAAACTCATTAGAATAAATTATCGTAGGAATACTTCATTCAAATATACATACGAGACATACTAAATGTAACATTACTTTCAAGAAACAATTTGGCTTACTAGTTAAATTCATTGTTTAATTAAAAATGCCTTAAATTGAAAATCGTTCGTTATATTATTTCTTTACCTTGGAAAACCAAATAAATTAGTACATTATATTTATTATCAACACCATTAATTACAAATAATACTTCTGTAACAACAATTACTCCTCACGAACTTGCATTATATGGTCAAAATAATGTATATATAGGTAATTGTATTTTTATTAAGACTAATCATTATTGTAATGATTTAGTAGTTGTTAAGGATTCTTGTATAATTAATTTAATTAAGAATAATTTATAAAAATTGCATTTCCACAACTGTATATTCTCCTCCTTTTATAAAATATTATGAAGAAATTGATTTATTTTTAACATTTAAGACACCCTTTGTAATCCTTAAATCTAACACTAATCATCCTATATACCTTACTGATACAGCCATTGTTAACATGGACTATAGACTCTGATATATTATTAACATTTAGTTTAATTGATAATTATAAACCTTATAATATTGCTTTTGAAAAACTCTTGGTTCCCGAATTAAAAGATGAATTGTTTGAAACATTAGAACCATATGATAATACTTCTGTACAACCCTATTTTAATTATGCTATTATTAATGTTATAATTTAATTATTTGGTTGGCACATTAGATACATATATAAGAAATTTAAGCAATGTAAAAATGGCTCGAGCTTAACTCAGCAGAAGGAACCACTTGAAACGAATGCAACGCCTGCACCCCTTTTTTGTACCTTGGACACTACCTTCATCAACTTCAACCGCTTGGGCCAATTGTTCTTCAGGGCCATCAGATCTCCAAAAGGGAGAACATAAATCCTCATAACCACATCGGTACAGCTCTAGTAGTAGTCAGCACTCTTCTAAGTCTATATATCCGACCCGACACCGCTCTGCAATCAATCTGTAGAATAGACAGTGACTCAGTTTAAGTTTAAGCTGTAGTTCAGTTAAGTGACTAATAACTTGTTAATGGTATTTGTTTCCATGCCAATAAAGTTTTTTGGGGAATTAGTTAAGTGAGATTATTTATTTGACGACAGTTGAGACTGGAGAAGTTTCAGATTTGCGTCTTAGGCTTTATTATCGACTATTATTCAGATGTTAATTTCTTTGCTGAACTAGGTAAATGTGTTAGATAAAGAATTCCGCCTATGTTCCTATGAAAACCGGTTCACTTTTGTTTAGTTATTTGATAACTTGAAAACGTTACATCTCCCGAAACATTCCAAATGCTCATTTGAATGATAATCTAATTATGGATTGATAAATAATTTGCCACTTCTCTAATTTTGTTTTTATTGAAAACTAGTTTCATCTTCAAATACTAATTTCATCTTCAGTTTTAAAAACACACAAAAATTCAAAAATAAGCAATTCAAAATACAGTTTGGTATTATTAAGCATATTAAATTAAATGTAATATAAATTAGTATTATAAAACATTTATGAACTATGAATTTAATTAAGACAAGAAATCAAATAAATTATACAATTAATTGTCTTAATTAAATTCATAATTCATAAATGTTTTATAATATTAATTTAAATTACATTTAATTTAATGTAAGAATATTATATTAGGCACTGGTCAAGGCCTTAGTGACGACTGAGATTCGTTAGTATTTGTTGCTTAAGTCATAACTAGTAAGAGATAGATTATAGAGTGATAGAAGGTTTACAGCAAACAAAAGGGGAAAAAATAAAGAATAGATGTAATGTGGTAATATAGCGATGAGTATAATGTATTTAGAGTTAAAATGAAAGAAAAAAAAATTGTTAAAGATATTATGGCTAGCATTGGATTGATGAGTATGCTGTGTGTGTAGCAACACAAGGTATTTGGGCATCATTGCTGTAAATAAAGCATTTCTCTCTTCTCTCTGCAAGACCATTTATTTATAATTAGCCCTTGTTAGCGTGCAAATCAATTTCTATAATTACTATAGTAGGTGCTTAGTCAATATATATTCTATGCATTTATCGCCAAAACATGAATTAAAAACCGTATTGAATATAAAATGAAAAACACAATAAAAAAATAAAAGGAATTAAACAAAATAATTAAAAAAGCACAAGAGACCTTAAAGTGCCCTTGCTTAGCCGATAGAAGTCAATCTCTCTTATAAAAGACAGTTTTAAATTTTATTATTATTGTATATTCTTTTCCAAGCCGTCTCTCGTTTAACTTCTTTATCTTTTTACAATTTCCTTTATTTTTCTGTCGTATTTTAATCAATCATACAGTATATGTCGACGTCGTTTTTTGAAAAAGATGTAAGCGCCAGTTAGCAAACTTTACAGGAAACACACAACACGTTTTTCCCCAAATATCAATATATATTCTTTAATTTTATTCTTTATTGCGCACAGTAGGATTTTATCAAGCTGGCAAAACTTTTAGTATTACATTATATTAGACTTCTAACACTGGTCAAGACTGAGATTCGTCAGTATTTGTTGCTTACGTCATCAATAGTAGATTCTTAGACCATATCCAACTTTTTTTTCTCGATATATCGTGAGCAGGAATCGATAGCGGAGGTATTTACGTCACTTAATAAATTGAAACCTAAATTTCGAATTGTTGACACCTAAATCTTTTTCGAAAAACGACGTCGATGTCTAAAGGCAAGTGTATTCACCTTATAAGTAAATTTATTAACTAAATATTTAAATTATCAAATTTATATTTGAATTCATGCATAAATAGAAAAAAACATTTTTCCTCATTTTGAGACATAATAGCAACGTTTCGTCTTAAAATAAAGCCATTCTTAAGTTTAACGTACACACACATATATATATATATAAGGTGCACGGGGTAGGGTCATCACTCCTACGCCCGGTCTGTGTGAGTAGCCTCCAGTAGGCTGACGGGCCTCACATACCCGGAGGGAGGGGTGATAAATTTCTTGAATTATTACTTTAATTAAATTAAAGTAGTGACGGTGCCGGCATTCGAACTCACAACCTTTGGGTTTATATATATATATATATATATATATATATATATATATATATAAATATATATATATATATATATATATTTGGAGGGAAACTGTGTTAACACTTTTTATCATATGTACTAAGGTTGATCGTTAATTAACAAATCTGTGTCAATCTTCTTTTACATCCTACCCAAACCGAAAATTTTCTTTCTATTTATAATAAAAAATGTTTTTAAAAACAGAAAAAAAGCCTTACTTTAAAAAAAAATAAACATTCATGTCAATCAGTATGTCTTCAGCAAATTAATTATTTTGTTTGTTATTTTTAAACAGGGAGTTTGTAAAGAAATAAATTTTTCTTCCAGGTAAATTTTAGACTTAAATTTAAAAAAAAAGTTTCTTACATAATTACCCATGTAGCTTATAATTGTTTAATTATAAATTTATGTTTAACTTTATTTGAAAGGAAGACGGCAAAGAACCCGGAGATCCTTTGTGTCGCGGTGGACTGCCTATACGAGGCCCCTTCCCGCGCAAAAAGTCCACACAATGGCCCCAACTCCTTCCCATTATTAATGGTTGTTGGAGTTTGGGGCCTTCTTGTCATTCAACACTTTGCAACTAAGGTCTCAATGAGGATGGATAGTCTGTCAACAGTTTGAGTAGTCTTGAGGACAACGGGATCTGATAGAGAAGCCAACTCTCATCGAAATTAGCTAACTTGTGGAATTATGTAGAGTATCAGCACACAATGACACTCAACCTCATTTATCTCCGGGTATCTATACTTAATTAAGAACTTTTGCTAGGCTGATTTTACTACTAAATTAATGAGCAACTATACTTGATTAATAGTGTCCAAAAACTCAAATAATTCAGATCATAAAAAAGATTGTTGAGAGTACTTATAGATCACATACATAATGTTTTTATTTGAGTGGAGGAGGATTGTGGGGGAGGCCAAGCGCCATCAGATGATGATGATTTATTCATTACATTTTAAATCTGATTCCAGTAATTATTGTGATTAATTGCCGTCACCTTAGTTTTACTCCTCTTTTCGGATTAATTAGTTTCGATGTTATTTTTGACAATATAGTAAATTAGTTTGACAGTTCGTACAGTAGTAGATTCTTTAATCTTATTATTTCAACTTCAGACAACTCCGAGGAAAAATCAAATTAGTAGCGGATTCCTGGACCCTCAGAACACCTTTAGCTCTTCCCGCACAGAATTCCAGTTGAAACAATGCTAGAATCCTTAACAAACTTACTTCTTCACTCCGAATATTACTAACCATATGAATTTTATAAATTTTATTTTTTCAATTTATTTCTCAATCACACAATATTTACTTTATTTTTTATATTTACTATATGAGAGATTAAACATCTTCTTAATTCTTTTAATTCGTGTGAAAGTAATGATTCTCATTCCTTTCAACATCATAATTAGGGTTAGGATTTTTTACCAAAGCAAAATTTTTACGATTTTCCACGACCAAAATCAGTTTTAAGCAATTTGAAGTAAACTAGAGCACTTTTAATTTTACACATTTTTAATTATTTTACCTTTTTCACATTAGATTGCATATTTTCATAAATATTTCGGCTTAGAATTTTTTTATAAAGGCTGTGGATATTTAGGAAGTAAAAAATTACTTTTGCATCAATAGCGGAGGTAGCGGAATGGGGGAAAGGGTTAGCCAAACAATTATTCTAGGAACGTTGTGTTCTTCATCCATTTCCAAGAATCGTGCGTGATTTTCGATGCCGGACCAGCCCTCTCCTCTAGGAATGGTTGAAAAATAACGATATTATTAAAAAAATAAATCGATATTAAAATTTGAGATTCGAAAAACGATATTTTTCTTTTAAAAAAATAAATAAACAAAAATGTCTACAAGGACGAGGAACTCGACAACCAAAGAACCAAAACTATATTGTTGAAATTGGTGTGTGATGTGTTCATGTTGGTATCAATAGTGGCTTTGGTCAAGCAAACCGTTGTATAGCGGTATCAGATATTGTTATTGTACTTGACTACTTCTGATCCATATTCAGGTTTGGTTCAAATTTTCTCTTTTTTATACTTTTGAAAAGTTCGGTTATCCCCAACACTATTCAGTTTCAGTTCTCTATGTTAAAAACTTGATTTATTGGCCTTATATTTTCTTGTTTGTGATGGGTCAGACATAATTCTCTTTCCTGAAGTCCGAACATAACACAAAGCAATTATGTCTCTCTCAGTTGTTTTGTACTGGCTGTTTGAAGTTTGTAACAACGTGAATTTCTCTACGAAAATTTAAAAATGCACATATTTTTACCAGTTTGATTAATTTAAAGTTGTTTGCTGTTTTTCTTTGTTTCCTAATTTTGCCAATTGTGTTCCTTGTTGCTAATGTGTTTTTTTTAAACACTATAATATTTTACATGTTGGTTGACGCATTAATGATATATTTTTAAATATTTTTTTGTTTACATATTCCACATTTTTTATATATATTTTTAAACATTTCTGAAATAGTATCCACATATTCATGTACATATTTTGGATTTTTTACTAAATGAAAATCCTAACCCTATACATGGTTATTATGTTTTATCATCATAGCAAATATTTAACTCCAACTAAGACGAAAATGAATAAGGTATACCAGAATGTTGTTGAAGTTGACTTTTATATCGTGTATAAATTGCTAAATTATTTTATTTTGCATCGGTTATAAAATGAAGCAAACATATATTTTAACAACTTGTATTTAACGATTCCTCCTTGGCTCTTCGCTTTTGGGATTTCGAAATTTTTTATTCATACTCTTCATTGATTCAACCATTATGTATTGGGTTATTTATATTCCGTCACATCGGTTTATAACCAATCTCATTGTGACGGTAATATTTCGATCTGATGAGGTCATGTAATGCATTTCCAATCTAATCAGTGATTTAATATGAAACATTACTGTGAAGATTCATCATTGTATGTTTCTGCATGGTCATGAAAGCAAATTTGATATATCGGGCTAAATTTTGTACAAAGACGTTCTTTAAAAGGAATAAAATATTCTCTTTCAATATTAAAAATGATTTGATAATTAATAAATATCCTGAGATTTAAATGATCCACAACATAATATATAGTTCTCAATTTTCAGCTAGGGATAATGTAATTTTTCAGCAACAATTTTCTAATTTATTCCTATTCGGTATATATTATTCACTAAATTAAAATTAACATGCCTAATTCACCATTTTTTTTCTCAGCATGCTTGATTCACTTTAGATGTTTCATTTTGAATAATTTTCAGTTATTAAAAATCATCACGCAGAAGTAAAAACATAATCTTACGATTATTAGAAATTTAAAATATGCACAATATTGAAAATATTGAATCCGAAAAAACAATTATTCTTAGAACATACACTAAGTAAAAACATATCGACGTCGGTTTTTGAAAAAAGCTTAAGCGCCAAAAATTCGAAATTTAGGTTTGTTTATTATGAGACCAAAACACCACTTCTATCGATTCCCGCTCACAATATATAAAAAAAAAATTGGAAATGGTCTAAAAATCCACTATTGATGACGTAAGCACAAAATTTTAACGACTCTCAGTCGTCAGTATGGCCTTAACCAGTGCAAGAAACCTTAAAAAAATATTGTAGCTATAAAGATTTTACCACCTTAATAAATTCCTACTGTGCACAATAAGAAATAAAATTAAAATTAAAAAAAAACTATTGTAATTTGGAGAAAAATCGTTTCATGTGTTTCCTTTAAAGTTTACTAAATGGCGCTTACGCCTTTTTCAAAAAACGACGTCGATATGTAACAAGAAACGAGTCATTTATATGATCTAGAAAGTGTTATTTGATAATATTAGGTGATTGTTCTTATCAGCACCTAAACAAATAAACTATACAATTTATTATTTAACCATTATCTATATATCAAAATACCTACAATACCTAAAATACCTATTCCGCCAGTAGATGCTGATAGGAAAATAGATACATCATTGGAAAGGTATTGTCGAGGAGAGATGTATTAAAACAAACAAATATATATATCTAGTTTTAATACTTCAACATTGAGCATAACTACAAGGTCCTGTGGCCTTGGTTAATACAGAAGCATTTAAACTAGATTGATGTGCAAATCTTTAATTGGCTCCACAGTAAAGAAATCAATTTTCGAGTTATCATAGTACTTTTTCTAACCGACAATTTGCTGCCGTTAATGCAGGTTAAATCACATAAACTAAAAATCTGTTTTCCTCAGATAAAACGGTTGAATGGAGAGAAGGAGAATAATCACAAACACCGATTTCTAACTATGTATGAGCTAAGAAATGCAATATTTTAGAGCGTGTTGATTTACTTCAACAATTGCGTTTTCTTCTTATCCCATTCCAACGACTGAGTAGAATGAGAATTGAATTTTTTAGATAAATCATTGGATAAAAAAATATTATTTATCAAACAGATTGTCTGGACTGCCAAGGGATATATATTGATGAAGCTTCTAGAAAATTAAATATCAAAGTGGCACAACATAAATCTAATTGTAAAAATGTGAAGAATATAAATGCAACCGCATTGTCATTGCATAGAATACAAATGCAACATAAATTTGATTTTGAAAATCCGACAATTCCAGATTACGCACACATAACGAGTAACAGAAAATAACTGGAAATTATCCACATTACCAAGAACGACAATTAATTATAAAACGACAGTTAATTATAAAACGGACACAAACCATCTAGGAACACATTATGCAGCTATAATTAACAAAATTAAATTTTAACAATTATAATAATATCAGTAATAATAGTAATACAATAGTAATAATAATATAATACAAAATAGGAAAAGAAACAGCTTAAAATAGAAATAAGTCAATTAAAAATCTAAATAATTAGGAAAAACAGAGACAAATATAGCATAAAATGTATAAATATCAAATAAGTTTATATCTGGACTCATACTAACTGTTAGTCAATGACTCCTAGCAACATGTGGTTGATTTAAATTATTAAAAATATTAGAAATTCAATACAGAAAAATATAGAAAAAATTGAGAATGGGAGAGAAGTATAAGTTGAGCTAATCCTTAATTATTTATATATGTATATGGAATATGTACATGTATTTAATTTTATGTATAGTATATATATATATATATATATATATATATATATATATATATATATATATATATATATATATGTATTTAAATATGAATTATGAATATGGATACCACATTTGATGATTTTAGAAAGATTATGCTGAAGATGAGGAAATATTTCCCTTAAACATTAACATAATAAATTGAAATGAAAATTATAACGCCCTTCCCCATTTAATGTATTGATAAGAATTTCCTAAGAAATTGAAAAACAACAGATAGGTTTTTATGGTTTATTTTTAGTTCATCGAATTCGAAATCGAACGGACATAAATTTTCGATTATGCGTAAATGCTTTGTAATGAAATAATTTATAGTTCACCAATAAAGTTCAAGAAATAAATATGTTTGTCACGAAAATTATGTCAATCAGAATGTGGTAATTAGCAATATGGTTATAGCTAACATTTATAATATTTGTACTAAAAATCGCAATCATTTGCCCGTCATTTGACTATCGTAGTTACTTTTACTGTCTTAGCAACAAATTTCGTAGCGCAATTTATTTCGCTTCAGTTAAGTGCATACTACAGTATACATATTTATTTTATCTCATTTCAAGAATGAATTAGTGTGTGTGATCAAATGAACATTTGAACATCAATTTATTTTCAATTATATAACGCATCGCAGTCGAACTCTAACGGGCAGAGGTGAGGACAAAGGGACAGAGAAGATTTCTCTGTTTGTTCAAATGTTCTTTGCTTCATAGAATTCTAAATGAAAATAATATTTTGAGGGATGCTTTAAAATATCTATTAAACATAATTACAAGAAATTTTGATTATTCTGATAGTGATTTAATAAATTTAGACTGTAGATTTGGCAATACTAAGCATTTTGAATCCGAAATAACTCAACGTTATAGAACGGCATTCACTTGTCATAAGGAAAAATATTTTATAAAAAAAAATAAAATATTAAAAAATTAAAAATATTGCTTATCCAGCACGTTATCAGTCCAACATCATCTCAGAAGAAGAAATTGTATATTACATAAGTCAAACAGGTAATAAAATATATTCATTTATTTACAGGAATTAAATTTTAAATTGCGTAACAGTTCAAATGGCTGAATAAATTTTATGGATGAAAAATTATTTTGAAAATTTTGAATTTTACACCACACCTCAAAGAAAACCCTTTATGATCCAATTTTCGGTAGCGAACTATAACTTGGAAATTGTCGGGTAATATCTTATAGTATCTAATAAAAACATATCCTTGATATTACCAGGTATATTTTCTATTTCGTATCCATTTCTATTGTCAACTGTTTTAAAAATAGGAAGTGTGTTAAGTTTTGAAAAAGTCCAGACCCTTAATAACAAACAAAAAAAAACACAAATTAGTTCACCGTTGACAGACTGGATACAAATGGACGGATGTGACAAATGCCAGTTAAAAGAGCAATCTTTTGTTTCAGTTAGACACCCACTCCTCATTACAACAATACAATGGCCACTGGCTGGCGGGCTTCCCATTCATCTCACCCTTCAACTTCATTTCTAAAACTGATAACATTTGTTAACAGTTTGGAAAATGGGATGTTGTGTTCACATGTTTTTTTTTTGTTTTTTTAACGTTCAGCAAGAATTATCTGTGGGCAATAAGCAATATTAGTGATCTATATGTAAGTAGCTATACTATTTATTTTCCTATTCTGAAAGAAGGTAACAATTATTTTAATTTATCTATAAAAAAATAGCAAATGTATATATATATATATATATATATATATATATATATATATATATATATATATATATATATATATAGGTTTGTTTATTATGAGACCAAAACACCACTTCTATCGATTCCCGCTCACAATATATAAAAAAAAAATTGGAAATGGTCTAAAAATCCACTATTGATGACGTAAGCACAAAATTTTAACGACTCTCAGTCGTCAGTATGGCCTTAACCAGTGCAAGAAACCTTAAACAAATATTGTAGCTATAAAGGTTTTACCACCTTAATAAATTCCTACTGTGCACAATAAGAAATAAAATTAAAATTAAAAAAAAACTATTGTAATTTGGAGAAAAATCGTTTCATGTGTTTCCTTTAAAGTTTACTAAATGGCGCTTACGCCTTTTTCAAAAAACGACGTCGATATGTAACAAGAAACGTATATATATATATATATATATATATATATATATATATATACATTTGCAAATTTTTTTATAGATAAATTAAAATTATATATATATATATATATATATATATATATATATATACATACATATGTGTGTGTGTGTGTGGCGGCTGAATTACAAAAGTCTCCAATGAGGTTAGCCATGCTAATTATTGCCGAAAAGATTGCTTAATTTTGACATATGGGTTTCCTCACAGCAGTAATTTTCCATTTTCCACATTCGTTCAAGAGACACTACAAGGAACAGCCCGTATAATCGGGAACTAAACGAGTACATTAAAAGTAGGGGTGATTGATATTTAACTTTTAAAAATAATATATTAAGAAATTAGAAGTAATCATTTATTTGAAAGTTTTATTGGAACCATAAATATTTCGTTTATTAATTTTTCAATTGAGAACAAAAGTGGCCTAATCTAATATTGAATATTGGATAAAGCTTCTAATTTATATGAATTGTAAAATCGATGTATGTGACGTCAAAACTTCAGAGGCACTACAATGTATTATCCTCATTTAATTCACGACAATATTATTAGATGTATATGGAGATAATTTCTTCTACTTCTAGCTTGGTTAGAACCTGGGAAGGCTAATTATGTCTCTAACACTCATTAATTGCCATTATAAAATGTCTGATCTGATCACCTACAATTGAATCGGTCATTTGGAAAAGGGCACATGTCCACAAAAGTAAATCGTGGGCATGTGCCCTTTTCCAAATGACCGATTCAATTTTATTTTGTATTAATCCAATTTCCGTTAATTTCAAATCTCGCATTTCTCTGTTCAAGTTATTAAATCACGTGGTTTAGAAGATATTTTATGAGCATATGGTATCTGATTAAAAATAATAACGTAACAAAAATAATATTCGACTGAAAAATAAAAATCTCCTTTTTTTCTTTTACTATTTCTTTATTACTATAATTTTACATTTCAGAGTTGTAAATCCATCTTCAGAATTTTCTACAATATTCAATCCTTAACTATAGTACTCAATCAACTACATACATATGTACTACGTAACTTGGACATATTACATATTTTATACGAATATTTTACACGAATTTAGATATTTTATTCGAAATTAGATTGATTATCATACCCTTTATTACATTAATTATCTTACCCTCATTGTGACGCTTTCATAAGTTAATTAAACTAATTTTGAGTAAAGAATTATATGGTATATATGATATATATTTGGAATATGTATATAAGTGATATACCTATATATGTAATTAATTGTGGTAATGAAGTAAAAGATTAAATTTTTCGGAAATTCTATAGATGGCGTTGTAACCCCCAAACAAGGAATATTATTAATGAATAAATATCAGCAGAAAGCGAAGTTCGCTACACATGTTAAAATTGTATACTTACTTCATACGAAATATACCCATAGAAACGAAGAATGTATAAATAGTAATCTCAATTTCATTATTATAAAACCTACCGACCTATTTAATAAAAAAAGAATCATCAAATCTTCTAAGAGTATCTTGGTTTTATTATTATTATACCTCTAATAGTCCCATCAAACCATTGAATACACTTTCCTACTAAAATTCATAATCAAATCCAATCAATATGAGATACATTTAATAAATTAGCTTATCTTACAACAAATATCTTCTTTAAATCTTTACTCTTGAAAGAAATTGCGCAATAGAAATAAACTTTTTGACTTTACAAAAAAAAATTATGTTTTCAATTCAAATTGATATGCGTCGGAAGATATTATATATACATTAGGTATATTTTTAATAATATCTCTTCCTATATTAATTTTCCTTTATTGAATTTCACATAGTTTTTTTCAACGCTTCGGTAACTGCAGATGGGAGGTAAAATAAGATATTATATGAAGTTAATATTTTCTTGCAAATGTGATATAATAATTAATTATTATTTGAATTCTTAATTAAGATATGAATTCTTAATTATTGTTGTAACCTAGATATCCTGATTTGAGGGGAGGAGTAATACCCACACAATACCTGATCTAAAAATTACATTTTGTCCATAGTTGTGTTTCGTTTATGCGGCTTTTTTAAAACTAGGCTATACTGCACTAAAAGGCAACAAAAAAAAGTGGCAGCTCTAAATAAAAATGTAATAATCATACTTCATTGCATTTATGAAACTCTTATTTCAAAATGAGAAGTCGTCTATCTAATGATTTATAATTCTAGCTAAGATTTAAAGTTTAAGCCCTTGTGGATAACCAAATGAATCTCGAAATGAGAATGTTTGTTAAGGACTTGATAATAGCCCCAATCTATCATACAAAATTTAATTAAAAGAGAAAATGAGCTCATAAAGCTGAATCAACAAGAGAGGAATGATTATCTTAAGGTCCTGGCAATTATTGCCAACTTTTAATTCATTGCCCAAATAGAATTCATGAATTTGGAGAAGGGTGGTTTGAGAGATTGTTTGTTTTTTAAGTTGCTACAAGCTAAAACCGAATCATTTTTTTGATAAACACATCATCCCCATTTTTTTTTCTAAACAGAGTTAGACAGATTTGATGGTTATAGCAAGCCTCAACCACTCCAAGTAAAACGCCACATCTCCAGTAAAAAGGTGCATAACAATGAGCTGTCAAAATTTTCAGTATTTTGAAAAACACCATATCTTCAGGAAATGTGTTGTTTCTCAAATGTCTTTCAGTTTGTAGTGGGTAGCAGCACAGCAAGAAACAGTGGTTGAGTCTGTTGTCTCTTATGTATTCTTTGTAAAATGAATTCTTGTGAGAGTGATGAGTGGCATCTTTACTCGGGTCCAGGGTTCCGCGAACCATAGAGCCCTCTAGCTCCTGTTCGATCGATAAATTAAAACGAATCAAGATTGGGCTAAAAACTACGATGCTTCTTCAACAAGCAGTTGATACAAAGTGATGTACTAAAAGAAATAGAATTTTAACAAGCAATGCAAGGTTTGGCGAATCATAAATACAAAAAGTAGATAGAAAGGAATATATTTTTTTATTGTTCGTTACTTTTCGAATATTAAACAAAATAATTATTTTAACTAGTAAGTAGTTTATGTCTGTTAATAACCCAAAGTTTTTAAGAAAATAAATTCTCTAATATTTTAAAGTGCCATGAGCCCTTTAACTTGTTTAAAGGTGGCCCTGAGAGTTACGTCAATTATGTGTACACATTGATAAAAAATGTTTATACTAATATTTCTTACCATTATTTTGTGCCTATTAACTGCATATTACTTCAGTCACTTGTTTCTTCAATGAAGTTTATAGTTTCTCTCTTAACACGTTCGACTGAGTAAACGCATTATTTACTTTTTAAACAAGTAGCATAACCCTAAATGCATACATTAAAATACAAAAAGTATGAATACGAATTATAGTAATCGATATAATTAAAAATCCTAAAATTTTCCGACAGGGTAATCGAATTTTCCGACATCGATCTCGACCAGCCAAATTCGCAAAATATCTTTCAATGATATTAATGATGGCTTACCAATATTTGGGATTCACGAAGAAAATTGATGCTCTTTTAAGGAAAAATATTTCTCCGATTGGCTGGTTCCATAATTATTTGAATTTATAAAAATGGATCGGAATTTTTCACCTGATACTAGACATACAACCTTTTAAAATTCCATTACTATATGTAAATGGTTATGTACGTTGTTAGTTATAGTGATGACAATAAATTAAAATAAAATGAGCGCTTTAACAATCTATTCTACAGCAAAGGATGCAAGAGTTGGCCTAGTTTACCAGTACTCACAAATTAATTATGTAATTAACGCTTCTAAAAAATACAGTACTCTAAACATTGCTGGCCACGTTGTATAGAGAGACCATTAGGAGAGGCCAGGTCCACCCACAGCGTGTCAGAAAATGTTGTTAATGAATGCCGTCTGGAACAAATAATGTTCAGCCCTTTCAAGCTAAAATGGTCAGCCCTTTCAATCTTTTTCAATGATGGGATGTGATTATATCTGAAAGGCATGTGGTAATATATTAATATAAAAAATGAAGAAAAAAATCCTACGGTATTTCTGAATTATTTTCGTGAACTTAAATAAGAACAATTTGTCTACGCTGCGCCGAAGAGACGGCGAGAATAAACTTTTCCCTGGCAGCTGAATCTTATTACCCCTCTGGGCTTACTTCAATAACTTCTAGCAAGAAATAAGCCCTTCCAGGCATAGGTAGGCAGGCTATGGCCCATGGATGACGTTTATTCAAGTCCTAAGGTATTCCTAACATCCAAAGCTATATTATATCCAGAACCTTGCGACTCTGTATTTCATATGTGATACATTGAACAGATATCATAAGAACTTGAAACTGAAGATGCGATTATATTAGTCAAAACAGATTACTGATACCCACTGCATTAATAAAAAAATTTAAAAAAAACGGACAATGTTCATCGTTTTATGTAATACGTGCCTACGTGGCACGTATAATTAATATATACAGTGGCTGATAATTAATATATTGGATATCATTATTATTTATATTCAGTGCTAACATCCGAGGATTTAAAAAATAATTATTAATGTTTTATTGATATATAAATATAATTTTATACAAATTTATATGAAAATATATAGAATACAAACAAATAAGTTTCTATATTAAGGAATTATTATAATTATTCATATTATATTCTTAGAGAAAATAATCATGCATTAATAGTAACCAATTCCAAAGATAGTAAAAAATTTGAAAATGATCAGATACAAAAAATAAAACGCCTTCTGTTAATACAGAATAACAAATCCTCTCTTAAACGTTGTACTCATAAAATAACAAAACATGTATTACTAAAGTAAGCTAAAATGTTTTAATTAATTTATTATTAGTTTCATCTTTTCAATTTTTTTTTTTTTTTTTTGGATAGGTTTTGAGAACTTAAAATTGTTAAACTTATAATTTAAATCAAATTTTATTTTCATGCTAAAGATATAAAATCTAAAATTGTTTGACTGTAAGGATGTGGCATCCGTAATCATGTAAAATAATAATTTTTGTTTCTGTAAATTTGTAAATAAAAACTATATTATTATTAAAGTCAATCCGGGAAGTATACGTAGCCAGATAAAATGTGGTACAACCACAAATATTAGTAAAAAACTAAAAGATCATTTATAAAATGATAATTAGAACTTTTTCTGAATTGTTCTTCTGCGAAAATTCGGTCGAGCTCGATGTTACCCTGGCGGAAAATTTTAGGATTTTTAATTATATCGATAATTCTAATAGATTTACAAAAGAGATGTTACAGTTTGGTGTAAATTGATCATATTATTATTTCAGAATTGCAGTTTCAAAAATTTCGATGTGGTATAAACTATTGTGAATTAATTGATATAAAGATATAAATTTGGTGAATTAAACAATCATTTAATTAAAACATTTTAAACATTACATAACCATTGAATACATAGCTTACATTACATAGCTTCAACGGGTATGAACTCGGAGATTGTTAAAAACAGTGGCTTTTTGTAGCGGGATCCTCCCTCCCTCCCTAATCTGGCAAGCTTACCTAAATAATTTTCAGATCTAATTTCTTATAAGGGAAGAAGGAGTCGAATATTAAAATAGACTATTTTAGCGTTAATTCTAATGTCCCTCTAATCGCTAACATAGTCCGTTCCGATTTAATAACAAGGCAGGATCTATCGGAGCCTGTATCAATGTTAAAAACTACTATTTTTTTGTTATAAGTACCTCCCGAAGGATCTCTATTCTCGCCAAAAACTAGTATTATTTGTAGAGCGTTACAATATATGTATAAATTCAAATTATATGTATAAAAGAGTCGATTTCCATTTTTAAAACGTTGAGATTCGCCTATTTACAATTAAGTAGAGGCATGGATACTTGACAGAAAATATTATGCATTTTATGCTTTTTAACATGGTTTTAGTTAATCAAGGATCTACAGAGTTACGCGAATCTCTGTAAAATTCAAAATAGGCTGACACCAATACAAAATGGGCGTTAAAAAAACTGGACTTCTAAAAAATTAATGAATATCCGTTTTCAGCTCTCTTAATAATAATAATAATATTACTAAAAAAATTTAATATATTGGTAAAAAAAAATATAAATTTTGCCTAAAACCTTTTTAAATAAATTGATTGATTTGAAATTGAATGACCCACTGTTAAATATCATGTTCTAAAATTATCAATTATTTCAATCATTACATCATCGATTCATTATTTATCTTTAAAAATTACTAAAACAAAATTTTAAAAAAAACTTAATGCTTTGTTCACTGAGAGCATTAAATGCCCGTTTGGGTATTATCAAAATTATCAGCATTACCAAAATCATGCTGGATCTGCTCGTAAATTTTTTTCAGCTTTCATAGATCCAAGCCGAAATTATAAAAATATGTTTTTCACAAACAAACCTGTTCATTGAAATGTAAAGAATGATCTTTCGATTTCAGCGCAATTAATGTAATACTTCTGACAAATAAATTCAATTGGAACGATACGTAGTTTAAAGTAATAATATTGAAAGGTGCCTACTGTTTGCCACGAAACTTTTTATATAATGTGTTCATAATAATTTAAAATCATCATCATATTTAAAATAAAGTCTTATATTAATTTTGTTTACTGCATCCAAATTATCAATAATTTTATACCAATTTCGACAAGCGCCAAGATGGCAACAGGCAGTGGTGAACGGATCGTGTTTTTTGGCTTCTAATAAATAAATAACTGAATATTATAACGATTAAAATATATACATAGTGTTATGCGCAAAAGAAAAAAGTTCATAAATAAAATTGATTACAAACATTTGTTTTATTTTATCCATTGTATAAATGTTATCATGTAACATAAATACTTAAAATTAGAACATTAAATACTAGATAGCCCTAAAGTTTCATTGAATAAAATTCAGTATTTTAGGACGACAATTGGTCCTGACGATAGATTTCTTTGGAAATAAAATACAACATATATATATATATATATATATATATATATATATATATATATATATATATATATATATATATATATGTATGTGTATAATAAATAATAATAAATATCGAAACTTTTTCCGCATTATATATCACACATCCAGAATGAAAGGGGTACAACTTTAAAAATATGTTTTTGTTAAAATGAAAATTATAAGCAAATAAAATCCTACATAGAAGCCAACAGGGTGCTTCCTCTAACACATGTTGATCACCTTTGGTCCCATATTAGAGGGCTGCTCTTTGGGATGATAGGGATCCAACTATTAAAATTTCCGACGTTAGATATTTCGAATAGTGCTACTTTCATTATGAATGTGCGATATATTGGCAGATGTAAATTAAATATACTATATATCTTATTCTTTTTTTTACTGAGGAATTAAGATTTATAATGAATCGTTTTTAAAATAAAATTTTTATTAGGATAAATGTTTCAAAATCAAGGAAATTTAAATTAAACTTAAAACTGTTTAGATTTTTTTTTCAATCAGTATTTAAGAAACTTCTAAAATTCCACTTCATGTTGGGTTCCTCCTATAGCAATAGACCGATCTATTTTGAATTACCAAAGAACAAATCTCAAAATAACAAAAATACATTACAGAATCCCCTAAAAGATAGATTCATATTAATATACATAAAATAATTTTTAAATAAGCATGGTAGCAAACTTTTTCTTTCTCTTTTTTTTTAAGCGTGTCATCCTTCGGACGTCGAATTGAGATTTAAATAAAGAGACCAAGATGAATATTAAGACCATTTTTTATTTTATTTATAATTGATAGTGCCGCCTGGCCCGCGAAGGCTGTAAGATGAAGACTCACCGTCGTCGAAGTAGTGAGGAGGAGACGCGGCAGACACGGCGGCTGCCAGGCAGAGGAGTAGGATGAGCTGCGGCCGCATCGTGGCGAATGGTCTGTGCCTCTCCCCGCCGCCCCCTTAATATAGCGTCCCCCTCCCGCCCCCGCAACCTCTAGCCACCCCCAAGCCCCCGCCACCTCTAGCGCCTGCCCAGTGCCTCTCCTCTCTACCCTTCGGTATACCAAGGCAAGTACCTACATCTAATTGTAAGGGATGATCATTAAGCATTTAGAAGAGCTTTTTTTTCCTTTATCGATGAAAGACAACTCCATTTGATATCAAAAACCAATATAAGAGTTTTTAATATTTGAATTTCAATTTATTATGGGACGGAAACACCATCTCAATCAATTCCCGCTCAGGATATATTCAAAAAATGGAAATGGCCTAAAAATCTACTATTGACGATGTAAGCATCAAATTCTAACGACTCTCAGACGTCACTCCGGCCTTGAACAGCGCTAGAAGCCTTAAAAATATATTGTAAATATAAAGGTTTTGCCACATTAATGAACTCCTAATGTATACAATAAAGAATAAAATTAAAAAAAAAAATATTGGTATTTGGGGAAAAATCGTTTCAGAAGAGACTTCTGTATATTTGTGCACTAAATGGACAGATCTCCTGTTAAAAGCACCATTTCCCGCAGATTTCTGGATGAGTTGATGAGACTTGAAGGTGAGCTGTTACCTATTATTATTTTATTTTAGTTTATTATTACTCATTTTCTTTATCTGTCTCATTCTTAAGTAAATCTGCCAGTTCGATAGTTTCTTAAAAATTTAAAAAAATTAATAGGATGCGAAATTCAACCTTTGAAAAAAAAATACTGTGACCTTAAAAAAACTTAAAATTATTGCACTTGAAACAAGAAAAAATCCTAAAACTAGAATATTAGCTCTGTAATCTTCTTAACAATCCCTTGGTATTTCTGAACTTTGAAGTGAAATAATTACTTTGAATTTTGAAACATTAAAAAATTTCTGAAAATTCTCTGCAGCCATAAAGAGAAATTACTTAAAATTTCCAAAATGGATATGACTATATTGAGTCCGTTAAATAAAGTTATTAAATAAACATTAAAACTTATTTTTTCAAACTCTAAGCATTGTTAACTGGAAATGAAACATGTTCTATTTCATCTTACTCACGTATACTATCTATTTTCTCGAAAATTTTGGCAATTGGTAACGTTTATTATCCAATTTTAAATGATGCACTGTTGGCAAAGGAATGCTACAATGTTTTAACAAAAAATGTAATTAAAATAATTTTAATTTATATTTAATATTAGACATGAGGAATAATTATATTCCTTGAAAATAGACCAATTTAAATTCTGAAGATGGGGATCAATGCCTCTAAAAGTTAACAAACGTTTAAAATTGGATAATAAAAGTTACCAACTTGGAAGTATGATTGCCAAAATTTTCAACTAAATTACAAAAACTTCCGACAAAAATTTTGTAAAATATCAATCCATTTTCTTGAAAAAAAGGAAACATGGCACCACTACCATTCTCACCGGCTCATATGATTGATTTTGGTAAGGAACATCAAGTACTATCAAAGATTTATCCAACAATCAGATATTTCCAGAGTATTTGTATATTTGTTTATTTGTGTGAAGGTTTTTTATTTCTTAATGTGTAAAGATCAATGTGTAATTTACTTTAGCAAAAGGTCTTGCCCATGACCAGTTATTTGTAACAATTCCAGTGTGTTATTTGTGACGTCATAAAAAACATGTTTGATGGGAAGTTATTTCATTTAAAATAACCGGTTTCCCAAAAAATTATTTGCATCGGTTAAAACCAATCAGTTTTAATTGAAGCTAAAATGACCTGAATAACCGATACTGGGTTGTGTTTTATTTTTTTCACAAAACCGACAACCCCGGTACAGATGATAACAATTTGGTATTTGAGTAAAAAATTGAAATTATTAATTTCTTATTATTATTTCTTTGTTTCAATGCAGAACATTTTTCTGTTGTTTTTTTTAAGCTCCACGATTATTAATCCTTTTAGAGGTTAAAACTTTGGTAGCGTAACGTTAAGAATATGGCTCACAGCAACCAGATGCATTAAAGTAGTGCACTCAAACTACAATATAAACCTACAACCTACAATATACCACTACCATTCTCACCGGCTCATATGATTGATTTTGGTAAGGAACATCAAGTACTATCAAAGATTTATCCAACAATCAGATATTTCCAGAGCATTTGTATATTTGTTTATTTGTGTGAAGGTTTTTTATTTCTTAATGTGTAAAGATCAATGTGTAATTTACTTTAGCAAAAGGTCTTGCCCATGACCAGTTATTTGTAACAATTCCAGTGTGTTATTTGTGACGTCATAAAAAACATGTTTGATGGGAAGTTATTTCATTTAAAATAACCGGTTTCCCAAAAAATTATTTGCATCGGTTAAAACCAATCAGTTTTAATTGAAGCTAAAATGACCTGAATAACCGATACTGGGTTGTGTTTTATTTTTTTCACAAAACCGACAACCCCGGTACAGATGATAACAATTTGGTATTTGAGTAAAAAATTGAAATTATTAATTTCTTATTATTATTTCTTTGTTTCAATGCAGAACATTTTTCTGTTGTTTTTTTTAAGCTCCACGATTATTAATCCTTTTAGAGGTTAAAACTTTGGTAGCGTAACGTTAAGAATATGGCTCACAGCAACCAGATGCATTAAAGTAGTGCACTCAAACTACAATATAAACCTACAACCTACAATATACCACTACCATTCTCACCGGCTCATATGATTGATTTTGGTAAGGAACATCAAGTACTATCAAAGATTTATCCAACAATCAGATATTTCCAGAGCATTTGTATATTTGTTTATTTGTGTGAAGGTTTTTTATTTCTTAATGTGTAAAGATCAATGTGTAATTTACTTTAGCAAAAGGTCTTGCCCATGACCAGTTATTTGTAACAATTCCAGTGTGTTATTTGTGACGTCATAAAAAACATGTTTGATGGGAAGTTATTTCATTTAAAATAACCGGTTTCCCAAAAAATTATTTGCATCGGTTAAAACCAATCAGTTTTAATTGAAGCTAAAATGACCTGAATAACCGATACTGGGTTGTGTTTTATTTTTTTCACAAAACCGACAACCCCGGTACAGATGATAACAATTTGGTATTTGAGTAAAAAATTGAAATTATTAATTTCTTATTATTATTTCTTTGTTTCAATGCAGAACATTTTTCTGTTGTTTTTTTTAAGCTCCACGATTATTAATCCTTTTAGAGGTTAAAACTTTGGTAGCGTAACGTTAAGAATATGGCTCACAGCAACCAGATGCATTAAAGTAGTGCACTCAAACTACAATATAAACCTACAACCTACAATATACCACTACCATTCTCACCGGCTCATATGATTGATTTTGGTAAGGAACATCAAGTACTATCAAAGATTTATCCAACAATCAGATATTTCCAGAGCATTTGTATATTTGTTTATTTGTGTGAAGGTTTTTTATTTCTTAATGTGTAAAGATCAATGTGTAATTTACTTTAGCAAAAGGTCTTGCCCATGACCAGTTATTTGTAACAATTCCAGTGTGTTATTTGTGACGTCATAAAAAACATGTTTGATGGGAAGTTATTTCATTTAAAATAACCGGTTTCCCAAAAAATTATTTGCATCGGTTAAAACCAATCAGTTTTAATTGAAGCTAAAATGACCTGAATAACCGATACTGGGTTGTGTTTTATTTTTTTCACAAAACCGACAACCCCGGTACAGATGATAACAATTTGGTATTTGAGTAAAAAATTGAAATTATTAATTTCTTATTATTATTTCTTTGTTTCAATGCAGAACATTTTTCTGTTGTTTTTTTTAAGCTCCACGATTATTAATCCTTTTAGAGGTTAAAACTTTGGTAGCGTAACGTTAAGAATATGGCTCACAGCAACCAGATGCATTAAAGTAGTGCACTCAAACTACAATATAAACCTACAACCTACAATATAAAAAAATTGATATTTTTGTATAAAAATATCTATACAAAATATTATTAAAACAGATTAATTACTCCACAAAAAGATATTGAGTATCAAAAATTATATTAATCACTCCTGAAAGATCTCTTTTTTACTTATGGCCAATAAAAAGAGTTGGTTTTTCCTGCCACGGTGTTAAATGCACAGAGTTAATAATTACTCATTGAGCCCCATTATTTTTTTAAGATTTTATACTTTAAACGTTTGGACCAAATAAAATACAACCTCAGTACTCTGGGTGTATAGAGAAGATTTTTCTATCTTCTTACAATTGAAAAATATTAATCCCACCTCAGGGATACAGAGAGGCTCTACAGATACTTCACATTAAGGGTTCTTCCCTTTTTACAAAACACTTGTTAAGTAACAATCCCATTTTAGGGATGTATAGAGGACCTACGTCTACTCCAAGTTGAGGGTAACTATTCCATAGTTACTTATAAAAAAATCCAATCAGGACAAAAACAAAAATTAATTGGTCCAACGTTTCTCTAGATTTTATTATTGGGATGCTCTTTGGTGCTAATTAATTTCTTTTGGCAACTTATGATTTTAAACCAATACGTGGAATATCATCATAAAAATCAGGCCTCTAATCATTATATTCAAAATTAAATTTACATTAAAAATAAAAACTCTTTTAATCTTATTTATTTACTATTTAGGGATATCTTTTAAATCCTCTCTCACTAATTAAAAAATAAAAAATCAATTCTTTAAAACTCTGGTAAGGTTATTATGAAGGTCAATTCTTAATTTTCAATTTATTAATTTCTTAATTTATACTCAATACTTATTTATACTTCTTTTCCTGTTCCCAAATCTTTTATTTCCTGGTGTTCAAGCTCTTCAGTATTCTTCTCGTTTTTCTTTTCAGCAGAGGGAGGTTCCTGGTCAGTGAGTA
The DNA here is from genome assembly GCA_948150685.1 of Rhaphigaster nebulosa. Classification (NCBI taxonomy): domain Eukaryota; kingdom Metazoa; phylum Arthropoda; class Insecta; order Hemiptera; family Pentatomidae; genus Rhaphigaster; species Rhaphigaster nebulosa. The sequence goes on from OX411306.1 coordinate 163,622,244, forward strand.
ACACTTCATCTATCTTTCTATGAAGCTCAGTTTTAAGATTTTTACTTTATCTTCCATCACTTTTCCTAATCTTTTCTCAGTTTCGTTCAGGCTTTCATCTATCTTCTCTTCTAGAATCTAGAATCTATCTTCTCTTCTATCTTCGCTTAGAAATATTTTCTTCAAGCCTATTTGTGTTCTTTTCCATATCTTGCTGAATTTTCTGAAGGATTTTTAGGATTAAGTCCTGTTCGTTCTTCGTTTGTCCATATTAGTCTCTCTCCGTTTCCATCGCGGTCTGTGGTTGTGTTATCTTGGGCATTGGGATCACTGTTTCTCCAGCTAAACCCTGATTGGTTTATTCTTTGGAAGTCTCAGGATCAGATTCTTCTTCTGACCGTCTAGACTCTGGTAGTATTTCCTTCTCTACCCGTAAAGCCATCTTCAAACAGCATGTGCGTTTGTTATTTAAAAACCTTTATGGTGGGGTTAAGCGCTAACACGAATAAAAAATATCTAAAAGAACCATATAACCAAATGTCTCAGCAATCGAATTTACAATAAAATAACAACACATTTTTTACTAAGACCTAAAAATGTGGAGGAGAGGTATTAAATATAACCAATTGGTCTGTTCCAAATTCCCGAAATACTCACAGCAAGACCAGAAAGTATTGAAAAACATTTTCATGCACGAGAAAGTTCATCATAGGGGTCAAGAATTAAATTCATTACATAAGGTCTAAGAAAATTAAGAACTATTATATAATTCTATTAATAGAATTACCCTAATGCCACCAGTGGTAATCATAATAATAAAATTATAAATTTTAATTTAAATGTTGATATTAATAATTATTTACAAATTTAAGTGAAATGGTAGAAACGTCGTTCACAAGGGATGCCATCTTAAATGCTATGTTTCTGGCAAACTGCTTTTCTAAGGAAGGTGGGGGTTCCAGAAACCACATTTACTCAATTCACTTATTTAATTTATTCTCTATTTGCATCGGTTCCAGAAGGGAGTCGATCAATCAAACTATATTTCAACATAAAAGGCTAGAGACCGCAGACCCCCCGCTATGGTAAATTAGCTTGGGATATCATAAATATCATTGAAGAACCTTTCCAAGGAAAAGCTTTCCAAGAACCTTTCCAAGGAAAAGCTTTCCAAGAACCTTTCCAAGGAAAAGCTTTCCAAGAACCTTTCCAAGGAAAAGCTTTCCAAGAACCTTTCCAAGGAAAAGCTTTCCAAGAACCTTTCCAAGGAAAAGAACCTTTCGTGTTCACCATTTCACTTAATTAACTAGATGATGGCATGCAGTATAAATAGAATGGTAGATTTTGTTACAGATCTCACTTTATTTATGTAACATTATTAATTAACCTATTGGCTTAATAATTTCTAATCTAAATTACTCTCATTGTAAAAATCTACAGACTGTAACATATGTATTTGAGAATACTGGGAGAACTCTTGCTTATTAAAAATATTATTCGGATGCCACATAATATTATACATTGATGTACACAATGAATCAAAGGACCAGCACTTATCTTATTGTTACCCTATGGTCTAGGTCTCTCGCTCCTGTCTCGATGTGCTGCTCAGCTGTACCCTCTGCGAACCTCAGTCTTCTGCCTCTAGCTCGAACCTCCTTCTTCCCAGAACTATCCACTTCAAACTTCTCACCAGAACTCTCCCATATCGTTTCCCCTACTTCTTCTTGAAAGGATGAATTTGGTCCCCACTCTCTTTTTTGGGACCTCTTATTGGCTAACGCTCTAAGAATATTTTCTCTATTGTTCATACTGACCTTGGTCGGCATGTTTATTACAACTTGTAGACTGGGCTTATCTCTAGTTTTATGGTGCTCTTACTTTCGCTTATCTTAAGCGGCCTATTGGCGGTCTTGAACTGCACTCCCCTCCCCCCCGTTCCAGGTATAACGCCCGACTTTGTCCATATTCCTTTGTCCGAAAAAGAAACTGGTTAATATTGATAATTCTGACCTGCGTGGCATCTTTTTAATTCATTCCTTATTTAATTACTATCATGAATCTTAATTATTTCCTTCAATTCCAGTATCCTCAATACATTGATGTGTGCTGTGTGCGAGTACTTGAATTTCGATTATCCGAACTTTTGATTATCCGAACCACCACTGATAACATTAGTTCGGTTAATCGGCGCTCTACTGCATATGTAAGAAATATAACATAGTTAGGTGGAAGTTGTCGAATGATCTGAGGGGTAAGAAGATCGTTTCAAGGAGATTTACGGGGAGTTATTATTTGTAAAAATTATCTTCAAAGTGGCTGAGATTCTGTATTAGAATTGAGTGTATTAAAAAGGTGTGTGACAAATTCCTCGTCATTATCTTCATCTGACCATGTCCAGGAGTCATCAATTCACAGGAGTGACGGAAAATAGAAATTTGGTCTATGATGTATCACAGTAAATGTTTTTTATTTATACAAGATGAGTCTGGAAGAACGGCCAAACTCCAGGAGTGGGTTGGGAAGTAATAAAAATAAAACTCATATGTTCTTATCCGATTTTCTTTTGTTTATATTGTATGGCTAATTAGGAATAACCAAAATTTCAAAAACAAACAATATTTCATACAGGTATTAGCATTTAGATTTTGTTTACAACAGACTGTAAACAAGTTATAATCAGATTAAAACATAGGTTAATTGTGTCAGTGATCATTACAGTGGTTTCATTCTTATTTTCGTTTATATTATTAAAGTTTTACAAAATGCCAAATACCAATTCACATTGTGAATATGCAAATATGTTGTATATTTATGGTTTTTGCAATGGAAGTGCTACAGCTGCTGCTGAGGAATATCGGCAACGGTTTCCTCATCACAGACATCCTGATAAAAAGTTATTTATAAGAATTTTCAACAAGCTGTAGGAAAGTGGAGACTTCCCAGTGCTATAACATCCGCACGAGCTACTAGCCAAGGTTTAGAAGAAGTAGAAAATATTCTGGATCTAGTAGAAGAAGATCAAACGATAAGCTCACGAAGAAAAGCTGCTCAATTGGACAATTCACAAACAAGCGTAGTAAACACACTCCAAGAGCAAGGCTTGTATCCATACCATGCACAGAGAGTGCAGCACCTGCAATCGGAAGATTATCCTAAATGTATCAAATGTTTTCGGTGGATAAATGACAATCATCATGTTGTATCGCGCATAATTTTCACGGATGAAGCAACATTTATCCGTGACGGCATTAATAACACTCACAACTCCCATGTGTGGGCCGACGAAAATATGCAAAGATGAAAATCCAGACGCAAATTCGAAAGCAATTTTCAATATATGTTTTCGGTAAACATGTGTTGTGGTATTGTCGACGGTTATTTAATTGGCCCTTTCATTTTAGAGAATTGCCTCACAGGAGACTATTACTTAATTTTTTTTTTACGATTTGAATAACAAGGACTATAGGATGTTCCTCTAAACATCACATTGCAACTGCACTTTCAGCATGCCGGAGCTTCCATTAAATTCGCTTGTCAGATGAGGCAACATTGGGATGAAAGGTTTCCAGATCGTTGGATTATTCGCGGTATTCCGATTAGTTGGCCTCAAAGATCTCCAGATTCACTAAACGTATTAAAAATGCCGCAGGCGACATTAATGAAAGATATGAAACAATCAGGAGGGCAACTGTCGCCCTTCGAAGACGAAGCCGAAAATATTTAGAAGTGAATGGTGATATTTTCGAAAATTTGTTAAAATAAGACTTCGATAACCGAAATTTTAATGCATGAAATATTGTTTATTTGTGAAATTTTATTTATTTGTAATTAGCTACAAATTTCTTACCATTCATGTTAGTATGCCTCTAAGGCATGGAGTGTTTATAAAATAATAAACGGTCCTTATGTGAGATTGCCATTTAAAGAATAGATGTAAAAAAAAAAAATATATATATATATATATATATATATATATATATAAGTTAAGTGACAGCGGGTTAAAACAGATAAAAAAAAGGATGAGGTTAAAGAAACAACACGTTCAGAGACAAAATCAAGACTGCTTTATTCCTCTTAGTAATCCTACTTATATACATTCCATTCTTGTTTACATAAAAGATTTGGTATTAAATACAATAATACTATGCTTCAGACTATAACTCCCCCCCACCAGTTTACGGACATTCTTCGTAAACTCCTTATATACACACACAAAAAAAAAAATTATAAAACAATTCTCGTTTGTCTTGTCATAAATACAAAAATAAAAAGACATATATATATGTATACATACAAAAACAACAACAAAAACTACTTACAGCTATCTGTAACTTAAAAGAACAAAAAGAAACCTCTCGTGGCACACTTACCGCACTCTCGCGCACTTATGGTCACAAAGCAAAATCATAATAATACTACGAAACAAAACACAAAACAACAAAAAAAAATGTTGAACAATTTGTTATATACAAAGTTTATGTAATGAGAGGAGGATCCTCCAGCTTACAAAGGTGTTTCTATCGCTGGTAGCTTTAATTGTTCGATATGAACTGTTCTACGCTTTAGGGGTTTTTTAACACTCTCAATGGTGACAATATTGTGCTCTCTAATTACCACCACCCTGAATGGCCCCTCGTAACGCAGTAACTCTTTACCCCTATTAGTGCCTAGCCTCCTGTATACTATCGTCCCTATTTTCACCTCCCCCATCATATCCCTAAGATTGAGATTGTCCCGAGCGACCCTCTTGCTCTTTTCTTTCTCTATCTTTTCCTGGACTTTCAGCCACAATTTCTTCCGCTCAATCGTGTTATTGACCACTTCCTCCTCGTCCGCTGTCGTGCCCCGATAGTCCCGCCGATGACCGCGAAGCCCGAAAAGTATCTCGAATGGGGAAAAACCCGTTACTGTGTGGATAGAGTGGTTGTATGCCACAATAGCCTTTGCCATCGCCACGTCCGGTTCTAGCCCCTTATCCGTTTGGTACACCCTCAGGTGGTCGCTTAATGTGCTATGTAGCCTTTCGATACTTCCCCTGCTCTTGGGATGACCGGGAGTGTTGAGATGCCACACCACGTCCAACAGCTTCATCTCCGCTCTGATGCTGGCGTTATCGAACTCCCGCCCTCCATCGGACGAGATCCGATCTGGAACTCCGTAGAACTGGAACCACAATTTTAGGGCCTCTAACACTGCCTCTGACGATCTTTCCTGAATCTGGTATGTCATCGCTATTTTGCTGAAGAGGTCAATCATGGTTACCCACTTATAACCCCTCCAGGTAAAAGTGTCAATCTGGAGATCGCTCAGCGGAGTATTGGCGGTGGGTGTCTCCTCTTGTCTTCCTCTTGGTGGGTGTCTGTCGTATTTCGTGCTGAGACAGACTTCACAACCCCTTATGGTTTCGTCAATCGTTTTTTTCATCCCCCACCAAAAGTACCTTCTTCGCAACGCCTGCAATGTTTCGTGCACCCCGCGGTGGTTCGTTTTACCCTGATGATAGGCGAGCGTCACCTCTTTCTGCTGTTCGACATCTCTGAGCGTTTCGACCATAAATTTACATCGAACGAACGTCCTATCCACCCCTATTCGCTCGGATCGCCATATTCGTTTGATCTTTTCCCAAATCGTGTTATTCCCGACATATAGATGATGGGTTTTACCAGGTTTGGATGCATCTTTCAGAGCTCTGCAGATTTGGTCGTCCCTAGCTCCCGGCTGCGACCAAATGATCGTGATGCGACTATTTCCATACCGGGTATATTCGATTTTCATCAACCCTGAGGTCCTGGTTTTCCAGATTATTTGTCGATGCTTGTCGTTGACAATTTCTTCTAATTCTTCCATGTCCGTCGGTCTCTCGTCGCTTGGGTTCTCATCTTCTGAAAGATCCTGTCTGTCGTCCGTCGTGCCATGCTCACCCTCCCCTTCCGGTGTCCACTCTCGCAGAAACTGCCTCACGTCGCTGGATGCTTCCCCTTCCTCTTCCTCTATCACGTTGACCATTAACGCTCGGGACAGCCAATCCGCCACCACATTCTCTTTCCCCGGTTTGTACACGATGTCCATGTTGTACTGACTTAGGAATTCTTTCCACCGAGTAACCCTCGCGGAGGATTCTTTTAACTTCCCAATCCATTGCAGTGGCCTATGATCCGTATGTACACGGAATCTTCTCCCGAATACGTAGGGTCTGAAGTGGTCGATGGCCCACACTATCCCCAACAGTTCTCTTTCGAGGGCGCTGTACCTGGTTTCTGTCTCCGTAAGACGCCTACTGGCGTATGCTACGGGACGTTCCCCCCCTTTTCCATCTTGAGATAGTACCGCCCCCAGCGCGTACTCGCTCGCATCTGTTGTGATGTTAAATAACTTCTCGAAATCAGGGAACGCGAGTACTGGCTCCATCTGTAGCTTCTCCATACACTTCCGGATGTTATCTTCTATCACTGGCGTAACTATTATTTTCCGCCCTTTCTTCAGTAGATTATTGAGGGGAACTAAATATTCTGCCATTTCCGGTACGAACCGTCTGTAGTAGTTCAGCGTCCCCAATAACCTCCTAATACCTTTTACGTCCCGGGGCACCGCTATCTTCCGTATGGCCTCAACTTTGTTCGCATCAGGTCTGACTCCCTCTTTTGAAATGGTGTGTCCTAAAAAATTGATTTGCCCCTGACCCAATAGTGACTTCTCCTTGGATAATTTTAGTCCGAATTGTCGCATCCTATTAAACACGCTTTGCAAATGTTCTATGTGCTCGCTTTCGGTTTTACTAAAAACTAAGAGATCATCCATATAGATCTGGCACACCGCTTCATCTATACCCCTTAAGAACTCATCCATGAGGCGCTGGAACGTAATGGGGGCGTTTTTTAATCCGAACGGCATCCTAGTGAATTCGTAGTGACCTCTTTCAAACGTGAATGCCGTCTTGGGTTGATCCGTCGGATGCATTTTTATTTGGTGGTACCCAGCCTTTAAATCCAATGTACTAAATATAGTTGCCCCGCTCAGCCTGTCTAAAATGTCTTCGAATCGGGGAATCGGGTATTTCTCATCGATAGTGTTCTCATTTAGTTTTCGGTAATCTATCACTACCCTGTATTTTTCCTCGCCCGGTGCGCTCTTTTTCCTCACTGCCCACAACGGACTGTTATAGGGGGATGTGCTATCTATAATTATTCCCTGTTTCTTTAGGCTCTCTATCTCTCCCCGGATATGGTGACGTAACGCTTGAGGATATCTCCTTTCCTTGACGTAGGTCACTCTTTCTTGTTTTAGCGGGATTTCATGCACTGTCTTTCCCGTTGCTCCCAGTATGTCGCCCTCCCTGAAGAAGACATCCCCGTATTCAGTTGTCAACGTTTGTCTCCAGTCTTCCGCTCGATTTATCGCGCCTACCCGTGCCTTCTGGTCCCTTATGAGGCTTTGACATTTAAACCTTTCTCTCCCTATCCTCACGTTCCATTTTCCCTTGTTATTCTTAATCCTCGCGCCTACCTTTCCTAACAGATCACACCCTATAATGACCTGGTAGTCTCGCGGCATACCCCCTACAATATGTACTCTTAAATTAGATCCCCTAGATCCCCATCTATCTAACCCTATCTCTGCTTCCCCCTCTACTTCACATGGGCCACCCAGGGTGATTAATTTACAGCAACATACCTGGATCTGGAGTGTCCTCTCTCCGCCATTCAGCTTTTCTAGCGCTTCCCGGCACATGATTGTGTTGGAGCTCCCGGTGTCAACCAGACATCTCACTCCGCCCTCCACCTTGATTATAGGCAGACCGCTGTGCTTTCCTCTCACGTTGTAACTTACCAACCTGCGGTCGCCTCTCTGCCGCCACTCCCCTCAGACATCCTCTCGGTGCTTTCTTCCTCCCGCAACTCGCCTCCAACTGCTCCTCCCGCTCCTCTGTCCGCTTTTCTTGTCCGGATCGTCTACTTCCTCTTCTGATTCAGAATTCTCGGATGTTCCAGTTGAATCAGCTGATGATCCGCTGAGTCTCCGTGAGATACTTCTCCTCCGAACCCTTTGGGCGTTTACCTCCATTGGTTCCGGCTGTGCTGTTTCTCTCCTCCTGTAGATGTAGGGGCACTGCCTGGCGATGTGCCCTTCGGTTCCGCACTCGAAACATCTGGTGCGTGGGCATTGCGCTACCAGGTATCCTGTTCTCCCACAACCGTGGCACTTCCGATCTTCTTTCCTACCGCCGTTCCTTGGTCTTGATGGTCCTGGTCTTCTTTCCCCCAGTGCAGCCCTCTCTCTTCCACTATCTCCAAAATCTCTCTTCTTCCAGTTGGTCTGTGCAGTTCTGGATCGTCTATATACCATTCTGCTCCACCCGGTCTCTTCGACTTCCATCCGGGCTTCCTCATCACTCGCGCTCATATCTACCATTTCTTGAGCGCATTCAACGAAGGTCCGCTCTCTAGGTAGGCCTTCTTTCTTCCCTATCTCTTTGGCCAATTGCACCTTAAGTATCGTAGACAGAAAGGCCATCCTGGCTTCTACTTCTTCCACACTCCATGTCTCCCGCATTTTCTCTGTAATCCTATTGTACCGGGCTAAGAGTGTCCCTGCATATTGCCCGCTCGACAGTCGTGGCTGTTTGACTTCGCGGAACATTTGGAAGATGTCTTCTTCCGGAGTCCACCTGCCTCCTCCGAACGCCTTCTTCAACCTCTCTTTAACTATCGTCCACGGTGTTTCTTCGTCTGCCTGTATCTGATTCAAGATACTTCTTTTTATCCTGCATATTAGGGCTGCCTTCAACGCCTCTGCGTCTTCACGGCCCAACAGGTTTTCCGACGCCTTCGCTTCTATTCTCGTTATTAAGCGATCTCCTCCTTTTAAAAAATGATTGAGCTCACCTGTTTCTCCGGTGAATCTTTCCAGGTCCGATACCGCCTTCCTCAGGTCCTGTGACGTTGCTGTTTTAATTTTCAACCACTCTAGTGCGTTCGCATGCGCTGCCGCCAAGGTGGTCTCCGGTAGAGGTGGGATCTCCGGCATTGGTGGGTTCTCCGGCATTGGTGGAACATTCGCTTGTATATTTAACACTGGTGGCCTCAGTATTTCATTGTTCGCCATATCTTCACTCTTTTTCAATCACGCAACCGAAATAAAAAAAAAATAAATCAAAAATCGGGTTTCGGAAAGTTTAAGCTCCGACCGTACTTCGTCCCGGGTTTCGGCACCAGTTAAGTGACAGCGGGTTAAAACAGATAAAAAAAAGGATGAGGTTAAAGAAACAACACGTTCAGAGACAAAATCAAGACTGCTTTATTCCTCTTAGTAATCCTACTTATATACATTCCATTCTTGTTTACATAAAAGATTTGGTATTAAATACAATAATACTATGCTTCAGACTATAACTTATATATATATATATATATATATATATATATATATATATATATATATATATATTTATATTTAATATATATGTTTATATTTAAAATAAATTCTTGAGGAGTAACTGAGGGAGGAAGCAGTTCAGACAACTTGTTGTATACCACCCGAAAGTGTGTCCTAAATCACTGTGGATGAAGAAATCAGGAATACGGTGAGCATCAATTGGCCAGTACATAGGAGAGTTGGGGAAAGAAGATTAAAACGTCCGTCCACCAGAATTCGTATTTTTGGAACTCCATTGTTTATGCTTGGCGTTTAAGTATTCACCTAAAATGAAAACTGATTTGGGAATTCAAGATGGATTGGTTAGGACTAAAAATGTGTCTGGAAAGAAAAAGGCCTTAAATACAATAGCTTGATGAAAATCGTGAGCTGGCCATGGAAATAATTGATGAGAGAGGGACAGTCGCACAATGATAGCAATACCGACAAGTGTTCTACCGTCACGATGGTCTGTACGATATATTAAGAATTACGTTATTTTGAAAAAATGTATACTGTTTAGTCGAGTTTCTATAATTAGGGCAATCTTGACTTTTGTGTTGAGATTGACGTGATAAACCAGTTAGTACGTCGGTGCGATTTCTAATACCATTCATATTTAAAAGAAGAATGGATATGGATATGGCAGATGTCATTTAAGGATTTTTTAAAGGAGGGATGAAATGGGATACGAAATTTGTAAGAAGTGATGTTAGAGGGAAAACGGATTTGAATTCAGGAAGGAAGGATGTCAACAAAGTGATAAGATCAGTGACATTCGATAGAGGAAGTATATTAGACATTTGATGTTGTTAAGGTTGTTCAGAATTGGATAAATTTTAAGTAAGGAAATTAAAGGTATTGAGGATGTTGAGGTAAATGCTGTTTTTGAAACAATACCTCACATTAATCTAGTTTCCACCTCCCAGTAATTTTTCGAAAGATCCCGCCAATCCACTACTTAATAAATGATTGTAAATTGTAAAAATATATATTAAATAATATTTTCATGAACACACACACATATATATATTAGAAATTATTTAAAGAAATGTGAATCTTTTAAAAAGATTAATCCATTTATTTATTTGATTTATCTGAATATTTATTAATTGAATGAAATCACATGGTATATTCCTAGAAGTAACAAACCTAGCATCGCATAACTAATTGCTAGAAACAACTTACAAATTACATTAGTTAAATTTAAATTTCATTTAATTTGAATATGCATTATTCTATATTAATTTTAAACGCAACAGATAAATTATATTGCTATAATTTAACTAATTTGATATGAAAAAATAAACCAAACATTTTTCTTTTCAGTGAAAGCTTTAATTTCAAAAATTCTCAAACCAGTATTGAAATAAAATAATATACTAATTCAAATTTATCTGACCACGTAATTTCAATTAGAGTTATTTTTTCAAGCAATGTTTCACTCGTTTGTTATACATTTTTGGTTTACTCATCACATTGAAATTAGTAATAATTAATCACTAATTAGTAAAATATAAGGAACATGAAAATTGAAATTCTTCCTCGATCATATAGGTATGTCGATTCATTGAAAATTTTAATAGCATTTTACTAGTGGCCGCTGTAAACAGTAGGCGTCAAAATTTTATTAACATTGTTATTAGCAATGTTAATAATATTTCATTGACCGTTGTAAACGATAGGCATTCAGATGTTAATAAATAAAATATAATTAACATTTTGCTAATAACAATTTCGCTAACATGCATTACACATAATTTGTGTAAACGCACGGCTTGTAGTACAGTTCCCTCCACCTCATGACTTGATGAAGCCAACTCTGTACAACTGATGGCAAAATCCTAACCTTGGCCAATGCATATCTGCGTTCTATTATATAATTTTGAGGGCTTTCCCAATGAAAAATATTCTTAGATTCATTAAAAAAAAAAATTGTCAATCATCTTCTCAGTTAATTTCCTTTGGTAATACAATTGCGTGCAATATGGCGTTACCATTGAAATAAGGAAATTCTCTTCCCTAATTGATTGTCGTGGTTCACATTTAAATTCTTTATTTATGGATCAATGATTGTATGTAGATATGTTATAATATGTAATAGCAGTTAAGAAAATTAGGGTATACACCATTACACAGAACGGTTTTTTCTTCAACTCTATCATGGACTATATTTTTCTCATAAATAAATCCCCTTCCCAAACCTTAGTATGCGTACCGCTGGAGGCACATAAAAAAAAAGTTATGGATGAAATAATTTGACTTATTAAATAAATATGTTTTATTTATGAGTTGACATACGCATGATGGTATAGAAGGATCAATGTAATTAGGGATTGATAAATAATTTGCCACTTCTATAATTTTGTTTTATTGAGAACTAGTTTCGAATGTTATACATTCATATTCATTTCTAAAAACACACAAAAAATCAAAAATAAGCAATTCAAAATATAGTTTGTAATTATTATACATATTAAATTAGATGTAAAATAAATCAGTACTATAAAACATTTATGAATTATGAATTTAATTAAGACAAGAAATCAAATACATGTTGGTACTCACCAGGGTTTAAATGGATTATATCAAACAGAAAAGTTTGTACTGGTTTCTTCTCGTATTGAACTAACAATGAAAGAAAGGTAGATAAGATGTTTAGAGGTAAACGGTTTAAGGGTCGGGATTTTTCCAGTAATGCCGGTGAGTAACTGGTTTTTCAGTTATAGATGGGAATAAATTTAAGATTGGACTATTGGAGATATTTATTTGGTCGTTTAAGCAAAAATCTGGATTGGATTTGAAGGATTTTATCATTTCAAGTGCTTCAGATATATTTAATTTGAGGCTGTTTTCAACGTGATGTATTAATTTAACTCCTGAGTCTTTGATGAATTTATGGGTTTTTTCATTTAAATAAATTGCAAAGTTGGAATCCTCTGTCTTATTATTATATGCACGTATATGTTCCTTTAATCTCTGATTTAGCGATCTTACAGTTTTTTCCGTGTAATTGGCTGCACAATCATTACAATTTAGTTCGTATACTCCGCTTTTTTGGAAAGGGTTTATTTCGTCTTTAGGAGAAGAGAAATATGAGAATACGATTTTTTTTAAATTTCAAATGCAGGGTTTAATCCAAGTTTTTTCAATTAATTTCCGACTTTGGTGGATATAGGGCCGTAATATGGAATCAAAACATAATGTTTCGGGATGGGCCTATCTTCGGGGGTTGTTGAATAGATATCATTAATTGTCTGTTTTTTATATTATTTTTTTTAAATATGATTGATAGTGGTTTTATTGTGCCCGTTATTTTTTGCTATGGAATATACTATTTCAATTTCTTTATTATAGTTCTTTTTATTTAATGTTACTTCAAAAGACGGTAAATCATGCTATTAAAGGCTGCGAGTTTATGTGATATCGGTCTCCTAGCTTCATTGTTTATAACGACATACGTGAGGGTGCGTTTTCGGTAAATTCCAAATTCATGATGTTTGTTTTTACTGAGATTTCTAAATCTAAAAAGTTTATTTTTTTTTTTCCAGTTCTACTGTGAATTTAATCGAGGGGTGAATTTCGTTTATTTTCTTAAAAAATCATTTATTTGTCTTGTCGTAATAGACAATAGGCATACCATGTCATCTACATAACGATACCAGTATATGATATGTTGAGCTAGTTGAGAATTGTTTGGGTCAAGAATTTTTTGTTCTAATTTGTCCATAAATAAATCTGCCAGAAGGGGTGAGAGGAAGCCCATAGGTAAGTCTTCTTTTTGTTTGGAGAATTTTCCATCAAATTGAAAATAATTTTGGTTTACGCAAATAGACATCAAATTGTAAAGATCTAGTTTTTCTAGCGGTGCTAGATTCGATCGAAAGATTAACTGTTCTAAAATGTCTATTGTTTCTAGTGGTGGTATACTTGTGAAAAGATTTGTGACGTCGAATGATATTAATTTCGCGTTATTCGGAATTACTATGTTCTTAATTTTGTTGACTAACGCTATAGAGTTTTTTACCGTGTGTTGTGGGGAAAATGATATTCTGGTTTTGAATAAATTGTTCAAGTAATGGACAGGTTTATAGATCGGACTATTGATGTAAGTAACGACTGGTCTTATGTTTAATTTATAGTTACGGATTAATGTTCAATGAGGGATATAATTTTTTATTGTAATTATTATTGAATGTATCAATTATTAGATAAATAAGGACGATCTACAATTAATAAAAATAATTCGGAATGGTTAGCAAAGGATAGTTAAGATGATAACACTCTGCGTTGAATAGAACGTAATTATGCTCCATCAATCTTAAAATTGATCCCCTATTTGTAAGTAAGCAACTGAAACATATTGATGCTTTTCTCTTCACAAGGTCCGAATTTTTACTTTTGAAGTATATACTTGTATTTGCAGAATTTTTGCTGTTTTTATGTGAAATTACTACCTACATAGCATACCACTGTACGCTTAGTTATCTGAAAAGTCAAAGTGGTACGGAGCGACATTAAGTCTGGGAACTCCTGCCCTAGAGAAGTGCAGAGGCACCCAGATTAATTCTATGAATCCAACATCACTGTTCACCCCAACCTTCATATCCTCAGATATCGATTCATCAAATAAGATTTACATGCACATACTTAATGTAAGGTACTTGGATAGCATTACATGACTTGACAGTTTTCAACTGATTCTGCTCTCATATTCAACTATTTCATCTTTCTAATTAATAATTGCATATAGCAAGTCAGGAAGGAATAAAACAAAAAAATAAAAATAAATACGGACAATGTATATTTTACATTCGCTAAGCAATACAAAGTTCCTACAAACTAGTTTTGCATCCTACTTAATTAGTTGGTCGCATTTATTGATTTCAAACTATTTTAATAAAGTTATATAAAGGAAGATGAAACAACTCGAGGCTCATCCGAACTTTGTGAAGATTCCTTTGCGCTGACAGCGACAGTTTGCACCCCACAGATTACAACGGCATGCGGTGCCAGCGCAGCAATCGGCGGAACTGTGGTCGCAATTTCCTCCTCGGGCTATGCATCCTCTCCTAGAGAACAACATTTTCGTTAGTACATTGACAATGTTAAACACAAAATTGAGGATTTTATTTATGGTTCCTTAATAAAGTATAACATACTAGTATGAGCTGATGTCTTAGATCTAGCAACATTTTCAACAATATGGCAAGATAACAATTTATCTGTTGGCAACTATATACAAGCAAACAAGAAAAATGTCCTGATGATATAGGATATTCACCGAAACGTTGACATTATAATATTATAATATGAACATAATAAATAATTTGCTGGTAAGTCAATAAACCTCATCCTTTTAATAAACAATGGACTTCAATAAACAATGGAATTTGAACAGAAGAAATTGAAAGTTACAATGTTAGAATATAAGTCAAAATTTAAATTAATACAATAAGCCATTAATTAATACAATAACATCGTCAAGTCAGGTCAACCCATAAATATAGAATAATAATTATTCTAAATATTTTATATATATTTCTTTCTTCTTTTTTTCTTACATCAAATATAAATAAATAATAATTACATCGATATCGATTGATGAAATAAGATTTGTTTGAATGTGTTAGTAGTGTAATATAATGACACCACAGTTTTCAACTGATTCAATGCTCTCTGATTCAACTGTTTCACCTTTCTAGTTGGTGTATTTAATTTCTAGTATATACGATCATCAATATAGCAATGAAAAAGATATTTTAAGAAAACGTAGTTTCAAGCGTTATTACAAATTTAATAAGTTAGAAATTGGTTGCTTCGAAAGAGTCTATAGTCGGTAATATCTAATCACCTTAATCGCCTTATTTCCATTTAGATAAATCATTGGTACATTGTGAACAAGTTAAGCTAGGATTAATCCGGAAAAGATTTTTTTTTTCTGTGAAATGCCTCGTTAAGTCTAAGAATTATTCGAATCGTATACTGAAAAAAAAAAAAGATTACTACCATTAACTATTCATTTTTTGAAATTTTTGCAGGCGTTGTCCTCTTCACCTTTGGGTGCGCGAATTATTTCGTGTCTGAATAGTCGTAGTTAACACTAACTTAACTTCTAAAGGCATCGAGTTTAAAAAACGGTCTATATGAGAAAGGTTCCCAGATACCAGTCTCACTACCACATTATCCAGCCATCTAAGCAACCGGCCATCAAAGAAATCAAGAATAAATAACGTTTCGGAATTAAATTTTCCTATTATTTCGAATTTTACGAAGTTGACATGTTGTTTGGCAATTTTGTGACTAATGAAGAAAGTATTTTTATACTTCCGTAAAAAATGTACTTAAGATTAGTTAAAACTTACTTTATTTGGGGTCCATAGATGATCTGTTCAGTGCCGATATCGTAGCTGTCCTCCAGGCTGGGTTCTGAAAAAATCGATTATTATTAATTACTTGCCAAACTCATTATCAGTTTATCAGCTATGACTTGAAGGGAGTTATTCTAAAAAAATCTGTTAGCTGAACATTCATAAATACTTCTCAAAATAACTTCAAAAGGCTTTCAATAAGTAAAAAGCTTCTAAGATTAAACCGTAGATGTCTTCAGTAATTTAACGCCCCGGTTATTGTGATGAATATTTGACTTTATCTGATTACTATTAAGAATTTCTAGAAACAAGTTGAAGCCGTTTTATAATGATTAAGTACAGATTATTGTTAAATAATTTCATCTCCTAATTCTTTTTGTGTTTCAACAATCAGATACAGTATTTCTATTATACAGTATAAAATACAATAACAACTTGTTGCTAATAAACCGTATTATACGTATTATACAACTGTCATATGATGTTTTACTGAAGGTTTTGTCATTCAGAAACTGTCGGGAAAAGATTGGTGAAAATTTTAGATTTTTCTATATTTGCAAAATTGATCTGGAATTTGCATAGCTGTTTCTCCAAAACTATTCAAGGCAGAAAACAACCAAATTTTGTCTACTTCTAGAATAGAAAGAACGACATTATTTGTCAGATGTGTATGACTAAAACAAAAAAAAAATTCAAGATGGTGGCTCCCGCGGCTAAAAAAATTGTTGGCAAAATGTCAGAAATCACTCACTAAACCGTCCCAGATATCTCATTAAAAAATTAGCTCTTCCGGAAATTTTGCATCTATTTTTGACAAATTGACTGGACTGGTTCGTCCTAGAACTAGTAGAAGTAAACTTCTTCCAAAGTTGATTATGAATTTTAGAAAACGTAAATGCTTATACTGAAAATTAAAAAAAATTAGAAATCATTAAAATTACAGATACTTTAATGCAATCAAGCCAATATTTACTATAAACGATGTTTAATAGAGGAAAAATAAAAGTTTGAGATTACTCATAAACAGTAGTACTAACAATGAAAATACGGACTGGACTCATGGAAGGCTTGCCTATAAACGCTCTTATGTGAGGTTTGAACGGAGCTCAAAGATTTTAACTCTTTCTTTTCCATTACCCTCCGACGTTATACTTAGTATATAAAGTAAAGGACGTGACGGCTGAGCACTTTGGGCGAGGGTCCCAGAGTGCTCTGGTTCGGAACGTTGTGGGTTCGATTCCCACCTGGGTCAGTCAATATTTATTTCACGACGATCCCGCGAAATGAATCTTGGCAAAAAGGATCAGAAGGCCAATTGTCGGACTAGTTCCCATCACCAATACCAGTACAATATGAAGTACTACGAAGACTAGGAACTAAATCTCGAAATGGCCACTCTAGCTAAAACAAGTTCTTACCCTGCAGATAGCCAGCCCTTTCTTCCATTTGATTCATAAATTTTGTAAATATCCTACTGAATAAATAGTATAAGACTCTAGATTTGATACATATACCTGATAGATCATCATGCGTTATAAGAAATATATTCCTCGATTCACCAAAATTATTAATCAATAATTTAGCTAGATAACTTCCAATTTCGACAAGAATAGAATTTCTTTATGCTCTGTGGATAGATACGAAACGGTTTCTTTACAGTACTAAACCCTATAATCCTATAATTTCTAATTCTAACTAGCGGAATCAAGAATAAACCGAGAAAAGTCTCAGAAAGTAATTATGAGGATTTCGTTAGAACTTATTATCTATCGATCATGGATAATATTCTCCCTTTAGAAATCATTGGATATCAGCGAAAAATTAAAAAATTTTCACTGGAAACAGTTTCACTGGAAAATCTTGGATTAGATAAAATGCATCGGAACTGTTGAAAATGTGTTCATAAAAATTCTAGATTATTTTTTACATTAAAAGGTAAGAGATAAATAGATGGAGAGTAGTTAAGAAAGATAACTTCTACTTGCCGAACTGGGAGTTGGCAGCGGCGGCTGCGAGGAGCGCTGTAAGTGCCAGAAGGAGCTGCATGGCTGGGAATGCACTGAGGTCCAGGGGCCTGTGGCTCTTATAGTAGTAGCGATACGCCTCCTGCACCTCCCTGCAGCCCCCCTGGGGCCACTGCATCAGCCTAACGAGACCCTTAGCCCTCTGCCTCCGGTTACCGCCCTAATTAACAACCGCCTCTCGGATGGTCACCCCTCTCAGCCTGGTTGCCAAATTGAAAACGTTTAATGGGATGGATATATTACTAATATCCTATTAATTACAGCAAAATGGTAGTTTCATGTTGCAAACAATCCAGTAGTCAGTTTCATTATCGTTCACTATGCTTTTTTGGAGTGTTAAATCGTGTTGCATCAATATTTTCTCACCAATTGGCTCAAATGTTGACCCAAAACTTTAAATTTTAACAAAAAGTTCGGTGTTTTTTGACTACTACGCGGTTCGCACAGGTCTTTCGAAGTGAAAATTTGGTGAAAATTAATAGCTTAGGTTCAAACATTATAAAAAAAAAATAAGTTTGCAAATTCGAATGTATAATTTGACTGAACTATTGCTCACAGTGTGGTATGTGTACGCCCAGAGATACAGAAAGAGTTTGATGAGAGTACAATATTAACTTGTGAGAGAAAGAAAAAAAGAAGAAAATAAAATTGGAGAAAAAAAGGTGTGGAGGAGGCATTTTTTATTTCAAAATTCGAACTTGATTTTTAAAATTGATCAATCTAATGGTATTCAGTTGATCGGTATTAGTAGAGTTTTAGGATCTAGCGATGCCTCTTGAAAACTCTGAATTATAATGAAAATCTTAGATTCAACTTAAAAGACCAATGGTTTCATTATGAATGAATGAAATTTTTACATCCACAAAGAACCAAAGCTGTCAAAGAGACTTATACAAAATTGGAGAGCATGTGTTGTGATCATGACACTGGAAAACTATGATAGAAATCGTAAAATTAAACCGAGTTGAATTCTCCTCCAGAGAGCATCAAAACACCCGAAATTGCCGTCATATTTTTAACAAATTTCTTGGAAAGGGATATATTATAACGAGTTAAACTCTGCTTCTGAAAGGTTCAAAACCTTAGCAATTCGTTTCGGATTATGAAAAATATTACGAGCTGAATTTTGTCCCTGAAATCTAAAAATATTAATATTAATAAAAAAATATTAATAACACCATTAAGAGATTTGAAACTTCCAAAGCAGTATTTTCTAATGTCAACCTGCTGTTATAAATTGGATATTTTCATGAGACTTGTCAGATTCCCATCTTTTGACTTTGAGGTTGTTTTCGCATTCCCCTAATTATTATGGAGCTAACTCTAATTTTTGAGTGTATTATTGGTGAGTACACCCATCATTAGTAAACAACGAATGGTCAAATTGTGTTATTACAAACCAAATTATAATATGCAAACAGTATTTGCATTTAAAGTAAATTGTGGATAAAACGGTTAGGAGGTAGTCAAGAACATATGTCTCCAGGTTAAGGTGAAAACGAAAGCTCGAGTATGTTGCCACTAATATTTCAAGTATTTACTAATATTTCATTATGTGGTAACCCTGAACTCTGACCTTGGACGATGTAGTATTTCATTATTTAGCAGTTTTACCCTGTAATCCAGAGGATTTATGTCAAACTGAACCTACAACTGAAATCACAATGATAATATACTTGAGTACTCGTTTTCACCATACTGTGGAGACATAAGTTCTCCATGACCTCTTAACCATCGGAAATGTTCAAAAATGCGAATACCATTCATTTTTTAAAAATAACACACTTTTTCTTTGTAAGTGCTACTTTCAATTTGAGCTAAGTTTTTTTTCCATTAATGTATGCCAATGTGGAGAGTAACATACTTCAGAATTTTGGATTTTATAATTTATAAATTACTTGAAATATAAATATTTTGGCCATTCACTGTTTACTAATGATAGGTATACTCACCACTATTATACACTCAAATTGGAGTCAACTCAATAATAATTAGAGGCAAGTAAAAACAAACTCGAAGTCAGAAGACGTGAATTTGACAAGTCTCATAAGAATGGTCCAATTACATTTTTTTATCAAATAGCTCGAGCAAATGTTGAATCTTCGTTTATTTACTAGTTGAACAATGATCCCACGTAAAATGAATACATGTATATTGAGGTCGACCATCTTTATATCATGGGTAATTGTTATGTTAATTAGAAACTTACTAATTTATAATCATAGTAACAACAGAATCATCAAATACTTCCACATTTATTAAAAATATTCAAAACGCTCATTTTGCTAACAGATAATTCCATGTAAATAAAGCGCTATTTTAAATATGCTGATCAGTATTAGAGATTCCGAGAACCGCGAGTGATTTTCATTTAAAAGTTCAACAGAATGTTACAGAATAATCTTGACTTAGTGAATTGGTTTCTAAACTTGTTTGCATGCCATAAAATTCAATAGGACTTTATTTGAGCCGTAAAGGTAGTATAGAGTGGTCCATTAGTATGCTCGGAATATTCATGCAAGATCTCTGGAATCACCATTGCTACTAAACAATTAAACTTCATGAATGCACTGAAATAAACATTTATTGGATGTCCATAAAGTTTTAATGGTGAGTGGAAGAATACTAAGTGTTTGTCATTTCCAGATTGTTTTGTATTTTAGTTAGCAGGGATTCGCATTTTTTGGTTTATTATTTTCAATAATAGACCTTTGGAATCGACCAAAGAAAAATTTGTTGTAACCTCCCTCTCCTTCCCCCTCAAAATTTGAGGTTTTATGTTTTAAGATACGTAGAATCCAAATATCGAATAAAAAATATCGGTCGCTGTACGCCGTACGCCGTCAGCTGCTTTTCTCCGAGACTGCTTGACAGATTTTCTTGAGATTCAGTACCAATGTCGCAGGTCACCCCAGGATGATCCTCGGAACTCGACATTACCATACATCTGTTTGTTTCAAAATGGCGACCGATTCGAGATCTTATAAGCCCATAACTCGGCCATTTATAAAGATAGAGGGGAAACGTAAGGTATTTTAGAATCAGCATAACAAAGCACTAAAAAAAAAAAACGAAAAATAAAAAAATCTCTATCTGTAAATGCTTTTGGTTTATTATTTTCAAAAATATACCTTCGGAATCGACCAAAGAAAACATTTTTGTAACCTCTCCTCCCCCCTACCTCAAAATTTGAGGTTTTAAGTTTCAAGATACGTAGAATCCAAGTATCGAATAAAAAAAATTCGTCCACAAATGTTTTGTTTTTGTTTGGTACTTTTATTGTATTTAAACGAAAGTTGAAATTCCCAACAAAAGGAAAAAAAATCATTTAAATCGGACCAGTATTAGCTGAGCGTAATGAACTTCGTTGACTAATTCTCGGCGCTGCTGGTCATCGTGGCCCTAGGCCTCCTGACTTATCTATTGGACTTCTGACTTCCTCGTATCTCTCCGCTTTATCCTTCCTTGGATTATTTCTGCACTTCCTTTAGCTTCCTTAGTCTTTTCCTTTTTTTGTTTCCTACTGAAGTACATATAAAATATTTCCTCTATATCATTTTACCCTTTGATTACCTGTCCTAACCATCACAGCCTACTTGCATTGACTTTTTCTTAGCACTCCCAGGTCGGCACTCTCACGGCGATCATCTTGGGACAAGCTTCAAATTTCTTTTCCTTTAGTGCCTACTGCTTAATATTTTTTACTTGGACAGAATAGATATTTTTGAAATATTACTAAGTGTAAGTAATAAATCATCGTGTAATAATTTGCAGCGTTTTTTTCTTGAAATGGGCAACATTACAGCTAAATATCCTGCTCTAGAAATACTCAGTATCGTCAATCTTCGTTTTTCATCAATTTTCTTGGAATGAGCGAAATTATAACCAGCCGAATTTTGCTCCAAAAAGCTAAAATTTTCGTTCGATTTAAAAAAAAATAATCTTGAAACCGGTGAAATTATATGGAGTGGAGTTATGCTCTAAAAAGCCGCAACACACTCAAATTTACATTCGATACTGAAAAATTGTATTGAATAAAAGTGAAATTACGTAAATTATCTACATTTTCGATCTATTTTTCACCCTAAAGAAATTCCTGCTTATGCCCTTGATGTTACTACAACATTAGGTGAAGTGAATAAAACTAAGCACGTACTCATTCCTAAAAAGCTGACAGATGCTCCAGCTTGATGTGGATAAAGAGAAGTAACACAACGGAATACTTGTTACATGTATGGAGCATGTGCTCCGAATACGGGTTGGTTATTGATTCGGAATTCCTTCTCACTTTCCTAAGCGAATAAAACGTGAAAATACTACACTATGTAAGTAGATACTCAGTAAAATACTGAGTCTACGAAAGAGTTATATTAAATGAAAGGTAATTAAATTCTCTAAAAATAAATATCTAAATCGGGCCAGTATTATAAAAGGTAGAGCGTATTGAACTAAAACAACTTAGAACTCGAACCTAGATGGAATGGCGAGTGTGTACGAAAGTAGAGCGCCTTCCCTCATCTAGCTACTCCTTTCTCAACAATAAGCACTTTTCAACTGTTGTTACCTTAATGCTTATTATTATTATAACACGCTTCACGATAATTACTATACGGTGGTAAGGGAAAGTTTTGCGAAGGGCGCACCGCTACAGATTTTTTATTATAATTCTGAAACACTTTTTTATTGTTTGTTGGGTTATCTATTTTCAAATAATAGATCACTGTGTAAATAATTTCCATCGTTTTACTTCCTTGTACGAAGTAAAGGAAGTATTGTAATCGCGAAAATTTTCGGTTTTCAGACTTCGACGAAAATATCCATTTTAACCATCCCTGAATCCATTTTGACTAGTTTCGTCGTGGCGTCTGTATGTACGTTCGTACGTACCTATACCTATGTACGGTATATACCTATGTATATACCTATACCTATGTACGGTACCTATACCTATACCTATACTATATGTACCTATGTACGTTCGTAAGTTCGTATCTCGCATAACTCAAAAACGGTTAGCTGTAGAAAGTTGTAATTTTGTAAAATCTAGTTGCGAACTTCCCTTTTTGATCACTGCTTGATCACCGGAAGTGGTACTTTACTTGAAGGTCATAATTAATTTCCATCAAACATTATATTAAAATGCTATACAAAACTTCTCAAATTTAGTATTTATAATTTATATATTGATTTAGATTTTGGTCTAAATTGGAAAACCAGAAGTGGTACTTTACTTGAAGGTCATATTAGACTTTCATCAAAAATTATATTAAAATATAATATAAAACATCTCAAATTTGACTTTTGTATCGATATAAATGTATTTACTAGATTTTGGTTAAAATTCGTGAGCCGAAAAGGGTACTTTACTTGAAGGTCATAATAAACACATCAAAAAGTATATTAAAACTAATTAGAGAGATCATATGGTTCAGTAATAAAGGTTACAAACGCAATTTGGTTTCCAATCCAATTAAAAATTTTTATTACTTGTTTTAAGTGTTAAAATTGAAAGTAAAATACTGGTTTTCCTCCCCATTTGTGAGATCAACAAGTTTGCAGCATGAGAATAAGTATTAGTTAAGTGGGTTTTTCCGCTTAAAATGTCGACTGAAGGAAAACGACATGTAATAATAGAATGAGACCTCCAGTAACCAGAGTGTGTGTTTGTGTGTGTGTGTGTCAATAGATGGATGTCGGGACGCCGAGTGTCGTTTTTACTGTAATCTTCGGAAACTGGTAACCAAATTCAGTATCACTTATTGATACACGGATTTATAATTTAATAGGAGTATAAGGAAGTCATGTGTTGCCCACATCAGATATTTTTCCATTGCAATTAAACATTTTCATTAGTGGTTTTTAGAGTTAAAATTGAGTGTAAAATACTGATTATCCTCCCCATTTGTGAGATGAACAAATGCTTTATCTAGTGACATTGGCAGTTTTTACTTTTTACCCGCTGAAAGAAAACGTAATATAATAATGGATTGAAACCTCCAGAAACAGGAGCTTGTGTGTGATTATCTCAAGAGATGGATGTCGCGTTGCCGAGTGTCGTTTTTGAGATACTGCAATCTTCGGAAACTAGTAATCGAATTCAGGATCACTTTTTGATCTACCGATTTATAGTTTAATAGGCGTACAAGGAAGTCATGTGTTGTCCACATCAGATATTTTTTTTTAATAGTTAATTTTTCCAAATGCAAGTTTCGAGTTAATAGCTAATTGCTGATTTCATGGAACTTATTGTCAGATTCAGAGGAAGCTAATTACTATTTTTGTAAACACAGGATAGAAATTCTGGGCCTTGGATTTATTAGCTTTTATGATACTACACAACGTGACCATGTCTGGTTTAGACTTTTTAAAAGATGAATGATGAATGTTAAAAAAACTGTTTAGCTTTTTCCCACGAAGTATATT
This sequence comes from Rhaphigaster nebulosa, assembly GCA_948150685.1. Lineage (NCBI taxonomy): Eukaryota > Metazoa > Arthropoda > Insecta > Hemiptera > Pentatomidae > Rhaphigaster > Rhaphigaster nebulosa. The sequence goes on from OX411306.1 coordinate 163,646,455, forward strand.
TGCAAAAAAAAATATTATAATTTTTAAGCTTTGTCAAATTTCATTGAAAATGGTAAATTTGGATGCTTTAGTCAATCCACAGGACTTCGTTTTTTTTTTTTAGATTCCAGTATGGAGTTCTGTTGACATGCCACGACATTTTTAATAGAACTTTCTTTATTTTTCCTCTTGAAAGTAACAAAATGTAAGGTGTTAAAGTTTAAAAAATAATTAGCGGTAAATTCCAAAACGTCTTTAGTGACATCAAAACTTTTATTTCGTTTAATAACACAGTGTAAACTGCAAAGACCAAAACAATTTTAACTGGTAGTTAGTTTGAGGAAAAATATTACATATTATAAAAAATGGCAATGCTTAGCACAGAAAAAATCATTCTGAGATCACTGTCCTTAGCTGTAGTAGACCAACTGTTATGTCATCAGAAAAAAAAAACTCATTTGATATAAATTCCTAATGTAAAATTACTAGGAAAACAATCAGAATTATAAGCTAATAAGAAAATTAGAAGTAAAAACCCATATTGCTTTTGAGAAAAAGTAAATAATTCAATGAAACAGTATGAACATTCCAAGTGAAAAATATTTCAGTGACCAATATATTTTTTCTCAAAGGTAAAGTTCATTATAAATAACAAAATAAAACTTAAACCCATCAAAAAGAACACGATAATGAAGATAGCTCATATACCCCAAACGATTGGAGAACAGCACTTGTAACATTCAACAAATCAAATATATTTACCATTAGTTTTTTTTTTTTTTTTTTTATACTCTGATTCAATTTTTAATTTCTTTTTCCTATATTTACTTTTAAATTTATTTTCTTGTGATTGTGGCAACTGGATCAGTTCATCTTTTTCCTTTTTAGACATGTTGGAGGATTTTCAATAGGGTAGTAAGACTCAGCCCTAAATTATTATTAACTGCCTTATGAAAAATAATGTACCAAGTTTCATAGATTTCAGCTAAGTCCAAATCATTCTTAGTTCATTCCATGCTTAGCTATAAGGGAAGGAGATGACTAGTTCTACAGAATTCACTTAATTAATAACATGCCAATAAAAAACATGTGTACCAAGTTCATCAAAATCAGCCAGCTCGTTTAAAATTTGCGCTGAACCCTGTCCCCTCCACTCCCTATTCCTAGAAAAGGGGGAATGCGGATTGATTCACTCATAAAGAATTCAGGCGATCCATACAAAAGGGCAAATTCGCCATTTCACCAATTTTTTTATTTTATGACTCGTATATAAATTATACATATAATATGATTAAAATATAATCTATAGAACATATATAAGCCATATATATCTATATATCAAGAATATATATATATATATATATATATATATATATATATATATATATATATATATATATATATATATATAACAATATATAAGCCATCAAATAAAAAATTGGTAGCATGGTGGATTCGCACTTATTGCATGGACCACCTCGATTGTTTGTTGGCCAATAAAAAACATTCCAGCCTTCTTAAGGCCGCTTTACACGAGTGAGTTTTTTAATCAAAGTTTTTATCAATAAATTGTAGTTGTTAGTTCCATTTTGAGCAAGTAGGGGAAGATCATTACGCAAGTTTTTGATCAAGAAATTGCAGTTTTCAGCCACATAGGGAAGTTAATATACAGTAACGCACAAAAATATTCGCAATTTATTTTAAATTCTTCAAATTATAAAAAATTGATTTTTTTTTCAAAGATTTTTCTAAAATATATGCATATATTTCAGAACAAAATGTTGTAGTTTCAAATTAATCCGCTAGGTTTGCCAGGAAAATAACGGTTCTTTTGATACGTTGCTTGTGGTTAGGTTACTTACCTTAAGTTGACGAATTTAAATTTGTAGGGCTTTGCTGATGGCTGGAGGAGCAGCGGCACTTGCAGGTGGTTTAATTTATTTACAGGAGGTAAATAGTAATAAATAGTAAAAAAAAAGAGATCTCGTTCGGTTTGGACCAAATAATTTTCAGTACTCCCGAAGAAGTTCTTGCAGAATAACGGCGACAGCAAGAGGAAGATTCAGACTCTGAAAGTGAAGTATTTGAGGCAGATGACGAAATGTTGTCAAACGACGATGATTTTGATGCCGAACAAGATCTCAGCTCATTGTCAGATACGGACGAGGAAAGAAAGTTTGAACTAGGAAGGGATGAGGACACCATTTGAACAAAGACTCCAGTTCGTTCAAAATATGCCAAAACACCAGCTTCTAACATTGTCACCCATCTACCTGGGTCGAAAGGAAAAGCCTCAGAACTCACAGATGAATTACAGTTATTTTCTGTTTTTATTACAGATCAAATTATCGAAGAAATTGTACAAATCAACAAATCCGAAAATTCCGAAATAATTATGAATCAGAGCAGTGGTTTATAATGGTTTGTAACTTTTAATTGGAGTTAAAAGCACTTATGGGATTGTTGTTCATAGTCGGAGTTTTATAAAACTGCAACCTAAATCCCGAAGACTTTTTTTCTCCCGTCTTTGGGCCACATATTTTTCGGACCACAATGACCAAAAAGGGTCATGAGTATATGCTCTTAGTTACTTTATTTATGTGCTCATTTGATTTTTCTTCACTCATTTTAATTGTCCAATGTGATGTCACTTAACGATTGTGATATTGCTATCTGGAACCAATGTGATTAACTTTTAACTATTTAAGACTGAAAACAAAATGTTTTGAAACAATAAATAGAGAACTATAAATTCATTTCGGTGCCATTTATTAACATTTTAACCATTTTAGTTCTCCAAATAAGCAGAAAATAGCTTCGTATCCGGCCAAGTGAGGAAGTACCAAGACTTCACCTTACCATTAGAGGGTTAAACATGGTTCAAAACGAGCTAAGCGAGGAAGATTCGGTGTCATTTAGAAATTATTTAAGGATGGATGGAGAGAATTTTGATGAATTTCATGCGTTTGTTGCAAATGAGAAATCAAGAATCAATACCCACATGCGTGAAGCCATCTCTTCTTAAGAAAGGTAATATATTAACAACATACATATTAATATATTTACTGTTCATCATATTAGTATTATATAGTACTGTGTTTATATATTTCAGACTCAATCTTACTCTTAGATTCTAGGCGACAGGAGAATCTTTCAAGTCCCTAATGCATTCAACTAGGATACATGACAGCACTATTTTCAAAATTATTCCTGAGGTTTGCAGGAGTATTTTTAGAAATTTAAAAAAATGTGGCTATGTGAAGGTAAGTTTTAATTTACTCCAAAGTAAATGTTTCAAAACATATTTCTGAAATTTTAACAATGAGCTCTACCAAACACTATATAATCATAATTTTTTTTACATCATAAAACAAGAAATTTACTATGTAGTTAACTGTTTAAACTTGTTTTGCAATTGAATACTTAAATTTATATCATTTGCAGTTGGAGTTGTGCAGTGTAATCAATGTTTTTAATTAAAATTGACTTCTTTTTTTTTTTCTGAAAGTACACTTCATTATAAAGAACAAAATATAACCTTATATGCATTGTCCAAAAAACAACGGGTAATAATCGAGAATTGTCACATCTGATAAGAAGTGGGCGTGGTCCTACTCATCAACACTGTTTAGTTTATTTACAGGTTAATAAACTTAGAAAAGGCGCCAGCCCCACCCGTTAGCAGTTGCCATTCCTATATTTTTTGAAAAATCCGCGCCTCCCCACCATAATCGACTTCCTGTATCCCACTTCATATCCATTTTTTCTCAGATTCAAATTTTTATAATTTAACATGTTCTTCCAGTAAGCTGTACAATTATTATAATAAGAAGTTAAACATGTTCTCTATAATTAACACAATTCAATTAAAGTACTTGGAATCTACGGAGTTTATTTCTTTTATCTTGATCATTTTATTTATTAATCTTCGTTCTTGAATTATTTATTATATTGGTCTTTACCGTTTTAATTTTTCATTAATTTCCCCTATTTACTCATTATAAATTAAATAATTAATTTAATAAATTAAATTCCTAGATTCGTAATTTTTAGTAATTGTGATTACTAATAATTTCATGTAATAATCTGGAAAAGTACAGGATAAGGTGATTATCGTGATGGGGAACATAAAATTGTATTTATTCCAAACTGTTAATAAATAAAGTTGTGTTCATTTTTGTCTTTACTGTTTTAACTTTTCATTCGTTTCCTCAATTTAAACATTATTATTTTAATTATTTTCCTAATTATTGTGGTCAATTTTCTGGAAAAGTAGAGGTAATCGTGATCACCATCAGTTGGAAACGTAAAAATTGTTTATATTTCAGTAATAATTTACCAGAAAAAAGCGAACGTTTAGAAAAACATTGGGCAAACATTTGGCCTCGTAAAAGGCGCGTATTAGTCGGCTCACGCCATTGTTTATATATTATCCCTAAGCCTGCAACAATGTTAAATCCTACTATTTTTGAAATAAGAACCTTTAAATAACCTCTGTTCTCATCAAAGCTAATATTATGTTTTGAACGTTACAATATATGTATAAATTTTAGTTATATGTCTACTCGCTAATGCAGTTCGTTCCGATTTAATAACCAGACAGGATCTATCAAAACCTGCATCTATGTTAAAATCGACTATTTTTTAAATAAGGACCTTTGCAGGACCTCTATCTTCATCAAAGCTAGTATTATTTTTAGAACGTTACAGTATATGCATAAATTTTAGTTATATGTCTCTCTGCTCTCAAATATAGTCCGTTCCGATTTAATAACTTGCCAGGATTTATCGAAGCTTGTACCAATATTAAAACAGGCTATTTTTGAATTAAGGACCTTTAAAGGACCTCTATCCTCAACAAAGCTACTATTATTTTTATTTTGATATATGTATATGTACTATATGTATACATTTTATAACTATATGAATAAGGGAAGGTGGTGGGGACGAGCATTCATCTTCTTAAAATATTTCGAAAAATGGCTTGTATCCCTTTACCAAAACAGCACTGATATATTAAATATTATGCAAGATACTTAAATATAATAAAGTCCAAATTGAGTGTTCCATGAAAGAATAGAACCATACAAGCCACACTTGTACTAAACTATTTAATGTAGTTTATAAACGAATTAAGTTGAACTTATTATTTAGTTAAAGCCCAGACTGGTACAACAGGCCCTGAAGTCTAAACAAATTTGGCCGGGCAGGATTTACAATGAAATTGAAAAATAAAAAATAAAATTAAGCTAGTCCAAGTTGATAAATGGTTCCTCAGCTAACAAAACATTAAAATAAAAAAAAGATAACACTAATAGCTATGCATTTTGATGGAAATTTGTCGCTCTTCAATGTGCGTTAACCGAAATATAGTTAATAACAAAAAGTTTCAACCCCTCAATTGCCGAAAAATGTGAAACAAAATCGGTGAAATTTTTATAGCTTCCAACTAAATGCTTATAAATCCTAATTAAATAACTTGTACACTTTTTTTTTAAGTAATAAGGGCAAAAAAGTGTACTAATGTGATAAGTCTTGGACCCATGACATATTTTTAAATTAAAAAAAGAAATAGATTATGGACTAGTACGGTTGAACACAAGCGCCCTTAGATAAAATTGTTCAACATTTCCAACACGGAAATTTTTGATCGAAAATTTTATCGTTGCCCTCATATAGGAGCAGGTGTTATCATTTTAACTGAGCAAGTTACAATATTACACTGCTAATGATATTTCATAAAAAAAAGTCTAACAAGTGACTTATCAAAGTCCATTTACACCTGTAAATTTTTTTATCAAACTTAATTTGATAAAAGTTTTGTTTAAAAAACTTACTCATGTAAAGCGGCCTTTATAGAGTAGCAGGAAATGTATTGGGTTAGATGGAATAAGGTTAGTAAAAAAAATTTAAAGTAAAATAAATCAAGCTATATTAACATTAACTAATAAGTTACAAGATAAAATTAACAAGCATATATTTAATACTGGTTTTTCGAAAACCTTATTCTTAGGTTTTCAAATTAAACAGAAACTTTATTGTTTAAAGTTACACAAAAACAGTCAAATATGCCAGAAGAAAAAGTCTTGATTTGGTGGCAGAGTGCTAAAAGGGCCTGTGTCAAAAAACATTAAATTCAGTTGATTCCAGTAATACAAAAACACTGATGCTTTTAGATACTTCAAAAAATTGAAATGGTTTAGCACAAAGATGAAAAGATCTTAATCTACAAAGTTATTTATAATAACCACGAGAAGAAGGACCCCAGAATTTTCAAATCATGGGCAAAACTAGATAGAATTAGGATTGCCTTTTTAGCACCAAACTACAAAAATGTATCCAAAAAAAAAAACATTAAACAGCATTCATAATAAATACAAAACTCTTACCTAAACATTTTAAAAGTTAAATATCTTAACAAAAGTAAAACTCGTTAAATAATTATTACATTCTTGTTTGGACATTAAGAACAAAAACATCCTCGGTTTAATACTTTATTACATATTACAAAATTAATACTAAATATTTGATTATATATATTATTCAGCGGACAAAAAATTAAAACTATGATCACAGAAATGACTTTTCTTTCAAACACATATCTTACAATGGCACTGTATTATTGAGCTTCATCATGTATTCCATTTTAGAGAGTTTTTCCTCAAGTAAGTCCATTCTTTTCCTTAAAGATTCATTCTAAAACCAATCAAGTGATTAGTAATAATCAATCAAAACCATAATATAGTGAAAATTTATTAATAAATATCAACCTCAAATGTAAGTGATTCCATCAATGAAAGTACACTGTCATTAGAACATTTCGAACATAAATCATCCTTTACAGGATTTTCGAAATGGTTATTCGTTGATTCAACTTCCTTAGTAATATTTTCTGAATGTTCTTTTAAACTATTATTATCATCTTTGTCTGGGTTAACTGAAAATGAAATCATTTTTATACAAATATTAAAGAAGATACTTAAACAAAACAATAATTATCAATTAGTTTGTTTTTGTTGTTTGTTTTTTTGTGTTGTTTTTCAAGTTTTAATTTTAAAACCAACTACAAAAATATCAAACTACTGTAAATAATTATACATCATAAATAATTTCATAATATCAATATTCGTGTGAGTTTGGTTGACCATAGATGTAATTTTAAGAAGTTGGTCGGGGAGTGCGGTCAATGAAGAATATACTTATAAGTGTGTTATTTAATTGTGTCACAGTACACAATAATGTGCCAGGCACACAATAAAATAAGTTACACTCATTAGTGTCTTTTTCATTGACCATACCCCCTGACCAACTTCTTATTCAAATATAATAGCAATATATCAACTATGTTATTATCAATACAAATAAATTAATATTACAAGGCCATAAACTCTCAGAGTATGGAGCATGTATATTGACTCAATAAAAGGCTCTCTCACAGAGTAACTGTGGAAAAGAAGGATAGAAAAACAAAGATGGCACAGTATACTTTTTCCATTTTATGGATACTAGTTATATTTTAATGTTTTTATTATGGTTTAAATAAGGAAATAAGTAAAACTTATTCCTGGCTATAACACTCTTTTTCCTCAGTCCCAGTTCCAGTTGGTTTTCCTATGAAAGTTAATTCCTAATAACGATCCAATTTCCTGCTTATAACACACTGAATGAATTTGTCTTTAATATTTTTTTATATTTAACCGTTTTCTTTTCTAAATATGAGACGGATCCATTTGAAGTTTTGAATACAGTACTGGGAGGAAATAGTGAAATGGTAAAAACAAAATTTTAATTGATTCCACGAATGCAATTCCTGGGAATGCTTAGTTTTTGGTTGGATGAGATGTTTCCAATAATTGAAAGGTTGATAATATTACAGTTAAAGATCCAATTTTGCCTCAGGTGCTTTGCTTTCACATTCAAGAAATCTCATCGCAAAAACCTTTTTCAATAAAGAAAAAATTGATTCAATTAAAAAGTTAGACAAATCTAATCTAGATCAAAAAGATTTTGCTATGTCTAAAAGCAATTGCTTTAACAAAAACGATGTGTGGTTGTTTTTACGCATGATGAAGCCAATAGGAAATGAATTAGATTTGCTAAATAGGAAGAACTTGAAGCCATCATGAAAAATTGGTTCATCCAGGCTCCAAGCTCCGGCATTCCGGTAAGTGGCCTGATTTTACATCCAAGAATCCAATTCTTTGGAAATCACAGGTATTACCTAATTGGTATGTCCACATTCCCCTGTGGGTATGGATCAGAATTTACCCATGGAATCTCCACCTGTCGTAAAAGGCGATTAAAGGAGTCTGTTGTCCTGAGGATTAAGGGCCTCTTTCATTGGGCTAATCACCCACCAGAGAGAAACCTTAATTCTAAGAAATAAAAATGTCCTCGTAAAAGGACTGTCTAAATGGAAACGACCTGAAATGGAAAAGGACTTAAGAATTAGTAGTAAATGGAACATCGGGACACTGATGGGAAAAGAAGTCGAACTTGCATTGGAAATGAAGAAGTTTAAACTAGACATACTCGGGATAACTGAGGTTAAGAAGAAAAGGAACAGAGAGATGAGGCTGGAGAATGAATATATGCTTTTATATTCTGGAGTGGATAAGAGAGTTTTCTAAAGAGGGCGTTGGAATTGTTCTGTCCCCCGCCGCATTTTGTAAGCTGGAAGAATGAGAACCAATATCTCCAAGAATAATAGTGGCTGGCCTAAAACTAAGTATTGGAAAAGTATCTTTTATCCAAGTTTATGCACCGACAGAAAATTCATACATCAAAAGTCATGAAGCGTACTGGGATGAGCATGGGACCAGGACAAGGACTTTTTTCTTGTCTTGAAGACTGCCTTCAACTCCATCCCACACCAGGAGATATGGAAAGCTCTAAGGAATAAAAACATTCCAGGGGATCTCATCAAAGATAAAAGCGACATATAAAGGTGCAAAAGGGATAATGCTGATCAATGGGAGGGAGACTGTCACATTCCAGATGGATAAAGGAGTCAGGGAAGGCGACAGGCTTAGCCCTCTTCTATTTATATATTCCATGGATGAGATACATAAAATTTGTAAGAGGACATCCCCGACATTAATTGGCAGATGGAACATATGTCCTGCCTCATCCAAAGTCTTTTATACGCTCAAGTGGTTCGGCCATGTTTGTTGTATGGATGTGGAATGGGAACCTAGAAAGGTTCCCAGAAGCTTGCCAACAGGGCAGAAGGCCCCGGGGACACCTGAGAATTCTCTACGAGGATTACAAGCAGAGAGTAGGAGCTGAAATGTAGAGGGAAAGCTCTCGCTCAAATGAAGAGGATGTGTCAGGACCGAGCGGTACGGTAATATAGATCCCTTTTCTGGCTCTCAGGAGCGATGGATTTTGACAAATGAGGTATCAAAAGAAAGAGAATTTTATAAAGAAATATAGTAGTGATAAAAGTTACTCAAATAAAAGTTATGGAAAAACTGGAAGGTTCAAATCTCTGACGGTGATGAGTCGGTGGATCAAGACAGAATGGGTTAGATTTTGTAGATTTTGACACGGGCATTAAGAAATATATTGGGTTCTGCATTTTGAAGTCCTAAAATTGAGTGTTTTCGGAATAATGCAGATTTGCTGTTTATAAAAATTTATTGTCGTCTTGATCCACTTCCTTGAAAGATAAAAAAATTCCTTGAAATGTTAAAAAGTTTTAAGGTTTCTAAGAATGATAGAGGAAATTATGTATTCATTGCCAGGTGACATAAGTATGATTTTAGAAGCCCATTGAAGCCAAATTTTGAGACCCCTTAAGCTTCTTACTTACAAAATTTGGAGATGTGGCAGTGAGTTATCCATAATAATACAATATTAGTTATTAATTGTATTACTTCATATAATATAATTTTATATACTATTTTATTGTTATAAAAACCAATTCTAGGCATGAGAGTTCTCGGGGGTATGCTAGTTTTTTTTTTAATTTAGCCAGTATTTTGAAGATTTATTTCAGACTTCAAAATGTGACATGGCTTATTTGTTCCCTGTACTCTTCATTTATGGCTTAAAAACTTTATAATTAATGTCACACTGCATTAAATACTAATATCATAATAATTAATGAATCACACAATTGTCAACAAAATTTTGGTAATGGGCTTGACCAAATTTAATATTTTATGACTGAAAGTGTTATTGTATATTAACAGTATATTACCAGCATAGATAGTAATTACACACCTTGGTCTAAATTAGAAGGGTCACAACTATAACTTTCTGCATTATATTGTCTTTCAACATCTGATGATGAGGTGTCTTCATAATCCTTGACAGAATAGATTTCCTAAAAGAAAAAAATTACAAGGAAATTGAAAACAACCAGGATAGGTGGAGGTAAAGACCAGCAATTTTTTTTTTTTAATCGTGGTCAATCAGAAGTAAATTTTCCTTTAATTTTATATTAAAGTTTTCGATTGGGATCATACCAATTACCCCTGATAATACCTGTCTTATCTGATTATTAGCCACAGAGAAATTTACAATTAAATATAAAAGAGCAAAAACTCTAAAAGAGACATAAAATAATTGCTAGAAAACAATTGGAAGATTCCAAAACACAAAGCCTCAAGTCTCTAAAATACCGGCAAACAACAAACCAGCCAACGTTTTGCCAATTCAGACATCATTAGGACATTTATCAAAAAATCACATCTATGATTATCAAATACAGCACATCTCACATCAACCATCTTGAAAGACGCATCAACCAGAGACAGCACATCACTCCAAGACCTCCAATCACATACTGGAGGCAAAGGGAGGTAACATAACAGCTGAGAAGGTTATATTAAAACAGCTGATCTACAGAAACCAGAAAATACACAGAAAGAAATCTTACAACCATTATCACTATTATCTACTAAAGACGATGCAATATCCATACTGCTGGAAGCATGATTCCGGTACTGGTGAATTTTACTATAATTGGAATTCCAACACCTATTAATTAAGAATGTGGGGTACAGATACATTTCAAATATGGTAAAAATGCTTTTTTTGACACAATTTAAATATTCCATATTCTCAAGTTTAATAGCTTTGAAGATACAGTTGCTAATGTTGTGCATGCAAATTCAAAATGTGTTGGCTACTATTTTCATTTCTAGTTCAAATACTCAATATTTCATTACCATTCTTAATATATAAGTCCAAAAATCTAATCTTCCGTTCGGATTCAAGCTCATAAGTAAATTTAATATTTCCTTGAAAACTATTCAGACCATTGTAAAAACTTTAAATCTCATCCACTTTCAAAATCAATGTCGTCCACATATTTCATAAGCAACCTGGGGGTAATATTAGTTGTATTAATTACATCATTGAGCAACTTATTCATCGATATTTCACTAAGAATTATAGACAGAATTCCATCCATAGGCAAACCTATAAGTAGATGATACAGTTTATTGTTATATTTGAAAAAAACAATTTCACATATTAATTTCAGACCTTCGATAAACGTTTCTTTATTTTTCATTCACATGATTTTTTGACGTACGTCCTGATGATGCCTGAAGTGGCGAAATGTTGACTGGTTAGTTGTTTGTCGGTATTTTAGAGAATTGAGGCTTTTGAAATCTTCTAATTGTTTTTTAGAATTAAAAAAAAAAAATGAGGAGATTTTCCCCATTATAGGTGCATATGGAAAAAAAAGAACTACTAAATGAAAACTCTTTAATTTCTTTGTAACAATATAAATTTCAAAAACTTTATAAAAGTTAAACAAATAAATTCGAAAAATAATTCATGGGCTTTTATTCTGTTTTTCGTTTGTAGTTCCTAAAACAAAAACTTAGAAGACAAAAAATAATACTTTTTCTATTTTGCCTGAATCAATAAACCAATGCTTAAAGTACTAACTCAAAAGGTAATTCATACAATATCTAATAAATCTACAATAGTTATACAATATCCAATATCTCAAATGTAAATGTAGCTAAAATTCAAATGTATATGATATGGCTTGAATGGGACAAAGTCCCGCACTTGTGGCGGTCCGTGGATTTGTCCCAAAAGAGCTATGGAGATTTGCCCCATAGAGCATGATCGAAATAAAGTTTATTGACGCAAAGTGACTCACAACATTGAAGTGAATTATCATAAAAATTACAACAATACAAACTCGCTTCATTTTCTCAGATCAGCATCGGCCATGCACCATGAAATTTAATGGCACATTAACTTTTACAAAGACAAACATGCTGCCTGGTGGCAAATCCTTACATCAAAGGCATTCTACCCGAAAACTCAGTGCGGAGTTTTGCCGCATGCGGGGCTTTGCCCCCACCATCGTACCGAGTTCCATGAGCCTGTAGCAGACTTATCATATTAATATGAATATATTATCAACCTTAATTAACATGGCTCTGCATCAAACAATTATCAATTATTAAACAATTATCTGCATCAAACAATTCTTGGACATCTACTGTGTAAAACCACTAACAATGTATAATAATGTTAAGAACAAAAAAAAACAATATTAATCATGTTAGTAAGCTAATCACATTTAAATTGGTAAATGCCTGTAATTGAATAAATATAAAGATAATACCTACCTCAATACGTGAACTACTGATGTTTAAATTAGAGGTTTTAACACGTATTTTAGGTCTTTTTGTTTCAGTATTATTCGCTACACTTTCTCTTAAAGGTCTTTTGGTTTCTTCAACAACTAGAGGAGCTTCAAGATTCGATTTCCAAACAAACACCTATAAAGGTATTAAAAGAAATATAAGCTTTACAACAGAATTAAATAAGGAAATAATTGATGGTACTAAGTGGGCGACCATATGTTGAGGTTATAACCTAGCACCATAAACTGATTCGCATTTATGCGAATTTTGGCCCTGACCTCAACTGAAAAGGATCTGTTGGGGGTTCGCTTAGCTTTTAAGCGAGCACAGCAAGCAAAAGTCGACAGCTGTGATTCAATTAAAGTAGTAATAATAGTAATGTAAATTATAACCCATAACAATGGTTGACTGTTAAGTGCCTAACTGATTAAGTGTCGAAGCAATAGATAGATTTGCAGCTCAATATAAATTAATAAAAGTAATGTAAATGTAAATCATTATCTTTTCAAATAAACAATATTGTTCAATTTATTGCTGTAATTATTGCATACTTCAATTAAAATTAACAAGGCAATCATTAGTCCAAAAATTTCTTATTCATTCATCAAATTAATATTGCATATATTTTTTTTCAGTTAGATAACATAGATGACTTCCTCTTACACTATTTTAAGAATTTTCTAATTAACAACAATATTACTATTGTTCATTTTTCTTGGGATTCCAAATTGCTATATAAAATTAATCATACTAGATTAAGAAAAAGGCCTTATCAATCCCACAATAATATTTATTAATAAAAATTAAATTAAATAATAATTTTTTTAATATTTAGTAACATTTCGGCCCTTGAATCTATTTTTTTGGCCATTCTAAAACTATTATATTATGTCAACCATGTCATGTAATCGGTAAAATCATCCTACTACTAAACACATAGTACCTGTCATTAATTTTTAATGTGCTGAATTTTCAACATCTTATATTATCTTTTTAGGTGATATTTGCATATCTAAAATTTTTTAACAAACAAAACAACTATTTTACAAACAATTTAATATTTAAAAAAAAAAATTATGCGAATTTAGGCACCGTTGGGGTTTCGCTTAACTTTTAAGCGAGCTGAATTCGGCAGCTGTGACTCAATTAAAGCAGTAATAATAATTAAAGCCGGATAGGTCTCAGATGAATGATCTGACTAAGAAAGGTTCACTCCCCAATTTGGGATTCCTTGCGTTAGACCTGCTCCCCAGTTAATATTATTGAAATAAAACTCTTTTTCCATTATTGCTATTTGTTTCGTTTGATCAGATTTTATGAATATAATATTAGGTTGCTTTTTCTTGTATTTTCTTGTTTTGTTTAAATCATTCATCCATATTTTCAATCTAATATGATAAGTTTTATAAAAGAATTTTCTATAATTTAAGATTTTATATACATGGTTTTAAATTATCCAGTTTCTGTTCTATTTAATCAAAAAATAAACCCAAAGGTTTTAACAAGTGAACCTGTAAGTAACCTATGCCAAGTGCAATGCTTGAACACAATACTGATGAAAGAACCCTACAATAAGTTTTTCAATCAAGAAAATACTTACATTTTTATCATCAGATCCAGTAGCAAAATGATCTCCCGATTTTGAGAAAGCAACTGCAGTTACAGGTTTAGCATGCGCTTCAAGAGTTAAAATAACTCTTCCTTCTAGCAAATCAATTACCTAAGGAAATAAAAATATATTTAATGTACAAATATTAACAATCTTCAGTTTGATTATTGTAAAAGATGCTTTTCATACGAATCAGTAAAAATGTTCAATAACAGTTGAAAGTAAGCTGTGTCCATATCGATTAACAGAAGAAAAAGAATTGCGATGATAGACAATGAAACCGGCAACATACCGCCTTTCCCAAAAGTATAAAAAAAATTATTAAAAGAAACTAAAAGGTAATCAAAATAGCATCTACTTTTATAGTGTATATTTATTTTATCAACAAAAAAATAAATGAATTTCACATTCTAAGATCAAGTCACCGCCTTTAATTACATTTGTCCTTTTTTGGCATTGAGTTTAAAATAATGTTCTTGGTCTATTTCTTCCCATTCTTCTTTTAAAAATGAAAGTCAATAGTTTTTCTTTGTAGGGTTATCTCTCCTAACTATAATTTTTAATTCAGCCCATAAGTGCCAAAAGAATTGAGGTCTGGGGACTGAGGAGGCCAATCAAGTAACATAGCATTGTTTTCTTTTTTCAAACCATTCTCTACTTTTGCATGAAATGTGACATGAAGCATTATCAAGTTAAAAATTATGTTTACTCTGTCATCAGGTAGAAATATTTTTTCAAATTATGGCTTCAAAGTTTGATATGTTGATATTGCTACTTATTCTCCGATCACATAAAAACATATATCCATCCCGTAGCCCCAATATAACTCCAAATCATAATATTTCCTCCACAGTTGAGATGACACATTATGGGTGATAGATAGGCTTCTCCTTCTTAAAAAAAAACTATATATCTGATATTTTAATGAATTTTAAAAATAATGTACTTCTATTTTACATTGTTATTTCACGTAGTTTTTGTAATTTTTTATTTCACTTAACAATCATTTAACTACCTTGAAGTCATTTTTGTCAGACCAAGCCACCTTTCTTCAGAACTCCACTTTTGAAGTTTTGCCCAGGTAAGCCTCTTCTTACAATTAGCTTCACTGAGCAATGGTTTCTTCTTGACTTTACAGCCTTTCAAACTTTTCTCACTCAACCTTCTTCTTACTATTTGTGCGGACATATCAACAGAACACGAGATTTTCATCTATTTAGCCAGTTGTTTCGATGTTTTTTTAAGATTTTGAAGGGATGTTATCAACAAAAGCCTATCATCATGTACACCTATTACATTCTTTCTAACTGGTTTTGGTAGAGATGAAAATGTATTGCACATCCAGTATATTACAAGAGTATATTGAAAAGCACAATGTGAACACTTCATGGTTTTAATGATCTCGGATTGGTTATATATGTCTTGCAGAGGATATAAAAATTATTTTTGCACGATCAGTATGAATTATTTCTTTTACTTTTCTAATTTTTAATTATAATAATTGTAAAATATAAATTTTGTATGATAAAAACTATTATTCAAAACAAATTTTAATCTATAGCTTTAATTTTTATCATATAGAGTGCTAACACTGCAATGAGCACCTTTGTTTACATAACATTATGTTCTTCTTACATCGACCAGCAGCCAAGGATAGTAAAATAATCCATTAAAGAGATTCAGTTCTGTCAACAAAAATTTTGAAAGCAGCAATAAATATAAAATTTGTTTATTTAATGAAATAGGCAATTTTCCAGGGATGTTTAATATTTTTGGCCAAGAATGTAGACTCCGGAAACTATCATACGCTATACCATACTGCACATTATGCTGTTCTGAGACACAGCCTTCTTGGCTCTGGTATTCTGGTGTAATTATGACAGATTCAAGGTTTATAAGGTTTCATCCATCCAGTCATCAGCTGTCATGGATTCTACTAGGAACATTAGGAAGATCATGAGAGAGGAATAATAAAATCTAAATAAATTACTACCAAGCATGGGTACTTATCAGTGGTAGTCAGTCAAATTTTAAATTAAATTTAAATTTTAAATTGGAGGTCCAAATAATAGTTGGCAATAAGGGAACAACAAGCTTGACCTTTAGCTTGGCTCTGGTAAGTTTACTGTGGTTTACTATATATACTACTACTATTGGTTATTATAGAATAATAACTTTACACATTAATTATTTATATACCATTATATATAATAAAGTATTATATACTTTGTATTATTGTGTTGGTATTATTACAAACTAGTGCTTTTTAATTAGTTTTTTTTTTCCTTGCCACCTTAACCACATGTTCCATCACTGCCTTTTTCGAGCTACTGTCCATTTCATTAACTCTGTTTCTTTGTTTATTAATTGTTGCTTATAGGAGGGCAGATATGCTGGAGTAGAACACTCAACCTCGTGTTGTTATGAATATGGTTTCCACGGTCCAGTGGCAAACTAACTATAGCGCAATATCCGTCTTATGGGACCATTAGGTCTTGTTACCATAGGACCATTAGGTCTTAGGCATTGTCTGTCCTAGCAAGGTACTTTCAAACACTAAGGATCAAGGACAGTGGCAAAACGATCAAGACCCACGGATTATGGTGGTTAAGGCTCAGTAGGTACACAAGAAGAATTTTCTAATCCTGAAGCAGACCACAATAGACCAAACCTCAGGGTGGCTATTTTTTAACATCCTAGAAAACAGTAATACAATTTCCCAAATAACACAGAGTAAGGTCATCATACCCGCGCCCTATCAGTGTGAGTTTTCTCCAGTAGGCTGATGGCCCCCAAAAATCTGAGGGAGGGGAATAATTGCTTGGGAATCCTGGGCAGCATGCTTTTATTGGAGAGTGCTCACCCATCCACTTATTTACCATGCTCGACTGTGCTTTTTATTAAATACCTATTGCACATGCCTAAGTCACCCCAGCAATTATATATTTACATACTTATATATATTATTTATTTATCTACTTTTAAGCGGTCCACACACAATCAGTTAGCCGGTCGGGCGTTCTGAAGCCTGCCCAGATAAAAATCCTCACCGGTCTATAAAACCGAGCGTATGTGGCAGCTCATCAGTTTTTCCTCTAGTTTGTCAATTACATCAGTGCGGTATGGGCGATAGGAGAAAAATATCATTTTGCCTTTTGGTAGCTGGTTCATTACTGCAGGAGGAAGAGAAAAATTAACACGAGCGAAATAAAAGAAGAGTATGGACAAAGGATTGGGCGGACAGAAGCATAGGAGCTGACGTAAACCTGCTTGAAAAATTACGCGGTACAGAAACAAAATGATTACGTCAATTATCTATGTATGGATGAAACGGCATTTAATTTTTGTTAGACAAGGTTTTGCCAATTATCCAAAAGCAAAGCAGATGCATGAGAGAACTGATTTCTGCTAAAATGAGGATTTAAAATTCTCTTTGAGAATATCACCTCAAGATCTGGGAAAAGCCATAATGGAAACAAGTGAGGAATTATATATATTTAATTATATATATTATAAGAGGAGAGTATAATTAGATAAAACCAAATAATAGAACACACGATAGAAGCTAAACAATTATTTATGGAGAGATTTAATCTATGTATTAAACCAGGGTTCTGCAAACTATGGCCCGCGAGCACCTCCGATTCGGCTCACCAAAGTTTATTATGATTACATTGTAAAATTTACTATATAGGCCCATTAATGTAATAAATCCCTTATATAGGTTATATTAAGACTACATTAGTAGGTATTAACCTGATCATACAGTTTGACAATAAAATTGATACAGAACTAGACAATACTTTTTAACATTTATTAGTTCTACATATGAATTATGTAATCATTGTAAATAAAATAACAAAATAATAATATGGATAAAGGGACAGATAGAATTAATAGCTAATATAAAAATCTGGTGCGGTGCGCGCATCACACAACTTTCCCTTACCGCCCTATAATAATTATCTTTTTAATATAATTCTAAAGGGTTCACATAAACAATACTTGAAATAAACTCAGCAGCATTCAATTCTTCTCCCACTTAAGTACAATAAAATAGTATTGAAAACAATTTTAGTACAACAATTCTGTACACTATCTATATATTTTAACTTTGTCAAGTTGCAAATATATTTTAAAAGTTGCTGGTTAAGTTTCTATGGAAACATTTTCTTTCCATTAAATAATGTGAAAGTAGAAATTATTAAGTTAATTTCCGTTTTTGTATTCTTAAATTACTTTATTACAGAGCATATTGTTTACAACAGATTGGCGGATTGGTGGGAGGAGATTCGGTGGCATCTATCTCCTTTCGGATGCGCTCGGTTATCCATCTATTTTATGCTCCTCATAAAATACACTGTATCGTTGCTAATACTTCTCCGATTTTGATGATTTTTTTTTTTAGATAATTAAAAACCTTTCATATAATTCTGTACATAATTTACTATAAATTGCATACTTTTTAAGCCATGCGAAAATAAAATATTCTTTTCTTCATAACTTTTTTTCCTGCATTTTCTCGGTGATTTACTACATAAATGAAAAGTTAAAGGCCTTTATGAAGAATAATTTTGGCAAGTTTCATCAAAATCGTTAGAGCCGTTTTCGAGAAAATTGTAAAAATGTGTAAAATCGATGATATTGTAAGGAGTGATGAGTATAGCATGTGACATCGAAGATGGTGGGGGCTGATACTTGAGAGTGGGGAGAGCGAGTGAGTGGGGCTAAGAGGGCCTATTTGAGACTGATGGCCGGTGACTGTGGTGAGTTGACTGTGGTGGTCCAACTGTTACTCCTCTCCTTGCTCTCCTATCTTCTCTATCGTTGCTGGACTGTTAAGAGATATTAATAGTGTATTTGGAACATTCTGTAAACTGTGTGTTAATTATAAATAGTCATTGTAAATATAGGTATCTCTTTACAGAAGAGTATTGTTTATGTGTATTGGAAATAATCCTACATGTATCTCGTTACACCAATTGATGAGTATGGCACATGACATCGAAGATGGTGGGGGCTGATACTTGAGAGTGGGGAGAGCGAGTGAGTGGGGCTAAGAGGGCCTATTTGAGACTGACTGCCGGTGACTGTGGTGAGTTAACTGTGGTGGTCCAACTGTTACTCCTCTCCTTGCTCTCCTACCTTCTCTATCGTTGCTGGACTGTTAAGAGATATTAATAGTGTATTTGGAACATTCTGTAAACTGTGTATCTCTTTACAGAAGAGTATTGTTTATGTGTATTGGAAATAATCCTACATGTATCTCGTTACACCAATTATAAATAGTCATTGTAAATATAGGTATCTCTTTACAGAAGAGTGTAGTTTGTGTGTATTGGCAATAATCCTCTATGTATCTCGTCACAATATAATAGCTAATTCCGGTTAGTCCGATGCGTTGTATCTTTGCTAATACTGGTCCGATTTTGATGATTCTTTTATTTTTTTTTAGATGATTTAATTACCTTTTATAAAAGTCTATACATGATTTACCATAAATTGCACGCTTTTGAAGTTATGCGTAAATAAAATATTCTTTTCATCATAACTCTTTTCTCTGCAATTCCTCGGTGATTTACTTCATAAATGAAAAGTTAAAGACCTTTATGGAGAATAATTTAGGCAAGTTTCATCAAAATCGTTAGAGCCGTTTTCGAGAAAATTGTAATAATGTGTAATATTCATAATATAATAGGGATTTCCGGTTAGTCCGATGCGCTGTATCTTTGCTAATACTGGTCCGATTTTGATGATTCTTTTATTATTTTTTAGATAATTTAATTATCTTTCATACAAGTGCATACATGATTTACCATAAATTGCACGCTTTTTAAGCTATGCGCAAATAAAATATTCTTTTCATCATAACTCTTTTCCCTGCAATTCCTCGGTGATTTACTTCATAAATGAAAAGTTAAAGACCTTTATGGAGAATAATTTAGGCAAGTTTCATCAAAATCGTTAGAGCCGTTTTCGAGAAAATTGTAAAAAAGTGTAATATCCATAATATAATAGGTATTTCCGGTTAGTCCGATGCGCTGTATCTTTGCTAATATTGGTCCGATTTTGATGATTCTTTTATTGTTTTTTAGATAGTTTAATTATCTTTCATACAAGATTTACCATAAATTGTACGCTTTTGAAGTTATGCGTAAATAAAATATTCTTTTCATCATAACTTTTTTCCCTGAAATTCCTCGATGATTTACTACATAAATGAAAAGTTAAAGGTCTTTATGAAGAATAATTTAGGCAAGTTTAATCAAAATCGTTAGAGCCGTTTTCGAGAAAATTGTAAAAATGTGTAAAATCGATTATATAAAGTGGCACTTCCGGTTAGTCGATTTTGACGAAAATGTTGCTGTAACATCATATGCATGTGCTAACCTTAAATATGTAATTTCAGTATCGTACAGCTTTCCGTTTTTGAGCTAGACTGATCACATACACACAGACACACGGACACACAGACACAGAGACCATTTTGCGAGACTTGGCCATTTGGACTCAGGGGACCTTAAAACATGTATTTCCGTTGAAAACTCGAATTCGAAAATTTTCACGATCGCAATACTTCCCCTTATTATATACTTCGTATATAGGTACGGGAAAGTAAAAATGATATATAATAAAAAAGGTCAGATTAGTATTGGCACGATGTTATGATTATTTAAAATAATTAAAAAAAGGACTTTCTTCACAATAACCTACATAAAATAGTTTCGTTTTTTAGAGAATTATAAATAAAGGTTATGCAAATTTGTTGGATTTCTTTTTATAATAAGACTGCTGGATGAACTCAAAATATTTTTTTTTTTTTATTTTAAAAAATCAACAGCAAAAAGGTTCCTAAGTCAGTTAATTTTACAGGAAATAAGGTAAAAATATCGATTTCAGACTTTCGATGTTTTTAATGATAGGATATACAGAGTACTAAAAAGTCCTGTCGGTAGGATTCACCTATAAATTATATCCACACTGGTAGATTTTCGATGTGACTTTCCCCCCTCAAAA